>ML677333.1:52691539-52943944 GCA_007922305.1 Dermatemys mawii | reverse complement strand
TATCTATCTATCTATCTATCTATCTATCTATCTATCTATCTATCTATCTATCTATCTATCCTTCCCTTCCCCCAGTATTTCACAAGCATCATCTACCCATATTATTTTGTACTATCTCCTTTAACTACTAAATGTCTGAATAGCTAGACACATAAAGGACTCTCCTGTGGCTCTTGATTTCAGTCCTGCTTCGGGGGATGCTGAGAGGTTGAAACATCCCAACAGCCTCCCATAGCTGCTGGGGAGTGTAATTACCACACTACTTCTTAAGAAGGTGCAGCTTCGGCCCCTCTCAATCAGTCAGTTCCACTGCCTCATATGTAAGGAAGGGGTCAGGAAGTTACCACTAGACATCCCAAGATGGGGAGATCAGTCTTGTGTAGTCCTTGCATTCAATTGAGAGATATTGAGCAGCTCTTGTATGGTTGCGGAACAGCAGAGGGACTCGTCTTGTGCCCTTCTTCCACTTGTACATCCAGGAAGGTGACTAGAAAAAGTTGCCCCATGTGTACCTTCAAAGACAATAGTTATAAAGAATTAAACCTCAGACTATTATTCTAGTCTGTCTGCTTATTTGTGACTGTGGAGCAAAGGGGAACCAGTACATCATGGAGTCACTATGATGTTCCAAACATGGAGCCTTACCCATGAGAAGTGGTGTGGATCATTGTGGGCCTCATAGGATGGGGTAGAAATTGTCTTATGGGGGGCATTGGAAAATATGATTGAATTGTTTCACTGTAACAAATCTATTTTCTGTGGACAGCAGACACAATTACTCTATAAATCATACACACAACTGGGAATCCAGAATTCATTGTTCAGCTCCAAAATTTCAGGCCTTATTTGAGCTAAAGGACTGTTCCCGTAGCAGGTCCCTTATCCTCTATGGATCAGCCATTAGAGGGTAACATCACACATTCATGCCCTCAGACTCACAAATGTGGTACTCTACAGTGTCCCTGTATAAGATGTATAGTTGTGAACCTTGAAAAGTTTTCACTCTTTAGATGTAATTTCCAAGTGGGATCTTTAAGGATGCTCATCAAGTCATTGGCTTGGGAGAGGCAGTAGAATTCTGCACAAGGAATAGCCATTTTATTTGTATGCCATAGATGGGAGCTGTGAGCAGAAGAGAAAATAACTTCCCATTGAGTTTGGCTGAGATAGCGAGAAGAACAAGAGCTTTGGACCCAAGAAATCTAAACCCCATAAAATGGATTGATTCAGAGGAATGAATATTATGTTGTATCTTGTGTTTGAACTATGATATTAAGTATTAATTGCTGAAAGAGAAAATAAAATATTGAGAAGCTTATGAGCATGACCAACACTTATTGTATGCAGTGTAGTTGCAGCCATGTTGATCCCAGGATATGACAGAGACAAGGAATATGAGGGTATGTCTTTTATTGGCTCAACTTCTGTTGGTGAAAGAGACAAGCTTTCGAGCTACTCAGAGATCTTCTTCAGGTCTGGGAAAGGTACATAGTATCACAGCTAAATACACGACTGAGCTACATATGCTAAAAAATCTGTTGATCTTGTATTTAGCTTTGACATTCTCAGTACGTTTCCCAGTCATTAAGAAGATCTCTGTGTATCTCACACAGCTTGTCTCTCTCTCACCAACAGAAGATGGTCCAATAAAAGGTATTACCTTGCACATCTTATCTCACATTATTTATTGTTCATTTTATGTGATAAGATTCATGGACACTGAAGTTATAAGTATATTGTATACTGGCAACCTACCTCATCAGCCTGGGGAATTATCAGCCACCCAGTGTGTGAATTACTTCCACTGCATGCATCCGATGAAGTGGGTTTTAGCCCACGAAAGCTTATGCTCTAAAAAAATTTTAGTTAGTCTTTAAGGTGCCACAGGACTCTTTGTCACTTCAGCCAATCAAGTCCTTCTCTTCAGGCTCTATTTATTGTCCAAACAAGCACAAACTCACAAAAGAAAAACAAACTTCCAACTGGGGCTTTCTACACAATCACAACTTGAAGGCTTACTGCCTGGCGTTTCCCCACCTCTTAGGACTACTACAGAAGACTGCTTCTTTCTAATACTTTACTCTGCAGTTCCTCCCCCAGCCTCTTTCTTTCAGCCCTTTATAGCTATCTCTTCTCAGCTGCATCTGATTAGTGAACAGAGTTAACTAGCCATAGGCCTGTGGTCTTAAGAGGGGCAGACCATACTGATACAAATATGATCCAGGGGGGTGTTTAGTGGAGTCATTTTATAGAAACTGGATTATTTTGTTGACATGGATCTGGGAAATATATGTTCAGAACATGTGTACAGAGCATTATTACAGTAGTCCAAGCTGATTTGAAGGTCAGCAATAAAAGGAAAATGATGTTCTGTTGCAATGAATTGATTAGTATAAATACAACATTGTAGTAAATTATAAATGGTCAGGGTGAAGTTTTTGAGAGCACTTAGCATTCACTTAAGTACTTGAAGTTAATGGGAAATTTACCATTTATTCCAATGAGAGCCAATTAGGCCATTGGTAAGGACTTTTGAAGACTTGGTCATGTGTTGTTTTGTCAGTCAGTTCTGCCTGAATGGAATCCCATTTCGTATTTTTGAAACTGAAAGGGTGAATGTCTTTGCATCTTGATAAAATTAAGGACATATTTAACTCATTTAGAAACACAGCATATCGACATAGAAACAAAAGCAGGCAATATACAACAGTGCTACGCTATATAACATGAAAGATTTTTATGAGAGAGCCCATTTATAACTATTAAATTCCTTGTCCAGACTGCTGACACAATGCAATTTTTACATACTTCTACTTCCTTCAGTTTAATGAAGAGGAATGGCAAGACAGCTATATCCCTAAAGTAATTCTTTAGCAAGAGTAAGAATAAAATAGCCAACAATCCTAATGAGGAAACATGAGAGGGCATTAGCATTAAATTTATCTCATTATCAGCTCTTACAATGGAGATAAATGATATGTATGAGATAGAGAAAAACAGACATGCATTTCATTTTTTTAATTGTTATCCTGAATAGGAATAAAAGGAGTGTTTGATTCAGATTTTGATTCTGACTACCAGAAGCCCTATTACCAATTGGCAGAGAAACAGACAACTCAGAGTGAGGTCAAGTACTACCATACGTATAGGCTCAGCCAACAATGCATTTTCTTTAATTCTGCCATGACTTGATTGCTTAAAATAATTTCAGATACTTTACCTAAAATTAAAGTTCATTATTGGCAGTTCTTAGATTTGCACAAAGGCCTTTCCTTAAATAGCATAGTGGGAATTAGTGGGAAACATCCTACATGTCAAAGATCACTCCTGAACGACAATGAATGCACAGCTCAAATCTGTATAGTAATTGCAAATATGCTGGGTCACCTCCCAACACGGACTACAGAATTGTGTTTTACTAAAAGATAGCCTTCCAAACTGCGGTTTTGTCAAAAGATGTAGGTATAAAATAAAATAACAAGCACCAAGCATAAATTAGTCACCACCATTTATTAAAACACAACTGGAGTAAAGTGTTGCATTCACTAAGCCAAATCTCATTTTATTGGCACATACACATATGCCAGATAATTATCTCACAGACCCAAATGGTTTCATTGCATGAGACAAGTATATTCCAGAATGTTCATTGTCAAAAGACAAGTGTATATCAAAGTTGCTTCTCCAATGTATGCATGCACACATTTGGAATGTATTTGGGGAAAATTAAGCCTTTTAACAGCTTTTATTATTTTTGACATTTTAGGGCTTGATTCAGTACAGTTATATGCTGATGTCGCTCTAGTGATGTCAGCAAGACCCCAATACTACAATGAGTTGCTCATGGACTACTTTTATGGGCAGTCCCATTGAAATCATGTGGGTTCAGGTAGACAGAGAGCAATGTAAAATCAGAGTCTAAAACAAGCAACTAAATAGTGGGCCAGGCCCTTATTCACAAATTTTTTACTTTATTTCATCTGTAATCCTGTGCCTTACTGGCCCTCGAGTATTTGGTGCAATGACTAATATTTAGACAGTACAGATTTCAAAAGTTATTTTCTGCTCCCATCTTTCTTCCTCATCCTAGAGAAATCAGTTAAAGCTCCAGCCTCTTCTCTTCCCCAAAGTTGGCATTAAATGAACATGGATATGTATCAATGAATTGATACATCTCAAGCTTTTTCTTCCACCATGGTGCATATCATGGCAGCAGCAAAGTGGCTACCTGCCTGCATGACAAGTTCTCAGAAACTGAAAGTATCCTTGTCTCAGCTCCTATGCCCTGTGGTGACTCTCTCTTGATGTTATCTACAATCTTTGAATGCCTTTCTGCTGTCTGTTTGATCAACAGCCACCAGCAAAATTGCCCAGTGCGTGAGCAATGCCTTCTGTCAGTTAAGTTTCTTCAAACTGTCTGCCCACTACTTTTTATTCCTCTAGGACTTATTGTGTGTCATCAGTTGTCAGTGGCTGAAATGGAAATGGATCCACTGGAAATAATGACTTACTGAATTACATCCTGTCACAATGTCTTCCCGGAAGAGTTCATGGTAGGTGCAAAATTAATCTGCCATTCTTTAAGGTAGGCTTTGGTGCTATAAACACACGAGGTCAAATCAGCCCTGGTGAAAGTGAGTGCGTTCCATTCTTGCCAATGGGTCATGCCCACTTACACCCAGGCTGATTTTTGGCCTGTTGTATACAACTCCTGACCTCAAATATTTCCCATAGATTCATTAAATGTGCTATTAGCACTTTTTTAAAAAAAGTGAAAGGGGGAGGCTATTTGCATTTTCAAAGCAGCATATTTTTCATACTCTTTATTCAAGAAATACTACTGGAAGCTAATTATCCTTGAGAGGTTGCCATTTAGTAAGAGCAATGTCAGAATTTCACCATTTGGATGCTTTAAGTGCCTGACATTTGTTTTATTTTGTAGTATAACACTGTACAAAGTCCCCATATTTTCAGGCAGTAAAAAAAAATATGCCTTGCTCCTTGTGTTAAGTAAGTTTTACATGTATAGCAGAATCTATATTTTAAACAGTTACAATAATCAGTTAATTAGCCATTACACAATTATGAAATCTTATTAAGGCAAGCATCATTGAATTCTATTGGCAAGTATTTTATCTTTAGGTAACTGACACAGATTAGCATTCTTATGGTTAATCAAATTGCAATTTCTAAAATATCTGCACTCTAATGTGCAATTCTCATAATCTTGCCATGATTTGCTAACAGCTGTGAGGAGCAGACTACACAATTCAATAGACTTATGTTCTCATTTAGTTCTTTTAGTATGAAGATATATATACGCCTATATAGATATATAGGCTTATTTTTTAGAAGGGCTAAGAATGCACAAACCCACTGAAGTAAATAGGATTAGCAGGTATGTCAGCAGTCTTAGAAATCAGGTGTATACATATACATGTATGTGTATCTGCAAAATATGTAGGAGAAACGCATATGTATGTGTGTGTATAATATATATATTAATCTGCTATTCTTCAAGGGTAGGTTTTGGTGCTATATGTATATTTATAGGACCAGGTCATGACTTTAAAGCACAGCTCAGCATAAGATATATGCAGAATTATGCCACCAAAGGGGCAGCACAGTGAGACATCCGTGGTGTCCAGAGGAGTTCACCTACCACTATGTCCTCTATGGAAGTACAAGTTCCTTCCTGTTTATTAATTCTTCTTCATAAACTAATCTGGTAGGAAGAGGACATGGCCCTGCCAACTTCCTACTCCTTTTGGAGTGCCACAGACCCCTAAAGGAGTATGGATGGAGCAGTCTATCCCTTGGAGTTCAGGGTATGATAAACCATCCTCTGTGGTGGCCAAATTCCTTGAGCCATCTCTCTACTCCAGGCCTGCACAACTCAGAAAGCAGCGAGGGCCACATTACCGCAAAAAAAACAGCTGCGGGCCAAAAAGTCCCACCCCCATCTGCTTCTCCCTATCCCACTGCTTGGCTTGCCCCACCCCTATTCACTCCCTGCGGGCCACACAGTGAGCCCGTGCGGGCTGCATGTGCCCCCCGGGCCACATGTTGTATAGGCCTGCTCTACTCTAAAGCACATTTACATCAAGGCTAGATAGACTCTATCTGGCCCATACACAGCACATTTCCACTGAAGGTCAAAAATCATGTTGATTGGCTACCACTTGACCACACCAAATAACACCTCAGTCTGTATCCCCAAGAGAAAAACCCAGTCTTTACCTCAAAGAACTTTCACTCTAAATTCACCACAACACATCAAATAGAAGTCACTAATAGAGGTGGGTAAAAGATGAGAATTCTGCGTTGTAAAGGATTTCAAGGTTTATAAATTTGACATTGTTTCAAGTTGGAAAGAAAACTGAAAAGTCCAAAATTCTCCATAAAGGAACATTTCAGGAAAAAAAATGATTTGGATCAATCAAATGTTTTTGTTTTAATTGATTTTCTGCATGTTTTATAAAAATAAATTTTAAAAAATGAAGTCATTTCAAAACAAAAATGAAATATTTCCTTCTGAAAATACGGAAAGGAGATGATATTTTTTTTCCAGTTTGTCTCTGAAATGAAATTTCAGTGAACTTGTCATGATTTCATAAAGTGTTTCAATTTTGACAGACCTGCATTTTCCAATAGAAAATGATTGTCAAAGTTTTTCTGACCAGCTCTTATCATTACAAAATTGTGAAGGGCAGAACATTACACAGTTATTCAGTAAGGCATCTTCATATTCAGTTAAATGGTTAATCTATTATCAATGGTAATTCACATTAAGTTGCACTGGTGGGGGAGCAGCACTGTACATGGAAGAAAGCATCGAATCAAATATAGTGAAAATCCTAAATGAATTAAACAGTATCATAGAATCTCTATGGATAGAAATTCCATGCTGAAATAGTAAGAGTATAGCAGTAGGAATATACTATTCACCACCTGATCAGGATGGTGATGGTAATTGTGAAAAGCTCAGGGAGTTTAGAGAGGCTACAACAATGGAAAACTCAATAATAATGAGGGATTTCAGCTATCTCCATGTTGACTAGATACATGTCACCTCAGAATGGTATGCAGAGATAAATTTCCAGACACCATAAATAACTGCTTGTGGGGGCAGCTAGCCCTGGAACCCACAAGAGGAGAAGCAATTCTGGATTTAATCCTAAGTGGTACCGAGGATCTGGTCCAAGAGGTGAATATAGCTGAACAACTCGGTAACAGTGACCATAATGTAATTAAATTTGACATCCTTGTAAATGGGAAAATGCCAAAGAAACTCACTGTAGTAGCATTTAACTTCAAAAAGGGGAACAACACAAAAATGAAGGGTTCAGTAAAATGGAAGTTAAAGTAAACAGTCATAACAGCAAAATGCCTGCAAACTGAATGAAATAAAATAAGAGTGAAACAGAAGAGACATGCAACTTTAACAGTAGAAAATGTGTATTATCATGTGCATTTATTTTCTTATTTCCCAGGCAGAAAAGAGAAAATTAAATAGAAGAGCTGTTTGGAAAAGGTAATTTCCATCCTGTGGGAAATTATTAATTATTATTATTTCTTCTTCTTCTTCTTCTTCACTTTTAGGTCTCTCAAGTCCATTCACCTCTGAGCTCAGTTCCTTTGTCAGATTGTATCTCCAGTGATGCGCAACTGATTGAAGGCATAGTAGCTGAAGCTCCTTGACATTTTATGGCGAAGAGAGAGACCATTCTGCATCATGAGCGATGTAGTCCAGCTGGGGAACCCAGTCCGTAGAAAAAAATGGAGGCATGACAGACCTGAAAATACATCTGTGGTGACTCAGTCAGATGTAGAAATGAAATATTTTGATTTGGGTGACAAACTGAAATGTTTCAAGTTTCCTGATGTCAAATTTCTCCAGAATTGATCTTTTCCTATGGAAAATTTCTATTGAAATGAAATCTTATTTTCAAATGGAAAATATTTAATCTGAAATTATTCAACCAGCCCTAATAACATGAAAGCTAACTGGAGCAGAAAGTGGGAAGGGTACAAGGAGAGAAGATTCTTCAAACCAATCAGAGCCCTGAAATGACTAATGATTGAAGAAAAATTAGATGTATGTGAGCTTTGGAAAATTTGCCTAGAAAACAAATGTTATTTACCATGAAAATTGTGTTCAGCATTTTCAAGGCCTCTCTGCTTCTTAGTCCCAAGTGGTTATGTGCTTGCAGTAGACCTTTTTGGTCCCCTGCCACATCAAAGTTTGGAGCAGCTGTTTTCATGGTGTTATGGTGACCTTACAAACCATGCTCTTTCCATCACCCGTCAGGCTGACTCATCTTAAATCTTCCACTGACAGTCACATTCAATAACTCACTGCTGCTTTCCTCGGCTTTCACAGAGCTTTCTCCTTATCAGATCCCTATCCTCCTGACTTTGTAGTGCTTTTAAGCAATGTCTTCATGATGCACCTTACAGAGCACACTTCTTGCTTTATCACTGAAAGTCCCATTTAGAAGAAAATGCAAACAGAACAAAATTTAGTTCATAAGGTCCCAAACATAATCCTAGCCCACAAAATGGATTTTGAAAGTATATTCTACCACAATGCAAATGCCTTGTTTATAGCCTAATTGTAGATATAGTTTTGTGTCTAGTTTCTAATGTTTTAAATATAAAAATAAGAAGATAATTACCAAATATATTAAGTGAAGAATAGTCATAAAGCTTATTTGAGTCTTGTGATTTTATGCTGTAAAACAGCAAATACATAGCTTGAAAAGAGTGGAGTAAAATAAGCATGAAGGATTTCCAGTGCAGAATACACAATATTATTGGCCAAGGGCACATCACAATTATCATAATGAGATTTTTTGAAGCAGAAAAAAATATATTGTCTATATTTATTAAACTGTATTAAAATTTGAATATTAGGCAAAGCCAGAAAACAAAGCTAAAAATAACAACACTGATTATAAAAATCTGAGCCTGTTTTTGATCCTGACATATCTTTTCATTATTTTAAACCTTTTTTTCTAGTACTCCTTGTTATGATTTTTATTGTTCCCTTTAAAACATGACATTTAAAATATCAACCGTTCAAAGACAAAATTGAAAGCATATTCTGTTGTATGGCTAGACTAACTTTCATATACAATTACTGCAGCTGCACACACAAAATGTATGTTTTCACAAAGGTATGTGTCTAACTTTCCATCAGCATGTGCAAATACCTAATTTTCATGTGCAGTCATGACAACTCCAAAAATACACACTTTTGTTTGCAAAAATCTATTTTCAAATAGTTACTGCTCCCAAAAGAGGAAAAAATTCCAGTAATGTTATATCCTTTACTATACAGTTCTGTATCCAATCTGAGGGCCGTTTCTTTGCATTTCACCTGTCTTTGCAAAATACTCCAAAACCTATTTCCTCCTGATGACTCTTTAAATCTTTCTCTATCATCCATTCCTTTCTCCAAAAAGACATTCCATTAGATTGATTCATAAACTGTTCCCAACCCCCCAAATCATCCTCCACCTCCTTAATATCTTTTATAAAATGGCTGGGCTTTGCTACTCACACAGTGACAGCTGACAAACTGGTACAAAATGCCCCTCCCCTCGCCACTCTAAGTTTATCTCCTAAGTTCAGATACTCAATTTTATTTGTTTATCATTTGCATATTAGCTGAGGCAACAATAGTGTTCTTAGTGGCCAAGTAGAGCTCTTGGAGCCTGCCACTGGGTTTGGTTAGTGGGCATTCCTCAGCAATGTGTATCATTGTTTGATCTGTGCCTCAGCTGCAGCTTGGATTGTCTCAAAGACCCCAATGGTGCTGGTTGGATGCGCAAAGGCCTAGCCCAGTCCAGAATCAGTTAAGAAATGGCAAGATCGAAGCTAGGCAAGAGAGTAGTAGGATCTGTGACCAGGAACTTATTGGTGATTGATCTTAAGTACCAGTCTTCCAGCCACAGGGATTGATCACAATTGGGGTCATGATGAAAGATGTAGCTGGTGGGCTAAAAAGGTTGTTGAACAAGAACAAGTTTGGGTTGTTACATACCTTCTCAAGCAGCTTGCCAGCTGCTATCTCCATCCTGATGCAGAGGGGAGCGATGTGGCTCTGAACTGGAAGCCATGGAAGATGAGTCAGTTGGAGAGTTCCTGTGATGATGCACATTGTTGAGTTGAGTTACTCATCAACAACTACTGAATTTTTAAAACACCAAGTAGGAGATGAATTGGTAAGTTGGAATTGACTTATCAAAATAAAACTGATCATCAAAGCACAAACTAAAAAGTTAAAATCAGAAGGATGCACTGGCAATAATAAAAAACCCGACTTGATGCCAAAAGGTCCTTATCATGCACCTGGGCTGTGGGTCCCAATCATGCACACAGCCTTGTGAGAAGATGTATAGTGCATGCTTCAGGGTCTATCTCATTATTAGCTGATCTACCCCATAAATATTACAGGAGGTAGATTAAAAGATACTTACCAAGTGCCTTCTTAGAAACCTAGCTCAGGAAAGAAACACAGAAGTTCTTTTTAGGTAAATGACTCAATGGCCCTGCAACTCAATTAGCATTTATTTCCTGTGCAATCCTTTTTTTTTTTTGCCTTATACAATGTGCACCAACCCTTCTATTGACTTAATTTTTTTACATTACATGACCTCTTACCCCCATATAGAGAATCCTATGTCCCTAAGTAAACTATCCCCATAAATACGCTCCGCTTGTCTTGTTGGGGTAATCCCAAAGGAATATCTGTAACACTATGAACTTAACTGGAGACACAGCTTTTCCATTACTCCTGCTGCCCAATCCTCTTCTCCCCTTTCCTGTGCCCTGACCTCCATCCTATCCATGTACCTGGGGGCTAGATTTACCCACCAATTTTCCATCATATTGGGGCCTTCCTTGAAAGCTATAGTACTTGTGGGCTGTGTGGACCTCAAAGCACATCTCAGAGGCATTATTAAATTTGCAGATGCCCCCGAAAGCACCCATCCTCATTAAAAGCCCAGCAAATGTTATCTAGAGCACTGGGTCTCTGTTAGGCTTGATGAGTAATAAATAGGTTGCTGTCAGCATGAGCACCTGCCTCCCTGCTGTGGTATCATCCACTCTAATCAAAGCAAATGATGCAGGATGTCCCACTGACGCCCAGCTTGTGTTGCGATCCTCAGTCTACACAGCTGATGATAGTGAACCAAGCCGCCTTGCCCCCAAATGTATTACATGCCTCTCTGATTATATCTATATATTTGAATATTGCTGGCCTTCTTTCTGGGAACTGACATCCATGTAAAACTGCTTCCCAGTTTTCCCAGGTTCTAACCACTCTTGCAAATTTGGATGTCACTACTTTGCTTGTCCTGTCCCATCTTACTGTTTGCCATAGTGTCCCCGTGGAGTAGTGATAAATGTCTATGTATTCACCTCTCAATATCTTATCTTTAGTACTAGAGAGAAGGTGAACAGGGAATTAATACCACACTTCTGCATAACTTGCATAATCTCCACTAACCTCCATGTAATCTTTAGTGTCCTGAGGCCCGAAAGGTGAGTTTATCCCATGAACTAACATCCTCTGAAGGGATCTGAATTTTTCTTCTCCCTCCACTATTTGAAGTACCAGGATGTGGGTGGGCGTTTCTTCTCCCTCCATATTAATGATTTCTACCCCAACAAGTGGGGGTAGCACCATCTGGCACCATTGGCAGGCTGCATTCACATGGAGAAGCTGTTGATGCTGGAAGCCTGCAAATCCTTGCTACTGCTGATACTCTTGCTGCTAGCCTGATCCTGTTAAAGTGGGCCTCTACAGAGCAGCATAGGGTATAAATATCCTCCCACGCTTCTGGTCATCAAGAAAGGCAAAACGGTGATCTTGTCCTAACCTAGCCCCAACTGTTTCCTTATCCTGCCCATCCCTGTAAACTTTCCCCCTTTTCCTTGCCTGCAGTGAGGGAGCTCTGAAAGAGATAGTACTCCTTTTCTTCCAGCTGGCCTGCCAGAGACTCACTCGCCAAAACCAAAGTATAAAGATTGGAGTGGGCACATTGGCCTGATTTTCAGCAGTGCTGAGCAACCCCAGCTTCCCCTGATTTAATCTGGAGTCAGTGTGAGTGCAGGCAGGCAGCACCTCTGAAAACCAGGCCTCTCATATATAAGTGCCTAATTATGGATCTAGTTATAATTCCCAAATTGGGAAATTCGGGTGCAATGTTTCACTTTACATTGTCCCTCCCCTCCCACATTTACCTGAGCACAAGGACTGATCCCTCCAAGTGCCTTCTGAGGTGTGAGCCATTTGAAAAGGAGATAGGGCATGTATACTCCCCTGCATGTGTTCTAGGAAGGATTGAGTGCTGATGCCAGCCAGTGCCTAGCAGTCACTCACGGACCATTATTGTATAAATAGTGTTTCTGATTATTAAAATCTGAAAACAGGTCCATGGTTATATTAATAATCTTTTTTTTTAAAAAAATATAGCTTATTAATAAACACCCAGCACTTAAAAAGTATCACATTGTGCTGTTATCTAAAAAGGTAGTTTGTTTCCATTGAAAGACAGAAATTGGATGCCAGTTGTCCATTACAGCTACTGGTTTGTTATCAGTATTTGAATATTAATTAATGGGATTTCCATGTATTCATTAATATTCCAGAAGTCAAACTCTCCTCATTATCTCTTTGATGAATCCAGCCTATTGTGCCTTACAGCATCAATCACAAAAAAATCTGCAAGGTAATGAATTACTGGGTGACTGCAGGAAACCATAAGGGATATTAAAACAAACCATCTTTTTAACCAATGATATCCTAAAATGAATGTAGAGATTAGAATTTCTCAGTAAATGGGAAGAGTGAAAAACTTTTCTTATAGGCTGAACCTGGTACTGTTTTCTTTTCCTTTAGTAAATTTGGCTTTGTTATACAGAAAAAGGACAACAGAAGTAAGTGAATTTTCTTTTTCTCCGGACAAGTTCAGATGTCAAGTGAAATAGTTTAAAAGTGCCAATGGTAAGAAGTTTTACAGAACCAGTGTTTTAAAAATAAAACTTATCGCAATCTCATAAATGAATGTTATACCTGTTGCAATTTCACATATAAACCAATTTATAGGGGCAGAATAGGCAAAGACAGAGTACAAGGCACTGATTCATGACATGCAACTTGTAGGCTTCCCATGGCCACACCCCAGCAGAAGATGGACAAGAGGTTGTGTCCCTCTGTACCCTCCTGTGACACTGACAGACCTGGTGCCACCTCATGTCAGGGTCCCGAGACCTCATTGAACACTGACAAATACATAGCTGGAAACCAGTCTGGCTCACTTGTGTGTTAGCATTGTTAAAATAGATGTTAAATGTGTAAGAATGTGTTCAGACTTGAAATTCTTGTGAGTACTGCATGCATTGACCTCACTTATATCTGTAGCCTATGTTGTAATGTAATATTGAAGTGGGGGGTTTTTGGGTTTGGTTTTTTTTGTAACTATAGAAGTGTTTTTTATGAAACTGAAAATCCCCTCAGCCAGGAAAGGAGCATTATCAAGTGTGACGTGCTAATTCACCACAGTATTATCTCCTGCCCAACAAAAGAAGGCCTATAAATATGACATAAATCATTATGGAACATCAGTGGTGTGACGGAGTCAGACCAGAAGGGTATAGGAGAGTGCTGGAAGGCAGGTATATCAGCCTCAGGATGTGTAGGTCCCTGTTCCCTGGATAGCCAAACAAAGGCTACTCCAGGCCAATCAAGACACCTGGGGCCAATTAAGAACCTTCTAGAAAGGAGTAGAAACAGCTAGCCTGATTGGGACACCTGAAGCCAATCAGGGACTGGCTGAAACCAGATAAAAACCTCCCAGTTAGTCACGTGGGCTGTGGGTGTCAGGAGCTGTGGAAGGAAGTTATGCTGTTGGTGAGACTGAGTGTTGGACAACATATCATACAGAAGGAAGGAGGCCCTGAGGTAAGGTGAAGTGGAATTTGAAGAAGTGGGGACTGCTGTGGGGAAGTAGCCCAGGGAATTGTATTGTGTTTTGTGCCTAAAAGGTCAGCCATTTTAGCTGATATTATTAGGGTCCCTGGGCTGGAGTCCAGAGTAGAGGGCGGGCCTGGGCTCCCTCCTTTCTGTCTCCCCTAATTAATTACTGAAAAAGGGAGGTCACTCTGGGGCCTGCATGAGTTTCTGAGGCCCCTAAATCTGCCAGGAAGCGCAGGACCCACAAATACAGACTCGGAACTTTGTCACAGTGGACAAAATACTTTGTTGATTTCTCTCCTTACATCCATGAAGAGAGGAAGTGCACAAACCTTCATCTCATCACAGTTTGATGGAGGAAAGAGAATAAAAATCCATGACAAGAAGGGATTGTATCACTGTGTTGCTTTGAATTTGGAGAGGGCAATATTTCTAAGCACAAGCAAGGGATCCCTAGGCTGGGTTAGCTTTAGAGTGACATAGAGCATTTGCACATAACAGCAGATTCTATTGCTTTTTAGAACTTAAGAGTGTAACTCATTTGCATGTGTATGTTTATCTACTTTAAACTTGTAAATAACTCTCTTGTTTCCTTTTCTTAGTTATTAGTATTTAATTAGTTTATTACAGGACTGGCTATAAACATTGTCTTTGGTGTGTGATCTGTAGTGCAATTGACCTGGAGTAAGTAACTGGTCCTTTGGGACAAGAAGTACCCTAAATATTGTTGTGATTTTTGGTGTAAGTGTCCATCTATAACAAAGGCAGGCTTGCCTGGGTGGCAAGATAGACTATAAGTGCCCAAAGGCACTGACTGTGACTCCATGTTAAGGCTGTTACAGTGCTTCAGGAGCTCATACTCGATACTTGATTGGTGAAATCTAACTACAGAACACATAACCAGTTTGGGGTTTGTGCCCTGCCTTGTAACACTCTGCCCTGAGATTGGCACCCACATTGATATGCTTCTCCAGACAGTTTGACACACCCACTAGTGCCAACAGTGTCTGCACCCCCAAATAGAAGCAAACTCTAGTAGGTGATGCTCCTCCTTCTCCTGAAAGTTGTCTGCTGATTAAGGAATACATAACTGCATCAATAACACTTGACTCACATCTTCAAACAGAAGAGCCAAAAACAATTTCTTTAAAATTACAGCCTTAGATCCTGGTGCTGTCACATAACTTTGGAAGTCTGGGCCTTTGACGTGTGCTTATTGTGACCTAGCCGTAATGGCTCTCAGGTCTCAGCCAAAGATTAAAAGAGAGAGGGTTAGTAATTATGTTCTACCAGTGTTTGACCTGCTCCTGCCCCTATACCCTTTTCCAAAGGAAATCTCTTTAAATGAATTGCACTAGTCCAGTGAATAGTAAAGTAGATATGTTCATACGGATAGTCCATTAGTTAAATTATGCCTAGTAGTTCCATACACAGTTCAATGTAGCAGAGAGCGAAATGCAAAAAGTTTGTTCCATGAACATTTTTTTCTTCTGTAAGGCCTTTGTTTAAAAGAGTTCTTTGTACAAAAAAGTAGGAGTTTCAATAAAAGTATTGCAAATAATGCAATAAAAAAGCATAAGAGACTGGTGTGCAACAGCTTTGAACAGACATGCCAAAAGAAAGATAATGATTAGATTTCCAGAATTCATTTTGGTTTTAAATTATACTTGTCTCTCAAGAATAAGTACTGAATAATGTGCCCCAAACCACTAGTCCAAATCTACTATGAGTTTTGAAAAGCTTATTTTTGAATGTGTAGAGTTTTAACAGAAATTCTGAACTGCTGTGACTTTTACTTGAATGGAGGCTAACCTGCTGGGTTTATTGAAGGAGGATTAGAGGAAAGTGGCATTAAAAAATCATGAAGCAGTTAAAATAAACCTCTAGGCTAGCAAAACAACAGCTTGGATACAAAACCAGCGGGACAAAATCCACAAGTTTTACCTCCACAGAGTATGGGATTGAATTAGTGCCTTCCAAGCACAGCGTTGAGCTGAACACCTACTGAACTGAAAATGGCTGAAAACTTGAGATTATCTTCAAGATGTTTCACAAAACCTCAGGCAGGATCAGAAAAGGTCCAGTCCTGTAATGCGCTGAGCACCTTCAATTCCATTAAAATCAACGTGCATTGAGGGTATGCAGAGCATCATAGGAAGTGCTCGGTATCCCACGGAACCATCCCAGCGTAAGCAAAGTCCAGTGGTGATGGTCACAATGTCCATTGCCTCCATGTGTCCAAACTAGCAGGTGGAGATTAGTTTGCCTGCAATGCTATTTTGAAGTGCAGAAGTGAAAGGCAAGTTGAATCAATAAGAAGGAAACATTTCTAAGTTTGGGATTTCTTTCTGGAAGGGAAAGAGAAGAAAGAAACTAGCCCTCAGTATAGCTGTAGTACTGAAACCTCCAACTTCTGGCTATTACCAACATACCCATATTGAATCATGTAATTCCCGTATTTTGGCACCACAAAAAGTGAGGTTAAGACATTCAGGACCAAATTCCCTGAAACTGACTGCCTAGAGTTGCATTTCTCTCTCAGAAGCCTTTGGTACCACAACCACATGTCACGAGGCCTCCTGACCCCAAGCCTGAGAGTGTGCCAGGCACACACACACATACATACACAAAGGGAGATAAAGTATCATAAGAAGGAAAACATTATGCTGTATAATACATTTTGTGAATCAGATCCTCTGAGATGGTTCAGCAGCTTTCCATCGCTTTAGGGCAGATCTTGGCTGTACAGTGTAAAGGGGTAAAGCTATAGGCTCATATGCTACCCTTATCCCTGCTGCTAGCACGGAAGGCAGAGGTGGAGAAAAGGAGATGTGGCTGTGACACCCTTCTGATGCATTGATCACTGGTTATTGTGTTGTCCTCCTGGTGCCTTCAGCTACTGTGTAAGTTACAGTAGTCCCCATGCAAGAGGACATTCCTCAAGGCAGCATCTCCAGGATTACAAAAGTTACAACAATGAGTTTGATGCTGCAGATGACAAAAATATTCTATGTGGAGAAAGACTTCCTTATGAAGAAGAATTGAAATTTAGATTAGACTTGAATAAAAGGGGATATAACTGAAGTATGCAAATAATGAATGATATGGAGAAGGTCAGATGACATTCCTATTTACCCTTTCTGCTACGTTCAAAGGGGAAGGGAATATCCTTGTATGTAATTTAGATTATAGTCTCTTTTTAGCAGGGATTCTTTTTTGATAAATATGTATGTACAGTGCCTAGCAATATGCGATCCTGGCCTCTTGGTGCTTCTGCAATAAAAATATCAATAACTACACCCAATGCCATGGAAAGGAATTTTAAAAAATACAGTGCTTTGCCACAAGATGTCTTTGAAAAAGAGAAGAGATCACCTTAACGAGCCAGAACTGAGGAGGCAGGGAAGTAGGGCTAAGGAAATGGCATTGCAGAACACAAGTATATAGGAGATAACATTGCTGTCAGCTCTTCTTGGTGTAAGTGAAAACTATGATGACAAAGCATAGTCATTTTTTTCTGTTTACTTTTTTAAAAATAGCCTTTGAGAAAGTCATGCTAATAAATACATGAGATGTTTGTTATGACTATGGGTGTTTACCATCAAAGAGCTAAATAAAAGGGAGACTACAATGGTATAGTCAAAGCGGTACAGCCCCCTAGTTATATTGGTACATCGCTATTCCTATACAGGAAGGGGAAGAAGCTATGCTTGTATTCAGCACTTTTAAATTAATGTAACTGTGTCCGCATTTGGGGTTGTACCAATATAACAATTTTCGTAACAAATTACATCCATATCACATTCCACAGTATAATAGAAAACATGAAAAAGTCAAAATGGAAATGAAACATTTTGATCTGAAAGGATTTTAACAAAATCATTTTCATGGAGAATTTAAAAATGTTCGTGTTTCATGCCAAATAACCCCCCACAAATTTTGAAGTCTCAGAATCCTCTCTGAAACATGTTTCCATTCTCAGCCCAACTCTAATTCTAACCATGGTTGAAACCATGATCTTTGAGGAACCAGAGATGACTTGCTCATGGTAACAGCTGTATTTGTAGCAGTATTTCTTTTCAGATTAGACATGTACTTAAAAAGAAAAAAGTTGTTGTACCACAATCCTGGAAAGTGACTGACATTCGAATATGAACATTGCCACCAAAATGACAGTGATGAGTGAATCTGCATTGGTGGCTGAGTGTTCTCAGCACTTAGGTTGCCATTGGTGTTGCTTCGGCTTGTCAAATGAGCTTATAACCTTACATTAACAGTTTCCCTTTTATATCCTTTAATTATGCATTCTAACATGATCAATAACTTCAATGCCATTGTTAAAAAAAGTAAGCCCTTATATAATAGATGCACCTTACAGCTTAGAAGTAGTGTATTTATGTATAGTTTGGAAATTAAAAAGGGAACAAAGATTGGTAGGATTTGAACATATGTTGCATTCTTTTTTTATAATGGAGTGAAATAAATCATAATGTATTCCATTAAAGCTAGTTCTATAAGCACGCCAGCATGGAAAGTGAAGAGAGAGCTTTCCTTTTCTTGTCATTGTTGCTATGGTTATAGATATACCCACCACCTTAAATTACTGCTTTGCTTCTTTAGAATGTTCACATTTCATTAGATTTTATTAATATATGAGGATCAGGAACTGATATTTTAATTGGTGTTTAAAGGCAAAGTGAAAGCTTGTTTTGTATTTTAAACATCAAATCCATGTAAAATTAAATATATATTTAAAAACAGTATCAAGAAGTCAAGGTCTGTGATCTGTCTTAAAACTCGTACCATTTCATGGGAAATGAATTCAAGATTTTAAATACATATTTAAATCTACCACTAAGAAATACTAGAAGAAAAGTCTCCTTGAACTAATTCCAATTTCATCACAATTATGTTCCTTTTTTTCTTAAAACACCTGACCAAAATATTAAAAACAAAATTTTAAAGCCTTCTAAAATACACAAAGATTATAATGGTTAAAGCAAAATCACTTACCAGGAAATCAGTTACCTTATAGCAGTTTGAAGAACTGTGTGATACTTGCTTTTTCTTTAAAATACCTCTAAAGCTGTGGCAGTCCTCTGCTAGCCATCATTTCCAATTCACTCCCATTGAAGGAATCCCTCTCCAATTTCTCAGGCTCTAAAATGTTGGGGATTTGTGTTTAAAATACCTTTGTGTATTGTGAAGCAGGGGCTGCAATGAAATAGCGCAAGTTGGTGAGTGTCACAATATTGGTTGTTTTAATTAAAGTTCCAGCTTATGGAGTCAGGTGATTTCTTGGCATTCTAAGCTTTGATTTAGGGAAGTAAGTTTCTAGCCTTCATGGCTGTGGAGAAAATGTTGGGAACATAAACCAGGTATACTTTAAAGGATCAACAACGAGAAGGCAAGTAAAACAACCCCCAAGTGTGTTTATTTTTAAAACTCATGATTTGAAGAGTGGCAATATTTCCAGTGCTAAGTAAGAGTATTCAAATGCTAATAATGGGACCAGTTTTGCTGTGTGTGGCACAGAGCTGCACTGACCCATGGGAGCACCAGGAAGCAACCTACTTCAGTGAGAAACAATGTCTCCTCATGTGCTCCCGTACACAGGGAGAGTGTGCAGGTTGCTCCAGGCCTTTAAGGCATTCAGCAGTCTCCAGTATAGAGAGTGGGTATGTACCAGTCTGCTGTCAATCCCTCCTCGCCCTTTTGGAGAGGGTTAGCATTTGGGAGGGTGTTCAAAGGGACTGTAACTATGTTGCAAAAGGGCACAGCAGAAGAATGCTACCAACTGCTACTCTAATTACAACAAAGGCCCCTATTGACATACTGCTTAATGAGATCAAGGATCTTTGAAATACTTAACCAGAGAGACTGTTTCATGAACCGTCATGTTGCCTTGCCATTATGCTTTTTAGGGAGGAATGAGTGTAGGTAGTCACTTTTCTGTTATCCTCATTTTTGGTTTAGAGGGGCTTATTTGCTGACCTAGTGTTTGGTATTTGCTATATCCCATGGAAAGGAGTCTTCCTCCTCTATGGCCTTTATATGCCACCGACACAGGCTATCCTGCACGCGCTCCCTCTCACATTGCAGGGACAGGATTGGGGCTCCGGCCATAGCAAAGAATGACATAGAGATTTTGGAGCAATTCTGGCTTAACGAGATGCCAATAGACAGCAATTATGAGGCTGCTGAAGCTTACAGCAGTTCTTCCAACTGCACACATTATTTAGAGGGCCATTGTGATCCCCAACTGGCTCAGAATCTGAAGGGGAAAACAGTTGGTTTAAAGCCACCTCTACCACCTTCTCCAGGCTTGCGTCCATGCAGTGTCCACCTGTCTGTGTATCTCTGTATTTGAAAGGTGGCTCACAATAGCAAAATAGTGATTAAGCTGCTATAACTCTCCCAGTTATATTTGTTATGAAGTTCTGTTCATCATGAGTAGTTTGCATACTACTGCCTGGCTTCTGACTTGCACTCTTATGTTTACTTGTAGCCTTTTATTTTTATATAGAAAAATGAACACAGCCCAACTAAAAGGGCTGAGACTGAATGACTTTTCTAGCAAATTCAGAGCCAGCAGAGTCCTCCCCTGCAGAAGGCTGATAAGTGCTTAAAATTTTTCCAGTATGGTAGAAGTTGTGGCCTTTCTCCTGTAGCTTCGATATGGGTTTGGATTTTACAAAATGCTGCATCCGTATTTTTTGTGATTAGACTGTCCTTGTGCAAACACAGCTAGCCATTTGTGAGGCAGGTCATTGATCAGTCTTACAGAAGAAATGAACAAAAATAGCAAACATTCGTAATTCATACTGATCAGACATTTAGAAATGCTCCAGAGGTCTCTTGATGGTGTGAGGTTATTCTACAGCATTTTTTTTTCACATTTGCTTGTCATGTCATTATCACATGCTTTTATTGTTTTCATGTGCTGATGTTTTCTCTCCTTGTTTATAGAATCTAGTGTTTCAGTTTGACCATATTTGCTTGTGAAAATATTTTCTTCTCTCAGGTAATGTTCTAAGGGGTAGAGCAATATTCTATGTAAAAAAAAAAAATGAAGTCGAGGCATGGATGTTGAACTGAATATAAACTGCTAAATATTAACAGCACAAATAATTTCCTTTCAAAATTGTAACTTTATTATCTGCATTGCAGAGCAACAACTATACGTATTGGTTTATGGCTTTATAAATCATTGCAATAGCTATGCCTCTGGTAGAAAAAAATGGTGGCTTATATTTCCTTTGCCACCTCCCAGTATGTTTCTTAAAAATATAAAAGATATGTCCTTATCCTGCTAGCTCATATGCATATGCAAACCCCGTGGGTGAAATTTCCCTCTGTGCAGAGCTTGGACATGAGGCCTATTATACCCATAGGTTCCACCTAGGGCTCCTCCTGGATCCTTGATTGCTTTTCAAGTATTGCTCTCAGCATTAATGGAACAAGTGCTCGTATTTAACAAATTAGTCTGTTATTCAAACATGGCATTCAGCTTGTCAGGAATGTACATTATTTTCCACAAATGATTTTGAAGAAAATCATTTTTTAAAAAATTGTGTTTTCATTTTTTTCACACAACTCAAAAATTGACAAAAATGGAAATTTCCTCATCAAAAAGCAGTTTTGATGAAAAATGTTCAACCTGCTCTAGCAGTAGATGACCCAGAGCCTGCAGTAGTACACAGTACCCTGATCTATTCCTGCATTTCTGAGCTCCAAAATGGAGGATGACCTTTCTTCAATGCAGCCACATCCTATATTACTACATGAACTTCTTCACCGAATTTCCAACAGTCCAGAATGTATGTGTGACATTGCACTCCATATGTTTTATGAAAATATGCTTTAGTGTGAATGTGATATAAGTGGAATATATTTTATGCAAAAAGTCCCTTGTAAGGTATCATAACGACAGTTGTACTACTGAATATATTGCTCCTATTTGTATGCATGTATCACTCTTGTATCTGGAGCTAGAAATGTAAAGTATAACTCTGAGGTCCTGTTGTAATTATGCAAACTGTGGGCCACTAATGGTGATTTAGAATTTTGATGGCTCTCATTGACTAGGACAATTGGTTGTAAATGGTTTATTTATCTGCAAACCTTCTTGTGTATGTGTGGGCCAACCCAGGAAGAATGGAGAGTAAGGAGCCTTATAATGACATGTGGCTATGTCACATAATACTGGAATCCATCTGTAGCGAAGCGGTGACTCACCCCTGCGGCACCTCCCACTGGTCTGTCTGGGAATTAGCTCTTCCAGCATCCAGAGCGCCCTCTGCAGGCCAATGTCCCACTTGCTGCTGGCCCCGTGCCCCTCCCTGGACGCTGGTGCCCTCTTCCCTAGGGTGCTGCACCCCTGCAGTACCCCCACAATCTCACTCTGGGTCTCCCCTCCCTGGGGAACCCCCACCTCTTATCCCCTCCTTGCCTCAGTCTAAGCAACTGCCAGTCACCACTTGCCCCCGTTCTCTGGGGCAGACTGCAGTCTAATTGCCACTCATCACTAGCAAGGGGGGTTGGCCTGCTGCCTCTGCCTCTTTAGCCCTGGGCTTCCCCCTGCAACCCCAGTACCCTCTGTTGGGCCTTCCCCCTAGGCCCTGCAGCCTGGGGGTTTCCAGGCCAGAGCTACCCTACCCTACCCCTGTTTCCCAGCAGCCAGGCCTGTCTACCTCTGGAGACACTCTCTCCACCAAACTCTAGGCCCTTTTATCAGGGCCAGCTGAGCCCTAATTGATGCAGCCACAGCTGTGGCTGCTCTGCCCAATCAGCCTGGGAGCTTGCTTTCTCTCAGCCACAACCCTTTCTTGGGCTGTTTAAGCCCCTTTTAGCAGGAGTGGGGCAGCTGCCCCACTACATCATCTTAATCCTTGTACTTTTCCATTGATGAGGTGGGTATGGGAACAAGCACAGACAAAAGATTCCTGCCTTTTGCCAAAGCTATAGAAAGGGATGGAGCAGGACAAAAGGGGCTGCCAGTCACAAGAAAACTCCTGCTTACAACCTAAGATGTCTGCTGGATCCAACAAAGACTGTAACAAGGGAAAGAATTGTGTCCAGTCTAGGAAGGAGTCTAGTCTGTGAAAGCAGCTTATTGGAACTTCCCTGAGGGTGAGATATTATCTTGTAATGGGGTCTCTGCAAGGCCCTGCTAGCTTCTCCCCCACTGGGCTGAGAAATTCATACAGAGACTTTGAAGCAGTGCTCACCTGGTGCTTTTATTTACAGGTTATGTTCCCACTCTCTTTCCACCATACAGATAGTCCCCTTTTCACAGTCCACCAGCAAGGGGGGGTGGGGTGGAGGTGGTAAACTATTTCTCTCTGCTTCCCTCTCACTGTCTTTTCTCTAGTGCAGCTTCCCTCTTTCCAGCTCTTCCCCTGGAGCTTTTATTCATCCCCAGTCTGAAGAGAAAGCAGCTGTTCCAGCTTCCCTAATCAGGGCCAGGTGATCTACCCAGCTCCAACTCACCTCCCTGGAACTGGAGAGACAGAGGGTTGGTTAAGCAGTTTTCTGCCTAGTGCCCTGTCACATACCTGTAATCAGTTTCTTAATGTATTAGGCATAGACTTGCATGTTTTTGTTTTATTTTGCTTGGTGACTTACTTTGTGCTGTCTGTGATTACTTGAAACCACTTAAATCTTACTTTTTATATTTAATAAAACCCCTTTTGTTTATTAATAAATCCAGAGTAACTGATTACTCCCTGTGGGAGCAAACAGCCATGCATATTTCTCTATCAGTGTTATAGACAGCAGACAATTCATGAATTTACCCTGTATAAGCTTTATACAGAATAAAATTGATTTATTTGGGGTTTGGATCCCATTGAGAACTGGGTGCTGGGTGCTGGAGGCAGGTAACCTGCTAGGCTCTTTTCAATTTAGTCTGCAGCTCTGGGGGGTATGGACCAGATCCTGGGTCTGTGTTGCAGCAGGCTAGCATGTCTGGCTCAACACAACAGGGTTCTGGAAGTCCCAAGCTGGCAGGGAAAAGGGGCTCTGAAGTAGTTTCAGCACAACAGGTGACAGTCCCAAAGGGGTTGCTGTGACCAAATCTGTCACAGATGTTTGTTTTTCCATCTGGGCTTGTCAAAGAGAGTGTGATTTGCTCTGAGGTCCAGATTACTTCATACTCATCTATGCCTTCATCACCTTCATCTTGGACTACTGAAGTGTGTTCTATTCAGAGTTAAACCTGATGTCTACTTGGAATCTTCAGCTAATGCAGAATGTCACATTCACTCATGTAGCAAAGCTTCCTGCATGGGACATATTACATTTGTGCTCTGTAGTGTGCACTGAATTCCAATGTTAAGGTAATCACAAGCTAAAACAGACAAATTGCTTCTTTCCAGATGTTCTTTCCCAACAGCCGAGATGAGTTAAGGTGAGTAATTCAGCCTTCCAAACTCATGCTGATAAAACCTTTATACTGATGCCACAGCAAATCATAATGCATTTTTTTATTGCCTGGGAAGGAAGAATAAGTTTATAATTAGGATGTAAATGTGTATTTTTATATAGTGCATGTAATTTAATATATTTACTCCAGCATTATTAACAAGTTTGCCCCTTTTTGACTCAAGAAGCACATCAAAGTTCAGGACCTTCGGAATGTTCCAGTCTGGACTAGAAATTGATGATGAAGTCTGGTATTTTCTATGATGCTATCTTGTTTATTTCAAAGGAGTATACAAAGACCTGTTTCACCAGACACAGCAGGAAGTAAAATCAGGGGAAAGTTTCTTTGCTTACAGTCCCAAATCTCTTTAGTTAGCACCAAACCCAAAAGTTTTCTTTCTAGCTTCCCCCAGGGTCATGCTTAAAAGTTGCAGCTTAGCTTTTTCCCCTCTACCTCTGAGTCACTGTCAGGTTTTTGTCTGTTCTCCAAGGTGGACTTTTTTCCCACACCCACAGACGCATCCCACCTGATCAGAATAGTACGTGGGGACACCTCCATCCACATAGTACTAGTTTCTGGGTAGTTTATTTTTAATTATTCCCCCTCCCTATTTTTATTGAATTAAATATTAATATTTGCAGGAAATTATAGATGGGTCAGACAACAGGAAGGGTCAGAAAATAACTATTTAATGACAGTAGCCATTGAGATTCAAAAAGTAAAAACTTTATTACTGTTAAACTATAAATTGTTAAGATTACATCAAAATACACAAATATCTTTAAATCAAATTAATAAGTTCTCACACAGCATTTTTCTTTGTCTATCTGCAAATTTTTATCATAGATTAAAATATGTTTTTTATTGATTTGTGTGTATTGTGAAATCTATATTTTCTAAAATTTACCAAAGTCGACTCTTTCCAAGCTTAGCTATATTATTCAACTCAGTGTTCTCCATACTATAGTAATCATCAAGGGGTTAATGGGGCTGCTCAGAGTATTATGGGTTGGAGGCATGCTCTTAGGGTGATCAGATGTCCCGATTTTATAGGGACAGTCCTGATATTTGTGGCATTGTTTTATATAGCCACCTATTACTCCCCACCACCATCCTGATTTTTCACACTTCCTGTGAAAATGCTCCATTCCCCACCCCACCCCACCCCTTACTTCCTGTTTGTTTAGTGAAAGTTTTCTCCCTGTCTCAAATGTACTGTGATGCACTTAAATAAAGCAGCAACTTCTCAGTCTGCAGTTGCATGCATAGACTTATTTTTGTTGCACTGAGAACTACCTTTACAAAAGTGATGAGGAGGAAAACATAAGAATGACAACTTATGGGAAAACTGAGGAGTTTAATTCAGAAAATGAGGCTTGGCAGCAATAAAAACTGGACCACTATTTTTTTTTAAATGAAATCCTAGATAAAGACAAACAAAAAGGAGTTTTCTTCATCTTTGCAAAACATACTACTTCCATTTATATGTGTCAAGGGAAGCAAAATGTCTTATGTGAGCTTATCAACTTTGAGCCTTTTCTTCCATTTTAACCACATCAGAGTAATTAAAGTTTACTTTATATAAGTTTCTAGACTGGAAATAGACCACACAATGCTTACAGCTCTAGAATTTATTCTTCTAACCTGCTCTGTAAGGGAATCACTTTGGCATAGTTCAGACAATAGAATAGACTTTCTCTTGCAATTACCATCAGTTCCCCCAGTTTCTGATTACTTGCAAAACAATAAACATTTGGGCAGAAGTTAATTGTTCCTGTTCAAACATTTGACACATTCTTCACTACTTTTAGTGCATGTGAGTCTTTCACCAAGCCACAGTAATAATTAAGACTGATGAAATCATTAGGCTTGCTGTAAACATTCAACTTATCCAAATTGAGTTTGGCAACATTTTAAAGGTCTTCTGTCAGGTTCATTCAATGTTTGATTATTTGTTGTTGATACTGAATTCCAGTATGATTGTTGTCATTTGTCATTACACTCTATTGCAGGTACATCAACTGATCTTATTTATACAGTTTGTGGTTCCAAGAAAGACTCCATCTATTTCAAATTAACAATAGAGATACTACTATACCCTAAAAGTTTAAAATTGCCTGGCAAAAGCAAACAGGCACTGTTTTATTCATGAGTCATGAAGCATGCCAATGAATCATGTCAGTGCTGCACACATAATGCACATGACAGAAAAAAAAAAGGTTGGCTTTTCCTGATAGTTATGACTGTAGAAGGAACAAACCATGTTAAGCTTTTCAGGACTAGAATTCGCATACTTTAGGTATTGATGGCTTTTAAATATTGAACAACTTGGAACACACAAGACCAATTGTCATGGTTAAAAGATGCATAAAAATAGAATATAGCAAGGTGTCTTTACTTGGTTTGCTTTGGTTTTACGAAAAACTGGAAGGATTTCATCGTGCAGAATCTTATTATATTTTATATTTTAACACCCTGTCTGAGCTGGTGCCTAATGTGTGATATCTTCTTTGATTAGTTCATTAGAACTGAAGTCCTGACAAAGTAATACTATAAGAATATAATTGTACAGACAATTTATAAAGCCATCTATTTCCTCTCTTGTCCTCGATCTTTGAAGTATTCTATATGACTAGGGCCCCTACCAATTACATAGCTGTGAAACACGTCACAGACCATGAAATGTCTTCCCTCGTGAAATCTGATCTCCCTCTGCTGCTATGAGCACTGCAGCAGGAGGCTTCTAGCTCCTGCTGAGCTGGGTAGGGAAGGATTTGTCCATCCTCGGCAGCCACTCTCGGGCGGGGGGTGGGTGGGGGTGGAGTTAAGACCCACCTCCTGGTCTCTGGGTGCCTTCCCATGCTGCAGGACGCTCTGCGACTGGGAAGCATCCCCAAAAGTTTCTGCAGCTGGGGGAGACTTGTGGAGGTGGGTCTGACCTCCCCCTGCTACTAGGAGTGCCCCAGCCAGAGCGCTCCTAGCTCGGGCTGGGGTGGGCAGGGCTAGAGTGGGACAGGACTTGTCCATTCACTGCACAGCCATTCTTGGTGGGTGCTCAAACCTACCTCAACCTCTGGGGACCTTCTGTGGCTGCAGGAAGCTCCATAGTTGCTGCCTTTGGAGTCCAGCTCTGGAGGTAGCACAGAAGTGAGGGCGGCAATCCTGTGACCTTGCTACTGCAGGTTTGCTCCACCCACACAAATAATCCCATTTTGAGTCAGGATCCCCATGGTTACAACAACTTGAAATTTCAGATTTAAACGTGAAAACATGAAATTTACCAATTTTCAAATCCTGTGGCCATGAAATTGACCACAATGGACCTTGAATTTGGTAGGGCCCTACTTATGACTCTTTTGCTGGAGTGGAGCACTATAAGTGTCCCCCCAACCCATTACTACCACTGTCTGATCATGATCTTTATATACTGCATGATTCTGCTTGGACTTTTTGAATGACAGTGGACCGCAGAAATACTTGTGATTTCCAAAACAAAATTTTCAAACAAGATTTGAGAAAAAGTTTTGATTTCTTTAGATTTTATTCATTTCCTTTCTAGTAGGAAGAGGTACAGTAGGTGTTCTGACTGTACAGTGCATGATCTAAATAAAGCCTGGCACATCTAACATTTGCCACAAGCTATACTTTTTTATTTCAATGACCATGGACCAGATTCACCTCTCAGATATATCATTATCACTTCCTTAATGTTGTTCTTGAGTTACTGATCACCTAGGCCCAGAAAGTTATCATTCAAGACCTGGTTTAACAGCTTACCATTATCAGACCCTGTGTCTTTGACTCACTTCATTTCCAGCCACGTGGGTGGTGAGATAAAGATTTCCTTTCCGCAACTTCTTCCGTGTTCCATTACTGTTCTTCTCATCTTTAAATTGAAAATGCCTCATGATGGAATGCACTTTCCTACAGATATAGCTTGTTCATTTACAGAGAAGAAACTCATATGAAGTTGCTCAGGTTGGATATTAGAAAACAATTAAGCTTGCTTCTGGGTCAATTTCTATACTTTTGGGGATACATGGCTGTCCTTGTATTCCCTTACAGCTAATGCTTTTGTACTTAAATACTTGGGCTTCTGAGAACTTTTTCATCAGATTTCTAAAATTATATGAGGGTGGCAAAACTTACATATCTCATACTCTTTACTTACTTACAGAGTTATTGTGAAGCTTAATACTTGTAAAACAGTTTATAATCTTGTCTAAAGATTACTGTGGTCACTTAAAACCTTGCCACTTGCCTCAGATAAATATGTAATATTATATCAATATTTAAGGTATTTCCTAAAGGAAAACATTGAGAATACTGCAGGTAACGTGGTAACCTCTGTTTCTGATAAACTTGGCAAACTGTTAAGAGCAGAGTATTGTTAACAACAGATCTAGCCGTGGGCCAGCTGTCAGAGGAGTTTGCAGCTGTGCACTTCAGAAACACATACTCAGTATAGTCTGAGAGGCAGCCTGGGGTCTGATTTTAGGTTTTTGTTAATTCAAAGTGTCCTAATGCATCCACACAAGGGAGTGAGAAACAGCACTTGTTAGCATCACATGCAGCCTGTCTGGAGCACAGGGGCAACACAACCTGTGCTTCCCCTGAGCAGTTGGTTATGGAATGGGAGGTTGGAAGAGCCTGGCTTCATGGTCCTCTGTCCTGCCTCACCACCCTCAGGCACCTGTAAACAGAGCTGGCACAAGAGAAGTATTGTAACCTTTCATTGCTGCCCGTTAATTTATTCACCCCAGGTGGAAGCAGGAGCAATGAAGGAATTGCAGCTCTAAATCATAAATACTTTGCAGGGCTCCTCCTGTGTTGGCGGAGCTACATATTGCCCCTCTCCCAGGGCACAAGCCAAGACTCAGTCTAGCCATGTGTGACATTAGAATGCCACTTAATCCCTCTCCCTCAGTTTCGCCATTTGGCAAAAAATACTTGTCCCCTTTTGTAAAGTGCTTTGGGATCCTTGGATGGAAGCTGCTATTGAAGCTGAAGGAGCCAGGTAAGGAAATTGGGGCCAGTTTTTAAAAGGGATTTAGATGTTGCTTGGCTGAGTGGAGAAATGTTGAATCCCTAGGTGCCTCACCACTTAGTGTAATGTTCAGCCCTGAGTTAGGCAGTTCTGTGCCTCCTAGGCTCCCTGTAATGTGCACAAGGATAATTAAATGCCTAAGAAATGGTTTTATCAGAAACCAGGCCAGCTGAGAGGGGAGCCACCTAAGCTACCCAGGAATGACATATTAGGGGTGCGGGGGGAAGCAGGGAGAGGAGAGAGGCTTAGGTGCCTATGCGGCTGACTTGATTCACTGGGCTGATGGCCCAGAGAAAAGCACCTCCCTTCTCTCATGATCCTCAGCTGCAAACCATCCCATGGAATTAGCCACGTAAACCAGGTTAGCCACTTTGAGAGTCCCTGCCCATGGATCCAAAACCATCTGTGACATCATACTCAGGACACCCAGAACTGTGAGCCTTTGTGTTCCCACTCTACCTCAGCAAGAGGGAGCTTTGCTGTGCATCAGCTCCCTTTCATACCAGCTTGTCTGCCTGCCCAGCAAACTCCTCAAGCCTCTGCCAGTCTAAACTTTGCCTTGCAAATAATAATCAGTGAACTCCAGTTCCTGAATCCCCCAGAGACATTTCCCTGCAGTGTCCAGTCCCTCTTCCTGGATGCTCACAGAAATTATTAAGTTCTCTGCCCACAGAGGCAAAGCACACACCAGCCCGTTAGCTTAGCTCAAGACTCACACTTCACTTTAAGGCACAGCACTGAGATAGTTTTGTAATAAAACAAGAACATGTTTATTAACAAAGAACAGAAATTTAAGTGATGCTAAACAAGAGAAAAAGAGACAGGTCTGGTTACAAACCAAACGAAACAAGACACACTTTCTAATGACTAATACTTAATCTTAGCAGGTTACAATCTTTGCCTAAGCAGTTTTCTTACATCAAGTTATCAGTATCCCTAGCCCTTCAGACTGAGGGCTCTAACTTTCACAGGCCCGGTGGGTGCTATACCCTATGTCCACTCAATGATACATAACTAACATGTCTTTTTTGCTCTCCTTATTATACTACCCCAAAATCCATGGTCTCTGCCTCAAGAGTCAGGAAGGAACCCATTTGAAGAACACTTTTCCAGCACACATCTATTACTCTTTTTACACATCCCGTATATACCACTTGTGGTGATTTTCAGGACCAGCATGTCACCAGTTTACAAGTGATACCTTACATGACATGTTTGAGATATATATGTCATGACAGCCATACACTGGGGGGTAATGAGTGTATCAGGTCTGATGTGAACTCGCCTCCCATACTGTAATTATCTGCCAGTTGGCACTGAGAGGCTTCCCAGAGTCATTTAATCTCTTTCTGACTCCTGCTCCCACATGATACGTCCTCAACACTGGCATTACATTTTGCCATGTCCATAGCTGTGTTTTGTGAGGATGCTGTGCTGCCCCTCCAGCTATCAGTAGCCTGCCTCCTGCCCTCTGGCTGTAGGGTGTCACAGAGATCACATCTGTAGACATGTTTAGAGTACGCCTATGGGCTGACGGCCGCCGGGGTGAATAGGCATACCCTAATTTCGAAATACTGGTTCAGAGCCTCTGGGACCTCATCTTGAGTCAGGACTCTGAGCAGATTGTTATGAGTGACAGCAGTGTGTAAGTTCCTTTGCAAATGCTGACGAGTGGAAACTTAGCCACCTAGAGGGGTGAGGTAGCATCTGAGCTGAGGCTTTGAAAATGTTAAAGGGACCTGCATTTGTGGACTTAGGCACCCATATGCCTATTTAGGTGCCTAAATCCCTAAAACTGGCCCTTAGTGTTTTCTGATTAATTGGAGATAGCAATATTTGAAACATATGTCTTCAGGTGTCATCTGGGTCCCCTTTTCCAAGTTATCCTTACTTTTAAAATTGTGGCTTACATGAAAAGATTTTATTTCAAGATTCCTCTGCTACTTCCCGAGTTTGTAATGCTTCATTAGCTGTCTTTAGCTTTCAGTGTTTCTCTTAGCAGCATTTGATGCTGTCAGCCATGGAATTTTCCATGAACCGTGGGACTTGCTGGTGCAGCTGTTGTCTGGCTTGATTCTAATTTACCTCTATTTAGAGTATGTTTACATCTGGCCAATACCACTTATGCCTTGACATGACACACAAGGCAGTTGTAGATGCCATGCTTTTCAATGCTGTTAGCCTGCCCTGTGGATGGAGTTTTCATTAATGTACTCTAGGGTTCATAGTTAGCCTAGTCTTTTTTGCATTCCTTTTCAACCACCACACAGCAGTTTCTATCCTAGAAAATAGCCTCCATAATGTGTAATTCTGGAAGTCATATAACTTTATGTAACTATTTCATTGCTAGGTTTGACAACAGGATTTTAGCATTGCATGTGTCCCAGAGGATGTCGTCCATAGACTCCAACAAATGAACATGACAGCTTACATTTTTCTTGATTTTACACCAATGTATTTCTTGGCCTTACATCGCTCCATAAATGCACAGTGAAATCCCTTGTTGATTTTAAGGTGATTTTACTTAATTACAAAACCTCCATTGAGAATGTGTTCTTATTTTCCTCTCTGATCTTCTCTGGCCCCATCCATTCACGCAGACCTGCTATTGCTGATTATCTGTCATGTTCTCATTAGTGATTTAAGACCATCTTCAATTGCATACTAATTATACTTAAAGAATTATTAATACACTATACTAAAATAATATGAAATGATTTCACACCTGTGATAATTATGCTTGCTGATTATGGATTCCATTCCTAGATTAAACTAAATAAGACAGAGCCCTTCAAAATTGAATAAATACAGCAATGGTGTTGTTTTATTTATTTAAAACACCCTCAGGACTTTTATAAAGGGCACTCTATAATTTTATTTCCTACTGCATTATATTGAAAAGCCAAATAGAAGACCAGCTATTTTCAAAGGCCAGGATAGAATAACAATCCCCAGAACATCTAGCAACTGAAACCTGCCACTTTAAAGTTTAAATAGGAAGGAGATTTCCAGCGAAATTGCTGTATTTAGAACTGATTTTTTTTTTCCTTCCACCCAGTACAATTTTAGTCTGAATTTAGAAGCCTTTGGAAACAAAAGTTCTCTCTTCTAAATTTGATGTTGTTGAAATATAATATAATCAACTGCTCTTTGACTTAAGTTGCTTTGATGAGATAAGGGAGAAGTTCCTCTCATGGTCCTCTCAGTAACTGGTAAAAGATAGGAAACAAAGGGTAGGAATAAATGGTCAGTTTTCAGAATGGAGAGAGATAAATAGGACTGTCCCCCAACAGTCTGTACTGTATTTGAAATAATCATTCCTTAGTTCAGTGTAAACAAAGCCACAGAAAAGGAAAAGAGAAGTTCCTTTTTCATAAATGAAAGAATTTATGGTAGTAGTGTCTCAATCTGAAATTGTGAAGCCTAGGAAGTGGCTTTTATTTGTTCTGTTGGGAATAGAGCAGACAAAAAAAAATATGATTTTTCTTTGTCCTGTGGTCAAAGAAAAATAACCAGGAAAATAATGTACTGTTTTGAACCAAAACTGAAATTTTTCATTTTTTGGACAAAATGCAAAACTGAAATCTTCATTCAAGTTGAAATTAAACATTTTGACTGTTGAGTCAAATGACTTTTTCAACAACCTTTTTGAAACTCTGTTTTGATTTTTTTTCAAAACAAACTTTTGACATTTTGAAAATTTTTGTTTTCAATTTATTTTGGCTGAAACTATTTCTGAAATGAACCCAAATTCATCAATAATTATGTGCCCCGAAAAATGCATGCTTTAAGGAAATTAGAATTCACTGAAAATATTTTGTCCATCTGCCTGTCTATTCAGGTACTTTGTTGACTCTCATCACCACTATTAACAACAGGCCCAGAAAGAATTAGGGTAAAATTTTCAAAAGCATATAAGTTCCATTTTCAAAAGTGATTTAGGACTTCAGGAACCCCAGTATCACTAAAAGTCATTGGGACATAGGGTCTTATGTATCTTTTGAAAATTTTACCCAAAGGGTATGTTTACACAGCAATTAAACATTCACATTTGGCCTGTGCCAGCTAACTAGGATTCATGGGCTTCAGGTTGAGAAGCTATTTAATTGCTGTGTAGAACAGGGGTCTCCAAACTATGGCCCAGGGGGCCGGATCCGGCCCATGGCTTCGATTTGTCTGGCCCTCCAGCCGAGCAGGCACATGGAGAAGCCACTGTCTCCCCCACCGCCTGCAAGCTGCTGCCGGTGGCCCCATGTGCGGAGGGGTGAGTGCCCCCATGGCAGTGGCCGGAGGAGCAAAGGAGGGAGGGGAACAGCAGTGGCCAGAGGACAAATGGGGTGGGATTTTACATATATTGAATTTTTTCAGTCACTTCGGCCCGCGATGCCCCTTCAAAAATCTAATGTGGCCCTCGTCTCATAAAGTTTGGGGACCCCTGGTGTAGAAGTTTGTTCTTGGGCAGGAGCACAAGTTCTGACACTCTGTGATGTGGGAGAATCCAAGACCCTGGGCTTCAGCCTAAGAACGAATGTCTACACTGCAATTAAACAATCCCACATCAGCCCTGTGAGCTTCCGTCAGCTGACACAGGCCAGCCATAGGTATTTAATTGCCGGGTAGACATACCCCCAGTGACTTAGCAGTGGTCACACAGGAAGTTTGTGGAAGAGCAGAGAAAACCCAGATTTCCTGTGTCTAGAGTTTGGATGCATAACATTAATAATAAAACTTTGATATGCATAATATTAATAATAAAACTCATAATTTATTAGTGTTGTCATCAAATCTGCATGTCACCAGTAGGCTTTAGAACATATGCTTAAATTGGATCCTACAATCCTTCCCTTCCATATTAGCATAGAAAATGAAAGAAGTAAGCCACATATTGTTAATTCTGTTCTTTTTCTGCCTTCAATGGTGGTTTTTCCCCCCCCTGTGAGCTTCAGGAGACGTTTTGTACAATTTCACACTTCTTTTGCTGCCAATCTCTTTATCTTGTATAGTTATATTCCCATCAGACAATCGTGACCTATAGCTTCTATTTTCATTTCTAAGTAGCCACTGTTTTTGTCCTCTTTGTCCTTCTGTTTTTTCAGTAAAATATAATCCTCACTGGTTTGGTCAATAGATAGAAACTGCTGATTATCTTTACTACATTAATCTCACTCATATTACTGATTACATTGTTCCTTTTCCAAATGCTTTTGTGCTGCATTTCTCTCTGAAAACATAAAAAAGATCCTACAGCATCTACCTCCAGTCAAAAGCTTAAGTGGCTGTAAAGGATTTCTGTACTTTAAGTTCATTATTTTTCCTGGAAAGAGTATCAGCACCTTAATCTGAGTGGTATTTGGGCAAACTTCTTTATACTCAGGGTTAATTACTGCTGAAAAAAGCAATTTAAGGAAAACCTTTACAGCTATTGATAACAATCTTCACCCATTAGCTCATACAATCTCTTCCCTTGGTCTCAGAGAAGTGTAGTGACCAATCAACATTTGTATTATTCAAACTGATTTCATTAAAGGAATTATTTTTTTTTACTAACACCCTTTAAGCTTAAAACCTCTTCTACCTGCTCCTGTTGCTTCAATCTCTTTATTATGCAAATATATGACTGTAAATCTATCTTTAATAGCTACAGTTGCCAGTCATACCAAGCCCTATTATGTCCTTGATATCCCTGAACTATGACTATTATGCCCTTGTTAAGCTGCAACTACATTTGACAGTGAACACTTACATCAATATGCAAGTTGACCTGTGTATTCCAGCGTCACTATCCCACCATGATCTTTGAAACTAAATACTCAAAGTGGACTGATATTTGACTTCAGATAATTTGGAGTAAGGTATTTTGTATAAGCTACACCACTCTCCACAGTAGCCCTAAGAGAGAATTTGTCTCAGAGCCCAGATCACACTCATTCCTTCATGCCTGAACCTAATCTCCAGGCAACTCAGGCAGATATTTTTACTCCCTCTTAAACTTGTGTTGCCATGTAGTCTGAGAAGAGGTTGGCCCTTAGATAGGCAAAACATGAGAACTGAAACATGTGACATTAGCCTCAGATCTCATGAACATTTTGCAAATTGTCATGAAATATCTTTCCTTTCCATTTCAAAATGCACAGAAGGGAACACCTGACCTCAGAAGCTCAAAAGATTCCTTTTCCCACACCATTCCCTCAGTGAGGCAAATCCAAGGTAACGTGCATTAGGCAGGGAGTAAAAAGTGGAGGAAAATCTTTGCATATTGGGTCATCTACACAAGCTCCTGGCTTCTGAACCCCTCCTAATCCCATCTTGAGCAAGAGCAGCTTGGCTAGCAAAACCAAACGGATACCATTAGTGGCCTCACCACCTGCTACCATGTGAGCCTACCAGTGGCACATAGGGTGAATTAATGCTACTTAGGGCAGCAGTAATCTAAACAGTTTGCCAGCAGATCCTACAGTCATCCTGTTAGTGATTTCTAATGGGACTATAACTTGCAGAACAGAATGTTCCATCGATCCTTTCCCTTTCTCCTCATCTTTTTCCCTGCTGTGTCCAGTTTATTGCAGAAATGGAGCAGTGATCCTGCATGTGGTTATTTGGTGGAGCAATAACAACCAGTTTCCTCTGCCTCGCCTACCGCTCATATTTTTCATAATGGTTCCATACTTTTCTTCACTGTGCACATAATGCAGCAGAGGGGAACATAGAGGCTCATATTGCCATTAAATAATAAAACAGTCTTCTGCTAGTGATTCAAAGTCAGCTTCCTATCAATACAAGTTTGGAATTCTTTGCTCACCGTATCATTTGATTTCCACTACAGACTATGTCCTAATTGCTATTAGTTACCATAGCACAGCCATCAATATGAAATTCTTCAACTTTCTAAAGATTTTATGAAAATATTTAGATGAACACTTCTCAGTGGGTATGAAGACAAGCCCATTTTGTTATGGAAATGTTTTAAGAGGCATTGTGAGTGGGATTAAAATGCATTTGAATAAAATCAAATAGAAAGATCCCATTAAAACAGCATTCCCGTTATTACTGTTTGCATTCCTTTCTCAAACAGAAATAAGAAGAAATGAAAGCTTTTCTAAGAGAGAGAGAAAATATTTGCCTTGAAGGAGAATTTACCAGATGGAGAACAGTAAAGTTTCTGTCTTCTTCAAGAGATTCATTTCATTAGACACTTTCTATGATGAATGAAGCTGAAGGAAATATAACTGTCTAGTATAGCCTTTACACTCATTTCTACAACAGCATTTAGCTTCTGATTGACTCAGTTGGTGGAGTTGATGTAAAATGGAATGTAATAAAGAAATAATCATTTCTCAACATTTCAGATGCTGTCAAGTAATTTCTGCTCAAAAACTATAATACATAGACAACTGTAATTTTTAATTGAAATTGTTGATATGGAGCTTCACCAGAATATTGAAATTGTGCAATTTACATAATAATAATCTAATTTGCATATTTATTAGTTTCATTTAATGTGTTGCAAACAAAGTGTCTAATCTGGTTTTAGTATGATCACTAACCTTCCACGTCTATTGTTCTTTATGTGAATATAATACACATACCTGCCTTTGTATGAATTTTTTATAATATGAAGTATTTGCATATAAATCCCAGGAAAAAAGCATTTAAAATGTTTCATTTTTTTAAGGTAACTACTACTGAATGTTTGTTTGTGAAAAAAGGAAATCTTTTAAACCATCATGTTAGCTCTCTCAGCAAAGTTATTTGTTAGCATTAGAAGTGGCAAAATTATGTGAGGTGAACAATTTATTTGAAGAATTTAGCTTTTTTTGTTTACAAATTTCCATGTACAGATTTAGATTTTTACAAATTTGTTCATATTTCAAAATTTTCTCGTTAGTATTTTAAGCAAACCTAGTTTCAGCATGTGAATTGCTCGCAAAATGTTTGCTGTAATAATACTGATTCATATCATATGATGGGCCAGGAAATGAGGCCTAATCTGCAGGAAGCAGTCACCTTTTGTGAAAACATTGTTTACTCAGAAGCTCAATTTTCTGTCAAAAAGAGTTTTGAAGGAGAATTTTTGACCAGCAGTACCCACAAATATATAGGTTTAGAGACTGTAATCTTTGGCCCCTTTCATAGGAAGGATAGTCCTGTGGTTAAAGTTTGGGACTTAGGAGACCTCTGTTCAATTCCCCTCCTGTATCACAGTTTTCCTGTGTGACGTTGGGCATGTCGCTCTTAGGATATATCTACAATGGAGATGAAAATATAATTGCCAGCTAGCTAGAGGTAAGCACACTAGCTTTTCAGAATGCAAGCTTGATAAAATAGCAGTGTAGCAGCAGGATGGGCAAGCCACCCAAGTATATACCCAGGGTCTCAGACAGAACTGTACTAGGGGAAGCTAGTGCACTAAAAATAGCAGGGTAGCTGTGTCAGCATGGGAGCTAGTTGCTCCCAACTACAATTCTGTCTGAGACCCTAGGTACTTACTTGGCTTACTCGAAGCTAGTGCACATATGTCCACCCGAACTGGAAATTACACCTCCAGTGTAGATGTATCTTTCATCTCTCTGTGCTAAAATGGTCCTTAACTCAAAAGGTTCTTGTGAGGATAAATATGTTAATGGCGTGATGTGATCAAACACAACAGTAACCATGTAAGTACGTTAATAGAGGGCAAAGCCCAGTGTTCTCATCCCATCTCCCAGAGGATGAATTCTAAGGAAAAAATGAGTTGAAACATGGAGACTATTTGCTCCCATATTCAGAAATAAACTTCATGGGGGAGGGGGAAGAGTGTGAGGCAGCCTTGGAAACATTATGAAAGGGAGATCTTCATAATTTGGACCAGACTATCATTTTGTGAAAGCCAGCTATTAGTGGAGTCTAAATATACAAAAAGAGTCTAAACTCTTAACAAGGTGTAAAGTAATATTTTGGGTAGAATATGTAAATGTATTCTGAGCATTTCTCTTGGAAAAAAAATTTTTTGAAAAGAAAACTCTCCCTATATAAATTCATCATGAGTTCAATAACTAAATGAATGTCATGACAAGGACTTCAGATATCAGGGTTTTGTGCAAAGGTAATTATTTTAGCTTCTTACCAGAAATCAAAGGTTATGATAGAAGACAGTGCAACCTTGCTGATTAAAAGAGGATTAAAGTAAGAATTCTTTCTGAACCCAAGTGCAAATTTTCTAATGAAATGACAAGGCTATTTTTTCTTTAGGAAAGCATTTTTGACAAAGTTACACATTTGAGGCTAATGACATGTCTAAATTGTGGGAGTTTTGGAATAAATGAAAAGTTGGCTCAGGAAATTATTTATAAGGAAAGTAAACAAGGAATAAAATAATTACAACACATGCTACTATGTTAGTAGGAGTAATAAATAGTAATAAACACTACAGAAAAATGGAGGCCTTTTAAAATTGTTCACCATATAGTGCCTTTCCCAAAGCCCATTGAAGTAAATGGAAAGATTTCTATTAATTTCAATTAATTATCTGATTATTAGACCAGATCCTAGAAACCAAGATATAAAAATGTTGTTCGCAGAGAAAATATAGGATGATGATGATGAGTAATTAATGGGCTAGTCTTATTGGAGATACTTTAGGGAAGGACTGAGATCTTAAAGGGTACCAGGTGTAACCTGTGTAAGTGCTGACTGGGTGGGACAATTGTATGAGAGATACCTGTTCACATAAACAATTAATACGTACCTACAGAATGGTTAGGTAAAAGAGGTAGATTTGGATGTACATGGAGCAAAAATAAATCTCTCCTTGATCATGCTGAGGAGTAGTATAGAAACATTTCCTAGAAATTTGGGACATTTTCTCCACTGAATCAAAAAAAAAAGAAAAAAAGATGTTGCTATTTTTTGTGGTTTTCAGGGACTTTGTCATTGAGTCCTCTTGGATTCAGTATGAATATTACATGTTGCTACTGTGTACTGGGAAATGTATGTGTCCGTTTCTGGAAAAGGTGTCAAGAAATATGCTAAAGAACCCTTTAACACCACACATTTGAATATAATTGGCAACCATATCAGGGAAGTTGAAAAAGTTTGTTGTGAGGAAAATATCCATGTTGCAGCCATACAAGAAACAAAGTTTTCTGACAAAGTATGTCCATTGTAGGTTTTGACTGTTGTTTATTATTAGGGAGACACTCAAATACGAAAGATAATGGAAGTATATGAGATGAACACAGATACTGAGTTGGATTGCATCACTATCAAATTTGGGGTGGGGAGGGGAAAGAGGTGAGTAACTAAGAGTTTTAATGTCTACCATTTTGATGATCGCTCAATTGAAAAAGAGAATTTTGAAACAGCATTTGGAAATTGCAGCCAAACAGTTATCTGTAGAGATTTCAATGCCAAAAGTGAAGTCTGGGGGGACAGAACCATTGATTGGAATGGAATTTTGCTACAGGACTTTACTGATGTAGATTTAGTTGTCTTGATTAATGAGACTATGATTATATATCAAGATCATATGGCACACAGTTGGCATTAGATGCAACTCTGGTGAGCAGCAGCATGTCTATAAGCTGCACGTGGACTATGTTGGAGGATTTTGGAAGTGATCATCAACCTGTTCTCATGTGTTGGAATAGGAAGATAGTGAGCTTTCACTTGAAAAAAAAATGAGATGTAAATTTCATAAGGCAGATTGGTCTTATTTCACATACATATCTGAGAATATTATTTCTCAAACATCTATACAGGTAGCCTTGAGGAAGACCTTAAGGTATCTGAATCTGCTATGCAGAACTGACCAAAAGAGAATATCCTAAGAGGTAAGAGGAAGACACAGGTTCCACTTTGGAATGATATTGGTACAAAAAGTGTTATTAAGGGGAAAAAAAGTTAGATTGGAGTTTAGATGGAACCCCGGAGACAAAGAGACCGGAAGGAAATAGAACAAACTCTTGAAAGAGGTTGCTGTGAAAATAGCTGAAAGAAAAAAGGCATTGGAAGAGACTTATGAAAGTCTGGATCCTAATATATGAAAAGATTAATGCAAGATACTGAAACAAATTTGAAAACAAACAGAGGCTTGAAGTCAAAAGAACACAAATATTCTGAAAAATGGAGGCGTAGAAGCATTAGATGACAAAGCGACTGCAAAGATGCTGATTAAATATTATGTCAAGACTAGCATTCTCATGTACAAAGAAGATGACAGAGTCATTGCAAAATACACAAGATGAAGTAGGCCAGATGAAAGACAAAGATAATCTAAAAACTTGCATACCAACTGAGTTCCCTGGCTTCAGAAAAATCTTTCTCATATAGATTCTAGCCTATATCTTCTATATGAGCTAGAAGATGCAACAGAGAAGCTTGAACAAAGCAAATTTCCAGGGCTGCATTTCATCTGTGGTTATGTGATAAAAGCACATTGGGAATAAAGGTAAATCTACCATGTTGTGATGTTGTTGGACATCATAAATGAATCCTGGATAAAAGGGAAGGTACCTATCAGCTCGGTGTCATTAATTATTTTTCCTTTTTTTAAAGACTGGCAAGGATCCTTCTTTTCAGGATAGCTGTCAGCCTGTATCTTTAACCAATCACCTTTGCAAGATAATGGAAAGAATGGTACAATCAAGATTTGTATGGTGACTTCAAAAAGAAGGGAAGATATAATCTATCCAAATGGCACACAGGCACTTGCACTCAATTTCAGACTTATTGGTGTGCTGCCATCAGCCTATTGTTGATGGATTCCAACAAGAGCCATCACAGTCATCAACAGGGGTCTTTTTGGATCTTACTGCATCCTTTGCTAGTGTCTGGCATAAGCTCTTAGTGAAACTCAGTGGGAATCTGGGGCAAAATATGCCTTTGGATAAAAATTTCCTATGTTAAAGAAAAATAACATCAAGACTAAATGATACTTTTTTCAAAGACAAGGTCACTTAGAGCAGCAGTTCCTTGGGGCTCATTTTTAAGTCCTCTTCTTTTCCTGCTGTATTCCTCAGGATTGTCAGGCAGCTTGAAATCATCTGTATGCACTTTCACAAGTCATGTAATAGATATATTGGAGAATGAATTGAATGAAGATTTAGAATTGTAACTAGATGGACAAAAGTAAGACATTCCAGTTGAATTCAGCAAAAAGTCCACCTACTTCATCACAAACCATAAGAGGTTCAATTATTGTTTGAATCTGATATTGCATGGAAAAGGTATTGCTTTTGAAACCCCATCATATCTTGGGGTGACTATGGACATAGAGTTAAGGTTTGGACCACAAGTTAGAAAGATGGCAGCCAAAGCAAAGAAGAGACTGAAACTTCAGCAATATATCGCTGACCCCAATTGGGTTTCATGTGCTAAGACACTGAAAACAACATACTGCCCGATAGTTCACCTAATACTTGAATATGCATCATGTCTGGTCACATACTGCTTCCAGTAACCTTGCCAGGACTGATGTACAGTTGTCTGCAATTCACACAATAATAGGAGCTGCAAGATTCACTCTAATAGCAATTTTTGAACAGAGCCTGATGTGCAGCCTCATGAGAATGATAGAAAAGAACAGCTAATTGGTACTGAAATCAACTTTGTTCCCTACCTGAATGTCATCACTGTTTAAGTCTTTTCAGAAATTGGAACACCAAATCAAGGCTAAAACAATCATTTTGTTTTGAAAGATGTGAACCTATTTACTTTAGTAACTGTCTCTTCTCTTTTGGAACCTTGCTCAAAGGAACACCAGACCTGGCCATGCTAACGAAAATTGCAGAAAATACGAACCAACAATATCAGTTACAAACATGTGTACACCGATGTTTAGTAAGCTAAATCCTTCAAGAATGGTGGTATCTTCATCTGGTGACCTAATGGAGAAAGTATAAGAGAGAATATTAGTCTGGGATATATCAGCTTGAATTATACAGCTGAAATGAAAGCTATTATCATTACATTGCAAAAAATAAATAGATCAAAAATAGAGGAGGATGTTGTGATGTCTGTTTGACTCGAAGGCAGCTATCCTTGGTTCCCTGAAACAGATACACGTCTATTCCATAAGGACATTCAGTACCAAAGGCACCTGAAGTTAAGGCCTAAAATCAAATAATTTGTTAAAAGACCTTCTAAATCTGTGAACAGATTAACTGCATCCAAAACAAGTGTTGAGTAGCTATGGGTCTCTAGATGTGAACACCAGCTACAGATTCCAGTGGTCACATGTGCACAAATATGATGCACATTTGTAGGCACAACTGAACTCAAAATGGCCATATGCGCCAAAGGCAGAAATTGGTCCTAAACTGCTGAAAGGGCATCTGGAGGAAGTGTGTAAAAATGAAGCTAAAAGAGTAGTCAGTCTCATATCTATTTTAAAGGGAATTAATTGTGGAAATTTCAGACATTACAAAGGTCACATTGCACATACACTACAGAGTAAAAGATACAAAGAACAAAGAATACTAAACATTACAAGTGACAAATGGCATTGAGGATAGGGAGCTGCAAGAACACAGACCATAGTGCCTAGCACAGTGAATCCAAAGCTGAAGTGTTTCAGCAGTATTGCAAACTATGGTATGTCTATGCTATGGCTGCTACAGTGGCACCGCTATGGCGGTGTAGTTGTGCCGCTGAAGTGCCATAGTGCAGATGCTTCCTACATCAGCAGAAGCGGTTTTCTGTCAATGTAATTAATTAATCTCTGAGGCAGTAGCTAAGTCGAAAAAATAATTCTTCTATGGATTACACTGTGTCTACACTGGTACTGAAGTCGACCTAACTGTGTCGCATTAGGCATTAAATTTTCCGCAGCCCTCAGTGACATATCTATGTCAATCTAACTTTTAAGTGTAGACGCAGGCTTAAGATAGCCTCATTGTCTCTGATACTTTAGGTATGAGAGCAATACATCGGAGGATAGATGTCTCTGAATATTCAGGGTGTTTCTATTAGTGATAATGATACATGAACCCCTGATGTTTTGGTTCAGGTAAGCAACAAAAGTTTGATAGTTTGAATAAGGGTTGGCAAACAATCTTAATTTTTTTTAATCAGAAATATTGGCATGCAGATGTCACAAGAGAATTTTTTTGTGTGACACACGATGGTACAAATTTTTTGATTAAAAATATTCAGTGGAAATTTTATAATCAGTACTTCGTTCACTAGATTTTGTTTGTTTGTTTGTTTCCCTCAACGAAAATCAGAAAAAAAAAATGTTTAGTTTTGGGGACTTTTTTGGTTATTCCTCCTACACTTCTTCCCCTTTGTCCCCTTTTTTCCAAAGGAAAAATGGCAACATGAAAAGAAAATTGGGGAAAAAAGAAAAAATGGGAAAGAGAAAAAACTCTAAATCTTGAATAAATGGAAAATCATTCATTTTCTAAACCTTCAGAACAAAAATTATTTTGATTTTTTTTGTCACAATTTTTTTTTCTGTTGGCTCTACAAATACCATACACATCCGAAAGAAAAAAAAAGGCATCACTTTCAACCATTGTTCTTTTTTAATGGAGCTGAGATAACATCTACCAAAATCATACACCCTTTACAAAAACTGAACACTTGAAAAAAAATTAATCATTGACAAGTCTGAAAATGAACACTTAAGAGATCCAGCAAAACTTTCATTGTTCATTGTAAGCTCTCTTGACTTATAGCATTGTGTGGAGGTATGTACTTGTTTATACTTGACAAGAATAATGTGTTTTTTTCTGTAAAACATAAGATGCATGATATCCTTAACTATTCAGAGACTTGTTTCAACTGCTTTGGTTTCAAAAATGTTGTTAGAGATAGTGTCAGAGTTCGCACTTAGCAACTGTAAGGGGTTTGGGAAACAGTTTTCAATTTCTAAGAGGTTCTTTGTTTGTTGCAGTTTAATAAAGGGTCCTGAAAAGCCCTCTGTAAAGACTGATGAACTGTTGAAAGTATCATGTGCGGTTCACCATGTTATGTCAATATACCAGTTTCTGGCTTAAGGTTCTTGTACTCCACTGAACTGGACTTGTATGCCCTGATCTTGCAAAAAAAGTTTCACATGGGTAGAGCCCTACATCCATAAGATCTGGCAAGGAAAACAAGAAAATTCATAGAGTTTAAAGCCAGGAGGGATCATTAGATAATCTGACTTCCTGTAGATCACAGGTCTATTAACTTTCACCCAGTTCCCCTGAACCGAGCCCAATAACTTGTGTTGAACTTGTGTTTGACTAAAGTATATTCCCCCCAGAAAGGCACATAGGCCTTGTTTAGGTTCCTCACATTTGGGGTTTACCTTTACTATGCACAGTCCTTGAAGGAAAAGAGCTTTCCTCCTAAGTGTTTGATATATGGACTTGACTGCATACAGTCAGCAGAGATTGGATTTTCCTTTTAATAAAGTTCCATATGAGTGCCACATCCTGCTAACTTCTATGATCTTTACACAAAGCTCTACTAAAGCAGAAGTAAACTGCAGACTTCTGAATAAGGCCATATGACAAGATTCATATAAACCAGCACATTCTCTTTTTTGCCAGTTTTTCAGATAATTTAAAATGGAAAAATATTTGTGTTCTCCTGGAAAATTTCCAATCAATCTTATCTTTAAGCACATGTACTGTACAGTAAAAAATAAAAACAAAGCTGAGATCATTTATTAAAACTAAAGTTACACCTTATTCTCAGATGCTATATGAATTCATATTTACTGAAAATAATTAAGCACTAAAACGCTGCATATCGATAATGGATATGAATATCAAGTGAGTCCATGACAAAATCATTTCTGTTCCTCCATTTTCTCAATAAATTTGCAATCACAGGTCAGAGATTTCTACATTATATGAAAATTATAGGCATTCATATAATGACTACTGGTTTCCTGGCATTCCAGAGGTTATGAGTCATGACAGTGAAAGTTTTTACAGACTTGTAGATAATTATAGGTTTGATTTCTGACTATCTGTCTGGATTTTCTTGTCCTTACACTTCTCCTTTTTTTTCAACTTATCTTTTTACGAGAAATAGTTGCTATTTTAGCTGAGTATAGAAAATCTTGAAAGCACCTGAAAAAGTTTATGTATTGGATCTGATATTATAAAAGGGAACATTTCCCTTTACCCATCTGCAGTATGTCTTAATCCAGTTTCAATACTGCTCTTCAGGTTAGCTACATCTTCTTTCTCTTAAGTACTCTGAGCAACATCTAAGATGGTTATTATATTTCTTATGAAGCAGAAATAGTTGTATATCCTCTTTGATCTGAAAGAAGTAAACATTTACACCAACATATTCCACATTCTCTGATGATACTCACATCAGAGAAATTCGGATGATATGTTTTTATGAACTCATAAAATCCCCGAGTTAGAATATCAGGGGAACAGAATGTACGATGAACTATATCAAACAAGTAAGGCAATTTAAAACATTTGGTTCAATGACATTTCTATAATACATAATAACATTTACAAGACTATGTTAATCAATGCCCTATTCCAGTTGTATGTAATGCCTAGTCTGCTGTAATGGAGTTGCCTCCAATCCAGTGAGTAACCATGAATCACCCTCTTTTAAATGATGCACATACTGATTAGTGAGACTACATTACTGCTTATGCAAAGCAAGAAGAAAAGCACGGCAAAACTGTACACGCAGTGGTAAGGCACTTTAAATTCCTATTTTTCACTATTCCCCTCGGTTGGGATAAAAAGCAAGCCACATAGTTGCAGAATGATCACTATTTCATATTTAAGTTATGTACCAAAAAAAAAAAAAACCCGCTCTTGAATCTGTTATTAGTGAGAACATATACAAATGTAAGTGATTGATTACATATTGCTTTTGGAAATCCTTACCCCTTACACCAGGGCTTCTAAGATGCTAACTACATATCATTTGTTTTGGGTCTAACTGCTTGTTACATATATGGGGGTTGATTTGCTCCTGCACTAGAACACTACTCAATGTGCGAAACAGGAAGGATCCCACAAAGATTCTTATAGCTCTCTGATCTGCAGGACCATCCCTCTACAAAGGACCAGCCCCATGCAGACAATATGTGGAGCTGCTGCCAAAAATCACAAGGCAAGTCTAAAATGTCATGAATCAAATCTAAAATATTAAATTAGCTTAAAAATCATGAGCTGTTTAAAATTATATATAAAATGTTAGCACCTTAGAAGCCCTGATGTAAGGGGTCAAGATTTCCGAAAGAAATATGTAATCACTTAGATTTTCATATGTTCTCACAAATAACAGATTCACAGGAGGTTTTTTAATAATCAAGAAAAGGTTCAGAGAAGGGCAACTAAAATGACTAGGGGTTTGGAACAGATCTCATATGAGGAGAGATTAAAGAGGCTAGGACTTTTCAGCTTGGAAACGAGGAGACTAAGGGGGGATATGATAGAGGTATATAAAATCATGAGTGGTGTGGAGAAAGTGAATAAGGAAAAGTTATTTACTTGTTCCCATAATATAAGAACTAGGGGCCACCAAATGAAATTAATGGACAGCAGGTTTAAAACAAATAAAAGGAAATTCTTCTTCACACAGCACAAAGTCAACCTGTGGAACTCCTTGCCTGAGGAGACTGTGAAGGCTAGGACTATAACAGAGTTTAAAAGAGAACTGGACAAATTCATGGAGGTTAAGTCCATTAATAGCTATTAGCCAGGATGGGTAAGGAATGTGTCCCTAGCCTCTATTTGTCAGAGGGGGGTGATGGATGGCAGAAGAGAGATCACTTGATCATTACCTGTTAGGTTCACTCACTCCGGGGCACCTGGCATTGGCCACTGTCGGTAGACAGGATACTGGGCTGGATGGACCTTTGGAATGACCCAGAACAGCCATTCTTATGTTCTTATGTTCTTAATTCAGGGTTTTTTTTGTCTGTCTTCTGGTTTTTGACTGTTTAACAGTTTAAATATTCAAACTTTTCTCTGCCAGCATTAGGGCTAGAAACTTACTTTTTTATGAATGAAAATTGAGACTCTCATAGAATAACATACCTCCATGTTTGGTTTAAGAAAAATACCAGTTATCACAAGATTTGTGATAAAATTACAAGATATAGCAACACTTCATAATTTTTATATTACGGGGAGGGACGGGGGTCCAGACTGGGGATCAGACCTACAGTGTGCTATGGGCAATGTATTCCCAATCACAAACTTCAGATTTGAGTAACTTTAAAAAATGTGGTTTTACTATGGAGAAGTTTGAGTTGTGGTGTGTTATTTAGTCTATTTGCAGCATATGCAAATTATCATTATCTAACTGGAAAATTAAAATTGTAATTCTTTTGGGTATGAGACTATGGGCAATCTCCATCCTAAAAGAGAGAGACAAGACAATTAATAATTGATTTTTATATTTTGCTATCACTTTCTCAGCTTACCTTTTTAAAATTGAGATTTTTTTTTCTTGTTTAACCTAATTTTTCTAGTGTTCTGTGGTGAGATATTCCAATCATAGTCCTTGGTAATGTTAAGTCTGAGAGCCAGCCAACAAGGAACTGGAGGAATGATGAGTCTGCAACCTGCCTTCTTACTCTGGTGACTCATCCACACCTATTGTTCTTTATTATCCTTTCATTAAAGAGCTGGCTTTTGGGCAGCTCCAATAAAAAAATAATAATTAAGAAACAGAAAATGGGTTATAAATACATTAGTTCCTTTCTCCTAATTTTTAAAAACTTAATAGTCAGTTTATTTTACCTAATTTAACTATTTAACAAAGAGAAGGTTAGGAGTGACTTGATTACACTCTGTAAGTACCTTCATGTGAACTAAATATTTAATAATGGGTTCTTCTCTCAAGTAATGAAAGGTAAACACAGTCCAACGACTGGTAGTTGAAGCTAGACAAATTTAGATATGAAATGGGGCATACATTTTTAACAGTGAGAGTAATCAATCATTGGATCAAATTACCAACGGTTGTGGTGGATTCTCCATCACTGACCATTTTTAAATCAAGATTGGATGGTTTTCTAAAAGATTTGCTCTAGGAATTATTTTGGGCAAGTCCTATGGCTTGTGCCACACAGAAGGCCAGACTAGATGATCACAGATGTCCTTTCTGCTGTTAGAATCTATTTTTCTATTTCAAAATAGATTTTTGTCTATATTTTAACTCTAGCTTTTTATGTTGATACCAGCACAGATTTTTAACGTGCAGGTTAAATGAGGGACAAATTCTCAGGACGTGGGATGTGAAGGAGAGAATTACATATATCCTCAAGTAACTTCCTAGCGTACTGGCTATAGCTAGTAAAAAAAAAAACACTGAAAAACTATGGGATTCTAAAATACTAGACAGGGCTAACTGATAATTCTGTTTGGGAAGTTTTATGCAACACACACACTACAACATTTAAAAAGATGTTTGTTACTTTTCTTTGCACTGTTTTTGTCTTGACCCATGATAATCATATCAAGCCATGAAGTTTGAAAATGAATTTTACAGGGCCCTTTGTAAAGTCCAATCTGAAAAGCATCACTTTCTTTACAATATTACATTAAAAAAAGTGGGGGTAGATGTTAAAGCTCACTCCCAACACATCTTGCTGAGTGGCTATCTCTTGATCTTTTCTCTTTTGATTTTCATTCCTCCAGCGTGCCCTGTCCTCACTCTCAAAACACTGGATGGTATTTTCCTAGATGCACTGATATCAGAGGATTTTTTATCTTTTGACCATGTATTTCAGATAATATTTTCCTTGATAGGGTGTCAATTAACCATTCTTATTCCAACTTGTGTTTTGATCTTCTAGCTTTGGCCAGATCATCAGCTACTTCACTCCCGAGGATACCAGCATGTGATGGAATCCATTGAAAAGTCAATTTATTGCCTCACTCTCTGATCCTCCTTATGAATTGCATTGTTGATAGAATTCTGGTTTCTTTGAAATGAAGAGATGTTGTTTCTCATTGATGAAAAGTTATACTGAAATCACAATGGAACATCAAGGCTTCTCAACTTTTTGAATGGAGTGTAAGAGCTGCAGCAGAGAGAGCTCAAAAACACTGGCTCCTGTTTGCTTGACACAATATTGATTACAAGTCAATGAGAAGAGGCTTCTTTTTCTCTGCATAATCTGCCCACACTTCTTTATTTTCATTAAATTCAGCTACATGCTGATTATCACCATGGTACTCCCTTACTCAACGAATGAAAAACTATAGGGAAGCAAGTAAAAATCCTCACTATCTGCCTGCTTTCATGCCTCTGCCTTATTACTCAGAGTGTTGTAAATCACCTAGTGCCTGATGACATTAAGTCAGGGATGGCAATCAATGAAGAGCATGTCAGAGCTCTTAGAACACATATAATGGGCTCTGTCTATTTACTTCAGTCTCCATAATTCCCTGTGCACTGTGTTCAGAGATACCTAGTTTGGATAGTAGTCCAAAATAGTTTCACTTTCTAAAGTATGGCTTCAGCAGTTACTGTATATATAACACTACTATTATTACTAATGTATCTTACATTTATATAGCACCTTTCATCATGAAGGACCCAAAGGTGCTGTAAAAATGTGATTACAATGCTGTAGAAAGGTTCCTTTAACCAATCCTGAACAGTATCACCTCTTGCAGGGGAGAAAAAAATCAACTTTTTTAACAGTTTGCAGCAAAAGTATACCACACTATTAACAATTATAATAATTGTTGGTCCTTGCTGTGCATTTCATCTTTCGTGTGACACTCTCTAGAAGCATTTTGAAAAACATTATTGTGAGCCTTATATACACTGATGGTATGAAATAGATATGTTTATACCCATTTAAAAGGTAAATGGAGGCACACTGGAGGCCAAAGGCCACATGACAAGTGGCATAAATGGGAAGGTGGTTCAGGAGTTCTAACTTCAGGACCCTGCTTTAGCTATTCCATCACACTTCCGCCATTAAGTGACATCACAAGAATGCAAAAGAATTGAGAAACTGAAAAAGGTCACAATCCAATTCCAGCAGAGTCAGAGAGTTCATATCTTCATGAAGTATCTTCTCTTTCGCTCTTGGACAGGAATTCTAGAAGAAGTGAAAGCTGAATTAGAGATACCCCAAAATGGGGATCAAGTAGGGCTCTATATAGGGAATGTTCAAAGAATACTTGATTTCCAAGGGTTCATGATAAAGAACTGTAAATTCGCAATAGAGCTTCACAAATAATGTTTAATAATTGGGACAAATAAAATACATGCAACATGTGGTACTGCTTGGATTCTCCTCAGAGGGAAAATAATAGATTAGGGACAATTGGAAGTTTACTTGACAGTAACTGTACCTAACTGTGAAATATAGCCTAATAAACATTGAAGTTTAATAATAGATATATGATATAATCTCAAGATATGGGAAAAGACTTTTGTGACAGACTGACAAGACAGGGAAATCAAGATAGTAATTATGGGTGAGCTACTAAATACTTAATTGAAAAAAAAATCTAGGAATGTACTGTATGGGACACAGGAGGCAGAAGTAATGGATCTGATATGTAATTGCTTTTTAAGTCAATGTAGTTTTATCAGGAATAAACTTTACCAGGAATGAAACATCTCTAAATCATATCTTAACCAGTAACCAAGAGAAGATATATAGTAAACAAAATTAGAAAAAATTAGGACCCTAGGCTCATATGGTCAATGTTCATAGTATTTGTACATCAAATTCTGTAACTGTCAAGAAGAATACTTGTGATTTCAAGGGAAATTTTGTCTATACTATCAGTCAGCCAAATCCATGCAATATTCACGTGCTGAATATTGCAAATGTATATTTTCCCCATTTTTGATAATTTATGCCAATCATGCAGTTTCAAACTCAGCAAACATCTTCTGCGAGGGCTAGATTTAACAGTCAGAAACAGATGCATACAGAAACCAACTTTCTTCCTGTCTTCACTGCCATCCATTATACTCATTTCAAAGAAGATATGCATCCCGCAAGGCTTAGTTATGAAATTGCTTCTGTAGATTGTGAATTTTTTTAACATGATTGTTGAATCTTTGAACAGCCGTATTCATTTATCTGTCAGCAGTGAAGACAAAAGCTTGTGAAGCAGCGTTCATGTAATTAGCATAGCTGTGTAATTAAAGAATTAATCTTTTCTCCCCTCTGCTTTCAAGCTTTTCAAGAAAACATTATTATTTTTAAAAAATGTAGCATATTTAAAATATTTATCCAAATCACTCTTTAAAAACCAGTGATCCTTTCATTCAGATTAGGTGCTACATTCCATTACAAGAAGTAGCCACTTAGGTTCAGACAATGGAATTTGGGCTCCTAACTGCCAAAATCACTTTTGAAAATGAGTCAGGCTCATGTCAAAATTGTAATGCTAAGCACAGCAATAGCTAAATAGCTAGGCCATAAGGTGTAGCCCTTTCACAACAGCAACAAAATTATTAACTTTGGTTGGAGTTTTGTCTGTAGGCAGATTAGAATTAGATCTGGGAAAAAGTGAATCTTTGTGAAAACCGAATGGAAGATAAACTGCTTATGCCTTAGGTCATCAGTATTTTATATATATGTGCTACTGTATTGTTTGCCACACTTCATGATTTTATTATTTTATTATACAGAACTGAATATTCCAAAGTAAAATGATTATCTATCTTTTTGCACTACGCGATAGTCCCTAACAGTGAACTACTTTAAAGTCATAGTGGAAGAAAACTTACAGAGGACCATATATCTCCTTGAAACTAGTAGAAATAATACTTGAGTATAAATAAACAAGCAGTTTTCTTCCCTCATTCTCTTCCTCTTAAACAGACAAACAAAGAAAAACCTACAAACTTTGTCTTGAAGTTGAAGGGTCAAGAGACATGTGTGAATAAAGTCTGATCATAATACTTTCATTGTATTGAACAGCAGACCCTGAAGGAGATACTATTTTTTAAAAAAAATTCTATGCTGTGTTTTGGGGAGTTTCCCCTGGGAGAGAACTTGACAACCTGCATTTATGTCAGACAATATCGATTACAAAAGAACTCCAAAACATCTTTCACAACTGATGTCTGATTCCAGGATACATAACTAAGATCAGAGTTTGGAAAAGAAATTTAGGTTTGGACAATAAAACTTTAGAGCTCTGTACCTGTTAAACAGGTTCTATCAAGCAAAAATAGGGAACTATATTTTACGCAATGTTAAATGGACTCTCAGCATCATGTGGGAATAGAGTAACCTTTTTTGTTTAAATGGAATAATAATTCACACATTATCTTTCATGAATATGTTAACAAATTTTTAACAACTGCCAAATCCTTTTTATAATGGCATGTTTAAATCAGCAGGGTATAAAAACCTATTACAATAGATGTCATCCTCTTAGTGAAAGGTCACAGTTCATCCCCAGTGTACTACTTGCCCTTATAAATGCATTAAAGGCTTTAAGTTATATGGCTACCCTGATACCCTGCAATGAATTTGCTTATGAATGTTTAATAGGGACAGTGAACAGGAAAACGAAGAGAGGGACAACATGAGACAGTATCTACTCCATGATGTAAGTCAGCTGTCTCATAACATCTGAATACAACTTTCTTCTGAATTACGTGAAGTTCATGTTCCTCAATGGAGACATTCCTTTAAATGCATAATGGCACATTCTCCCAAAATCTCCTTCCTCTGCAGCATGGAGCACGGGTCACTTGCAGGTTTCATCTAATGTAAATGGTAAATAGTGGATTCATGCTAACTGTGTTAGCAGAAAAAAGTAGATCAGCTTGACATCCTTTATTTATATTTCAGAAGTTAGCCCATTAGTCCCTTATACAAATCACGTAGGATTATATGAAATATAAACATTGGTCACCATGGAAAATGGCCAGCTGCAAGGCTGAATGAGATGGAATCAAAATATTCACTTTTAGAAGTTACCACAGAGTGTGTTGTCCCTTTAAGGGCAGGCTCAGCTCCACTGCATCCCTGCTTCATGAACTAGTTTTTCAACAACTGGCATTCTGGGAACTGTTGCCTCCAGAAAGATCATTCAGTGGCAGGTTGAAAGTAAGGTAGGGGCAGGACTGTTTAGGAAACAGTATGTTGTTAGAACTGAAAGTAAGAATGAGGTGAGACCTGCACAGGCACTTAGGAAGTGGGGCAGGAGGAGCTCTGGAGAAGGGCCTGTAAGAGGCAGTATATCCAGGGAAAGGTAATTTGTTCCTTGGAAAATGGTGTGTAGAAGCGTCAGGGTGGGAACTGAGTGCTCCCTTCCTGTTTCAAGGCCCATGGCTGGATTGAAGGAGCCTCCCTTCACTCTGCTGCAACAAGGGGAAAGACCAGAGCGGTTCCTGGAGAAACAACTATTGAGCTTTTTACCTCGGGGAGAGACAAGAAATGTAAAATCTGGGATTAGGGGTGGAGGGTCAAAAAATGTCATTTGAGCATTTCTTACACCAGAAGTAGCAACTTCTGCTTTGACCAGAGAGCCAAATTATCCTGCCATCTGAGAGAGACTGTAGACCAATGACGGAAATATGAAGCATGGATAACTTGATGCTGGACTTTTGTAAGCAGACTGTCACAGGTGCTGGTTGGATAAGGATATTCGTAATGGATGAGCCTTCCACTTGAAAAATCCCTGTTTCTAATCTGGACCAAGTTGGGAGGGGCACTGGCAGAGGGCTCAGAGGAGACTTGAGGCCAGGGAGGGACACAGGCAGGGTCCCTTGGTGGGGTTTTTTTTTTTGGTTGGGTTGCACCCATCGATATAAAATTCAAATATGCTGCATCCTTCCCAAACACTTTTTTTTGTTGTTAAATAAACTCTTCTTTCCTCCAGGTTTTAACTGGGCAGAGAATTCAAATTGTCCATATTTAAATGTGTTTCAAATATTCTGAAACATGTTATTCCTAGCTCTGGTAATTTTTTAAAAGCCAGCATAAACTGTCTGATTAGAGAAGCACTGACAAATCCTCAGCCTTGTGGAGGAAAGGGTACCCTTTTAATTTACCTTGCTTTCTTGCCTGCTATTTATACCTGCCTCTGGAGATTTCCACAACATTCATCTGATGAAGTGGGTCTTAGCCCACGAAAGCTCATGATCCTTAAAATCTGTTAGTCTATAAGGTGCTCCTCTTTGTCACTTTTGAGATCCAGACTAACACGGTTACCCCTCTGATACTCAAGTAACATTGTAGCCCAAAAGTGCATAGAAAACCTGTTCTTTTAACAGGATCAGCTGAATTTTCATACTCATTTTACTGTTGTATAATGAAGAGTTTTTAACTTTAATGTTTACAGTTGGTGCATAGATAAATCATAAATAGGGATTCTAATTCTTTGCTAGTTATTCATGTGAGTTCCATTACAGCCACACTGCAGGCAGTGATGCACTTCAAGGACTGTGCTGATGCTGATGTTATAAACCAAAAGAACAAAGTTTAAATGGTCTGAAAATGTCAGCAGAATCCTGATAGTAAATTATGACCTTGCTATTGACTCCTGAGAACCTTTAGTTACATTTGATGTGTTTCACATAATGCAAGTGTAACGTTATTCAGGTGACATAAACAAAAGCTACTGCAGCTGACCAAATTCATGAACGCAAAGTGAATACTGGCTATTTATTTATCTGTAGTTATGTGACGTTATTTATAGAAGTAAAAGTCATCTTCAGGAAAGCAACATTATGCAGAAAACTGATATGAGAAATATTACTATCTCTGTGCTTAGCGGAATTAGACTTTTTCTTTTAAAATATATTATGCATAACTCTAAGATGCAGGACAATAAACAGCAGGTTATTTCTTCTTACTGTAACATTGGGACTCGTGGCCTACTGGTAATGTATATCGAGGCCCAAAGCCTCTTTGATATATTAGTGCTCATAGTAGTGTCTGTTCCTGGCACACTCCTCCATTGAATTAAGGGCCTAAGCAAACTGATCAATTCGATAATTCAGAGTTGTTTATAGGTAACAGAACCACAAGATACCTTGCCCATCAGTCCTCCTCTATTTCATTGTGTCTTAAAGGTAGATTATAAAGTCTTTGAGACAGGGACTATGTTGTCCTTACCTGTCTACTGTGATGGTGTATACTAACCTTACACGGGGCCAGAAAGATGTCATCAGAGCCTGTGGGCTCAGACAGCCTTACCCCAATACACCTGCAGTAGGTGTCAAGCCTGGAAGGTGGAGTTAAAAGGGAAAAACCCTGGTCAGCTCAGGCTGACAAGGAAGGAGAGCAGGTTGCTGGCTCTCATTCCAGAAGAGAAGCCTGGCTGGAGTCAGGAAGCTGAACTGGACTGTGGGCAGACAAAGCCTTCTAGATGAAGGTATGCTGAAACAGAGGGTCCAAGGCAGTTGGCAAGGAGAGCGGCAGGACATGAGTCCACCCAGGGTTCCCTGTGGTGGTAGAGGGCCCTTCAGAGAGCAGGAAGATTCCTGAAGGACATGGCACTGTCCTGCTAAGGGGATAGGGAAAACTCTCCTGCAGGAGATCTAGCTGGGTGGCGGAAGACGCTAAGAAGCTATGCCATGAGCCTGTGGAAGAGGCTAAGAGAAACAGGAGCTGATAAACTGCAAGCCTGGGAAGAGACTGTGAGTCCCTCCCTGTCCTGGCTCTGTGCCACGCCCCACAAATAGCCAGCAGGTCCAGCTCCTAAGCCACAGAGCTCCACGTGCTGCCCATGCCCCGAGCACCAGCTCTGTACTTCCATTGGCTGGGAACAGTGGCCAATAGGAGCTGTGCGGGGAGGTGCCTGCGGGCAACAGCAGTTTGCAGAGATGCCTGCCCTGCCTCTGCCTAGGACCCAGAACTGCTGGCTAATTCTGGGGTGGAGTGTGGAGTCAGGGCAGGTGGGGACTAGCCTGCCTTAGCCCCTAACATCACTGACTGGATTTTTAATGGCCCGATCCCTGGCCCCACCTCAGAGCCCACACCCCCAGACAGAGCCTTCACATCCCCTACATCTGAACCCCTTGCCTCAACCCACAGCTGCGTCCCAAACCCTGAATCCCCCAGCCTCAGCCCAGAGCCTGCACCCCCAGACGGAGCCCTCACCCACTCCCACAGCTCAACCCCCTGCGCCAGCCAGGATCTTCCTCCCACATGCTAAGTCCCTCATTTCTGTCTACACTCCAAAACTCACAGCCGCAGTTAGAACCCTTACCTCCTCCTGCACCCCAACTCCCTGTCCCACTCCAGTGAAAATGAGTGTGTGTGGGGGGGAAGCAAGCCATCGAGAGAGGGGGAATGTAGTGAGCAGGAAGCATGACCTAGAGGCAGGTAGCATGGACTCAGAAGGGGCAGGGATAGGGTGTTCAGTCTTGTGGGATTACAAAATTGGCAACGCTATCCAGGGATGCAGCAAGAGATTTATATGGTCTGGTCTTGACTGCTTAATAAAGGGTCCCTGGTCGAAACCCAAATGGAGAGGAAGGATCTGGGTTCCCCTATCAGCCAAGTGATGAAGACGAAGTAGAACATGCCTGAGAAAGAGGAGGGAACTTTTCAAACTCCCTGATTCCAGCTTAAGGTCTAATGAGTTCGGAACTGGACCAAAAGCCCAATGTGAGGTCAACAAACTATTATTTGTTGGACTTCTGGTTTATCCGGTACAATATATGCCTTGGCCAGAGGGCAAAGTCTCAAGAATCAGACCACGGTAGGGCTAGCACCACTGTCAAGATGGGGTGCTAATGGATGAGAGCCTGCTATGCTATGCATAGCCACCATAGTGTGTACAGACTAGTGAGCCACATGCTTATATCGTAAAGGACCTATCCTATTTTAAGTGCTATTTTAATAATTTTCCTATCATTCGGACCATGATGGTTTCATTTCATCTCACTTCAGACCCCTGTCCTCAACACGTAGATAAGGAGGAAAAGTACATTGCAAGTGGGAGGGAAGAATTCCTGCTGTAAAACTGTTGCTCCCTTCATTCCAGTGACCTAAAAATCATTTCCATCAGGTCTTCCTCCTCTTCCCAGAATATTCAGTTGCCATTCAGTACCCCTCCCTTCCTACAGCTGTTCAGTCTTTGAGATATGATTGCAGGCCTAGAAGTTAACAGTTTTTTTGTAACTGAGGAACTAACCAATGCTCTGGGGCAACAGGGCTTAATAGGAGTTTGTTGGACCAAACCATGTAGGTCACCTGTCTGCTGCTGATCTTCCCTCCAGAAGGTGACAACAGCTGTGGCAGTTAATCTTAAAGATTGAAACGATTCTCCAAGATGGGGAGAGGGACACTGGGTAGAAGTCAGGGAGGGAGCCTCTAGGAAAGATGGAACATTGTTAGAGAAATAGTGGGACTGTCAGGTGTCTTGGTTGCTTCTTGTCAAACCAAAGACCTAGAGCAGGATCTGCATTTAAAAACAGAAGTCATCAACCTCATTTTAGTGTCCTTATCGGAAATAGCCACTTTTTCCACTACTAAAAATGGCTTACGATGAGCGCATCATTATACTGCAGATTTATTGAGTGATAGATATTGCCTGTGATTTTTAGAGGACATATTAATTCTCTAAGCATGAAATCAATAGCTCCCTCTCATACTAGGAACATCCTACCAAGGCCATGAAGTTTTTGTTAAGTTTACTGCTGCTGAAGCCAGGTAAGAACAATGGATAAACCAGAAAACAGACAGCTTTTGGTGAATGCACTTTGAAAGAGAGACCATATTCTGCCTAGCATTTGATAAGTATTGACAGCACACAGACACACACAAAATAAAAATAAAGAAAAATATAACACAGCTTTTGTCATTTATCCAGGCAAATGACACATGGGACTGGACATACTTACTGCAATTTTTTGCAGATTTTTTTTTAAAGCACTGAAATAATTACAGTAATGACCCTTAATTAGTAGTCAATCAGAATACTGTCATGCTTTGATCATGGAGCACTTGTACTCTGCCTACGAGACACTAGGCAACAAGCCAGCCATCTTATCCTTCACCTCGTCCCATTCTGATCACAGTTTCTGCTCCTCTGGTAGAATTTCCTTCCAGAGCTAATTCAAAAGGCCCATATTTTCTATGTATTTAAATCCCTCTTGAAGACCCACTTTTACATTACCACTTCTGAGAAATCTAGCAACTTCATATCCTTTCCTTGTAACTTTATATATTGTAACCTTTAATCTGTTTGTCTGTAGATTGTATGTTCCTTGGAACAAGGATTGTACCTTATTCCCAATTGGAAAAGACTTGATATATCTTCGGCTCTGCAGAAGCATATAACAAATGCTTAGCATCAGATAACACATTTGGAAAGCACATTTATTCCAGCTACTGCAGCACAGCATGGATATCAAATGTTCATGTTGTCTAGCAATGAGCACCCCAGCATGTCACTCATGATATATGTTCCTAGTAAATGTGAGCACCCCTAGCAATAGGCTACTAGAGTTACAGTTATATAAGCCACCACGCAGGCGCACTCCTGATGCTCCCCAGAAGTAGCTAATGTGAGTGTGCTCATAATGTCACTCATATTGTCTGCTACTAACAGACAGTGATCTCCTAATGCATTGTTAAGGCGGGGGGACAGGACACCATAAATTATAAGACACAGATATACAGCATTGTAAGTGCACCACTGTATATCAACACTTACACAACTTGTTCCATTGGTTTAGATCAGTGGTTCTCAAACCGGGGGTCGCGACCCTCCTGGGGGTCGCCATGCGCTCCCAGGGGGGTCACGAGCTCCTGCTGAAAACCCACCGAGTTGATCCACCGAAATTGATTACTTCCACATTCAGCGGCTTTTCTGCGGACATGCTGAGCTATGTGGGGAGCGTTCGGCATGTCCGCTGAAAAGCCGCCGAATGAGGAGGTAATCAATTCGGCGGCTTTTTGGCAGACATACAAGGGTCTGCCGTGCCGCTCACAAACACAAAAAGGGGTCATGGTTCTCAAAAGTTTGAGAACCGCTGATTTAGATACTCTTGCACCAGTATTTATGGTACACTGTATGCTAAGTATAGCACAGACCATAGATAATATTATTTAAGGCAATCATGTAAAGCTTTTAGTGTGACCTGAGTTTTCTGTCTTTCTGTATAAATTGTAATATACATATAGCCTCACCTTTCCAATTTTCATCTAAATTTACACTTAAACTACTGCTAATTTGGGGGTATTGTCATTTTTCTAACAAACATGAGTTTCCTGATGTAAATACTGAAAACTATTTACATTTTGTGACAACTTTTGCAAATCTTCGATATCAAAACAAAACAGAAAAATTAGACAAAACTAACATCTCTATTCTTAAGGAAATCTAGGACACATGCTAAATATTTCTACAGAACCAGCATTCACACAATCTACCACTGCTAACTCAATACACATGCTCAGGTTGGTCAAGAGGTATGCTGTGCAGGAGCCAAGTGGAAGAAAATGCATTTGTTCATTTTATTTATTTTTAAATTACAAGTATGAAACTGAATGGAACTACAACATTTTTGTATGCTCCTGTGCAGAAAAGGGAAGCCTGAGAAGAGATAATGTCTCAGATACAGACTCGGGAACGTTTATGCACTTGTAAGAAGAAAGATTAAAACGTTTTGTATGCCACATTGACAACTGGAGGCAAATTCTCCTGCTGTGAAGACACGCGTGTAGAGGAGAGAATGGCAGCAGGATGCCTTGTCAGTCATTGCAGATGAGAGCAGCGAAGTGAATGTGGTGAGATTTGAACTGCCGGAATGAAACACTAGGAAATGGCAAAACACTATTACATGTTATTGAAGGGCAAATGGAATTTTTTTAAAAGGTTACATAATCACTGCTTCAGGTTTGAAAATCACCAGTGTTGAAAGCTATTAAATGCAATAGAACTAAAGAGAGGCTACGTTGCCTGTCTACTGACGTAGGGTGCACAGAAGCAAAATTATCATTGACTTTAATATGGGTGTTTATACAGTGATCCCAGCATCAGTCCCCTGGGTGTGACAAAGGAAGTTCTACTCAGCATCTATATGGATGCACGGGGAATGCTATGAACTTTCACACCTATAACATTGGTTAAATATGAACAATAGTTATTCTCTATATGTGAACCTTGGGGCCTGAAAACTTAGAGAGAAATGGGAGAAGAGTGGTCCAGAGCTGATTAAGAACAGAATATGAGCAGGGCCTCCCCTTGCATCTACTAAAAAGCAAGGAGAATTGACTGGGTCAGGCCTCATTTGCATTCTATTTATGTGACAGTTTGGGGGGCATTTTGGTTAAAATAGTTACATTCTGAGTTTGAAGGCATTAAGAGACAAGACAATGACAATGAATAAGCATGGGTTCACCCTGACCAAGACTATTGTCAGGCACAATTGGGTAAAGGAGCCTGGACAGACCTAAAAGGAGTGGAGGAAGATTCCTATCTTGTGGAGGTGAGAACTCTGTAAAGGTATACACTTACTGGGGATTGACTCTGTGGCGAGTGATCCACCGGGAGTCGATTTAGCTCTCCCATCAACTCCAGTACTCCACCGGACCGAGAAGCGTAGGGTAAGTTGATGTGAGAGTTTCTTCTGTTGATCCAGCACAAGTCATTACAGTACATTATTCACATACTTGGAGTTGTGTAACTTAGGTCAACTTAGCATCCTAGTGTAGACTGAACCTTAAGTTATCTCTAAAAAGTTGAGCTGAGACTGCTGCAATAGAGTGGATGGCACAGAGCTAAAGGTGACTTCAGAGCAGTGGACTGCATAAAGCATGGACGAGGCAGCTTGGGCGGATGCTACAGAGAGAACATCTTACATAAAGGACCCTATCCAGCAATTAAAGCTGAAATCGCCTGGGGCAACTCAGGTATCACTGGCCTGCCAGCATCCTTGGACTTCTCCATTCCAGGACAGTTAACTGTGAGCAGGGAATTGGTTAGAATGCAACAGTCTCGCACAATGGCCAGGGGGACTGAGGTTGGGACAATTGTTAAGACCACTTCAGAGGAGGGAATCTTACCTCATGCGATTTGTTAATTGCTTTCCTCAGGTTTATTTCTGTTGTCCCCCTTGTCTTTCCATCTCTTATAAAGATGGCTTTGTTTCAAATCCCCAGTCTTAATGTTTCTGAGTGGGGAAGTATTACCCATCAAGGTACCCAGAGTGGTAGATATGATTTCCAAGACTTCTGGATGGAGGCTTGAGCTAGTGTTAGTTAAGTCTTTAAGGAAACAACTGGGATATTAAACCCTGGGCTTTCTTGCCGCCATCAGCATCTGGCCAAAGGGTTCTGGATATATGATTTGTTTTTAATAAAAAAGTATAATTTACCTAAAATTATGAATGTCCCCAGCCTCCCCCATGTATCAATCTAACAATTTTTTGGTCACAAATGATGGATTTGTCTCTGCTGTCATGGAAGTTATGGTAAAACTTAAATTGACATTAGTAGGAGCAGACCCTATGTCAGTTGCATGGATTTCCTGCTGTGAAGTAGCAGTAAAATACCAAATCTCATGAAGGGCCCAATTGTGATTCATTAAGGGGAAGAGAGGTGCATAAAGTATGTATGTAAAGGAGATGTAGAAATGGGTGTTGTCTGTGTACTGCTGGCACTTCAGCTCATGTCATCTCACTGGCTCTCCCATGGGCATCGTGTAAATGTGAGACCTTGTTTTAGCAAAGAAAAAGAGGTATTACTCCTCCTTCACTATCCACTTCAGAATCTGATGTGGTGGATACATATCCTTGCCTTTCTGTGTCCCTCATTATTCTGTCCTGGTTTCCTTTTTGAATCCTTTATTTCTAGGTGACCTCCTACATTATCACAGTTTCATCTGTTTAGCCCTGGATCTCTGCCTCTGACATAATCTAGAAGTCCTACCACCATCTGTACGCAATGTGTTCAAATTCAAGTTTCTCATATTTCCCTTCCAGTCCCCTCCATTCTCAATTACTGGTTTGTGGTACTTAGAAATTTTATAGAACACTACTCACCATAGTATGTAGGCCTTTTTGACAACTTTACTAAACTCCCTGTTGGCCAGACTTTCATCTCACATATCATCCTTGGGTTTTTTTACCCCTCTACCTCACTATTTTTTATTTATTCTATAACTATGGCTATGTTCCTACTCCTTTGAAAGTCGATGGCAAAACGTCAGTTGACATGAGTAGGAGCAAACTCTACTTATCCCATAACATCACCAAAAACTGCCCTTCGCACCTACATTTTAAATTCTTGACCATATAATGGTAATGTGTCCTCGGCTACTGTAATACCCTTTTCTGTAGCATTCCTGCATCTTCATTTTCTACCCTTAAGCCCCTTCGTCTTCAGTTTAAACTGATTTTGACCAAAGAAGATCCTGGATTTTACAAATTAATTATTCATTTTTTTCTGATTTTCACTCTACTTTTGTATAATTCAAATTTATAAAAATACTTGTTTTATTACAATATATTGCATGATAGGATAGCAATATACTAATTAGTGGAAGAGTCTTTGGAGTAAGCTCACTAATACATTAGTCTGTTTGTATATGCAAAGCTGCCTGTTGAAGTAAGGTTATGTTTTAGTCTAGACACACACATACAAACAGGCATGCACACAGATGCTAAAGTGTGTGCGCATCTGAAAGTACTGATGAATCTCACACCCACCATGTACACAATTTAAGCAGGTAACAGTATAAAAATCAGACACATTAAAATGGGAAATAAACAGAAATGCTCCACTGGCTGCCTGTATTGAAAGCAAAGGAAAAGAGCCTGAACTACATACGACATAATTTTGCCACTGTCTACATATCTGCTCTTATTTCCTCCTCCTCTTGCCACTCCTACTTAGCTCCTATTACTGCCCCTTTTCTTCCTTTTCCCTTCTTTCAGGTTTGCTCCTTCTTCCATGCTTCTGTCAGGCTTTGGACAGTCTCCCACCTTTTATCGAGCTTCCTGGGGTAAAGTGTTTCTTGAAGAGTAAGTTGAAGTACATTAAACACAAGGATCCACTGCCTCCAATAATGTATTTTAAAACATTCCCCAGTAAAACTGATAAAACCAGTATGTGTGACTGCTTCTATTCTAGGTTTGTTGCCTGTGTGATCACCCAAGCATATTTTAAAACAAGACTCCCCACCTTCTAGGAATAAAGTCTCTGGCACACACATACACTAGCAGTAAAAGTTTACAAAAACTGATGGCCACTGGAGTCTCGCCCATTCTTGCTCACTAATTGTTATATTCACCACATAAACAAAGAAGTTAGAGTATTTTAAGTTTTTTAATCTTTCTGGAAGGTTGCAATGTAATATTTGATAAGATTCTAAGATTTCTTAGAATACAGAGCCCTGGCACACAAGGACTAAAAACAGTGAGAGACTAAAGGAGGCTATTCTCTAAGGCAGAGAGGCACAACTTAATACACCTTGCTTAGTCTGGCTTTTTGCAGACTGGCTGCTAAAAGACCCAGATAATATGCTTCCCTGCCATGCCCCCTAGCCTGCAAACAAGATAAGGAAACCCCTTACAAACTTAAAGTGATAGTTTTTAATTTTAATAATTTTCAATATACCAATATACTAATTAGGGTCTTTGGAGTAAGCAAGCACAAATGCTATATCTCAAAAGCTACAGTGGTTAGCTCTCGCTAGAAGGAGTTAAACAATCCACTTGAACTTGATATATGAGAAATTTGCTGAAAATGTGATTGTTAAGGAAGCAAATCACGATTATATAGAACCTAATATTACCTTTTTAATAAGAGATATTATGTTTTGGCATAAATCCGGCTAGATTAGTAAATGTTTAATGAGAGTCATAGGTAAACAGTACTCTGGGCAGCAACTGAAGATTCAAGTGCTAGGACAAAATTTACCAGTAGCATAAGTTGGTACAACTCGATTGAAGTTGAAAGTTATACCTTCTTATGCTATTGGCAAATTAGGCCCTCTATCCAGGCATTGCTCTCCCAGCAAGAGTCTGTTAATTCTACCATTTCCTTTTTCTCTTTCAAATGTAGAGCTCATCAGGTAAACAAAGTTGTGAAGAGCTATGTATTGTCTTCTTCAAAAGATGTAGTTGGTAATCAAATCTCAGTGGAATAAAAACTTCTGTTTTGTAAACATTTTTAAAAAAGAATTGGATCCGAGACTTTTAGCAAATTGTTGAAAGCCTTTCTTTTCCAACACTCTCACATCTAACCTTCTGCCTTCCCAGGGAAGCAGCCAGCTAGCCAGCTGCCTTGAGTGGAGGCTTATGTGATTGATTAATTGATTAGCTTACCTGCTACTAGCTTCTAAGGAAGGCAGTTTAATACCCGATATTGCAAAATAAACATCCTGCTCTGTAATAAGAGAAACTTCTTTTTTTAACTGCAGACAAATTGATGTTATTTCACTCAGGGTCCAAAGTCCTGCATTTGGCTCTGTTATTGAAATGTAGGGTTGGAAGGAAACTAAAGATGTCATCTAGTCCATCCCCAAAGCTAAATATACCTAGAACAGTACAGACAGGTGCTTGTCTAACTTGTTCTTAAAAACCTTTAATGACAGGGTGTAACAAAGTGCACAAACCTCTCATGATCGCCCCCTTAGTTGAGTGCATGCTCTCACTTTCTCTCTGGTGTCTTTGGTGACTCAGCCCGCCAGCCGAGTCACACTCAGTCTGTCTATGTGATGAAAGCAAAGGAAAACTCTGTCTCGGGTACAAGTCTAACAGTGGTCTCTCTCAGTGCCCCCTGTAATGTCTTCCACAAGTTGTCCCTGCTCTGGGATAGAGCAGTGTCCCAGAGCTCCCTCCCTGGTGATAGGCTCTAAGAGAGCAAAGACTTTCTGGACACAACTCTCCAGCCAGGCCACTGCAGTTCAGTTCCCCACTTTTAGGGTGCCTCAATGTCTAGGCCACTTCCCCCTGCGGCTAAAAGGGGAGGTAAGGGACCCAGGCCCACCTACTAATCCAGGTCCCAACCCAGGGATCCTATAGATAGCAACTGTCTGTTGTGTCCTTTTATCTAAGTCCTTTATCATGCTGCTGCTTTAATTCTCTGGGCCACTTTCCTGTGGCCCTACACCATCTTCACCCTTACCTCAGGGCCTTGTCCTGATGGAGTCCCTGCAACCATCTCAGGGCTCCTTCTTTCTCTTCCTGGCTTCTGGCAGCACTACCTTGTCCAAGGCCCTGCAGTTCCTCAGGCAGCCACACACCATCCACACTCCTCCAACTCTAGCAAGAAATTGAACTGACTTTGGTCCTGAAATCCATCTTATACTAGCCTGCTGGGTCCTGACTGGCTGCTCAGCCACTCTATACTGCCACTCTAGGCAACTTGGAGGACTTTTCTACTGTCCTTTTATGGGGTGGGGCATGGCAGGATTTTATAGCCTAGATAAGATGTTCCATTGCTTAACTATCTGTATAGTTGTTGTTTTTTTTACCTAATACCCAGCCTAAACCTCCCTTACTGCAAACTAAGCCAATTACTTCTTATCCTACTTTAGATGGGCATGAAGAACAATAGGTCACGGTTCTGTTTATAACAGCCTTTAACATATTCAAATATTGTTTTTGTGTCCCCCCTCAGTCTTCTCTTATCTAGATTGAAAACCCCCAATTCAACCTTTCCTTATAGGTTATATTTCTAAACATCATTTTTGTTCCTTTCCTCTGGATTTGTTCACATTGTTCTTAAAGTGTGGCACCCAAAACTGGACACAGTTCTCCAGTTGAGACTTCACCAGTAACAGGTAGAGAAGAACAGTTACCTCCCATGTCTTACATATGATCCTTCTGTTAATACATCCCAGAATGGCATTTGCCTTTTCCACAACAGCATCACAATGTTGACTCATATTCAGTTTGTGATCCACTACAATCTCTAGATCCTATCCATTCTTGCAGTAGTTGTACATTTGATTTTTCCTTCCAAAGTGTAGTATTTTGCACTTATGTTATTTAATTTTATCTTAGTGATTTAAGATCAATTATCCAGTTTATCAAGGTCAGTTTGTATTCTGATCTGGCTATCCAAAATTGTTGTGATCTCTCCCTGATTGGTGTTGTCTACAGACTTTATATACATACCCTCCTTTCTATCATCTAAGCTGTTAATGAAAATACTGAAGAGTACTGGAACCAGAACAGACCCCTAGGGAACCCCCCTTGGTATGTCCCTTCGGGTGACAGTGAACCAATGGTGATTTCTCTTTGGAAATAGTCATTCAACCAGTTATGCATCTACCCATGCCTGGTGGAATTTCATCTTAGAAACAGACTTTATTTAGGGTTTTTTGGTGAAAAACCAAACAGGAAAAACTTCTCCCACTATCATGCAAATATCATTCACTGAGATAGAATGGCCTGTCCTAACCTGTCCTTTTGCATTTGTTATACAGTAGAATTAATGTGGAGAAAATTAAGGAAGTTTGAGCCTATTCTTTTTAAACTTAGGTGCATGGCAGATGGCCCATTGAATTCAGGTTAACACCTCCAGCAAGGATAAGTAACATATAAATATAGTTGTTAGTTTGGGCAAAAGAGAAGATAATCTGTGCAGTGAGGGATACAAATTTAGAAATGATATGAGGATGGTCTGGGAAACAATAGTGTATAGTGCCTTCAAAATTACCTGGCTAGTTGTAAAAATAGTACCGGAATATGAGGAACAAAAACTCTTACTTGCTGCAAGGAAACTGTATCCTGAATAAGAATATTAAAGGCTGATGGGGTCCATATAAGTACTTCAAATAGAATGAATCTGGGACACAATCAATGGGCATTTCAGAAGGGAACTCTGCAGATGAGCAGATATTTTTATGGGTGACATTACAAGCAGCAAAGTCAAACTAAAAGGTGTAACCGATGAACCAAGGGAGGAAAAAGATAACACAAGGCAATGGATAATAAAGATTGTCTGTGACATGCTATCTGCCAAAATGGCAGAGGCGAGGAAAGGATAGACACTTTAGGAATGAAATCCATTGTTTATTTTGTTGTAACACTGTGCATGGGAGTTGCTCCTTGTAAACAGCTCTCTTTTGTTTTTTAAAATATACTGCCAAAAGTCAAAAAACACTGCTCATCATGCCACCTAGTATTTTCTCAAAGTTACATTGAACTCCCCATGTCTGTTGTGTCCACCTCTTCTCTCTTGTCTTATACTTAAATTGTGAGCTCCATTGGACAGGGACCATCTTTTTATGGTGCTTGGACATTTCTCAGAATAATGGGGTCCTGTTCCATACATAGTGTTGCTGCAGTATAAATAAACATTAATATAGACTTTAAAAAAATAGTGTATGTCTAGATATGAGATGCCTAAAGTTTCTTTGAGGTTTTAAAACTGTTTTTTTTCTATATTTTTAATCTTGTTTTATTAATCTCTTTATGGTTCATTTGTTTATTTAACTGTTCTTTGAAAACAATGTGCAGACTGTCCCGAAGAAGTGAAACAGTCTTCAGCCCCTTAGCCAGATTGAAGAAATGAGCCGTTTTGATACTTTTCTAGAAGATATGCAGCTGCAAGTGCCGCAGTCCAGCTGATGCATGAGAAACTTCTAATGACCAAAAATAAGAACCAAATTTAAGGCTATAAAGTGATCCTTGTATCTTAAGTATGAATTTTAACATGAGTCCTGAACTTTTTTTATAATGAATTGTCCAACAGTGAAATTATCTCGGGTTAGAGGTAATGGAATTTGTTGAAGATTTAAAATTTCCTCTGTTAAGAAAATTTCTTGTATTGCTTATTGCTGCCAATGGCATCCTTGTATTTTCATGGGGTGTTGTGAAGAAAGGGAATGTTGAGTCTTTAAAAATGTTGAAGCAAAGGGTTATGTCCCTCTATGAACCTTATAAGGTGGCAGAATGTAAGAAACCAAACTGGAGCATAAAATGTCTGCAGTGATAACACACAGGAGCAAACTTCTTAGGTATTCTTACAAATTCTAATTAAAACACTGGAAAGATCAGTCCCTGCAGTCTTTAATAAATAAACAATAATTAAATTATTTTAGTAATTGATGGGTTTTATTGTGTATCATTTCCCTTTCATACCATCCTATCAGCCACATAACTCTTGCACAAAGCTAGGGAGAAAACTCATTTAGACTGGGTACTTGTTCTGAATGGCCTATGCTTGTAATACTGAGTTCAAAACTCATTAGAAGAACCAATTTTCTCTTAAAAATTATGGACCCCCACAGCTTTACTACTCCTGTGGATTCTAATCTCCATTTCATATAAAGGACCTGATTTTGAAATATATGCCCGAATTTTCATTTAACAGCCAGGTAACTTCCTGTGTAAATGAATCAGTTTGAAATCTAATTCTCTTCTGAGGACATCCTATAGCTACAGCAGCCATTTTTGTTTTAAGAGAGCTGGGTTTATCTCAGTGTTGAAGCACCTAGTTAATCCATAAAGTAATGAATTTTGATATAAGGAATGATTACTCCCCTTACATAAACCAAAAGTGTGCTAGGTGCTTCACAAAGCATATACATAGGTCCCTGTCTGGAATAATTTTTAATCTAAAACCCATTTCTGCAATCTGATCTCTACAGGTGGATACCCATAAGAACATAAGAGTGGCCATACTGGGTCAGACCAAAAGGTCTAACTAGCCCAGTATCCTGTCTTCTGACCATGACCAATGCCAGGTGTCCCAGAGGTAATGAAAAGAACAGGCAATCATCAAGTGAATAATCCCATTAAAGTCACAGGTTATATTTACAACACAGTGTAAATCCAGGGTTAGGGGACTTGATTCAACTGACCCATGCTAGAGAACCCTGGGCTTGAGAATCTACACTAATTCTTAACCCAATATGAAGACTTTTCTAACCCAGGCTGGAATCTGGGGCTCTGGCATCTACACTGCAGTGCACAGATGTGAGTCAAACAAACTATATACCAGAGTCCCTAGTGCCTTTCTGAGATGAAGCTGCTCTAGCCCTTTGACTTGTGCGGCACTGTGGGAAAACTTTAATGCTCAGCCTGCATCTTACAGGCTATTAAGTTTGAATAGCCCACCAACACAGCCTGCTGAGGAGCAATTTTGGTCTGTGTGCTCAAAGCTACTGGAGCAGCCAACATGGAGGAGGAGTCTTTTGAAGAACTTCTCTTGCTTGTACTTTCACTCCTGTGTCAGGAAATGGGTAGAGCATCCGTGAGGTGTTGGTGAACATTTCAGTGGCATTTTCTAACCCACCAAATGTACCTAACAGATTTCATGATGGAGCAACAGGAAGCAGAGGAGGAAGAGTACTTGGCATGGCAGATTTGCACTAGCAGATGCTGCTCAGTACAATTGACATAGTCACTGAAGACCAGACATGTGAGATTATTATTTGAATATTGTGTCCATTTCTGATGTCAACAATTTGCATATGATGTTGAAAAATTGGAAAGGATCCAGAAAAGAGCTGCTAGAGGTCTGGACAACTTTCTTTCACAGTGAGATACTAAAGAAGTTCAATCTATTTAAGTTCTCCAAGAGAAGATTAAGAAGTGACTTTATTGTGGCATTTGAGTACCTATGTCAGGAGAAAAAGAGTGGTAATAGAAGTCTCTTTAATCTTTCAGACAAAGATATAACAAGATCTAATTCCTGGAAGATGAAGCCAGAAAAATTGAGGCTTGAAAGTTTGTGTAAATGTTTAACAATGATTTTTAACAACTCACCTAGGGATGTGTTAGATTTTCCATCCTTTAAAATCCTTAAATCAAGACTGGTGTCTCAATTATTCCTTATTTGTTAGAATTGGTCTTAATTTAAAAAACAAATTGTTTCATTCTACTAGTTTTATAAATGTTCCATTAATTATATTTTCTGGAATTTTCATCAAAATGTTTTCAACTTTTGTTTAAAAGTTCCTTTCACCATGACCAATCTTTCACCATGACCAGGTATACTTTTAATGAGGGAGTTTCTTTTTTGGAGGACTCTTACTAACTTTAATCCATCAAACCCATCCTTCCCCACCAGAAAGTCATAACACTAGCTTTGCTATACTTTTGTCATGGTACTTTGAATTATCTCTCTCTCCATAAAGTACATGACATTGACTTGTATCCACAAGTGACTTTTCACATTACGAAATGTCTCTGCCTTCATTTGGATTACAATCACCCTTAAAACCCATTTGACTCTTACACTCATCTACCATAATACTAACCTTTCAGTATACACTGTGTTGGATAAAAAATAATAGGTACTTAATCATGGAGTAATTCATAGCTTTCAAATTCTGTACCATTCTCACAGGGGAAGGCTGTAACATTTTTTGACTATATTGAAGGGAAAGCAGATCAGGGTCACTCAGCTTGAACTGAGTTATGTATCCTTAAAAGTTGCTTATAAGGCAAATTAATTGTTATTCAAGATGAACATATGTTTATTTTTACCAGCTATGTAAGTAGAATTGTGCTCCTGCAGTTTTTCCATGCAACATAAGGATTCTTGTTCATTATACATACAATACGTAGAGAAAATTCCCCCTGGGGATGTGTTACTTCTGCTTTACTTTTGTTGATTTCTGTACTTATGTAAACTACTGCAATTTCTCTTCATGGGTTTATTTTGATATATGTTGGGAGGCAGGCATTTAAGCAAAACCATACATTAAAAAAAGAGCTAGAGCCATAGCTGTGCCAAGTTTGGACTCAGTACTGTATGCCTGAAACCTGATCAACCCCCCCGCCCCATATTAAACCAGACTCTGAGGAGAGTGATAACTTTAACCACCTTTCCACTCCCCATCCCAACAATCTTCTCCAGTCAAACTGACCCAGGTATAAGTTGCAATCGCTTAAGAATGCAAACGGCAGTGGTCACCTGCAGAAAGCCATGCACTCTGTTCTGCCACTGACATGCTCCGTAGGCAGTGGGGAGGGAAGTGAATATCCACGGCTTGGAGCAAGCTCAGTGCCACCCTGGGGTTCCCCCCTGGTGGGGGAGTGTTCAGGAATCCCTGTGCAGCAATTTTATGGCTGCTTCTCTCTGCTGAGGTAGTGCAATACAGCCCAGAATCTGGCTCAAAGGTTTTTCTCTTCATATGATTCACAGCTGTTGAAACTCATCCCTCTGGACAGGGCTTGTGAAAACACTTTACATTACATAACTTCCACTTAAGCCCTCTTTTGAAGACTCAAACATTGGATAGGCCTTGGCCTGGCTCTCTGCACAGCAGCAATTTCATCTAATATGAATATTCTGAGAGAATGAATGAAGCAATATATAAAGATTATCCAATATCAGGTTTAGTTTCTGATAGGTAATAATAAAATAAATAAAATAATAATAATAATGTGATAATAGTTTATTAAGGTATCTGTAGCCTTTTAAAATGTCACTTCTTGTACATTCTTGCTATAATAATAACACATTATAGCCACTGACACTAGTGTCAGTGTCTATCTGAATCAGTGGCATTGTATATACAATACAATCTGTTTGGTAGTGCATAGAGAGAGTGTGTCTATGTTTTAAGAACTCTTTGTGCTCTTCAGTCTGATTTTTCATACTCCAGTTTTGCACAGAGTCAGTGTATTTTTGTAAATGATAAATGAGTTCCTCAGAATTAAAAAAATTCTGCAGTCACCCTCTGTGGCATGGTTTCTGTTTAATTTATTGTGACTTGCCATTCCTTATCTAGCAGCTTTGCATTCGCCATATTATTTAATGGACTCATTTAGCTCTGAATTCTTCCTTTCACATTGTTTGTTTTTGGTTACTCTTATTAAGCAAGTCTTTGCGAAAAACAAACAAAGAATGAATGTCAGTCACTTGATGGTTAGTTTGATCAGTTCCCTAATAAAACCAATATGGCTAGTGTTGTTCTAAATTTGGAGGTGACCTTTCCAATGTTTTAAATAATGAAAGAAATGATTTATAGTGATGCATCCCATGCTACTACATTTTGACATGTATAAATGATGCACTGAAATTCTATAATGCATCAATTTTCTCATGTTATCTGTAGATACAATAGCTTTACTTGATAGATTACATTTACATACTTCCTTAATATACAAATTATTAGAAGCCAACCTAATTGAAAAGCAACATTTATAATACCAATGCTCACCTTTGATTTGAAGGATATTATGAGTTATGTACTTCATAGGTTTTTGTTTATAATCCTCTAATTAAAAAAGTATGAGCTTAAATTGTTCCACACAACTATTTAGGTAATATTCCCGCTTGAGTGAAATTACCCTGGACAATATAACTTGATGTATTGTACTGTACCTGTTCAATGTTTGTGTTTTATCCTCCTTCCTAACGACAAGTGACGTTCTCAGACAGGCAGTTTGAAATTTGTCAGCAGTCTTTTTTTTTTCCCCCTCTCTCATACCCAATCAGTTAAATTTAAGAACTCTACTGCAGAGCCTAGAAGCGGTGACTAAGCTGTGACTTAGGTGGCGATTCAAAAGCATACATAGAAGAAAAGGAGAACTGGCCAAACTGTGGATGTTCAGTTTGTGGGGGAAAAAAATGCTATCTCAGTGTCTGCTTTCATTCCAGTTCAGAACCGGCAGCAGCAGGAGGCAGCTGACCCAGGAGTCTCAAGGCCCTGGGGTGTCCATTCCTAGGCAATACACATGATAGGGCTACCCAGAACAGCAGACCCTGGAAGCCCATCCCAATATCCAAGATCTCATGGCAGAGAGCCTGGAAGCCCTTTAGGACCAAGGATCTCATAAGCTCTCTGCTGCAGAACCAGGAACTGAGCCTAGGCTAACGCCAGGGTGCTCAGGGCTTCTAGACTCCTAACTTTGTGGCAGGGAGCCTGGAAGCCTTTAGAACCCCCAAGCTTCCCAGGCTCCATTGTAGAGGCTTAGAAGCCCTGGCATGACTGGGCTGTCCTAGCGCCACTGACCCTGGAAACTCGTGTCCATGGCCCTGGGGCAGCCTGCTTGGAGGGGTTCAACGAATTGGCATTTTCTGATAAAACTGTTTTAGCAGAAGATTCCCTACCATCTCGAGAGATAAGGCTCCAGCTCCCAGTCAGCTGTGCATCTAACTCCTCTAGGAGCTTTCAGGGTGTTAAAAATTGATGAATTTGTAATTTATATTGGATTTTTATTTTGTTAAATTTAAATTATGTTTTTTCTTTTTTAAAATGCGTTTATTAAAATGAAATCTGAACTTAATGCAAAATATGTTAAGGCCTAAATTTATAATATTTTAAAATATATAAATAAAGAATAAATATGCAGAATCCATGAGCCTCTATCAACAATTTTGAGTTAAAGGCTGCTTTTCTATGTAAAGAAAGAAACAAAGGAAAATAATAACTGTTGAGGTCAAACTTTATAGCTGTAATAGATCAACCTAACTATGTATTTTAGGAGACTGCATCATTTACAAGAGACTTACAAGAGACTAGAAACTTAAGGTCTAGTCATTTTCAATTAGCCTTATTAGAAAATTTCCCAGGTTGAACTGAAACAATCAGTTTAATCCCTCTGTTTAACAAATCTTTTAATTATAATTGTGAAATATGTTTTGATAAGAGAAGCTTATGTATACAAAATATTTAAGGTTGTTTTGTTTAATAAAATAAATTGGATATGCTGTTTTGTGTGTTTAATTAAATTGCAGTTACCTTTCTAGATTAACACAAATCATCAGCAAAAAATTAATTCTATTGTACATAAGAAATATATCATTCACTATTTTCTAACTTACTAAAAAGTATAATTACTAAGAATCTGAAAACATTAAACTATGTGATTACTTAAATAAAAGTATATATACTTCCAGATAGCAAAAAGATGTACCAAATATAGGGTAAATGCTCTCTTTAGTTGGAAATCAACGTTTCAATGGTTATATCAACCAATGATACTGCATCTTTCTTTAGAAAATAAGTGAAGTACAAATAGAGAAGCTGATTATAATTGATGATTTACATTAAGGTTTTCCACTTGGTGATTTAAATTGCTGATTTAAATAATCTTGATTTAAATCAATCCACTCTGGGAGCTTTCGTGGGAGCTCACCTTTAGTGATAATGGGCAAACTTCAAAAGAGTTCAGAAGTTTTATATGAATGTTTATCTGATCAGAAAAGAGACTGAACCAAACCCTCAAATCTTTATATTTCACCCAAACTATGAAGGAGTTCAGGTGAAGATATCCAGCTCAGGACCTTCACTCAGTAAAACCATTTTGCAGTAAATCCTACAAGTTTCTCTAGCACTTATTCATATTCAAACAGGGTCTATCAGACCTTCCCTGCCCATTCCTGGAAGTATCAGGGCCCTGACAAAACCCTGGGTACAAACAAGATTTAGCCTGCCAGGGGCCTACAAGAGCCAGAAAAAGATGCTAACCAATCATCTCCAAACCAGCAGGAATGTAATGAAGGTTTTCCAGCCTCATTCCAAGGGAGTACTGGGTGGAGCTGGGATAAGAGTGGAGTGCCTCAGGCCTAATCCAAAACCCTGGTCAAGTTTTTACCTTTTGTGATGTGTTTGTTTACAAGTTTAAAGGCATGGACAGCAAATTTTCAGTGTAACATCAATAGACTGTGAAAGGACTCATATCAGGTTTGCTCACAGAGCAAGGAATACAAAAGTACTCAATAGACAGAGTAATGATTACCAAGCTTAATATTTTTTCTAGTAATTACATCAAGTAAAATATGAAATACAGCTCATAGGGGAAGTTTAAAATATGAAGAATAAAAATGCTTCTTTTCATGTGCAACTTACCCTCCATCTAAAACAAGGTTTGAACTTGAACTTACAGCATTACAGCACTAACTATCACAACTTGAGCTGTTGGCTAGCAGCAGATCCTTATAGTTAGGTACCATTAGAATGAATTTGTGCATCTGTTTCTTTAAGAAGCTTTCACACTTCCGTTGGTTACAGCAGGCCTTCAGTATTTGACAGGGGTGAGATACTTGTGCCTTTTCTTGGTCTCATTAAAATCTGCTAAGCTTTAGCTGAGATACAAACTGTTAAATGCTGCCACTTTCCCTTCTCTTGCTTTTCATTCCTCAGGAAAATATGTCAACATGTCAAAATAATAACTAAGCACAGGAAAATTCTAAGGCCTGGCTCACGCTGCAGCCAAAGCAGTAGCTGCACACTCTACAGTGAACATCTGGGAGCCAGCAGAGCTGCTGCAGCAATGGGAAAAGACCCAGCAGATGGCTCCCAACAGTCCATTTCTGTTCATCAGTGGCGCTACATGCAGCTGGAATGCCAGCAATTCAAAAACCAACTGATCCTACTACCAAATACTTCTAAATCCATCCAAACATCCTCTGGAATAACCATCTTCAGCTGTTGCTAATCTACAGTTTAAGTGGTGATTGTTTACGCTGTAAAGCTGAAGACTTAGGTTTTAACTTTGCTTGCTTAGTATGTATGCGTTCATGTAATTAAAGATAGTATACTGCATATGCACAAAGGAGCAGAATTAACATTGCACAGAGAACCATAAATCTGGCATTTCCTAATTTTCAAGTGTTTGACTTTGAAACCTAAATAACATACCTTTTGTATCTATTTCATAGTATAGATTAATATTCATGGTCAGTATCTTTTAGCAGAATAACTCTTCCCATAATAATGTACATATGGAAAATACTCTTCATTATGGCTGTTTTGACTTTTCCTTGATTAATGGTATCCATTATCCTTATCAGTGAGTCACAGTACACAATTACTAATTAAAGTGATATTCCACAGCTGTTATTTTAACTCTACTCTCTCATGATAAATAATAATAATAAAGGTGTCTCTGCCTCTGTATCTTGTGGCTGTGAGTTCCATAGATAAAATGCATTGTGTGAGGGTTTTCTAAAATCTTACCACCTATAATTAATTGCTTTTTAATTTCCTCATATGCCCTCTTGTTTCTGTATTAGGAGAGGGTAAATAGTAGTGGTATGTCTACCTGCTCTGTCATTTATTATGCTCACTGCTAAGGCCATGTAAATGGCCCTTAAAGCATAAATTCAATTTATGACCATTTTATGGTCCGTTTACACTTAGCAAACAAATGAAGTTCCCCACCTGCAGGCATTTGTAACACAAGGGACCGGATCATATAAATGACACTCTCTGGAGTATAAAAGTGTTGCCATGTGACCCTATTTTTTATGCAAGTACAGTTTTGGGGTGTAATATTGATAGTTTTATATGGCTTGAAATATATTAGTGGGCAAACAGGAGAATACAATTAATTGGATTATTAGGCTTTGTTGTAGTTACATTCCTGTTTTATTAGTGTGAGGCCTTGTGCAAGCAGATATACTAAGGCTGAGCTTATGGCTAAAAAGTACAGGTCCAATATGTTAACCCGAGGCCATGAATTCTGTATTCTCAGTTTGAGAGACAAATTAATGGCCAAAAGAATATGGGTATACTGTAGAATTACAGAAGTAATTCTGCAATAAGGGGACATTGGGGAGCCTTTGACAGCATGGTAATTAGGCAGTAACTAGGGAGTTAGGTTTCATTAATAGATAGGCATTGTTAAGAAGTGATTGACATAGATGATTAATATTAATGATTGGAAGTATAAGTATGGGCACCTGGAATGCCGTATATGGTAAATGGCCAGATATTGTTATGGTCACATAAATTGATCAAATATAGTTGTGTACACAACTAGTTACATAAAGAAGGGGTATAAAATATTCAGTCAAGTTTCTGAATTGTCGGGTTCCTAGGGTTACTGAATCAGTGTCGGCTGGTCTGTGGCCCTCTGCAGTGCTCCTCTAACAATGTATTCATCTCTTTATTTCTTGTAAATGTTGTTAGTGTGCTATGATACCCTATGGGTTAAAAGTATTAGTTACATATGAGACTTTCTGCTGTTTGGCCATCTTAATGAGTAGAATTATATGGTTTTTAATGTAAGGGTATAATTGAATACATACATCTCACTCACACATCACATCAATCCCACAATTAAAAAGAAACATTTGTAAGGGAAACTTATGGAGAGAACCTGTGATAATTAATAAATAGTATGAGTGTGTTATTAATAAACATTAGTGTGGAGAGTTTATAGTTTCTAGGCTACAAATTCAAACTGCTAGGGCTCCAGTAAGGATTGACAATGTGCTACTTCACAGGCCAAGAATATTGATTCTAAAAGAGATGTTTAAAATAGAAGAATATTAAAATCCTGCGACACTGTTAAACTGCTATTTTAGCTTGAATGGTAGAAATGCATTTATGATAAAATCTACTCTCTTTTGACAATGTGGTTCAAAACTGTATTTCATGAACATTGTGGGCTGCAAAATGAAGGCTGCATGACACCAGATACAAAAAATAGAATGCAATTCTCTTCTGTTGTTTTGTTTTTGTTTTCTTTTTTTAACATGTAGATGGCATTATAAAGTTTACAATGGTTACAATTAGGGTAAATTGATGATAATTTTTTGATTAAAGCAAAACTTTATTGAAAATGTATCGGTTTCAATGAATATTTCACCGGGATAGGCCTCTTCAGATCCAGGATGGAATTTCTGGTATAAACCAGAGAGAGGAAGAGAACCCTGCAATAGAAGACCCAATAGTTTAGTAGTTAGAACAATTGTCTGGCAGGTGAGAAACCCAGGTTTCAATATATTATATTATCAGTCTCTCTCTGATTCAAGGAATGTTTAATTATACAAAGTGGATCAGCTCCAACAGGAGAGATTGAAAGAGACTGATTCTGTGGTCCAGTGTTCCATATCAGACAGAGCATGGACTTTAATCTTGATGTCCCGTATCCCAATTAAATGCCCCAACAGATTAATGTGGGTTGGGTTCCTTTATCTCTTATTCTAATTCAAAAAGGTGTGTTTCATCCTGATGTGGAAAGAAACCGAATTCTTTTGGTCCACAGAATTTTGTGCAAAACTGACATATTGTTTTTCAGCCAGCCTGACTTACATTAATGTAGTAAAATTAAATTCTGTGGCAAGATACCTCCAGTGAGGCCTACTGGATGGGATAGTGGATTAAGACTCATGATACCTCAGTTCTTGGTCTACCACTGTCTAGGTGGGTAACAATGGGCAAGTCACTTTCCTCCCCTGGGTCTTAGTTTTCCCATCTGTAAAAATGGGAAAAGGATATTGACCTCTTTTATAAAGCAGCTGGAGGTCTGTGGAGAAAAACATCTAAATAAGATGTATTATTATATTAAAGCCAACTTTCAAGTGTACAGTGATGAAACAAACATAATTATCAAGTGAACTAGGTCTACATATCTTATTCCTGGGTGTTAAACAGTGGAGCAGAGAAGAGGGAGGCAAATAGTTTTCTTCACCTAAACAAACAAGAGGCTAAACCATAGTAAAAAAAATCAAAAAACCCTGCCCCTGATCTTTATACATCTTTTTCATAATAGTTATACCGGAAGAGACATCATTCCCCCTTTTTCAACAGTGGTTAAATATCTTCTTTCTTCTTCCCACAATTAACAGTAACACTTTTAAATAAATTAAACCAAGATTTGCTCCTATTATGAGGGACGGAAGGTGTTGAAATATTCCTGCTTACTGGTGAAACCACTTCAGAAGTCCATTTGAAAAGCTCAGTTGCTCCAGCAGCTGACTGAATACTTACTGGTGTTCCATGAAGGGGATCAAGTACACATGTGCACTGTGGACACAAATGGCTTGCCATTTGTTTCCAGGTTCAACTCTAAGTGTTGGTTTTGAAGTTCAAAATTCTAAATGGTGCAGGCCCTAGTTACCTTAGAGCAGGGGTTGGCAACCTTTCAAAAGCGGTGTGCCAAGTCTTCATTTATTCACTGTAATTTAAGGTTTTGCATGACAGCAATACATTTTAATGTTTTTAGAAGGTCTCTCTCTCTCTCTAAGTCTGTATTATATAACTAAACTATTGTTATATGTAAAGTAAATAAGGTTTTTTAAATGTTTAAGAAGCTTCGTTTAAAATTAAATTAAAATGCAGATCTTACACTAAACTATTAAGATCACAGTTTAGTGTGATCCTTGCCCTTGCTTTTCCTTGCAGAGTTTTCTATTGTTTCCACGCAGGCAGTGAACTAAGTGGGACCAACGTCCAGAACCCTGGACTGGCAGCAGAGTGCCTCTGAAAATCAGCTTGCTTGCTGCCTTTGGCTTGCATGCTATAGGTTGCTGATCCCTGCCTTAGAGAATACTATGGTGAGATTTTCACAAGTGGTCATCACTGGCCTCGCTTTGTTCCCCCTGAGTAAAATCAACAGTGAACTTTTGAAAACTCCACTCTACATCTTCTATCATGTAATACAGTACCATGCCAGTGGAGATAAACCTGAGGGCTGCCAATTCAGTTTAACAAACCACTTAAAAGCAGCTGTAAGGAAGTTTTGCCATTGAATTCCATAGGAGGAGGATTTGGCCCTTGATTTAAATTGGTATTGCCCTTTTTCCTTGTTTATCTTTAGACTACAAAAGAGAATTTTTGTACAGGGACACAACTATAGTCTGTCTACTTACAGTTATTACAGTCATACCAATATGTTACTTTATTGGTGGGATACATACTCCAAATAGTGATACAAACCCATCAATAAGCAGGAACTAAGGGTATGGTTACACTTACAAAATTATAGCGCTATTGCTTATAGCGCTCACCTTATACAGCAATAATAATAGCGCTATTGTATGTCCACACTGATCTGCTCCAGCGCTATAGTATGGCCACATTTGCGGCACTTAATACGGCATTAAGAGCAGCGCATTAGGGCATGTATCCCACAGTACACCTCTTCCTGATCTGGCGCAATGGCTTGTGGTAGGGGGGGCGTCACTTGCGGGGCATTCTATATCCTGTTTGAACTACCCATGATGCTTTTTGGCATATCCCAGCAATCCCTGTGTTTCCTTCCACCTCCGGCGCCATCTTTCAAGGGTTTCAGCAAGGCACGCTCTGTCTTCCATTGTCGAGTGCTGCAATGAATCCAGAACTGCTGAGGGACATGCTGACGACTGTCGCCAGCACGTCTCTGTGTGCAGTGGAGTTATTCCTTGACATGCAGGATGACAGTGATGATTCTGAAGACGAGATCGAAGCGGTGAATGCATTTGACACAAAGCTTCTTGTCTCATTAACGGACATGCGCACGGCTGTTGAACGCCGCTTCTGGGCACGGGAAACGAGCACAGAGTGGTGGGATCGCATCGTCATGCAAGTCTGGGACGACGAGCAGTGGCTGCAAAACTTTCGAATGAGAAAAGCCACTTTCATGGGACTGTGTGCTGAACTCACCCCTGCCCTGCGGCGCAAGGACACCAGACTGAGAGCTGCCCTCCCGGTGGAGAAGCGGGTGGCTATCGCGATCTGGAAGCTGGCTACCCCAGACAGCTACCGATCGGTGGCCAACCAGTTTGGGGTTGGAAAGTCGACCGTTGGAGTTGTGCTGATGCAAGTGTGCAGGGCCATTAATCGCATCCTGCTACGAAAAATCGTGACTCTGGATAACGTGCATGACATCGTGACTGGCTTTGAAGAAATGGGTTTCCCTAACTGTGGTGGGGCAATAGATGGGACCCATATACCCATTCTGGCGCCCGCCCACCTAGCTGAGGAGTACGTTAACCGAAAGGGGTACTTCTCCATGGTTCTCCAGGCGCTTGTGGATCACCGTGGGCGTTTTACTGACATTAACGCTGGCTGGTCTGGAAAGGTGCATGACGCACGCATCTTCCGCAACACCGGCCTGTTCATGAAGCTGCAAGCCGGGACTTTTTTCCCAGACCAGAGGATCCCCGTGGGGGAAGTGGAAATGCCCATAGTGATTCTTGGTGACCCTGCTTACCCTTTAATGCCCTGGCTCATGAAACTGTACACAGGGAGCCTGGACAGCAGTCAGGAAAGGTTCAACTACAGGCTTAGCCGTTGTCGAATGACTGTGGAGTGTGCTTTTGGGCGTCTCAAGGCGCGCTGGCGCTGTCTTTATGGGAGGCTACATTTGGCCGAGGGTAGTGTCTCCGCGGTTATTTCCACATGCTGTGCCCTACATAATCTTTGTGAGCGGAAGGGCAAAGGCTTCACTCAGGCATGGTCCTCTGAGGTTCAACGCCTGGAGGCCACATATGCCCAGCCAGAGAGCAGGGTTCATGGAGGGGACCAGCGCGAGGCTGTTAGGATCAGGGAAGCCTTGAGGGAGCATTTTGAGGCTGAAAGCCAGTTCTAAAGTGAGGTGCAGATGGAGGGAGGGAGGGAGGGAGGGAACATTCTTTTAACAGGAACAGGCATTTGCTTTTCTGTAGCCTGTAATAATGTATGTACACTTAATAAAAAAAACCCATTTATTAAGAAGACAATTCATTTATTGAACAGGTACTTCGGTTGCTGAAAGAAAATATTGTGATGCATGTGAGGGGGAAGGCAGGGGAGGTGCAATGGGGGTGTCGTGGGGTCAGTCAGAGATCGGAGTATGTCCGGGTCTCTGAGTCTCCAGTGCCCTCACAGTGGCCATGTCCCCCGAACCCTATTTGCGGTGGCCAGTAAGGCATGTTATTAGGGGTAGACTGCAGTGGATAATGGTCTGGGGTCTGGGGGTTGTTCGGTGAAGACAGAGGGGTTGGAGGCAGCTGTGGATGGTGATAACCATTTGGCTGATGATAGTGGCCTGGAGGGTACAGAGGCAAAGAAGGGGAAGGGAGTTGGGGCAAACGATAATTGGGGTGGTGGGTGCGGAGCTTCTCCTCCTGAAGGGTGACAAGCTGCTGCATAGTCTGCAATTGAAGCTGCAGTAATGAGAGCAGCTTGGTGCTTTTCCGGCGGTGAATCGCGTTCTCCTTCCGCGCCTTCTCCCTCAACTTGCTCTCATTCTCTCTCCACCTCTGTGCAACTCGATTCTCCGTTACACCCTGTTGCATTACTTGCTGTACAAGATCCTCTTTGCTCCTTCGTGGCCGCTTCCTCAGTCGCCTGAGCCTCTCAGCTGTTGATAAGAGCGATGGCGAAGGGGTGAAGGACGACCCTTCTAAAATAAAAAGATACATTTCACAGTGGTTCCCTTGTAAAGAGCAGACATGCCTATCATTCCCCCGCATTCCCCGTTTGCCTGTCCCGCAGACAGCACAGATACAGCAACGGAGCCCCTGCCATGGTGAGTGGACTCCAGAGGCAAGGGAAATGATTTTTTCCCTGCCCTGAAAAGCTGTGGCGGGGGAGGGGGTGGGGAGTGCCGGTATGTTGCAGGAGCCACAGTGTGAGCAGCAGGCAGGGGGAAGGATTTCTTCCCTGCCCTGAAAAGCTGTGGCGGGGGTCGGGGGGGTGTGTGGAGTGCCGGGAAGTGGCAGGAGCCCTACTCTGAACACTGTTCCAACATTCTCCGTAGGTGTTTGTCCTGGAAGATATCTCGTTGCTTCGAGTCACTGAGGAGCAAAGGGAAGGGATTTTATTAAGATGCGGCTTCCGCCCAGGGCCATATGCAGCGTGCCTATGTGCAGCAATGCTCCCCCCACCCATTGTAGCACAGTGGCAGGGACTAGTGACCGTGACCGGGATGGGGACCACGCTGGCTCTCCCGGGAAACCTGCGCAGGCGCATTGCAAGTGCTCTTATTGAGACCTTTGAAGAGATTACTGATGATGACTACCGCGATGTGATAGACTACATCAATGCACTATTCCACATGTAGGCAAGCATGCAAGCATCCCCTTCCACCCCAAGCTGCCTGCCTTCCCCATAGAAAAGCAGCTTTACCGCTGCAATGCACTGCTGAGCTGGCCCCTGCAACCGCCGGACGCTGTGGCTGGCCGCCCTCCTCCCGGCTTTAGAGGAGAGCTCCTGGCTGCATGCCCCCCTGCCCTCCTCCTGGCTTGAACAGAGCACCAGGTGGAATGCCCCCCTCATCCCTTTCCACCCCAAGCTGCCAGCCTTCCCCATAGAAAAGCAGCTTTACCTCCGCAATCCGCTGCTGAGCTGGCCCCTGCAACCGCCGGACGCTGTGGCTGGCTGCCCTCCTGGGTTGAGAAGAGCTCCTGGCTGCATGCGTCCAGGGACTCCTCCGTGCCCTGGATCGCTGCTGCCTCGTCCTCATCCTCCTCCTCTTCTTCATCCTCCTGCTCTTCGTCCTCCTCCTCACCCCCTCCTTCACTGGTGGGCTGGGAAGTGTCCGTGGTGGTCGATGGAGTGACCGTGGGATCACCACCAAGTATCGCGTGCAGCTCCTTATAAAATCTGCAAGTCACCAGGGCTGCCCCTGAGCGGCCGTTTGCCTCGCGGGCTTTGCGATACGCATTCCTAAGCTCCTTTACCTTAACACGGCACTGCAGAGTGTCCCGCTCATGGCCTCTTTCTGCCAAGGCCCGTGATATCTGCCCATAGGTGTCAAAATTCCTGCGGCTAGACCGCAGCTGAGACTGAACAGCCTCTTCCCCCCAGTAGCTGATGAGGTCCAGCACCTCACTATTGCTCCATGCTGGGGATCGCCTATTGCGAGGAGGCATGGCACGTGGAGTCATGATGATCAATCAGAATGATCACCTGCAACGATTCCCTGAGACCATGCCACGCAATCAATCAGAGCAATGAGAATGATCACTTGCAAGGATTCCCTGAGAGCACGCCACGCTTGGCTGGAGCAAACAGGAAGGGGATTTTCAAATTTCCCTGGAACCTTAAAGGGCGGGTCTGACTTGTGGTCACCTGAGGACAGGACAAAAGAGTTTGCAAGTGATGACCAGAGTGGCTCGAACGGGAATTATGGGACAGGCTGGAGGCCAATTAATACGCAGTGGGTGTCCACATTCTTCCTGTAGCGCTACAGCAGGTGCGCTACAGCCCTTATTCCCCATGAGGAGGTGGATTAATAATAGCGCTATAACTCCGCGGTTATAGCGCTATTAGTGCCTTGCCAGTGTGGACGGAGAGTAGGTTATAGTGCTTGTAGGGGCTTTATAGCGCTATAAAGTGCCAGTGTAACCATGGCCTAAGTTAAAAGGTTGAAGCATAGCTCCAGCCATAATACTGTTGTCCAGTTAGCCCCTTAATAGCCCTTTTACTACAAGTGTAAATTCCAGAGCCTCACTCCTCATTCATGCACATGCATGGTGCTATCAAATACAAAAGATGGTGCAGTTATCACTTCCTTTAAAGCATCAGATATAGGCTATTGCCCAAAGAAGGATCTGAGGATGAACAAAGTAATGTTGTGGTTTGTATGTAACCAGCTATCAGAAGGAAGGAAACGAGGTCTGAAGAAGAAGCCATGAGGAAGTTTCTCCATCTGACTAAGGTCAGAGGAAATAATCTGAAAAGACATTAGATTGTGGCCGTTGTCCTTTTTGCTAGATCGTGATGCTTTGTCTAAGATCATGTTTTGTATAACTATTATTTATTCTTTATTATACTTTCTGTCTTGCATTGCTAAGGAATGGGGGGCTTTCTGATCTAATAGCTCATTTATAAAACTATTGTGTCAGAAATGGGTCTGAATTATAGAGTAAATAAGTTATCTATTTTTGTTTTGTTACATTGTCTGTGAATTCATGGTTTCTATGTTTGTTTTATTGATTCTTGGTCAGGAATTATAAATAAAACTACATACTGTTTTCAACAAGATCCATATCTCCAACTCCTCATTTGGTACCATAGTCTTCCAACATGGGAAACCATCAGAATGTTCTATCATAACATCCTCTATGTTTCTGAGAACTAAATTCAGGAATAGTTGATAATTGCAGCAAGCTTCCAGGATACTAATCAGGGAAAGTGTTTATTCTGAAAAAATCATTAGAACTGCCTGCTGAGTGAACAGCATCCATTAGAAAGGCCAATGGGATGGTAGGCTGTATTTGTAGGAGAGATGACAAAACAGTATTTGGCAGCCTCCTTATGGAACAGCATGAGAACAATTATTCACTTCCATACCAGGAATATTATTGTCTTGTACAGGGTGCAGCAATGGCAATATCAATTCTCAAGAACTTATTTTATGAAGAAAATTTGAGGAGTTTTCGATTTTCAATTATCTTCATTTGAAAGAAGGAGATTTTAAGTGAATGTAATGAGAGCTTTCAGAATCATGACATAAGTTGATAACATTAATAGAGAAAAGGTTTTCATATCGGTAAAAGGTAAAACAAAACAAACAAACAAAAATCAAACAAATTCATGTCAGGGATATACTCTAAAAGATGGGAAATATGGAGTAAATAGATAAGTCTGGGAGAAATATTTAATAAGTTGATAGGGAATATGATTGAAAGCGTAAATTGTTTCTGCAAAAGCAAGAAAGTGGGACTAAGGCCAATCAAACAGATCTGCCGTGTAAGCCCAGATGGCTTTTTGCTGTACTTAAATATGTTTTCAATTTCAAAGTGAAAGGGAATCTTGAAAAAAAAAAAAAAACCTACCTACAACATGTCATTTTTTCCCAGAATTGTTTGCAGTTTTTCTTTCTAAGGCTTTCTCCATGCCCGTACAAGCCCCTTTCAGTCTCCAGCTTCTCCACATTATGGGTGTGAGAGCTACTGATCATGTAGGTATTGATTCAACTCACAGAAACATGTAACAGCAAATAGCATGTGCCCTTTTATACCCCATGTCCCTCTCAAGATGATAACTCCTAAATATCCATTTGTTACCAAAGTAGAAAGCATGTATCATAGGCAAAAAACAAAACCTATCAACATTTTCAAAACTGTTTAGAGCAAAAAAAAAAAAGAATCTAATCTTTTGCCTTTTAATGAAATGAACGAAAAGGAAAAGTTTTCAGAAATTGCTTTAGATGCATAACTTTTCACACAACATTAGAGGAACTGACCTTTCAATGTAGAGTGCATTCTTCTCTGTAAAGAATTTATTCTTTGGATGGGTCATTGTTGCACGCATCTGTCCAGATACTCCCAATCTGTTTTAAAGGTGCAAGGTGCTGACCTTTACCATCTGCTCTGTGAACATTTCACATGAGTGCATATCTTGTCAAAAAAGTGCATCTTCGTAAGGCCAGCATTGATAGTTTCTAATCAAATAAATGCTTATTTAATATCATCTGTGACATGGCTCTAAAAGCCCAGATAGAAAGGAAATGGTTTATTTCACTCTCTGCAATGTCACACCCATGCCAATGCCTAGTAACTATAGATAAGATAATTCTTCAAGGGTATGAGTACATTTCTGAAGTAGTCACTTGCCATTCAGCTTCATGATTTATTCTGTTATCCTAGGCATGAAGTAACATTCATGAAAATCACCACCTATTATGTCTCACTGCTTGATTATAAACCAATTCAGTATATTATTGTTGCTTAGAAGTAAGAGGAGTGTAAAAACAAGCAAACAAAAAATAAACTAGTGGTCCCAATTCTGCCCTCAGTTTGACTCTTGAATACCTATTAACTTCTGTGAAGTTGCAAAATTGTAAATGAGGGTGGACATTTTTTCATCAATTTCCTGTGTGAATGAAATATATAACAGAAAAATAGGTTAAATGAGAAGTTTAAGGACAAAGGAATCTTTGAGATAAATCTGGCTTTTTCATTCCCAAAATTATTATTTTAAAGCACCTGGATACTTGTTTTTGTGCACCAGAATTTACAGCAGTACACGAGGCTGAAGAATGTTTTTAATATATGATATTAGTAGTATTTAAAAGGAGACAAAGCTTGGAATAAGTATCATTTTATATGATTAATCAAGTAGAGTCACTATTAGTGGAGACGAAACATGGCCTTATGGTTAAAGCATTGACCTATAACTAAAGTGACCTCGATTCAATTCCTGGACCTTTTCCCAACTTCTTTATGACTTTGGGCAAGCTGTTCAATCACTCTTTCTCAATCCTCTTCTGTAAATTGGGACTTTATTTTGATTGTAAGATCTTCAAGGGAAAAATTGTGTCTTACTATGTATATGCATTACAGTGGGGCCGTACTCTTGATTGAGACCTCTAATGAAAATACTTAAAAATTAATTCTCCTATGGGGTAAAAGCCTGGATAATTATGCAAAATACTATGCTTGTCCATGGGCTGGGTACAACACAGTCAGCTCTAAGAAAAGCTGATTAATAATATATTAAAGCTTCCAGCAAATAACCATTATCCATATCCTTACTCTATACACATAGCCAGAGACATCCAAATAGATGTGCTATTATAATAGCTGGGTTGCTAATAGATTTTTTTGGTTCACTGATTTCAGGAAAGAGGCCCTGTAGGGGAACCAGTCTCCCAGCAACTTAATGAGCACAGCCGCCATATCATAGGCTGTCTGATTGGCTGCACTGCCTGATTGGTGGGAAAAGTCAGCAGCCTGGCGCTTAAGCCCAGCAGTAGCACCACTTAAGTGGCTGCTGAAAATATTTATCTATGGCTGTAGTAACTCCTGCCTTGCTTTATTCTGGGTTTGTTCTGACCTTGAGCTTGATTCCTGGCTACTTTGATTCCTTCTCTGACCATTGGGGATGACTGCCCACATTACAGTCACATGACAAGTAGCAGTTCCAGAAAAACAAACAACTGAATATATTTTTTGAATTTTTGATTAATTTAAAAACACTGTTCTGGGTTGAACAAAATGATATTACAGTCACATGACAAGTAGCAGTTCCAAAAAAACAAACAACTGAATATATTTTTTGAATTTTTGATTAATTTAAAAACACTGTTCTGGGTTGAACAAAATTTGTGCCAAAATGCTTTGCTTGTGAGCATTTTTGATGGGTTAGCTTCACAAAATGTATGTCTACACTGAAGACCATACATGTGTCAAGGCAAGCAGTTGTTGGGCTCAAAGCCCCCGTTGCCCATAGTGAAATCCCTGATGCCTTTGGCTTGGGATGAGTAGATACCACACTAACCATCTCCCCTGATGGATATGAGGGAAGTCTAAGGTGAGCTCTTGCCTGGTCCACTTATCACTGTGGATGTGGGTCTCAGGTTTTAATAGTTGTCCACTCCTATTTCCACAATGCGTTGCACCCACATTTTCCTGCTCATATATCTGTAATGTTCCCATTCCCCCTGTAAGTAGCATGCTGCTCTCTCCAAATCCCACTAGAGTCCTGCTGTAGTGTGAAAAGTTCCCTAGTACAGGTGAAAAGCACAATAGGCCAGAGAGTAGCTGCTTGAGTTGAGGAGGACATGAATTTTAATAGTATCTGGGCTTAGCACAGTGGTCAGCATGATTTCATGTTGGGTATCAAGAATATCCACCAATACCTTCAAATTTCCAGAAGGCTGGTGATGTTGGGCATTCAGCATACTGCTGTTCAGTGCTGGGTTTAAAAAAACTGAAGCATTTGAAGTAGCAGTAAAGGAAGGTCCAGGTCTCAAATCAACAGTATGGGAATTTGTATCTACAAGGAACTGCTTAGTGCAATGTCCAGGGCCCCCCGCACTGAGCTTACTCTGTTTCATTATGTGCTGCTGAACTCATTGTCTGATGGGATCATGATGGGGATGATACAACTAGGAACCAGACAGATTCCACGGAGGGCAGGAATTGATTCTGCACTTCTACCTGGAGGAGCAGATTGCAGAAACCATTGATGAGACCCTGAAGAGGGACCAGTTCTTCAGCAGGAACCAGGCCTCTAGGGTTGTAAGCTAAACCAACTGATCTACCTTCACCTCACCCACTTTGTTGTAATGCAAACTTTCCACTCTTTAAACCAAGGGAATTTAAAATTATGCCCAAATATTTTTTTCTCCCTTGACTAATATTTCATGCATTGCTCTGTGTCTATGTGTGAGAGAGATAAAGTGGCCTCTGCTGCAGGAGGAAAAGCTGCTAGATTGCTTCCTAGAGGAAGAGAGGGAGCAAGAGAATATGCTCATGAAACATTTAATAGGACTGGCCTCGGACAGAGTTCAGCATCCACCTGCTGCTGAGTCCCCAGCTGTAGCACATTGGCTCCTCATCCTCCATCTGCAGCACAGAGTGCTACTACACCAGCAACTCCATGCCCAACACCCATCAGACTGGCTGGGGTGACAGTACTGAGCCTGCTGGAGTAATGGTGAATCCAGAGATATCAGCCCAACATCACCTGTTAGGAACTACCCTTTTCCCCCTCCCCCCAGTAACACTAAGTTCAGTACCAGGCAAATTGGTTGAAACTATAGTAAAGAACAGAATGATCAGATACATAGATAAACTCAATTTGTTGTGGAAGAGTCAACATGGCTTTTGTTAGGGGAAATCATATCTTTCCAATCCATTAGAATTCTTTGAGGGGCTCAAAAAACATATTGACAACTTTGATGCAGTGCCTATGGTGTACTTGGACTTTCAGAAAGCTTTTGATAAGGTCCCTCACCAAAGTCTCTTAAGCAAAGTAAGCAGTCATAGGACAAGAGGAAGGGTCCTCACATAAATCAGTAACAGGTTAAAAGACAGAAAACCAATGGTAGGAATAAATAGTCAGTTTTCATAATGGGGAGAGGTTAATAGTAGTGCTCCCCAGGGATTGCTATGGAGACCAGTGCTGTTCAACATATTCATAAATGATCCGGAAAAAGGGGTAAACAGTGGAGGTGGAAAAATTTGCAGATGATACAAAATTACCCAAGATAGTTAAGTCTAAAGCTTGCTGTGAACAGTTACAAAGAAATCTGAGAAACAATTACCCGTTACCACTCAAGAGAGGCATCTTGGTGGCATTATGGGTAGTTCTCTGAAAAAACTCCGCTCAATGTGCAGCAGTAGTCAAAAAAAGCTAACAATGTTAGGAATCATTAAGAAAGAGATAGATAATAAGACAGTAAATACCTTAATGCCACTATATAAATCCAAAATATGCCCACACCTTGAATACTGCATATAGTTCTGGTTGTCCCATCTCAAAAAATATATATTAGCATTGAAAAAAACATACAGAGAAGTGCAACAAAAGTGATTATGGGATTGGAACAGCTTCCATATGAGGATAGATTAATATAGCTGGGACTTTTAAGCCTGGAAAAGAGATGACTAAGGATGGGGGACAGACATGTATAAAATCATGAACAGTGTGGAGAAAGTTAATAAAGAATTATTATTTACTATTTCACATAACATAAGTGAAACTAATAAGCAGTGGGTTTTAAACAAACAAAAGGAAGTACTTCTTCATACAATTCATAGTCAACCGGGGACATTGTGAAGTATAACTGGGTTAAATAAGAATTAGGCACATTCATGACAGATAGCCATTGATGGACCTATTAGCCAAGCTGGTCAGAGATGTAACCCCCTAACTGGGGTGTCCCTAGCCTCAGTTTGCCCAAAGCTGGGAATGGGTGACAGATGATGGCTTACTTGATGATTGCCGGTTCTATTTATTCCTTCTGAAACACCTAGCATTGGCCTCTTTCTGAAGACAGGATACTGGGCTACATTGATCATTGGTTTGACCCAGTATGGCCATTCTTATGTACCTGTTTTATGTTCACCAAACAGAAAAATTTCTCAGCTTCAAAATCATGATGGCTGGGAGATATAGAGATGAAACCGTCAGGATGAGGGTTCAGGGTTTCTAGGAAGATAGCGTATGGCTCTGATCTTGCAATTGCATCTTTGCATGATCAATCCTTGTACCTACATGGAGTCTCACTTCAGAAATGGGTCCTAAAATTGCAGCTCAGAGTGCACACAGGCCTCTGCCCTTCCCTTTTGAGACTGTGTAGGCTCTTTGGCAGAAGGGCTGTAGTAGACGCTTTCTACAAGTGCTACCTACCACTGGTAGACATTCTGATATGTATTTCCTCTCCCAGGGTCTGTGCTAATGGAATTCAATTTAGACCCTCCTATGAATTTGGGAAGGTGATTTGGCTGATGTTTCCTGTGGAGACTAACTAGTTGCATTATAGTGGCTGGGTACTTCCAATGGGATCAATCAGGTTATGTTAATTGCAGCAAGATAATTTAAAAGTGGTGTAATGGGAAATTTATTATCTTGGGAGAAATACTATATTTTTAACAGTGAGGGGTATCATTATTATTATTCTTTGAACAGGTGGTCTAGCAGCATGGAAGGAACCATGCTGCTAATAACAAGAGAGAAGGGGAGGAGGCAGTGAAAAGAACCAGCAGGAAATGTAGTGTTTGTTTAGATAATTCAAAGAACTTGTTCTATTAGATGGCTGATCTGCACCAAGAAATACAGCACTTCAAATACAAAGGAGGGAGGAAGAAGATAGGAATGCTGCAAATTGTTTTGTCAAGAAATGTGAATAAATTAGCTGCCTTTAACCACACAAAAAATAGCATTAAACTGGATAAATTTAAATAAACTAGTTGGTGGAGAGACTTCAGGATGCATTTTTCCTTTTCCTCTTGGAAGTCACAAACTGAGGAGCAATAGACGTTTGAAGCACAGAAGGAAAGAGAGAAAATAGAGCCATTTCAATAATGATGGGATTCTTCCCATCACCTCTCAAGGGCTTTGGATCAGGCTCACAACCTTCAAGGATCAGAGTTTTCCCCATGAGCACAGCTTATATAAATTCTCGGGGGAAGTGCACAGAGGTGGGAAATTCCCTTTCCCCCACCCTATTAATCAAGGCAGCAGAGCAACAGCAAGCCGTTCAAGTAGATCCAAGGGCTGCTTGAGTGGATCCAAGGGCATGTCTATACAGGAAAGTCATGCCATTAATATCTAAAGTGTGAATTTGACCTGGTGCAAACCCCAGTGTAGGCATTCTTATTCTTGTTTAAGAGTGGCTTTTAGCAGTTTAGCTTAAGTTAATCGATAATAGGTTTAAGATTTGCAGCAGTTAACTATATCATTAAATAAAACACACACACTATCTAAATCAGTGCCTCTGTACTGTATGAGATCCTCGAGTTTCTAAACTTCTTTCTCTACTGTGAGGCAGCAGCCATTCGATCTACGGATCCATGAATGTGCTGCCCTACCACATCCATGACCCAATCTCTCCGTCTCTTTTTGTAACAGTATGTTGGGGGACCTTGAGAAAGAGAGTTCTGCAATGTGTAGCACATACTTATCAGTATCACTCAGATCTCACCCCAGTCTCCTCCCCATCAGCAGAACAGCACCAGCTCTTCTGCATCTGAGGGCTTTGGGCAGAAATAGTATTTGTCTCTTATGCAATATCAATACAAAGAAAGAAAAAACTATAATAACAAATACAACTTAAGAGTGGGATTCTGCCACTGGGAAGCAGTTCTTACATCTTTGAGTGATCACACTAAGATTATGTGTACACTGCATTCAGAGGTGTGTGATTACGGCTGGGATAGACATACCTTGAATTAAATGGTACTACTACTTACATGAGTATATACCAGTGGTTGTCAAACTGAGGTGTGCGCACCCCTAGGGGTGCGCAAGACCACCCAGGGGGTGCGCGAGCCCCAAGCCTGCCCAGGAGACCGGCGAATTCCCGGGCAGGCTGTTTTGGTCCCACTGAAATGCCACCACCGCCGGCAGCTTCTGGATTTTGCGGCTGCATTTCGGCGGACGTACCCACCCCGGGGGCTGCCAGACTTTTCCCTCCGCGGAAAGGGGCAGTGAGGGAAAAAGTCTGCAGACCCCTGGTATATACTACTCAAATGTTAGAATTGCAGAATTGGGTCCTAAAATAGCTGGAATGTGGTGTTAGCATTTTAATATGGGTCACAATGTGAATGTTGAACCCAATCCCTTCACTGATTCAGTCCTTAGTCCTGCTGTCTAAGTCAATGGTAAAACTTCTGTTGACTTCAGTAATGGAGGATTGAGTCTTACATAGCACTGAGTGAGAAATGTTCAAGATTCTGAAATTTTTTCTACCGTTAATCAGGTTGAAATTTCATCTTTAAAATTTGCACAAATAAAAAAAAATATCAAAACAGTTTGTTTTGATTATTTTGATATTTTGATGTTATCCTATTTGTCATCATTGACATTTTTTCACTCAAATTAACTTACATTTCCAAAAAAGAGACTTGTTAAAACTGACATTTTCCGCAAAGAATTTGCTTTGATAAATTGCTATTTTTGATAAAAGAGAACTTTATTAAAAAAATCCTGACCAGTTATAGACTTATAACAGAATGTACACAGGGTCACTGGACTCCTTCCTAAATATCTTCTAATGGGGCAATAGTTTAGTTGTATTTTTGATGAGTATGTCACAGTTCAAATCACACCATAAAACCCTAACCCCATGCAGATAATCTCATTTCAGAGATGGGTCTGAGCAACAAGTTCAAGCAGCTAACTGAAATCTTTAATTCCAAATTTAATTAAAAAGTTTATATAAGAAAATAGCTATTTCCCACTGAGATTTCAGAAAGCTGTACTGAGCAAGTTTTCTAGGTACAGTTTTCTTATGACAAGTAGTTATTATTCCAGGAATTATTGCTAACATGATAAATGAATTGTTTTGTTTGCAGAGTGGTCCCACCACTCAGACCAGCATGGGGTGTGTGTGGAAAGCGGAACATTATATTTTAGCGTCATGCCATTAGATTGCTAAAAATGTCAAACAGTACATAATAGCTAAAAAGCACTACGTACCAGATGCAGAAAGCAGAGACTGGCCTTATCAGACATAGAAATTGACCTTATAAAGCATGTTAAGTAGTCTCAGCATTATATTAAGAGGCTGATCTCCATTAGCTGCTGTATTCATTTAGCACTTTTTATTTTGCTCTGTTGCTTGAGTGAGTCATTACTTAAACGCCAAAGCATCCATTACATTTTTACATTTGTATTTAATTTATTTATAGCTTTCAATAGACATGAATAGGTAGTAAAATACTGCCACTACTACCTATGAATATACCGACAGAATTTTAGGGTGCTTACTTTTGTACATTTGTAACCAGGTCTTAGTGGGTCATAACTGAGAATGTCAAATTCAGGATGAGAAATAGTGCAAACACAACCCAAAACTGGTGGTTATTCTTTTCTAAGATATACCAAACCAACCAGAAAAGTAAACTCCTGCTTCATCCTACCAGCTAACAAGAAAACATAAAGGCAGTTTCCTCAGGCATTCCAGTTCTTATACCACTACCAAAAACACTGGATTCAGAGGAGAGTGGTTCTTTACAACCTGTCTCATCAAATAATAGGTTTTTCTGATCCCAACGGACCAGCCATACACCCAGGGTAATATATAAACTAGATCTTACCAAAAAAACACAGTGATGTCAGTCCTTTAATATCTAAAATCTAAATGTTTATTTATAAAAAGAAAGGAAGATGAAAGTTAAAATTGGTTAAAGGAATCAATTACATACAGTAATGGCAAAGTTCTTGGTTCAGGCTTATAGCAGTGATAGAGTAAACTGCTAGCTTAAATCAAGTCTCTGGTGTACATCCATAGCTTGGATGGGTCATTCAGTCCTTTGTTCAGAGCTTCAGTTTGTAGCAAAGTTCCTCCAGAGGTACAGGATTGAAGACAAAATGGAGGTGTTTATAGGGTCTTTTATAGCTTTTGCCCTGTGGAGGGCATCCCATTGTTCTTACTGTGGAAAACTACAGCAACAAGATGGAGTTTGAAGTCACATGAGCAAGTCATATGTCCATACATTTTGCCAGGTCACAGCAGGAAATTTCATTAAGTGTAGATAGGCATCTCACATGGTCCAATGTCAGTTAAATGTTCTTTTGATGGGCTACTCAATTTGAATAGTTCCTCTAAGATGTGCTGGCTAATTACTTTGCGGGCATTCCCCCAGGAGCAAACATTTGAAATCCAAGTATAGAGCCAATACTCTTAACTTCACATCCAAAATTGATACATGCATACAGATAGCATAATCATAACCAGCAAATCATAGCCTTTTCATAGACACCTCACTTGACAAACTTTGTACAAGATTTGCTGCAAATATAACAGTGATTGCAACAATGATCTATATAATCATATTGTAATCAGATAACACCACAACATTATCTAAGCCTAGTGTCAGACAAATTTCAATTGAAATTAATTGCTAGAAAAGTGGAGGAAATTAACATAGATAATCACTGAGGAAATAGATATATTAAAATAATCAAAGAAACTCACATGAAAGAATATAGAAACATGCTACAGCTTTGATTTTGAATCTGTCTACATAGTAATACTTAGCACTCCCTTTTTCATCCAAGAGTTGTGTAAAATTACCTAACTCTGATGTCCATTATGATTCTAATTTTACAGACTGGGAAACTGAGATACAGAGAGATTAAATACACTTCCAAAGGCCATACTAAAAGTCAGTAGCAGAGCTTGGGAATTTTTGATTTGTACTCGATTGTGCTCGGGCCACTGACTAGACCATGCTTTTTTCTTCTATCCTTTATCTACAGCTAAATGCTTTACTGGTACCCTTTGTAACTGATGAACTAAAATTGTGAGAGGATTTGCAATAGTTATTTATCTACAATGTGTTCAGTGTGACTGTGCTTATGTACTTGTATATCTCCCACTAAACTAAATGACCATTGTTAGCGCTTAGATTGCTGGGATTTTCTAGAATGGTTGTTAAACGAGTGGTTAGAAATAGAGCTGAAAGTTTCAGAATTTTTGAGCTTTCGATAATATTTTAATGATTTTTTTCTTAACCAGATGTATATAGGAGTTTGGAGTAGAAATTTCCAGTCTAGCAGGGTCCTCCCTCTCTGTCCTGAAGGAATGTCCCTTGCCAATCTCTAAGAACCGTTCTAGCTAGTTGTGAAGTGGTGCTCTTAGGAGTGTGTTGGGAAAGGAGAAGATGAGATAACTATTTAGCTCTTTCCATTCGTAGGATTCTGGACATGGGGAGTTTGTGATGGGATAATTAGGAGATTAAAGAAAAAAAAAGTTTGGGGAGCAGAAAGAATCATCAAATTAGCAGACACTGCACTTCATAGACTGCCTGAATGATTTGTTACTTTGTTTTCATTTACAAAAATATCAATGTGTGCATCAATGTGGATCCTATTTGCTTCAATAGTAGGAGAATATTTGGGGTACAATGTTCTAGTCATAAAATGGAGTCAGATGCTTAACATTCTACAGAATGAAAAGTCTTCCTTACAGTGATAAGCATTATATGAAACCCTTTTATACCTACAGAGGGAGAGAAAGTGTGTGAGAGAAGACTCTCAAGGTCCTATAAAAGGTGTGTTTGTGGCAAAACCTGAAGATGAATCCTTGTGCCAAGGTCTGCATTCTTCCCACTCCCTTTTGATGCCATTATTCATGCAGGGGTTTTGTTCCTAATGTCTCAACTGAGAGTGGGGGAAATAAGTCAGTGCCTGAATTACAGATTACTTGTATAACATTTGCATCCTGCTCAAGTCCAAACTTGACTCTGTGATCTCTATTTGATTTTGTGTACAGCTTCCCAGTTTTAAAGAGAGCTCTGTTTGTGCTGCTAAATTTAAAAGAGATAGACCTGAAAGCCAAGCCAAAAAGTTCCTGTGTTCTAGCACCATCTGAGCCACTGGCTCACGGTAACAAAAAGCAAGCCATGTTCCTTCCTTATGTTTCATTCATGTGAGCAGTACAATACAAGAAAGATTATTTAGAAATTGAGCTTCCTCTAGTACATAAATGACAGGAAGACTGTACTCAACTATGTGTGACATTGCAAGCCTTACTTCAACAATCTGAAAGCTACAGATCCCCTTAAAAGGAGGTATGGAAGCCAACTAATATACCCCAAATTAAATCTAAGTTGCTTTCGATGTTCTGAATATATATATTTTTCTCTTTGAACAAAAGATATTGCAGCCAAAAGGCAATTTTATCTTTGTCTCTAGAATGTCCTGCAGGTATGCATATAGGAGTCTGAACCTTCCCTGATATAGAAAGACAAAAAAAAAAGTAATATATTTTCTTCAATGTAAAGGTAAAAGGTATTGATTGAAACTACTTGGATTTTGCCTCAACAGTGGCTATGGAATATCAAATTACCATTTTTCTTGTATTTTCTGCTCTGATACACTTGCCTGCATGAATCCAAACTTCTATAAGTAGGAAGAGTAATGAAGCATAAAGGTTTCTCAGACAGAACAATAAGAAGAGTAAGAAAGGTCAAAACTGCTAGCAAAAGGGCATTTCTAGTCTAAATTATCCAGCAATTAACTCAAAAACTCTCTTGCCCTTTCTTTAGGGGAGTTGATCATTTAAACAGACTTTAGATAACTGGGGGGAAAAAATCAACACACTGAGATAATAATGCAGAGCATGTTCAATCAATGCATCTAAATCTGCTGCAGATCCCAGGGACTTGTTTGGAAAGAGATACTCAGACACAAAGGAAAATCTGCATAGAGCGTTCTTGTCATTGTAAACGTCCTCCTGCAACTGTGCAGCAACAGCCATGATGGGCCTAGCAGTTGAAGGAGTATTGACTCCTGATTTGAAATCTTGCACTGCCATGTGGAGAGCTGTTTGTCAACAGCAGCAAGCCAGTCCATCCTACAGATCTCCAACTCCATGAACCTCTAGAGAAGCTGCCACATGGTGCCAAAGAGGGAAATCAATGTGAGAGAGGCTGTGGTCTTCCTGCTCTCTGCTATGCCTCTCACCCCAACTCTATCAGATTCAAATTGCCTCTAGTCGCAGATGTGGCGGAATTAACCTGGGGCCTATTAGCTTAACTTGATGGATAGTTAACTGTCCTAAAATCAATGTCTACAATTGTTCCTTGAAAATATTATCCTATCTTGACAAACTGCTTCATGGAGCCTATTGTACCTGTGAAGCTAGTGCTGATGTTGTTGTGTGGGCATAAATGTATGATGCTCTTGCTTCCTTATCCTGGATACCACCAGTAAGCAAGTCAACACATTTGCTTTCAATACATCCTAATTAGGGTCTGATCCAAAATCCATTAAAGTTTAACGGGAGCCGTGCAATCAACTCCAGTAGGATTTGGAACAAGCCCTGACTACATAATACACATTGGAATTATTGTAACTGGCATTAACTCCTAAAGCTTGGATTATTTGAGTCTCATCTTGACGGACAGCTACTAAATAGGTTGTAAATGATAGAACTTCTCACTGGGGACTGAAGCTCCAGTCTGCCAAATCTTGAACACCAGTTTCACAACTCGCAAAAGCCTTATGAGGAGAATCTATTCCTTTTAAATGATACAATAATATTGCAAGACTGGCAGATGGAAAGGTGAGATAAGTGTTTCTGATTCTGGCAATTCAGACAGAGATCTGTCTAGTAAGACAGACTAGTAATAGACTAGTAAGTAGTCTATTTCGAATGAGCTCAGAGTATACTACACAGATGTTACTAATAGTCTCTTTAAAGTGAGATAACGTAATTATGATATTATAGGGAGGTAATATTCTTGGTTGCATTTGTTTTCTGTGGGAAATACATATCTAGTTAGTGGTAGCTGGCAAAGGTTGTGTGACACACTGCACCAACCACCTGAGATAATATGCATTGCTGCTGTAATTCAGCAGAATGTGGATTTCTACAAGTGCACCATTCCATCTGTACCTTCTGTTACCTGAATAGTACAAATTTAGAAAACTCAGACATCAGTGTAGAAGTATAGATGCTATTGCTCAAGAATTGATATTTGATATAGATTCCTATTCAGAAATAAGGAATTATGGGAAAATATGCTATTGAATAAAACTCTAGTAGAGTGTAATAAATATTAACCTTTCTATAATATTTTAACCAATCAATAGAATTATATATCCAGGCAATAATTCTCTATTAAATTTCTTTGTACAACTTAAAGTTATACAGAAATACCATAGAGTTCCATAGGACTTTAGAATAACTTCTTTAACTTCTATATTACCCAGTTTGGTTTAATCCTTAGTAAAGTTAGTTTTCCCCTTCTGGAAAAAAAACTCTGTAAAATTTAAGATTGAGACTGAAAAAGGGATGGCCTTCTGGATGACACCTCAACAAAAGACAAACTGAGAAACACCTTTATCAAGGCTGATTCCCCTCTCTAGCGCTTCGAGTACAGAAAGTGCGGTCCTGCAAGGATTCTAAAAATTAATTCTAAAAATTACACAAACCTCTTAGGACACTGTGAAAAAGCTCCAAGTTTGTACTTGTGGGTCCTGCACTTCCTGGCAGATTTAGGGGCCTCAGAAACTCATCTAGGCCCTAGGTGACCTCCCTTTCTCAGTATAATTGGCAAGAGTCACCGCCTAGTGAGTTACCTTCATCACAGGCCAGTATGGAAGATGGAAAAAGGGGGGAACCCGGGTCCACCCTCTTTTCCGGGCTCCAGCCCAGGGACTCTAATAGTATCAGCTAAGATGGCTGACCTTTTATCCACAAAACACAATACAATTCCCTGGGCTACTTCCCCACAGCAGTCCCCGCTTCTTCAAACTCCACTTCACCCTTACCTCAGGGCCTCCTTCCTTCTGGATGATATGTTGTCCAACACTCAGTCTCACCAATAGCACAACTTCCTCTCACAGCTCCTGACACCCACAGCCACCTGACTAACTGGGAGGTTTTTATCTGGTTTCAGCCAGTCCTTGATTGGCTTCAGGTGTCCCAATCAGGCTAGCTGTTTCCACTCCTTTCTAGAAGGTTCTTAATTGGCCCCAGGTGTCTTAATTGGCCTGGAATAGCCTTTGTTTGGCTATCCAGGGAACAGGGACCTGCACATCCTGAGACTAATATACCTGACTTCCAGCACTCTCTTATATCCTTCTGGACTGACTCCACCACAACACCAATAATTAAATCCTGTTCTTAAAAAAGGTTCATTTTATTAAAAACAAAAAAGAAAGAAAATACATCTGGAACTTAAGCTATTGCTAAATTTTTAAAAGAGCAATTCCAAAAATTAAGCATCCAAAATAGTTTTCTGGGGGTTCAGCTTTAAGGTTACAAGCAATAAAAGCATCTGGGGTTAGCACAGAGGAATTCACAAGCCATAAGAGTTAAACAAAATAAACCTAATGACATCTTCCTACACATTTTCTGATCTGCTTACATATTTGGGTTCCAAATAAGCAATTCTAGATATGATTCTGATGATTTTCATACCTGGCCTTCAGCTTCTCATAGCATAACTGCTGCCCTGTTTCCCTCTTCCACAGAGAACAAAGAGAAGTTTTTTCCCAATCTAAAAAGCTCTAACCCTTCCATTGGCTCTTTTAGTCAGGTGCCCACTCATTTCCCATTTACCTGTAACCCTTTACAGGTAAAGCAAGTAGAGAACAGCTGCTAAGAGGGAATTTATAGCTAACTGGCTGGTTGAGTATCCACAAAAGGGAGCCATTCCCCCTCTCATTTATCCCAACCTTTAGCATACAAATAAGCTTTATCCTGACTCAGGGGGTTAAGAAATGAAAAAGTCTCTCTATAAAATAAAGCCCTATATAATATGGCTGAATCCAATAGGGCTCTATAAGAAGATCCTTACTCTCCAATTTGTTCACTCCGTTTTCATTCTTGGAGGAATTTGAAAATTTGATTAATAAAATTTATGATTTCCAGAAATAGGTGTTTTGATATAAATCCTTCCTTTAGGATTTATATCAAGTATGTAAGTTCTTGTATGATAGGATAGTTTAAAATAAGACAATTATATGTAAAGGGTAAGTCCTAAACAATTCTAAAGGACTTTCCTACAAAGGTAATTATTAGTGCAACTGGATGAAAAAGATTTTGAACATTTAGGGATGTGACAGATATTGAAAAATCTCACTCATTGATGGATATCTTCATTTTCTGTGGTAAGACATTTCTGAAATTCACCACTCAACAAATGTATTGTACGAAACATTGTAGTTGTAAGAATTTGTACTGCATTTTTTTTATGGAAACACAAAAGTTGGTACTTGTAATGCTAGAGTAGTTCATATGCAATGAAACATACAGTCCTGTGTCTCACTTATTTTATTCTCATCTTTGTCATATATAGACACATAGGATATGTCTACACTGCAAATATAAGACACACTGCTAGCCCAGGTCAGTTGATTTCAGTTTGTAGGATTCTGGCCGTGAGACTATAAAATGGCAGTGCAGATGTTTGGGTTCTGGCTGGAGCGAGGGGTGCAGGAACAATTTTTATAATGGGGTACTGATGATGGCAACCAAGGAAACCATGGATTTGGTGTTTGTTATTACTACTTAAAGCCAGGGGGTGTAGCAGTACTCCCAGCACCCTTAGTTCCAGCCCCACTGGCTGGAGCCTGGGCTTTGAGACCCTGTAAGAGGGGAGGGTCCCAGAGCCTGGACTCCAGCCTGAACCCAAATGTCTACACTACATTTTTATAGCCATGAAGCCAAAGCCTAAGTCAGCTGACCTTGGCCAGCTGCTGTGCTGCTGGTATTTTGCCACAGTGTAGACCTAACCACACACTTATATTTTAACTATTTGCATATTATATTGAATTATTCCTTTTTAAGACTAGTTGTCTACTGAAAAACTACCATTATAGAAAATTCCTAACAAATTGAATAGCCAATAATAACCTTTTCTGTGGACTTTGCTGTCGAATTCTATAGGTTTGTTTAATAGAGATAGGATTCTATATTAAATATTATGTTTTTCACTCATTTCTACAGAATTATATTTAATTTCTGTAGTACCCTATTGGGTCTATAGGGCATTTCCATAAGGGTATATTGGTAATTTAAGGCCTGATCCAATGTCCATTGAAGTCAAGATAAAGATGCTCTGTGACATCAGTGGGTTTGAATCAGGCCTCTGGTCTTCAAAAATATAAAGAATCTGTTTTAGGTACTGATTAAGCAGACCATCTTTATTCAACAAAGCACATTAAGTTATTGGGAGTTAAACACATTTTATACCTAATCTCATGCTTTAGTGCTTTGCTCATTTGTGGTCTTAAAGCCTACCTTATTCTTCAGCTGTTAGGGCCTGTTACTGCTGGCCCAAAGGCTCAATGGCTATAAAAATTAAAAGGCCTTTTCATTCCGAGAGCCTCTTACTGCAGAGCAGGGGGAGTTACATGAGCAAGGCACTGTAGGGCAATCTTCTACTAAGAGTGCATATATTATAGCTATTAGTGGATCCAGGTCAATAGAAGTGTGAATCGTCACCTTGCAAAATCACTAAATTCATATTTTTTTTAAAAAAAATATAAGCAATAATTGCAGTAGATTTCCGCACATGGCAGTATCAAAACACAGACGCAATTCCTTATTTCTCCATTCATATCTGCTTCCTTCTTTTCAGCCTATGAACATTTGTCTTATAGATGATGCTTTTTAGCAATGCCAAGCAGATTGTCATTTATTTACCCTTTTTTTTTTCGGTACAGCAAGTCTGAATGTTTATATACAGTAATACAAGGTGGTGTACAAATCATCTGTACAACTAGAGGTTTGATTGTAAGATTATTATGGTGGAATTGGTTTCTTAAAAATCATCTGAATAATAAAACATTTATTTCTATTTACTGTTATTGCTGCTTTTATTTTCAGAGGCACCATGTAGTATTTCAGTCCATTCAGAGTTAAAGTCAGCAGTAATTTTTACAGAACACTTGATTTTTCAAATACCACATAGCGTGGTATGTAATAGTCTGTGATAATCTGTGATTGGGCATGACAATGGGCTACAAATCAATAAGCAATCAATATTTAAGCATGTGCCCAATGTTAGGCATGTGGGTGATCTAATTGTTTTCTGTTCATGGGTTGAAATCCTGGCCCCACTAAAACGCCCATCAGTTTCACGGATTTCACTTGTGGTCTTTTGTGAGATTTTTAGGGTGGATTTTCATTGAAAAACATGCAGAATTAGCTAAACAAATCCTGCTGTTTATAGGAATTGTGTATATATTTTTTCCATGCATTGTGTTTGAAATGTATCCATTAACTTGTGTCTTGTTTAGTTTGAAAAAAAAAAAGTGTATGGAGTGAATCAGATCATGTTTAATGCAGAAGTACTAAAAGTATGAAATATTCAAACACCATTGACATTAATCATCATACATAGTGAGAAATAAGCAACCCTGGCCGTTGTGTTTCTACAGGCATATCGTCTTCTTGCAACTTAAAATCTAGTCTTTCCTACAGTAACCAGGGATGTATGACTTGTATAAAAATGATGATAGGGTTTATAATACATTCTAGAACAGCTCCTTTATTGGTACACTTTATGTTGTGCCCTTGTGTGCAGCTTTGCCTGTTTCCTTTATCATCCATCACCCACCCTTTTTCTATAAGCTTTTGAAGTAAAACAGAGAACATTAGCCAAAGAAATTACATTATATAAAAAGATACTATCGGATGAAAGTCCCCCATTTTTAATTTACTTTGTGTTGACACAGATTTCTATCTGCTATCACTTTTTCTTATCAGGCTGATGAAATAGAATTTGTGCAGTAGATATACAGAAAATACGGAGAATGGCTATCTGTCATAGTCAGAAAATGTGCTATCTGTCATCAGTGGAGACTTTATTTACTTTTGAAGGTGTTTGCCTGTACATAGAATCACAGTCATAGTGTCCTTGTCTTTTGTTATAAATAGCATAGTTATTACAGATGGGCAAGCAAGTACTGAATTACTTAGCCTATCTGGCTGCCCACAGGTATTCCCTCACATACCGAATCCTGACACTGAACTAGTATGAGAGAATGAAATCATGCTATGAGGATAAGAGAGGCACAGAAGTTCTTATTCAGCAAGGCATTTAAGTATATGGCTAACTTTAAGCATATGAATAGTCCTATTGGCTTCAATAGAGTGAGTCAAACTATTCATATGCTTAAAGATAGGTATATGCCTTGCATAATCAGTACATTATTAACCATATCTTATGCTGTTCTTTTTCAGAGATTAAATACGTATAATAGCAATACACAGAAATCCACTCAGCATTTACCAAAGATAAGTCAGTTTCTTTTGTGATCACACTTTCACTAAAAGCTACAAACCACTTTCTGCAGTAATTCATTCTGCCAACAGCTTTAATGATTGAGAGGTCAACGTTTTTGTTATTTTTTTTTTTAGTACAGTAAATTCAAGAATGTTAATGCATGTTGGTCAGCTATAACTTCTGATGTTTTAAAATAGGATTGCCTTTTTAAAGAAGAAAGTTTAAAAGGTAGATATTGAACCTTTTCCATTAGAAAATATTCATGATATAGACATACACTGGTTTCCTTTAAAATTGAAAGAAGTCTGTATTTTAAATTCTTTGGCTTTTTGCTGGGTTCACATTTTGCAGAGATTTGTCCAAGTGTACGGGTGTATGTCACAAAACCAGTAAAGTGCCTGAAACCACTATGCTTATTGCTAAAAGCAGCCAAGTCAGCAGGCTGCAAATTGGCCAAGTCACAGTCTCAGCTTGACCAAGGTAGGAGGGGAGGTGGCCTTTGGGTACCACAGAAAGGGCAGCTTGACCCTGCGTCCTTCCTGATAAGAATTGTGCTGAACTCGCTGACATATGCATTTTAGAAGATCAGGGTGTGCCCCAGGAATGTCTACTGTGGGGAGCCTCGGGGCTGCAAACTCTGGAAAAACCCGTACCTGGTTAATCAATAATCAGAAGGAGGCCTCTTGCTGGACAATTGAACTGCTTTTAACAAGTTTTTTTTAAGGGACATACTAATGTATAAAGGGGGGAAAGTTTGAGGTAGTTGGACTCTTTTTGGACTCTCCTTCTGGATACATCTTGCAGTAATCATCAGCAGACGGAAGATTTGGCTACCGGAAGCCTGCCGCTCTGTCACTCGAGAGCCACACTCAGCTTTGGTAATTATCGAGGGTTGAGGGTGTTTTACTAACTTCTTGCGATGTGTGTAAGGTCTGAGACCAAGTAAAGTTTTAGCTTTAGGTGAAAGCACTCCTGTGTTGTCCTGTTTGTGCCAGCCATCTATCGGTCGGATGGCCGTGTCTCCCCTTATTCATTTCCTGACACCACCTCGCACAGAGTAAACGTTACGAAGAGTTTGGGTTTGAAAGAACCCCCGGTAACACAAGTGCAGAAATATATTTGGGGCTCTTCAGACATTTAGCAGACAGAGTGAGTTTTGTAGAAATGCTGTCTAAGGAAACATTTAGTGTGGGATCAGATTTGCCCTCTGAGATGTGAGCACAACTTTCATTTACTTGTGTGTATAGGAAAAAAATTACCCCAGGTAGGGCCTCTACTGGTGTTAATTGTCATAGTTCCACTGAGTTTAATGGAGCTAGGACAACTGACATCAGCTGAAGATCTGCCCTCTTTTCTGTGGCCCATTTAGAGGACATAACAAACTTCTAGGTGTGGCTCAACAGCTGAGGTATGGTAAGATGCTTGTTTTAAGAGGTGTATTCTGAAGAAGTGTCTACATGCTGGGAGTTCTCTTTCTGTCTCTTCCTGTAGCAGCACTCACTTAGACAAGTGTTTTCTCCAGATTTCTATACACCATATTCTATACTCCATACTCTATATTATTTTCTCCAGATTTCTATACTCCAATATAACTGTTTTATGCCTCCCTTTTTTGAAGAAGGTGCCTACAATGCAAGATGAAACCATTTTTAATTAAAGCTTCTCACCTTCAATCCAACACTCTGAGTCAAGATTTACTTTAAATATTAACACAGTGCAGAACACCAGCAGAAATATTAAACACAAGTGGGAGGAAATGGAGCTGCAATGATTGAAGGTTACCTTTGCAAGAGTGGGAATGACATATTATAAAGGTCTAGTGAAGAACACAAAAAATTAGGCAAGAGAAGACAATTACAGGAAAGCAGCCAAACCCTGATGAAAACAGTCAATCACTCAGAATTAGACAGGTAGCATTAAAAATACTACTGCAACTCATACACAAGGCAAAGGGCAAAAAAAAAACCTGAGGGAAATCTACTACAGGCAAAGCAAAATAATTGGGAATAAAAGCCCTGGTCCTGGGAAAGGCTGAGGAACTTCAGCTCCTGTTGTAGTCAGTGCAATGTGAGTGCTCAGCACCTTGCAGGATCAACAAGAGGTTATTAGATACAGGTAAGACTAATCTTGTTTTACACACATACTGGGTCACATGTTACTCTCCATTGTGCTGTAAGGAGAACTGCAAAGTGTGCCAAAATTGGAGGCTGTGCTGAATGAATAGTACTTCTTGCCTGGTACTTCCATCTCCATGCACTCCAGAAGTCAGTTCACATTTTTGGCCTCCTCAGCTACTTAGAGTGGTCAGGAAAAAAAAATCTAGTAAATAACTACACTGTGTGACATGTTCCATGCCCATCCAGAAGTTTCTGTGTTGCTTAGAGCAGCAGAAACTTGTTTTACACTGCTGTCCACTCCCACTGAGAGGAGTTGATAAGGAAGACATGACAGAATGGATTTGTTGCATTCTAGGGAGCTATGCAGAGCTTCTGTCTTCTGTGGATACCCAGAGATTTACATGCTCTATGGCCTTAGGGTTCTAAATCCTGCCCCTGCTGTCATGATTGGATACAACTCAAAAAGGAAAAACTTTCTGAGTTTTTTAACTTCTACAGAAAGAAACCAGAACCTGGGGTAGTCATGGTCAACTATTTGCCCTAGGCCAAAAATAGAGACTAGACTGCAAACAGAAAGACCTAAGGTGAAATGCCAGCCTTATCAATGAGAGTTCTGCCATTGACTTTAACAGGGCCAGTACTTCACCTCACATGTACACTGAAGTACACACAAACACAAATGAAATGAACACTTTTGTAAAAGAAAACCAGGTTTGGGTCAAAATCTTACAATCCCAGAAATGGGCAAGGCCTATTCAAGTATTTATTCAATTGTCTTGCCAAGTAAGGGTTGTTCCCTACAGTACATTATATTACAGTACAGCATATTCAGTGCTTTGTATGCTCAATTTTGAATGATTTAATCGAGAGTGTTTCTACCACTGAAGAGCAGATACACAAACGGCAAGGCAGAGTGGTGTATTGAAATTAAAAACCTACATTTTTCCTTTGCAAGTGTGAGGAAAGATTACAAAGTGCATCACTGTCAGATGATTGCAACAATCAAGCAGTTTGCTATGATTACTGTTGATGGTAGTGGGGTTTTGGAGAGCTAAAGGGAAAGATTTTAAAAAGATAGAAAGGGAGTACTCTGGTGTCTGAAATTTAAGAGTGAAGCTGGGGCTATAAAATTTTCTTATTTTTTAACAATAGAATTAAAAATTAAATATCAATTAATACTGTGATACTTAATGCCAATAAAAAAAAATAAGAAAACTGTGAAGCTCTGAGTGTGGCTTCTTACAAAGGTTGTGAAATAAAACATCAATGGGTATTGTGGTTATCTGAAAAAATTTACAAGGGTGAGCTATGTGAAGGTTTTGGATTTTTTTTTAATGCTTGAATATTGGTGCTTATTAAGAAATGGGCCTGTCTGAGCACAGTTGCTGAATTGTGTTTTTGCCAGGGGGTGCTCCTCTATGCCCCCTCCTTCCCATGAGAGAGATGGGTGGAGTTTCAGGGGGAAGAGGCGTGGAGCCTTGGGGTGAGTTGCGGGGCAGGGCCCACAAAAGATTAATCCAGCTCTGTGAGTACGAAGCATCCTCTGTTTTTTTGTTGTTGTTTTTTGGTGGATGCTTGAGCCCCAGAGCACCCATGGAGTTGGCATGTAAGTGTCTGAATCTGTTCTTTTTAGGGTATTACACATATAGCCCATGAAAGGAAAATGTTACCCATTCAGAAAGTGTTGAGAGCCATTTCCTCCTAGATTTACAAGGCTAAAAGTATACTTTATGAGAAGACATCTAGAATCTATTTACTATTCACCAGCTGTTGTTGTCACTGTGCCCCCATGCTTTGTGTCTTGAAGACCTAGAGATAAGTGCACCTCACAGCCCACATGGGGCTTTCCCTCTAGGTATTGAATTTCTGGCTTTTAGTTCCTAGACTTGTTATCCTGAAATGAATTTCTGGTACTGACACAGAACCACAGCTACAACAGGAGCAAGGATGAAGGAAAAATCAGAAGAGATAAGAGGAGAGCAGTAAAAAGAGGAAAAAAGAAAAAAATAATTTCTCTTCTGTGGTCTAGATTCTGTCTTCCTTCCTTTAGCACAGAACCAAATAACTGACATGGCAAGAGCAGCAAGCTGGCTGGTAACTGCACAAAGCCATACAACATTCATGAAGGTTTTGTTTGATATTATATTGTATAGAGGCTGAACATGCAACCTGTATTCCTGAGTGGGATGTTATAGTGTGACTTCAATGAGACTGTGTGAGTAGAGGTTTCCAAGGTCTAGCTCTGTCATTGGATGTTGATCTGCTTATACTATGCTAAAACTCCTGGTTGGAATGGGCAAGGGAGAAAAATCTGTGTTAATTGCCTTGCAGAGTTCCTCCCAGTTTGTTCCACTGTGGGGGTGAGGTTTGTCCCCCTGTAGACCAGGTGTGCCTCTAATTGTCCCCCAACTTAAAAAGGAGACTGTGCAGGGTCTGGAGGAAGGAAGGATAGTAACAGAAAAGCAGCTGAGCTGCCCTTCCATGTGGAGATCTCTGAACAGAGGCTTCCTTCTGCACTTCAATCCAGACCTTCCTGATTTAGATGCTAGTGCTGTTTCTGGCCTTTCTCCCTGCTTCTCTGATTCACAGCACAATGATGTGAACAGGTTTACTACTTGCAAGGGCATTTTGCATCTAGACTGAAGTTTTCATGTACTTGTTCAATGGTAAAATTGAACAAGTACAAGCTTTAGATTGTATGATCTTACTTTAAACTACTGCTTGTATGGATCATAGCTGAGGATTTTATAACATTCTGTTGAACAACAGAAACTAAAATAGTTCCTCATTTTTCTGAATCCAATTACTACAGCACATACCATTATTTCCTTTTCTCCTCATCCCTCCCACTAAGTAATTTGTTTGCAAGTAATATTTTGAAGATCTTTGAAGGAAACCAACAACTTTTGTTAAACTGGACTATTCTGCAAAATGAAAACTTTCATGTTACTTACCATCAACATATCAAAGCACTCAGATGTACTTGTTCCCATTAAATACAATCGGGCTTAAGCACATATTTAAAGTTAAGCACATGCTTTATTGAAGAGGGAATGATTTCATGTGCATTTAGTATTTTTCTAAATTGTAGCAGTAGAGCCAAAGTCTCTTTTCTATTAAATTTGAGTATATCCAGAATAAGTCTGCTGACTGGGATTTACCCCTATATAGCAGAACAGAGTTTGAGGGCAGAAACATTGCAACCTAAATAATATTTGTAATAGATTTTTTTAAATGTAATTACTGTGGAGCATTTTGGTAGTTCACTGCGGATCTAGTGCAGCCCAAATTCTGCCATTTCTTAGCTTTGGAATGCTTCACTTTGCAAATGTAACTAATGCGCTCTTCATTTGTTTAGGGTGAGGGTTTTTTTGAATATGTAATTTTCTAAGTGGTGTGTGTGTGTGTGTGTGTGTATGTGTTTTAAGAATAAAGATAAAAAACTGTAGCAACCCCTGATGATGCTTCATTGAGCCCTGGGGCTTTCAAGTCTGCAACATAACTTGAGCTACAGCAGTAGGTGCTTCAGTCAGCAGTAGGAGAAGACTCTTACTTAAGGTGACCACCTGTCTTAAATTGGGTGGTACAGTCCCAAAATGCAGAGTTCAAGTTCCGGGCTGAAAGACTCCAGGGCAGCATTTGTCCTGGATTTTCTGCAGTGCTGCTCCGCACCTGCCCAGGGCTCAACAGAAGTGCCATCCTCTTCCTGATGGGAGGGCTGAGGTAGGCCTTAGCCCCTCTTTGATATGAGGCCCCATCCCTGCTCCTCCTCTTTCCCCAAGGCCCAACCCTTTGGCTAAAACAAAAGCTGGAGGCCAGCTGTGGTAAGAGCTGCTCAGGGAGCCTGGGCTACTGTGGGGAGCTCTGAACCCTCCACCTGCCCTGGGTAGCATTCGCTGAGGAGCAGAGACACTGGCCAGGAGCTGCTTTTGAGCCACCCGACCCCCTGTCCAGGCCAGGTGGAGGGTTTAGGATTCCCTGCAGCACCCCAGGCTCCCTGGGCGACTCTTATTACAGCCCAGCTCCAGCTTCTGGCCTGGCAATGGGGGCAGGGCTTCAGGGAGAAGAGGAGGAGCAGAGGCTGGAGCCTCATCAGAAAAGGAGGAGCAGAGCTGGGGCTATGGAGGAGGGTGGGGCTCCTGAATGTGTCTTGCTTTTGAAAAGGTGGTCACCCTCCTCTTATTCCAGGGTGGGAAGTGGGCTGCAAGGGTCATATGTTAGGTCTTTGGGGCGGCTGGGAGAGCCTGATTTAGCTCGTCCTATTCCCAACACCCAGACATGAGGGGAGCTCTTTCTGCATGTGGTAACCCACCAAGGGGATGGGCCACTTTGTCCAAGGGTAGGGCATTACTGGGGGCATCTGGCCTGGCCCTTGACAGTGGCTGTCTTCTACTGGGGTTTCCAGTACAGCAGTTGCTGTTAGTGCTGGTGCTTTGGCAGTGATGCGAAACCAGACAGATTAGAATGTTCAGAGTCAGTTATTTTGGCATGCTACCAAAATGTTGCTGACCACACCAGTGACTGAAGGGGAAACAGAAATTTTTTCCCCCCAGAAGTCAATATCTTTTCCATGAAATTTCACAGGACAAAGACAAAGTATATCTCTGGCTCCAGGGTTTTCTCCATACTAAATTTCAAAGGCCTGCTGCAAACAATAGAAGTATTCAAGTTTCTGAAACAGGACTGCAAGATTCTTCTATAATGGCAAGTATTAGGCAACTTAAATATAGCAATCACTACCAGCTCCTCTACAACCTTATTTTACAGGAACAAGTGTCTCTTTACCATATAACATAACAAACACATTATAGATAGCATTCCAAATGTTTAAGATTGAATACACTATATTAAAATTCCCTTTGGATAAAAAGGGATAGGCAATAATGTGCATGAATCAATTATTAGTTTTATAAAGCCTTTATATTAAGTCTGAATCTTTACTTTGTTACACAAGGGAGTGATACCAATGTAAGAGGAGAGAATCTGGCCTCTTGATTCTTCTAATCCCAATATGTTTGGTTTATGCCCTTGTATCTTTTAAGCTTTCTGTTATAGCCCGACTTTTCATTATTGCAAATTATAGTACATTATAGTTTATAACAAAAAGATGTCAAAAATTAAATCACTTCTATTCCAGTAAAACAACGTTCTATTATCCAGGGAAATAAAACAGTAGTCCATAACCTTTAAGTGTTCTAGTTGATTCTACATTTTTTACAGCTGATATCTCAGTTGTCAGTACACTTTTATAGTATTGACTTTATTATTATTATTTTATGCTCAATAAACTTCTAGCATTTTTTTAACAGTTACTTGTGATTGCTTGAGCAATAGATATTCTCCTGGGAAAAGCGGGATTTAAACAACTTGGAGTGTGTTGCTTGCCAGTGCACTGGAAAATCTGTTCTGTAGGCTATTTCATTTCAGTCTACAGTATGCACAGACAAGGACATTTGATTTGATTAATACCTTGAAAGATCTACTATCAAAATATTAATATCTCTTAAATAGGCATCTTCACTTAGTAAATGCGATCATCAACTTTCTCTATTGCCAGTATTTCAATATTTATCTGTTTCTCTGGTAATGGTAGCTATAAATCCATGACCCTAAAGGAATAAAGCATCCTGTGATTGGATAAGGAAAAGAGTTTTCACTCTGCATTCAGGGAATTTAATTTTTGTATTTATGCCTTGAGTTAATAGGAATATTAAAAAAAATAGAAACTGTCCCCTACAAATCAATGTAAGAAGAATAAAAATGCACCCTATATTTTCTGAAGACATTCCTGTATATAGCATGCATTAGGAACAGACCCTAATAATAAATAAAATATGGCAATCCATAAATGTATAATACATTTATCTACATCATGTCCCATGACAATCCATCTTTTCATTTTAAAAGACCATGGAAATTTGATATATGCACTCACAATCTGGATTTGGACACATTTAAAATGCATCTGGGGAAAATTGTCTCCTTTAAAAATTCACATGGAAGCCTATATGTCAGGTGGACACACGTATAAGATCAGCGTTAACTCATTTGACACTAAAATGTAAATAGACCAAGCATGCATAGTTATTAATGCTTCTTATAACTTGCGAGCGTTTGGCAATTCAGGCTACTATATAAAAAGGAACAGTAATTAAAGGAGTTGAAAGAAATGCATATTATAAAACAGCAAATGATCTGTCATATAGGATAGATTTGATTTTTACAGTTTTCTAGGGATAGCCTGGAGATGCCCATTAAGTTGAATTAGGAAACTGCATAATCCACAGTGATAGGTTTTCATAGTAATAAGAGACATCAGTCAAAAGTTGTAAGAATCCCCATATCACACATTTTTGTTGACAAACTGGCTAAAAATACAGTCTGTTGTGCAATTATGGGCTACAATGAAGAGGGGGCTGATAAGGAATAGAGAGGAACTCATTTGTTCGTGCAGTTGTGGGGAAGGCAGGTAGGTAGCCAACCAAAGTGGGTAGTGGGAGAAATAGAAGGAAAGATACAATACATGGGATTTGGGGTTTATATATTGCTGTTGATACCCCCCAAATAAGTATTTTTTTTAAAAAATAGAAATCTTAGTGTTATGAGCTAGGAAACTGGTAATTCAGTGATTATAGAAGCAATTGTTTGCTCAGCATTAGCTTGCACTAATACATTCCATCTCTCAATTTAAAAAAAAGATATTGTCTGCCAAATTCTGTTTGTTTTTATTTCTAAACTGGTTCAAGGGCTCTTTAGCTATAAACTTAAATGAGCCAAAATCTCAAAGTGAGAGCACTTAGACAGCTGACTGGAAATTTTTGACAAAAATCAGAAATAAACTTGGCTGAGACTTTTTTCTCTTTTCTGAATTTTCTTTATATGTACTGTACAGGCACTCTGTGCAGCCTCTAAAACAAGGGGTGTGGTCTTGGTATAGAGTCATTGGTTGGTCAGCATAGGATCTTAGAGACTGTCCCTGCATATCTCTGAAGTTGTGCATCCAGAATTAGGGGCCACTTTTGGAAAAGTGTGGCCTTTGTTTCTAGGCTTAAAGAAGACCCTTAGAAAGAATTAGCCCACATGGGCTCCTTCAAGTTTCTACCCATCCTCCATCTATCTTGCTGCTATTTATCATGTGGCATTATTCCAGCTACTGGTCTACCTTGGTTGGAGTAATGTACACTCCATCATCTGTTAAATTCTGATTCAGAAAACTTTCCCTATTCAGCAAAGTGCTTAGGTAAAAGTTAAGTCCCCTTAAAGTCAATCAGATCTAGGCGCTTTGTTGAATTGGAATGGTTTGAATCAGAGCCTCAAAAATATCACATATTGTAGTAGTGCACAGGGATAGGATATCATGTGTTTAAATAGTCATGAGCCCTCTAGGGGCACTCACTGTATTTTCTGTTTTAGACACTGCTAGAAACCAGACAGATCAACGGAATGTGCATCATTAGTCTTCACATATTAGTGCAGGGGTTGGCAATTTAAGGTTTCGCATGCCAGTAATACATTTTAACATTTTTATAAGGTCTCTTTTTATGTCTATAATGTATAACTAAACTATTGTAGTAGGTTAAGTAAATAGGGTTTTAAAAATGTTTAAGAAGATTCATTTAAAATTAAATTAAAATGCAGACCCTCCTGGATTGGTGGCCATGACCTGGGCAGTGTGAGTGCCACTGAAAATCAGCTTGCATGCCTTTGGATGTTGTTAGCTGCAAGCAGGACATGGGTTCTAGGACTCACCAGTGGGGGTGGGTATGAGCTCTAGTCCTACTGAGACTCTGGTCCAAGTCTGTCATTTTGCGATGTGAATGCAGCTCAAGCTGCAGACCCAGAATCAGAAAGTCTGCGTAGGGATGAAGAAAAATGTTCTGTAGTTAAAATAAATGGTTAAATTACTTAAAAAAACCCCTCTGTTTCTATAAATCACATAAAGTGCAGGTTTATTAGCAGTTGTGGGAAGGGTTTGAAAGAAAGTCCTCTGTTCTCTGGTCCTGAGGTTTCACCACCTAACCCAGCAACAGTGACATCAGCTTTATTTAGTGACAGGATAGGAAAACTTCCAAGAGTTCACTCAGCGCTGCTGCTCTGCTTCATAGCTTCAACAAAGAGCTGATTCTGCATTCTAATTCTGTCAATAGCACAGGATCCTCAGCAGAGACAGAATCAGTCACATGAAGGACCCAACTTCTATTTTGTGGTAGAAGCTTTACTTCAATTTTCCACTCTGTCTTTTCTCAGTTCAGCTCTACTATCCAACTAATTCTGAGTTGGTGTACAGTTATTGTGACTCCTAAAGTGTTACTAAAGGAATTCTGGGAAGAAAGGTTATGCAAATAAAGCCCCTTGTCCACAATATATGACAGCCAGAGCTTCTTATCCTCTAGAGAAATATTTCTCAGTGACTGGTTTGTGGACTGGCACTGGTCTTTGAGATCTCCCTGACACAGTTTAGGAAAGCAGCAAGCCAGTGCCTGGTATCAAAAAGACTGAGGAACAGTGATCTTCAGGCCACAGGGTTTACATCTGTAAATGTCGTTATTAGGTACTCAGCTGTAACCATCTGGCCTATTCATATTCTTATTGTACAAAGATCAAAAGACAGAACAACTATTAATTACACTTTGACACATGTAAAAGTGCTCTGCTGAATAGGAATAGGCGTAATCACATAGTGATATCCATTCAAACTGTTGCTGCAAAGATTGTTTTCCTAGTCAGTTGCGTTGACCATGCCATCCCTCTCTTTGGATCCTTTTACTGGTTCTCTCTTTTCTATCATATCAAACATAAATGCTTGTCTTCACTTGCAAGGCCTTTCATGACTTATCGTCTCTTATTCAGTATCAAAAGGTACAGCCCCTCTCTTCTGATTGGCCCAGGACATCAGCCTCCATTTCCCACCTGTTACATTTTCTTTCATGCTGCCCCTCATGCTTGGGGCACGAGCATCTGTATCCATAAACATCTGTAAAACTAACTCTTAATCATCCTTAAAAACCTCTCTTAGCTCTCTTTTGCCATGATAAAAACTTGAAAATAGGTAACTAGTGTGCTGAGGCCACTGCCAATCAGGCTGATTAGTAGAGTCTCATTGTTTCTTGAACTCCCCCAACTGTCTGTCTCTTGTGTTATCTCTTATCTTATACATACATTCTAAGCTCTCTGGGGAAGAAGCTGTTGCCTTTTTGTTATGTGTTTGTACAGCACCTAGCAGAACAGGGTTCTGGTCTGTGACTGGGGCTCCTAAATACTATCCATGCTTTTCTGAACTGAGTTCTGAGTCAACAGTGCTGGCTTGAGAAAGCACTCAGTGAGCTTGGACAATATGGGGCCATGCACTGCTTACTCAGGGTAAAACTCCCATTAAGGTCAATAGGAATTTTGTCTTGAATGAGATGTGCAGGATTAGATTGCATTTATATTTGAATTCCTTGCAGGTACAATAGATCATTGTAGCACACCTCATTAATAAACCTGCACCACTACAGGGTTCATAACATTATATTGATTGTCACCATGTAAAGCCCATGCCTGAAAACAATACCTTTGGGAGATATGACTCTGGTTCAGCTTCATTTGGCTCGTTGGGTAACATCATTTTTGGAAGTATCATTTTAGGTGCTGGTGCTTCCTGTAGTGAAACTACAGAAAGACTTGATCCCGTAATCCTTACTTACATGAATAGTTCCACTAAATTCAGAGACTACTCATGTGAGAAAGGGTTGCAGGATCAAAATCTAAGGTCGCAGTCCCAGACACCTTATATAATACATAAAGAAAGGTATTTGCTGGAATTGACCATGTATCCCATTCACTCACCCTCTCTATTCATTATATTTTTATTATATTGAAATGTAGATCAGGATTTTTTAAAGAATTTTTTTCCCAGTCATTCTTACTTTATTCTAGGTTGGTAGCCCAGCTAGACATTCTTGTGGGATGAAATTCAACAAAGCTTAAATGTATTGGTATATTTTCATATGAGTGCCAAGGAAAGAAACCTGTATTTTCCATGTGATAAGCACATTGTTACTTTCACTGCATTTAAAATGCACAACTAGTCATTTCACAACATTATTTCCATTTTAAAACCCGCTTAGTGTCATTTAGTGCAATTTTATATTACAATACTAATGTTATGTTAGCACTAAATTCTGTTCCTTTCTCACATGCAGCACAAAATTGCTCTTCTTTCTTTTAAGTAATCTTTTCCCTGCCTTCTTTTCAGTCAATTTCAACAAACATTAAGTATGCTCCTGTTGCTCTTGCATAAGTACTTACGTGGCACTTTCATTCTGTTTTTAGACTAATAATCTGATTTAATTATGAATGATGCTAAGATTATAAATGATTGGGTTGTCTTCTGAAAATGCAAATTGATTTCACACACAGTTTCTCCTGTCTTTCCTTTCCTAAAATAGATTCAGGTTTATCATCTGTTTTGAGCTAAATTTTTAGATATTCTCCAGCGACTGCTGCTGCAATGGGGGATTTCTACTTTTTTCACATCTATTTTTATGCTTGTTTATTCTGTAGAAGTGTGAGAGTACAGCTGGGTGGAGAGACATAAAATGTACCCTGCACTCTTCTGCGGCACAAGTGACCCATCTGTCTCCCAAATCCCATTCTCACTGGGCCTTGGGAAAAAGAGTACAGATTCCCCATGGCTCTTTGGACCAGATCCTCTATGATGTTTCAGCACTAAACTCCCATTGATTTCAATGGGAGTTTGGTGCCTAAATATTTTTGAGGATCTTGTCCTTTGTGCCTTCATACCTTTCCTCTTCGTACTTGAGGGAGAGAAATTAGGGACAGTAGAACCTTGTAGTTTTCTCTCTCTTCCTCTTCTGAGCTGCTAGGAGAGAAAATTAATCCTATAAGTGTCTGTGTTGGAATTTTCTTCCCCAGTTCTGTGGGAGGGGACCTGTGAGGAATTAGACAAGAAGGACACAGGAAGTGGGTGCACCTTTTTCAATGAGGACCCTACAAAGCCTCCATTCCTCCCACTCCTGGCTCAAAGGTAATAAATAAGTCATAGTACATGATGAGAACTTTCACAGCTGAGGCTCTATTTAAAGAACACTGTCAAATCATATTTGGCCCCAAATCTATTTAGATTATGAAAGTCTCTTCATTGACTTCCATTGATAAAGCTGGGAGAAAAGCAAAAGACAAATAAGCAGCATAAAAAATGAAAAACGAAATATAAAGTGAATTATATTATATGAATTACCATGTGATCTTTGGTTTCCATGGTATTCCATATGCAGTTTGTTGATATTTTTTATTGACATTGACCTCACCAATTCATATAAGAAACAGTTATTCATTCAACATGTTGGGTTTAATCTTTCCAACATTCCTCTATGCATATTTTTTATCAAACTGAATAAATAGCAAATACAAGTGGGGGCTTTTTACTAATGAAAAACTTGTTCAAAAAGTACTTGATTCTACAAAAAGGAGGATAATTTCTGTCTTGGATGCTGTGATGGGGTGTCTTTCCCAAGCTGGCCCATAAGGGGGTAAGAGAGCTCTAAGGAGGCTGAGCAGGAGGCAGCCAATTAGAGAGGAGCTGCAAAGAGCAGCCAATAAGGGCTAGGCTTGCCCATATAAGAAGGGCTATGGAACAGAGCTGTTCAGTTGCTTCATGGAGCTTAAGGAGGGAAAACTGGCAGTCTTGCAGGAGGATGAAAGCTAGCACCTTGGATAGAGCATTGCTGGGCGGGATGAGGGGAGTGAGTGAGCTCCCGGCTAACTACTGAAGCCATGAGACAAGGGCAGAAAAGGTGCTGCAGGTAAGTGGCCCATGGAAGTAAACTGAGGGGATGGAGGGTACACAGAATGTAGCTGCCATCTACAGGATCCCTGGACAGGCCCAGGTCCCTCCCTCCTCCCACTCGCTAATGAGGAAGTTGCTGGATGGTAGACTACCATTCCCCTGTGTGACTTCTGAATGTAACATAACATCTCATTGAAAGGTAACAGGGCCAGAGAGGGTTAATTAACTCCCAGAGTGACCTGACCTAGGGCCAAACTTTAAAGACTGGTTAGGAAGACATGTAAATGAATAGAGCTTTGAAATGCAAGTCTGCACTGTTAGAGATAGAAGGGGAGATGTTTGTTTAGGTCTTAAGATGTAAGCAAACAAGTCTTGTCTATTGCTATAGCTTTGATTCAAAGATCAAAAAAGGAATAACATTTAGGAAGACACCTGAGTGAAATTGTATTATTGTCTATATGTCATTTTGAAGGTTGTGGTAACCTGTATCTGAACTATTTAATGGATAAATTACCCTGTGCTAATTGCTATGATGTTTAGGAGAAGGAAAATTTGGACTTCTGAGTAACCAGTGAGGTACTATAGAAGTTGTTTTGTGCTGGCTTGGTAAGTCTAAGTATTGGAATATCAACCAGCTTGTGGGGTTTGTGTGCCCCATTCTGTTTGCAGTTCACCCTAATTGAGTGACTTCAGTGGGCTCCCACGGGCAGTATCGTTACACCCCGGAAGGGGAAAAGCGAAGAGGATTTTTTTCCTGAAGAAGATGCCATGGGTGACATGGGCCCAGGAGCAGAGGTGGTGGTGGGTGAGACACCACCAGAAGAGGGTGCAGAATTAATTCCCAAGACAGTCAGCAGGAGGCACCACCGTGGTGAGTTGTACCCTGTGACAGAGACTTTGACAGTTAACTGAACAATCAACAGAATCTGTGCTTAATGGACATGATTAGAGAATAAACTTAAGTAGATAGTTTGACTGCATCATTGGTATGCATTCCTACACAGAACGTTTAAACAGCAATTTTAATTTTCATAACAGCACAGTGTATATGGTAAACGGATGGTCTTTACAACTCATTCGTACCGTGGCCACCTGTTCAGTTCTGTTATGTTGTGCCTAAATATCATGAATGTGCTTAATCATTTCTGGAAGTGACTGAAATGTCACAGTTCCATGGAAAATCAAAGTACAGCAAGCAAAGCTGGCCCATCTGATTCTTATGATACTTTTGATTTTTTTTTTTAAATTGTAGCTTTTTATGGTTGTTTTGTAAGAAAGAAAACAGGATGGTTTTGAATTATACACCACATTTCCTTCCAATGTTACCCTTTTTATTGTGATTAGAGTTTTACATTAAGTGTTAATGTTTTTCACTAAGAAGCAGGTTAATTGTATCATCTATTTTCAATTAGCTCTAATAGAGTGCATGTATAGCTTCAGAGTCTATTGTGCATGTCCTCATAGAGATGGGGAAATGGAGTAAAAACCATTATTTTGATGTCCTGATAAATTATGTTCCATATTATGTTAGATTAACAAAATGCATGACTAATGTCCCATGTACACATGAGCTGTGACAGCATTTCTGAATGATAATAAATCTGAATGCTGGCCAAAGTCCAGTCCTTTTTTATGGTTAATGCAAATTAAATCCACATATTCCCATTATACTTAGTAATTTACTTCTTAATGCTCAGATTTAGCCATTATTGTTGGCAACCTTTGTACTGTAGCTCTTCACTCAGAACCCAAAATTTAAAAATATGAAAGATTTAGGTTGGGTTGAGGACTGATCTGTTTTAGGAAAGCTCATTTTGTTCATAATAAGTGGACTGAATGGGCTGAGTTTTGCAGGTGACAATAGCTTGAAATACACTCCAGACCTAAATTTTCTGAATTTGTTTGCAAGCTTTATTGTTATTCACAGTAACCATGGGGAACTCAGTATTTATTCTTGCAGCTGCAATTTGGTTGCAGGTGCTGAAGAGATCCAGGCACAGAAACTGCAGCACTGAACCCAGAAAAAAGACATGGTGGGGTTGGAGCCCCACTTTATGCATTCCTCAAACTGCAATGGAAGAAGTGCTTTAGTTTACATTGCATAACCTGCTTTTCAACACTGGCCCCCAGCACCTCAGGCTGCATTATTATTATACAGGAATAACGCCTCTGGGTACTTCTGCTCAGGGGATGGTTCCTTTCCTTCCTTTCCCCAGTTCAGATGTGTCCCCATCCCCAGCTAAAGAACTTCTGGAGGAAGGTGAAAGAGCTGCCTCTAGGGTAGATCCCTTGATGCAGCTGCCTCCATGGGTTCATGGGATTATCGTGCTAACTATACTCACCTGAGCTGCTGCAGTGCCAACCATATTCTGTGTGCTGTTCTTGTAAAAATACTGAATGCTTCCTAGAGTTCCCCAGCATACAGCAGAGAGTGTAGCTAATACACTGTCCCATACCAGTCCAGTTCCCCACACCTTCCAGGGTTTCTTGCATCCCACTAAAAAGAAGCTTCCCCTCATTTATGAGGCCACAGGGGGCTGGACTCTCACCAGGTGCAAATTGGCATAGGTGCCTTGAAGTCAGTGGTGTTAAGCCATTTTACATGATCTGTAAGACTCTGGCTCAGGGTCTGAAAATGTGGTTGTCCCCAGTGCAGGGCTACCTGAACCCTCCCCAACTGTGTATTAGTGCAAGGGCCAGCCACAATCTATAATGGATTAAAACCTAGGGTTTTGTGTTGTATTTGGGATTACTCTGTGCATATCTGCCATTAATAAGGTATACAAATGAGTGCTTTCTTTATTAGCTTAGGGAATCTCAGGTCAATTATCCACACAACCCTCAAGGAGGCTTCTTTTTGAAACATCTCCGTAGTCTATCAGTAAACGATGAACATATTAGCAAACTGAATTTGACAGAATTATGTCTCTACTTTAATGGCAGTTCATAAGCATTTTTCATGTCATGAGGGTTCGCAAAGAAAGGGGAACATTTCTTACTCTGGGAACAAGGCTCAAGTCTTCCCAGATTCCTTAAGAATAATCTGGCAAAGGTGGAAACACCTTGACTGTTTAAATAGTAAATTTAAACTCCGATCTAGAGGCAGCAAGTTTTTCCTGACCAATATCCAAAGATGGAGCTAAAGATGCATAGATAGATAGATAGATAATGAATAGCTAAGAATTCTGATTTGGTATCAGATACTAAGCAGAAGATTTAAATTAATGAACTAATTTACTCATCCCAGAGTTTTAAATATTGCCATAAATGGGATTTACTATACCAATGACAATTTTTTTAAAAGTGTCTACAGATTTTCTCTGTGTGTGTGTGTGTTGTGTTGTATTGTACACACATAGAACTTCACGGCATATGAAAACAGAGGAAACATAAGCTATACATTATCTTGAATAAGATACTAGGCTTGATTCTGCAAATACTTAGTCTTATGAGCAGTCCTTACATATAATCTCATTGCCCAAGTAAAGTCATTTACTTCGATGAGGACTGCTTACTTAAGTTTGAAAGATCGGCCCCATTCTCTTTAGGATTCATATGAGTGTTTGAATTTTCTGTGTTTGAATTGTGCTTATAAATATAATGCTAAATTTACACAGCATTTCAGTGACAGTTCTGTCTGAGGTTAGACGGAGAACACTAGAACTCTTTTTTTCTTCTTATAAAATGCTCTTAGGTACACAGTGAGAAAGCTAGAATGTGACAGATGGATCCCTGTGGTTTAGAAAAATATGGGTGATTTGGAGCTTTAGGCTACAGGCCTATCCATGGGGAGAAGAGATATATTTTACAACTCTTGAGCTACCTTTCTATTGCTGCGCTTTGACCAAGATTTTCAACAGTGACTAATAAGTTTGGGAGACACTAAATGGGGTTAATTTTCAGAAAATGCTGAACATCCACCCTCTGAATATCAGGTCCCTTTTAAAACACCTCAGTCTGGGCACCCAAACTTACTAGTCACCATTGAAAATCTTGCCTAAATGAACACACATTGGGGAAGTTTAGCTTTAAATAGAAAGCACCCACATGACAGCCCCTCTGTGATACAGGTTAGCAACATCAATCTTGACAGTTCTGGGGAGGGCTTATATGCAGACTAAGAAGGTCCCCATCACACCTTTGTGCTTGGATGTAACAAATACAAGTTTAGATCCTGATCTTTGCCTGGCTCTGCACAGATAGATCCCTGTGCATGTGCGTGTACGTGCGCGCACACACACATACCCCCTTCCTCTGAATAAACTCTTCAAAAATCTTTTTTCTACCATTTTTCTATCCTTTCTTTTCTTTGTCCTTTGGGTTTTACTTGTGTCTTTTTCTCCAGACTTCCATGAATGCATCCCCTATTTTTCTTCTTTAGCTATTTATTTTATGAATTATTGTCCCCTTCTAACTTTTTCAATTATTACAATTCTATTTTCTTACTCTTATTCTGTTCTCTTGATTTCACATTGAGCATCAAGGCCCCAGTTCTGGGAAGCACTTAACCACATGCTTAACAGTAAGAACAGCTCTAAAACTAAGAATCCTTTTACGTACTTTGCCCAAGCGTGACCTATCTCCTTTTCTAGAGCTTTGTGCTTTAACAGACCTATTACTTTCTTGCCTCGAAAAGACAACTAACACAATGCCTGCCTCAGATTATAAAAACATAGTTCTATTCTGATCCCATAGGTGTCAGGGTGATGCTGATGCATGATGAGAGACAGGGTTCCTTCCAAAATTCAGAGTGTATAAATACCTTTCTTCTGCCCGCAGTGCCCATGGTGAGTCAGTAACTTCACCTGGTCTGGTCCCTTCCTGTTTTCCCTTGGCTCCACTCAGATAAATCTCTCTTCTTCCCCTTCATAAGCCAAATGCAACCCTTAAAAGAGCCCTGACCCCTTTTCTTCCTGCTACCAGACAAAGACTCTACATTCAGTTGCACTGAGAACATTTCTCTAGGACCTTCCCAGGTCCCCTCTTCTCAGGTATGGCTTCATGCTCTTTCTTTCTCTCTCCTTGGTGCTTTCTGTAACTAAAATTTGGAAGAGCTTCTCCCCTTTCCTCACTGGTCTGCTGCTGGGTTCTTTTCTGGTTCCAGGTGCCTCCATCCAATAGGACTTCTCATTGTGCCAGGTACACAGGACTGCCCCTTGAGAAAAAGCAATTCTTCTACTAGCTGGCAAGGACTGTAAAGCCCAGGGATAATAAAATAAATAAAACAACTCCCAGGAAAGGAATGACACACTCACAAATAACAGAAGAACAAAGTGAGACTTTAATGGGAACAGGAAAATACTGTCTGGGGAAGAAAAGTTTTAAAGTTAACTAATAATTTATAAACATTAATACATAACCAATTCCCTGCCTACATGCAAACTCCAGCTCTCCTTGGCACCTTCCCAAGGCAGAGGGTAGGCTGAGGCTGAGTTTCCTAAGATGGAGGGCTGCAGCTCTGTGGCATTAGCTGATTTAAGCAAAAGTCATCTTATTTTATCTTCAGCCCTTGGCAGGCAGAGACATCTCTTCACTCCAACTGGGTTCACTGGTTCCTTGGTCTGGAATTTTCCTGGAGACTGGGCTGGCTTTCAGTAACTGGTACTGGGTTGGATCTCTATGCCTCCTGTGGAACGCTGGTTACTATAAGGCTGGAGCCACCTGGTTCAGGCACCTTAGAGTCTCATAGCAATGCAAAACTCCCTTCCAGGGCAGTGGGAGTTTGTCAGGGACTCCCTCAGCTGTTCTATCTCTCTCCCAGATTCACCAAAACTGAAAGTAAACTCACTCTCTGGATAGAGTCAAGCTGTCCCCTCACAGATTACCCCAGGCAGCAGCCTCCCTATTGGCCTTTGTGGATGCGTGCTCTTCCTTCTATCCTCACCCATGACTCTAAGCACACTAGGAAATAGTCAGAGAGCTCTGGTAACCATTACCACTAAAGTCCTTTTGGCAGAGCCCCCCTCAAGGCTGTTTGCAGCTCCAGGAGCTGGTAAAATGCTACATGGGGATTACACATAAAAGTGACATTGATTGTCACTCTCTCCTTTGATCCCCTGGAAATCATTTTCTTTCACTCTCAAATCTAATCTCAATCAAAATGGAAAAGCGTAACCTCCTGAATCTTATTTTGCAGTCCTCATTTTCAGGCATTGGAAAAATATATTGTACTCTACAGCACTAATGCAATTTTACAACTTCATGACTTTTCACAGGCATTAGTGAGTGAGCGGTAGTTTATAGTCCATTAAAAATTCTGGAAGTGAGACATGCAGCAGTCTAAGATTGTCATAGCCTAGATAAGTAGAGGAAAAGCACACTTTCAAAGCAATAAAATCAACATAATATGAGGTGGGTGAACCAAAAACAAAAATATTTTTATTTTCTCGAAGTGCAAGGATTGGATGTCAAAATAAGAATATTTATTTTGGAGGTTGCTCATTAAAAAGCTATCACACATGCCACATTTTTAGGCTTTTATAATTATGACATAGTCAGCCATCATCACAAGAAATAAATGAGATTCCAGGTAATTCATTCAATTTTAAAAGTGTTAGACAGAAAGAGAATACATCAGTAGTCAATTTCCCTGTTGTGTACATGTTTGATTTTCATGAGTTAAAAGTTACTACCCTCTCCTAGAATGGTGTAATAAAGTCAGGGTTTTTGATTGTTCATCAGGCAGGAGTTGGAGTGAAAAGGAGATAATTTGTGGATAATTGTGCCTTGTGAAAAGAGAGAGGGTGAGTGGGAGGGGCTGGTTTGGGAAAATTAAAAACAGTTAGGGTGCTGAGGGAAATGTAAGTTCTCATCTTTGGCTATTAGTTTGGCTATCTGTCTGTCTATTTAGATTGTAACCTCTTCAGGGCAGGGACTATCTGTTACTAGTGAGCCAAGCGCAAGGGGGTTCCTACCCTGACTGGGATCTCTAGGTGCAACTCTAATAGAAATACTAAACAACATTCAAAGACCTCTGTGTAAACCAGAGTTTGGCTTGGTAATTTCTCCTAAACTCTCACCTGTTGCTATCTTAAATGATGTAGTTTCTGCAAATAACAAGTGTAGTAATTGAGAGCATGATATCACAATATTATCTTGCTTTTATTTACTTTTGATTTAAACACATACAGCATAAAAAGCATCTATTCTTTGCTCTAAGAACTCCTTAACACAGTTGAAAATTATGGTAGACCAATGCAGTTGTATAGTTGTTAACTTAAATCAAATCTCAATTATATTTCCAATGTTTTTGATCTTCCACTTGAATCCTTGGCTCATGAAAACAAATACTCCTTGGAGTGTGCCCTGATACACTAGGACTATTTCAGCCAGTGGTGGGAGGGCACAGAGTGAAAGACAGTAGACTGTACTGCCTGGATGGGATAGTGAATGGGACTGGATGGGACAGTCCTGAATTGTGCCACATCTTACAATCAGCACTTGTACAAGTGATCTACATGCAAATAAATCCTTCACCTTATTGGTGTGTATTTGAAGGCAGCTAGACAGGTCAAAAGAGGCGCTAATTCATTCCCTGGGTGCGCACCACATTTATGTCCTGAATTGACATCCTCAAACCTTCTCTCCCTGAATTAATACTGATAAAGTAAATCAGGATCTGCCAAGTAACTCTGGAGTGCTATAGAATGAAAATGTTCTTGGCCCTACTCTCATTCTGTGCTCCTCACAAACAGCTGTCCTCTATGTGTTCCTTTTGGGAGTTCCAGTGACAAAATGACTGTAATGAGTTAGATATGTGCTGTAATTTAAATTAGCATTGCTGCATCACACGTCTCACTAGTGTGTATGGTACTTGGAGTATATGTTCATCCAGGGCTGCCAGTAGTTTTTGGGCAGATGGCACTGTGGCTTAAATCCAGCAGAGTGCTTGGCTCCAGTGGCCATATCAGAATAGGTAATTTTGGATTAGGTAGATTAGAGCTGCTACTGCTGGTGGTCAATGCACAAAGAGTTCACGTGCTTCTTTTTAAGCATGTGAATACTCCTGTAAACTTCAATGTTACTATTTTGCTGGACTGAGTCCAGAAGTAGAAGCAGGGGACCTGGGAAAGAGCAGCAGTGTGGTGTTGTGTGACAGCATCAGTGTGTCCAGACTTTAGCCACTGTGATATGTAAACTGTCCTGACAATTTCAAGTATAAGAATTCAATATTGTGGGGGACCTCATACGTAACTCATCATTTCAACCTTACATAAGAAAAAATCAGTCTAGTATATATCCTAGAATTGGAGAATTTCATAGCTAAATTTTGTCTAAATTCTGGATCTTGTTTTCATCATTTTATTTTTGAAGCACTCAAGTAAGCCATGTTTAATATGCATGAAATCTTTGGTTCACATTCTGAAAACCTGAGGGAGGGTCTTCCAAATAAGTGAACCATTCACATTGTTGAAGGTAAAAGGACAATAGTTTTCTATTTCAGTTAGAAATATACACTGACCGTTCATGGCTCCATGAACTAGGTCCTACTCATACAATCTCCTCTTAGTTAATTATGCATTCTGAACCCTTTACCTTAATCTGCCTGGAAACAATATGCCTTCCAGTTCCCCTCGCCCCCATTAGATTATTACAACATAGATTTTGGATGTACTATGGAGTCATCTCTGATTCCCCTGTCTGATGTTAATGGTAGAATCTTCATGTAGGAGCATATTAACAAGATTAAACTGATATTTTGAGAGTACTGGATGTCTGAGTATTTTTATATCAGGTTTAAAAATACTGGTCAAAGTGTTTTGGGGGTATGAAAGTGTTTTGGGGTACGAAGTGTTTTGGGGGTAAGAAACCTCTGTGTGCCAGCTATCCTCTGTTGCCAGAATAGCTACTTGAGGCTAATGATGCTTGGGTATAAACTAGAGCAGCCTCAGCTGTTCTAATTTAAGACAGGGACTACACTGGTCCAAGGGTGATTCTAGGCTGCTGTGCTGATGTCATGTCATCTTTTTCCTCTCTTCTCTGACCCTGCACCAAGCACACTTCAGTCAGACTAGAGAAACTGGGTAAAGAGTAAGAGTTCTGAGAATGATGTTTGAAAGTACAGTTCATGAGTGTTCAGAGGAAGCTGGGTGAGTTAAAGTAGGTAGGCGCAGGCAATAGCATAGAAAAGAAGCATAGGTTTCTGGTACATTTGTTGTTTGAGTTCATGCATTGATGGTCGGCCATTAAATTAAACATTCAAAATGAGGGAGAATGTGGAAGTATCTGAGTAGTACATTTATGCTGTATAAAGGCCTGACTTCAAATCAGGATGCTTTTGTGAGAGGAAATTTGTCTGGAGCTTACAGCATTAGAAAAAGTCTGAAGAGATAGAAGTTTAATTCCTGTCTGCTGATAGAGGAGTCACTTAATCCTGTGGCTCAGTTCCCCATTGGTAATGGGGGGCATAAAACTTTCTTCCTCCAATCTTTGTCTGTCTTGTTTATTTAGATTAAGAGCCATGAAAAGCTCATACTTCTTGTTTGCACAGCACCTAGCACCATGGAGTCCCAATCTAAGTTGGGCTTTTTAGGCACTACTATGATAAATAATACATAAGCACTTGATTATTTTTAGGCCACAAGTCAAAACTGAATGTAGTGTTCTTATCCTGTTCCTTGAAATTCAACATTATTAATCCTCTACATATTGGATGAGATTTGCTGTGACTACTTACAAGGCATTGACAAAAGAAGACCAGAGTTGATATAGCAGGAGTTTATGCTGAAATAGAAGAGATGAGTATGAGTATGAAGACAGTACTTTGCATATCTCCACTATCTATTCATCTTTCTTAGGTTTTTCAGTAGTGCCTGTTCCTGTATTGTCTAAGCACTTTGATATGTCTAGGTGAGCAAAATCCTTCCCTTTCATCTTCAAGGATATTATGTCTCATTTTTATAAGCCTTAAATTTATTTCATTGATGATGGGAATGGGGGATACTGGTAAATCAAATATTTCTATTAACACAGAGGGAGGGAGTTTGGGTGTGGACGTGGGTGTGGGGTGCAGTCTCTGTGAGAGAATTTGGGCATGGGAGGGAGCTCAGGAGCAGGGGGCTGGGGCATGGGAGAGGGTGTGGGGTAGCAGATCCGGGGGGTGCTTATCTCAGGTGACTCCCCACAAGTGGCAACATGTCCCTGATGCTCCTAGGTGGAGGCAGAGCTGTTCCTAGACAGAGGCGCGGCTAGGTTCCCATGGTTTCTAGCCATTGGGACCTGCAGAGCCAGTGCTTGCTGGGGGCGGGGGAGGGCAGCACACAGAGCCCCTGTGGCCGTTCCTCCACCTAGGAGCACCAGGGACATGTCGCTGCTTCCAGGGAGCCACATGGAGCCAGGTAGAGAGCCTGCCAGCCTCGTGCCAAGCGGACTATAAACCGGACTTTCAATGAAGATCAGAAATGGCAGTATATAGAGCTTTCTGATTGGTAAAGTTCCGGATTACACAACTTTTACTGTATTATCTAAACCAAAAATAACATAGTCAAATTTAGGTCTAAACAACTGTCCTCTTTGGAGGAATGAGATGGGTAGAGGCAAAGGTGTACACCGAAAATCCCTTCTACAAGCATTTTTAAGATGGTCAGTCCCTCTGGCAGTGTGATAGGGCTATTACCCCCACCCCCACCCCATCCCCACTTGTTGTCTGGTCACCCTATGGTCACCCTGCAGAGATATTCTTTCACAGGTTGCAGTGAGATTTCTCCCTCAGCATCACTGTTGACTGGTTCAGAGGGAGGTAAATCCAAGGTCTCACTTTCTGCCCTTCCCCTTCCCTTTGAGAGGCTAGCCTCACAATCAGTGCAGGCTGCCACAAAGTCCTGGTGCACTGAGATTTCATCAATTGGGATTTTGCTTGTACCCTTCAAAAGAGTGCAATATGTTTGGAAGGCTTTTTTATCCTCCTTCACCACTTCTCTGTACTCGTGTACATTTTCCTAGTCCATTGCTTTGACCATATCATCCCTCCCTTTGCATCCCTTCATCTCTTCACTGGTTCACCTTTAACCAAATATAAACTGCTTCTGTTTTCCTTTAAGACCGTTCATGGACACTCCTCTTAAATTGTAAGGTCATTAGGGCAGGGACCATCTTGTTCTGCATTTATACAGTGTCTACCACAAAGGTACAGTAGTAAAATTAATAGACATAATAGGAAAGTTCTAGTTAAATGTTAAATGTTAAAGGAATTGTTCATAGTTCCCATCAGCATTGATAGGAATAATGTGATTTAAGCTAAATACTGTTCTAAATTACTATGTTCTGGATACTACTGGTAGCGCATATCTCACAATTATGTTCACATGTTGCAGAATAAATAAAATAGACACATAAGTATTATGGGAGGACTGTCTCCCTAGATCACACCTCCTAGCAGTCAGAACAGTGGCTAGCCATACTACTTAATAGCCAAAGTCTGTCGACTGATAGTAGCACCCCATGGTTCAAGTCCAGGGCTGGTGGTGGGGGAACCTGGGCCCTCCCACTCCATCAGGTTCCAATTCAGGGCCCTGGGACAGGCAGCTCAGCTGTGCAATCTAAGTTGGGATACCACCCAACTTAGTCACTGGGATACTTCCCACCATGACCCTGCCTCTCCAGAGGTACAACGAAGGCCTACCTTACAGCCTGCAGTGTACTGTAGGTTTCTCCCACACTGAAGAGAAGATGCTCCATTGTCCTTTCTGTGGTAGCTTGTGGCTCTGAAAGCAGGTCTGTTTTGGAGCAGTGCGGAGGCTCCTATTGTATTCCTGCAGGAGCTATCAGTGCAGGTTTCCTCCCTTGCATTGCGCATTCTGAGCTGCGCTGAATCCTTTTTAAGCTCCACTTCCACTGAGATCATGGCTATCAGGAACAGCTGGGCAGAGCCTCTTGCAGCCAGAGTTGGTTCTTAACCCCTATTCCCCAGTGTGGGGTTTGTACACCCAGTCACCCAAAGATGCTGACTTTGAATGAAGTGTCTATGCTGGGATATTTGTACTTGTATAACAGGGATCAGCCAAGGTGAGCCCTTGTTATCAATAACAAGAGCTTATCAGTTTCCTGTGTTACATTGTGTGTCACTAATAAGATCTTTCAAAAAAAGTGCAGTAAAGTCCTGGCACACAGATGTATTTTACATTTTTAGCCAAGTGTGTCATGCCTAATATGAAATAATGAGTCAAATCCTGATTTTTTTTTTCTCCCTGTTTTATAATGTCCACTCTAAAGCTCAAAAATCTTTTGGGGAAAGGTAGAAAGAAAAGGATATAGGGAAGCTTTTGGGGAGTTTTTCCCCATGAGCCCCCTCATCCTATTTGCCAGTCCAGTGGCATACAGGAGCTATGAGGGTACCACAAGCTGTGGTACCACAAGTACCATAATACTACATAGCATTATGTAGCAAAAATGTCCCCTTCTACCTCTGGCATGCCCTTAAGCAGGTAGAGACTGCAAAGAGACTAGCACAGGAGCAGTTTACAGCCTATATCATTGGCCCTGCACTAGTCTCTTTGCAGTCTCTACCTGCTTAAGGGCATGCCAGAGGTAGAAGGGGACATTTTTGCTACATAATGCTAAAGAGACTTAGGGCTGAGACAGCCCAAAGATAGACCTTAGGAGGCTTCCATAAGTGAAAGCAATCTCAGAGCACAGCTGGCCCAAAATCTAACAGGTGCATAGGTGGTTTAAAGTTATCTTTCATTGCACTCTCCTTGGATGGCATCTTCTGAGCTGAACCTCCAAGAGGTGCAGCACAGCATCAGACCCCCATACTTAAGTGATCACAGTCAACAGGCAAGTGAAGAATCAGAAAGTTCAAAGAGGATCCAGAAGAACTCTCAAGGAAGGAACAGAGGACACAGAAAGATCATTGTACACAAAGAGAAAGTGAAGCAGTGATAGATAATAATATTCTGCCTGGAACAAACAATTTTTGTATGCTTTAACAGCCTTCTCCAAAGTCCACTGGAGAGTCAGTGGAGAGACGCCCATTGACTTCTGCAGGCTTTGGATGAGTTCTGAATGATAATGCAAGCTATACAGAGATTCACAAAGATGTGGGAACTATTTTTTTTCCAGACTGGTTGGGCAATCTATGTCCAGCTAATGTATGGCTTTGTTACTATAAAGGTATTATATAACCCACTGGTGATTAAGTGGAAACATTTGTATGCTTCTTGGTCCCAAATACAGTACATTTTAGGTTCCATAGTGACTGAGATTGGGTTACCCATGGAATAATCTATTATGAAGCCATGTATATACTGTATGGGTAACATATAGTATCTTTATGATCTTATTTATATTGATGTAAAGTTATAAGAAAATCTATTGACTACATGGAAAGCAGCAGAAAATAAAGTTTCAATTATAAAATTACACATAGTGTTCCCTTAGTGATTGCAGTGAAATTAGTTCTGGAGAATGTTTTGTGCTCTGATAATATACAGGATACTATTGCTGCTATGCTTAATTATATACACTCAGTAATGGATATGCCATATTCATACATTTACAAATTAAGTGAAAATTCATTCTACTATAATCCAGAAGTACAAAATACACCAATAAAGCAGATTTAAAATTAGGTCAGATAGAACTAGTGATGGATACTTGAAAAAAAGCAGGATTCTGTCCTTGAAAAGATGTTTAATGATGGACCTTTTAATAAAGAAAGTATCCACTTTAAGCCTCCCCATACTTAAAAGGCAGTGGAATCACTAGCAATTGTAAAAATTAAGATTGTACCACTGTCTAGGTACCTATGTCCAAAAGAGAGAAAGGAGCTATTACTGATATATACACAGGGTAAATCTGTAATACATTTAAAACAGCGTGTATTCTTTCCATTCATTTTACTAGTTAAAATCATAGTGTAATAGCCCACTTTTGAGTGTATCTCATTCAACTCACTTTTGATGAAAAAGCAATTACTTACTTTAGAATAATGCAGAGTGGGCACAGCAGGTTAGGTTAAGCATTTATTAGAAAAACACAGAGCATTTAAATTAACCCAAATGACGATCGTGTCAGTTCAAAAGAAACATGTGCTTTAATTTGTTAAACTGTAACCTTTGCTATATTAGAAAAATACTTTGGCACAAACACTTTACAAATGTCAGCAGAAAATCCATACTCCATTTCTTCACATTGGTTTTGTGACATAGTGTTTGCTGATATTAGACCAGGGATAGGAAACCTCAAGTTACAATTGATTTCCTTTGGCCCCGACTCTTTTCTCTTGTATTATAGGGAATTAAAGGGCAAAAATGACCTGTTTTTTTTCCCCCCAAATCATTCATATGGATATGCTACAGTAGGTAGACTTAAATGCTGCCTGGAACTTAAAGGTCAACAGCATCTCTCAAGAAAGCTTTGAACGGTAACAGTTGAAAAACAGGCCAGAAACCTACAATGAGCAAAAGTAATATAGACAATGCAATGTTTCACATTTTAAGAATACTCTGAGGCATTTTTCTATGTATCTTACTTCTCTAGATTGTTCTTTTGAGTTCACAAGTAAAAAATTAGGATTAGGCAAAACCGTTCATTTTTAAAATTAGGTAATCCTGTTTACTTAAGGGTTACTTTTTACCTATGAGTATTCATCTATTCATCTATTCTTTTAATTAATGTCATCAGCTGAAAGCTGTAAGATTCTCATTTCTGAAAATCAGCTGTTTGCTTCCCTGTTATATAAGGACTGTCTCTGTTCTAATCCATTTTGAATTGAATGGAAAGATGATGGCACCTGTAAAAACGTAAGGGTCAGGCATTTCATTCACTTGTATAAGCGTTCAGAGGATCTGATCATGAGAATTTAATCTCTCAGAAGTTCACATCTTGGTTGGGATATTCTGGCTATGGGGTCTGAGAGTTATTTTTCTTCAGAAACCTAGTAAAAGGCAATTAATAGATTTTTCTGATCGAGAAATGGTGAATGGAAAAGATGATTGTGTTCCAAAGAATAAAAAGTTCTAACTAATGAAAATCATCCATTTTAACATGAACTTGAGAAATGAGGTAATTTAGATGTAAACATGAAAGTTCCAAATACTAATTGTTAGTCAAAACAAATTCTTAGGGGAGAAATCTGAAGCCAGATTGTCCCAGACCTAGCATATTTCCATTGATTTAAGTGGAATTGTGCATGTTCGCACCACCAGAGAATCTGGGTTGGTTCAGCAGAGGTTCCCTATGAAAGACCTCTCTTTTCTTTTGGCTTCTGACTGGAGCTTGGATTGAGTCCTAAGCAAGGTATGGAAAGGAAAAGAAAGGAGGCTCAACTTCACTAAAGCAAAGTATGATGATATAGATATGCATCTTCAAATGATGAGAAGATGAAACTATACAATGTCTATGTATAATTATTTAGCACTTCAGAAGCACATGTCAAAGTGTTTTACAAAGTAGGTAAATATCATTATCTCTTCTTTATGGATGCAGAAACCAAGGTAAGGAGACCTAAATGACTTGCCCAAGGTCAGCAGCAGAGCCGGGTCTCCTGAGTCTTCATACTACCAATGAGCTGAGTCCTAACACTGTCCAGTAGGTCACAGGGCAAAGGAAGAGGTGTGTGGAGAGTCATGAATTCAAATAAACAGAATTTTCTGTTCTGATACTCAGCTATAATGTGTTTGCACTCTCTGGGGCAATGATACTGTCAAAGATTTTGACCAAAGGCTCTTCAGCAAAATAAGAAGACGGGGGATAAGAGGGAACGTCCTCTCATGGATTGGTAACCAGTTAAAAGAGAAAACAAAGGGTAGGAGTAAATGGTCTGTTTTCACAGAGGAGAGAGGTAAAGCAGTAGCTGTAATCTACCTGGACTTCAGTAAGCCATTTGACACCATTCTGTGTAGAGGTAGGGGGATTATATGAGAATTGAAAGATGGATAAGTTAAAGGGGAGCATACAACAGGGTGTACTGAAAGGTGAAGTATCAGGGTGGAAGGAAGTTACTAATGGAGTTCCACAAAGACTGGTCTTGGGACCAATCTTATTTAACATTTTCATTCATGACCTTGGCACAAAAAGTGAGAATGGGCTAATAATATTTGTGGATAAGGTATTACCAATAAAGTGGAGGACTGGAATATCATATGAGATTCGGAGGACCTTGAACATTGGAGTAAAATAAATGGGATGAAATATAATAGTGGAAAGAGCAAGGCCATGCACTGAGGAATCAATAACAATAATTTTTTCTATAAACTGGGGACATATCAATTGGAAGCAATAGAGGAGGAGAAAGATCTGGGTGTATTTATTGATCATAGAATGACTATGAGCTGCTAATGGGATGCAGCTGTGAAAAAGGCTAATGCAGTCCTAGGATTCATCAGACAAATAATTTCCAGTAGAGATAGGGAATTATTATTGCCATTTTACAAGGCTCTGATGAGACTTCATCTGGAAGACTGTTACAATTCTGGTCTCCCATGTTTAAGAAACATTAATTCAAACTGGAAAGGTGTTTAGAAGGACTACTAGGATGATCAGAGGAATGGAAAACCTACTTTACAAAAGAAGACTCAAGAAGTTTAGCTTGTTTAACCTAACCACTTCAAAGCTGAGGGCATATATGATTGATCTCTATAAATACATTGGGGGATAAGGAATACATAGAAGTGAGGGAGAGGAGTTAAGTTAAGCACCAATGTTGGCACAAAACCAAATGGATATAATCTGGCAATCAGCAAGTTTAGGCTTAAAATCAAATGGGCGTTTCTAACCATCAGAGGAGTGAAATTCTGGAATAACCTTCCAACAGAAGCAGTGGGGACAAAAAATCTAATTTGATTCAAGACTGAGCTTGAGAAATGTATGGAGGGGATGGAATGATGAGATTGCCTACCATGGCATGTGACCCATCTGCGACTGCTACTGGTAGAAATTCACAATGGCCAGAGATGGGTAACTGCATGGGGAGGACTCTGAGTTACTACAGAGAATTCTTTCACAGCTGTCTGGCTGATGGATCTTGACCACATGCTCAGGGTTCAATTGATTGCCATATTTGCGGTCAAGAAGGAATTTGCCCCCAGGTCAGATTAAGAGAAACTCTGGGAGGGGGGTTCACCTTCCTCTGCAGCTAGGGGCCAGGGTCACATGCAGGTTTAAACTAGAGTAAATGGTGGATTCTCTGTAACTTGAAGTCTTTAAGTCATGCTTTGAGGACTTCAGTAACTCAGTCAGAGGCTAGTGGTCTATTACAGGAGGGGAGGGGTGAAGTTCTGTGTCCTGTGATGGTCAGAAGGTGAGAGTAGGTGATCAAGGTGGTCCTTTCTGGCTTCAAAGTCTATGAGATATGATAGAGGTCTACAAAATCATGAGTGGTGTGATGAAAGTGAATGAAAAACTGTTATTTATCTCTTCATGTGACACATGACCCAGGGGTCTCACAATGAAATTAATAGGCAGAAAGTTTAAAAGAAACATAAGGAAGTACTTCTTCACACAATGCACTCTCAACTTGTGGAGCTCGTTTGATAGGTACATCAATAGCTATTAGCCAAGACGATCAGGGATGTAGCCCCATGCTGGGGTATCCTTAAACTCTAACTGCTAGCAGCTGGGATTGGTTGACAGGAGATGGATTACTTGACAATTGCCCTATTCTGGTCATTCCCTCTGATACCGGCCACTGTTAGATGACTGGATACTGGGCTAGATGTCTAACCCAATATGGTCTGACCCATTATGGCCATTCTTCTGTTCTGAAACTTTGTTATTTCTTTCTTTGTGAGAATTACCACAGTCTGGTATCTTAGAAACTTTGTCAGATCCTCCTCGAATGTGTAATGTTAAGGTCAGGTCCTTTCACCAGACCACTAAGCAACATGAAACACTGTGAATAGGTTACATTCCTTATTGACTACAGAGTCAGTTTGATATTTAGACATAACTGAGCTTGTAGTCACCTTGTATAGTGACTATAAGCATATCTGGATTTCAATTCAAAGAAAATGTAGGTCATGAAATGCAATAAGCAGAGTGGATTTAAATTTTGCTCTCTTAGGATTGAAAGCCAAAATAATAATAACTAGTCAATCTCAGACTCATTGTATGCTTTCGTTTTTCAGATGTCACTCATTCCTTTTAGGACAAAACAACAATACTTTGTCTGTAACTAACAATCTAAAGAAACCTTTGTTAAAGGATAAAATAACAAAACAAAAATATCCAACACTGTTTATTTTACTTTGCAACAAAGACTGAACTCAGAAGTACTTTGGCTTTCTATAAGTAGGAAAGCAGACTTTTGTAAAAAGTTTACTTTGGTTCAAAGACCAAACAGCTTAAGTATTTATTACCCAAGATTTATATTACCATATTGCTTAATAGATGTCAGTGATATGATACTTGAACCTTTTTGATTAAGCTCCTGTTGAACTTTAGATTGCAATAATCAACAGTCTGTACAATTTAAATTTTAGATTATTTAAGAAGTCTTCAGAAGCACAGGCATTATAATATGAGATGATTATTGTAGTTGTTATGAAAGAGGCTGTTAAATCCAGTGGGAATGTTCATCAGCACACTGTAATCAGCAACTACAGAGAATGCCTAATTACAGTTATTTAGGTGACATATTGATGCAGTACTAATGGTGTTGAAAGCAGAAAAGTTGCAAGAATTAGCACTTGTAGCCATGTAAGGGGATATTAAAAGGCATCAATATCAATGTGGAACGTCTGGTTATATTGCTGTTTATATTAATTTGCCCCACTATGCAAACTATAATGTTCATAAAAGATACTGGACTTAAATTTTCCCTCTTCTTTGATATTTGTTCAAGAGGGAAATTATTGTATTAATTTTGGTAGTTCAGAATTAAATTATCATGGTAGATTTAAATATATTTAATGAACAAACTCCTGAAAGTAACATGCATAAGTAGAAATTTTTTTTAAATCAAAGTGAACATTACATTTTCAGGATTTCTTTCTTTATTGGAGTAGGTGTCAGAACTGATCCCTAGGAAATTATAAATGTCTATTTTTGAAGTTTAATTAGATATGTCCATATAGCATAAAAACAACCACAGTTTTAGGGCTATAGGACTCAGTATCTCATGAGCATGAAGTTCATCCTCTCCGAGATGAATATATATTTTAGTACAGCAAGTTCTCAGACTTTGTGACCTGAGTATACCAGATCTAAAATTGAAAAAAAAATGCACCTAATGCACTACCTTTGTATAGTTATAATGGAGTCTTGTTCTGATAAACCTGCCCTGCTTACCTTGTGACTGGCCCATGTGCCATTAGTGGTACACGTACCACAGTTTGGCAAAAACTAGAATCTTATACGCACCTGCTGCACTTTCATGAAACTGTTCAAAATCATTGATAATTAATATAATAAATAACACTGGTCTACAATTTTTTAGAAGTCGTCTGCTTCAGAGATAAAATGTGATATTTATTATGTATTTTGATGTGCTGAATTCAAATATGACAATTAAAACAACTGATTGGCTACTGTTTCTAAGATATTTAAGTTTTTACATTTTATGTCTATGTATATTGTGTAGATAGTAGAGTTTTAATCATAAATTGTAAACCTAGGTCTTTTCATGTGTTTAGGGTTGCTTTACATGATAATATTTCACCTGTCCTGTTTATGTAACACTTTAAAAATCAGCGAAAGGGTTATATAAATAAAATGTATTATGAAACAAAAGGCAAAAAACTATTATGTACATAGTTTAGTCCTATTCAGTGTCTACTCGGCGCTTCTTGGCTTGTCTCTTGTATTCATTAAATGGAGCATCTCTTGTCACTGTCCAGCAATAGTCTGCAAGCATTGATGGGCTCCATTTGCCCTGATAGCGTTTCTCCATTGTTGCAATGTCCTGGTGAAATCGCTCGCTGTGCTCGTCGCTCACTGCTCCGTAGTTTGGTGGAAAAAAATCTAGATGAGAGTGCCAAAAATGTATCTTTAGTGACATGTTGCAACCAAGGCTTTTGTATGCCTTGAGAAGGTTTTCCACCAACAACCTGTAGTTATCTGCCTTGTTGTTTCCGAGCAAATGTATTGCCACTGACTGGAAGGCTTTCCATGCCGTCTTTTCCTTGCCACGCAGTGCATGGTCAAATGCATCATCTCAAAGAAGTTCACGAATCTGAGGACCAACAAAGACACCTTCCTTTATCTTAGCTTCACTTAACCTTGGAAATTTTCCACGGCGGTACTTGAAAGCTGCTTGTGTTTTGTCAATGGCCTTGACAAAGTTCTTCATCAGACCCAGCTTGATGTGTAAGGGCGGTAACAAAATCTTCCTTGATTCAACAAGTGGTGGATGCTGAACACTTTTCCTCCCAGGCTTCAATGACTGTCGGAGTGGCCAGTCTTTCTTGATGTAGTGGGAATCTCTTGCACGACTATCTCATTCGCAGAGAAAACAGCAGTACTTTTGTGTATCCAGTCTGCAGACCAAGCAAGAGAGCAACAACCTTCAAATCGCCACAAAGCTGCCACTGATGTTGGTCATAGTTTATGCACCTCAAAAGTTGTTTCATGTTGTCATAGGTTTCCTTCATATGGACTGCATGACCAACTGGAATTGATGGCAAAACATGGCCATTATGCAGCAAAACAGCTTTAAGACTCGTCTTCGATGAATCAATGAAGAGTCTCCACTCATCTGGATCGTGAATGATGTTGAGGGCTGCCATCACACCATCGATGTTGTTGCAGGCTACAGGATCACCTTCCATGAAGAAGAATGGGACAAGATCGTTTTGACGGTCACGGAACATGGAAACCCTAACATCACCTGCCAGGAGATTCCACTGCTGTAGTCTGGAGCCCAACAGCTCTGCCGTACTCTTGGGTAGTTCCAAATCCCTGACAAGGTCATTCAGTTCAGTTTGTGTTATGAGGTGTGGTTCAGAGGAGGAGGATGGGAGAAAATGTGGGTCCTGTGACATTGATGGTTCAGGACCAGAAGTTTCATCCTCTTCCTCTTCCTCGTCTGACTCAAGTGAGAATGATTCTGGTGCATCAGGAACTGGCAGTTCTTCTCCTTGGGGTATTGGGCGTAGAGCTGATGCAATGTTTGGATAATGCACAGTCCACTTTTTCTTCTTTGACACACCTTTCCCAACTGGAGGCACCATGCGGAAGTAACAATTGCTGGTATGATCTGTTGGCTTTCTCCAAATCATTGGCACTGCAAATGGCATAGATTTCCTTTTCCTGTTCAACCACTGGTGAAGATTTGTTGCACAAGTGTTGCAGAATATGTGTGGGGCCCACCTCTTGTCCTGACCTCCAATTTTGCAGCCAAAATAAAGGTGATAGGCTTTCTTAACCATAGTGGTTTTACTGCGCCTTTGTGATTCAAAAGTCACTTCACCACAAACATAGCAGAAGTTATCTGCACTGTTCACACAAGTACGAGGCATCTCTGCTCACTCTGGCTAAACAGAAATGTGTCCCTTTGCAAAATCAGACACTGACAAATAAGAGAGCACGACACTGTATGATTTCTAGAGCTGATATAGGGCAATTTGTTCAGCAGAATGATGTAAGCTTTGTTATGATTGCATCATCCATGACTTCTCGGAATAACATGATGCAATTCATATCATGTATGGTGCAATACCAGCTTCAGATTGCATCATTCATTGTTTTGCCTAAAAAGCAAGTACTGTCCAAACCCAGTCATAGATTTATTCATAGAACCAGTCAAAGTTGTATTTTAGTCATTTCTGGTTTAAACTGAGATCCCTTCCCTTTATAACTCACTTATCCTCCACCATTCCCATGTCAAGGGTCGTATATACTGACCCAATAGCATATCTTGAAAACTAGAGCCAATCAACAATTGTAAGCATCATTTTTGTTTCCAGTGACCCAGAATTAGTAAAGTTTGACTACATTTATTTCAGAAGCATTTTGGCTGTAGAGCAGTGTAATTTAACTACAGTATACAGGGATGGGTCAATTGAGAATGAAATTTGCTAAACACTATGCATGTTAGAACTATTTCCTTAGTCTCAGTCATCAAGTTGCAAGGGAAAGAAGTCTTTTGTTCATTCTGTAGGTGAAATTTTGCCAGGAGTCTAGAATTCTCAGATTGTCATCTCAGTAGCAGAACTTCCTGCAGCTTCACTTGTCTCACTGCACTGTGCAGTCTTCTCATTATACAGGAGAGCATGTTGCTTTTCTGATATCTGCTATAAATGGGTACAGTTCAGAGATTCCAATGCCAGAAGGGAGCATTGTGATCATCCAGTCTAACCTCCTGTATAACACAAGCCATAGAACTTCCCCAAACTAATCCTAGAGCACATGTTTTAGGAAAAAAATACAGTCTTGATTGAAAATTTGCCAATAATGGAGAATACACCATGACCTTTGGTAAATTGTTCCAGTGGTTAATTACCCTCACTGTTCCATTATTAACTTTTTGGTTTCCGATGAAGGTACTTATGGATTGTTCAAGCCACCCTTCTGGGTTTTTTAAGTTAAATAGATTGAGCATCTTGAGTCAAGTTTTCTAATCCTTCAGTCATTATTTGAGTACTTCTCTGACCCCTCTCCAATTTATCAACATCATTCTTGAATTGTGGGCAGCAGAACTGGACACAGTGTTCCAGCAGCAGTGCCAAATACAGAGGTAAAATAACCTCTGTTTCTACTCTATATTCCCCTGCTTGTGCATCCCAGGGTTGCATTAGCTCTTTTGGCCTTAGCATTGAACTGGGAGCTCATGTTCAACTGATTATCCACCACAACCCCCATATCTTTTTCAGAATCACTGCTTCCCCCATCCTGTAAAAATGATCTTTATTCTTTGTTCCTAGGTCTGTACAATTACCCATATTAAAATGCATATTGTCATCTAGATACAGTGGGCACAAGCAATCACTTTGTATTAGTAACCTGTCCTCCTAATTTACCACTTCCCCAACTTATGTGATCTGCAAACTTTATTGATTGTCCTTATTGCTGTCCATATCATGGGGTTATTGTATGCTAAAAGAAATAATAATCGGAACAAAATTTATCTTACAGCAAACAAGATGTGTAATTTGCAAGATCCTGTTCTAAAATCTTCAATTTTCTAAATATCCGTTTTTTAAAGTTTTTTAATTTCATGCAGAAGGTGATATTTGATCATATTTTACATATTCACTTCACCCATTAATTTTTCCACAGCACATGACAAGCACTGGAGTGTCCTAAAGCTGTCATCTGTCTATACAGTGCAAGAACATCTGGACCTGAGAACTGTAAAGGTTGTGACATTTTCCTGAGCAGAATTAGAAGTAGTAAGTACAGAAGATGTCAAAGGAGAAATGGGGATAGCAGCAACCGCTACTTTGACACATTTCCTTTTGCTTGCCATTTTGAGTATGTGCCTTCATAAAGATTATAATTAGAGAAAAATACCTGAGCAGGTTAGTAATTCAGATTCTTTATCTTTTTTTATTTAAAACCATGAGAATGCTTATAGCTATTGTTCTGCTATCTGGAAAAATGAGAAGTGGCACTTTAATCACTTTACAGTGAAATTATTGCTTAAAAGTTAAAAGTCCTACAATAGGAAAATAAAGTAGTTCTTCTGCCTTTAGCAATACATAAAGAATTCCTGAAAGGCTTTTTTGTTTAAAAAAGAGGGAGTGGGAGGTAGGAAGAGGATGGGACATGAATAGGTTTCTCTTCATTTTGTGTACTTTAGAAAACTTAGATGAATTAAGAACAAGTGAGAAAAAACATTTTAAGGCAAGGCCAGTGGAAGAGAGGAGTGGAGATATGTGTTCCCAGAGGTTATACTATTAACACTGGGGCACCTCCTTGTGGTTCCATCTGGGGAATAACTCCACCAGGTCTGAAATCCCTTCCTGTCTCTCATTTGCACCAAAGGGTTTCTCATGCTTAAGGAGTTAGTGCTCCCGCTTTGTGGCTTGGCCCTCTGGTCGGGTCACTGCAATTTTCCCTTTCCATGGAATCAAACTATCCCTGGTCTGACTGTCTGGGTGTCATTTAGAGCAGTCATCCAGTTCAAGGCTATGTCATGTTGTCAGTGGCTGGTAGGGGAACCTGGGCCTGCCTGTTATACCAGGCTCCAGTGCAGCTACCCTACAATGAGCAGCCAACATCTGCTCCCTCCCAAACCTTGCAGTTACTTCCCTGGACTGCTTCCTACTCTGTCTCTATCAGGCGTCCTGATCCACCACCCTTCTGGGTAAATCCCTTTCCTCTGGGTTAGGATCAGAGGGCTTCTACTCTCCCCCAGGTTTCCTCCCTTTTCTCTAAACCCAGACAGTGCCTGCAGGCTCCCACACTGTAGCCATTTCTTGGCTCACTTCCTAGCTTTATACAAGCCCCCAGCTATTCCTGCTCAGCTGGACTTCATCTTTAATCAGTGTTTGCTCATCAAGCCTAACTCTTCCTGTGGTGTCGTCTATTCGATTACTTATCCCCTTCTGGGCCACATTAATCTCCTTCTGGGCTAGTGTAGGGTGAAGACCCCGTCACGGGCTTATTGCATAACCATAATTAATCGTGTCTGAGACTTTTCATCACTGATTTTACCTCACTGGAATTTTTAGTTGTGATGTTCAGTTATTCTTTGACTTTTTATTGTGAGAGTGAACTCACATACACACTTGTGAAGAGAGTGTGTCAGTGGAAGAGGTTGTTGTTAGAGTCTAATGGAGCCTGCTGCTATATGGTGCTAAGGTGTTTACTTTCCAAGAAGGAAACAGTTATATTGTAGTAACATTCTCTTACAATGCCTTTATTTATATTATACCAAATGACTCCTTTAGATGTAATCATTTTGTCTCATGGATGTAGGTGCAATAGTCTGACAATTAAGCACTCTACCATAATTGACTTGATGCATTCTGAATGACTTGGCTAACAGACCAATTGTGTACTTCAGCCAATCAGATACCAGTTTATACATAAAAATACAAGTTTATAGCTTTCAAAAATATCAGTAAGATACTTTCTGATTGGCTGGAGTTTGAAGTACATTAAAGTCTCAGTTTTCAGAAATGGGTGCCTGAAACTAAGCATCTTATTCCATACTTAGGCACTTAAATAGGTGACTTCAGTGGGAACATTGTATTTTTCAAAATCAGGCCACTTATTTAGAAGTCTAACTTTAGTTGTCTATCTTCAATCACTCAGCTTTGAAAATGTTGGCCTTTTTTCAGACCCATAAACAATGACAACCCCCCAACATTATGGTTTTATTGACATGGGTTCCATTTAGTATAATACAGCATACTCACATGCTCAGTGCAGCACACTTTTCATATGAGATTTATTAGACAAATTCAAGTTTGTAAGTGAAATTCTGTATAGTGTGCTGAAATAAAATAAATACATGCAAAATAGTTGTAATTCACTTTCCAATGTTTTTCTTTCTGTTCTGCGGAAGAGAAGTTATTCAGTTTGGAATTATTATGTTTCTATGGAACAAAGAATAAATGCATCTCATAAAGCTTGAATAACATTTTTTTTATAATAGAATAACTAAACTCTTTTAGATCAATTTATGTGATAAATCAAATGAATATAAAACCTTGAAATTGGCTGTATTTTTGTCCTTCCTTCCTCAGTACAAATATGGTGCCATTTTTAAAGTGTTGCTTGTTGTGTTGCTGTTCCTCTGGGCTGTTTTACATATATTTTCCAGCCCAGTGGAAACTTTTTGAAAGTCTTTCAAAGGTGAGACAGAACTTGATGCTCATGATATTATTCTGAGGGGAAACTTTTGAACGGAAAACTAGCAAACAAAACACAATTCCTAGCCTGAGCTCTTTCTCAGTTCAGGTTGAATCTACTCCCACAAGCAAATTCCCTCCTTCCTTCACCATAGTCTCTCACTAGATCTCCTTGGATATTGTTAACAGTCCCATATACTGAGTATCGGAAGCTGAAGAGGCAAAAGATGCACTCGGCAGAAGACTGTATACCTTAGTCATATGATAAACAAAAGCCAATTGCATATGTTGTGACATGCTAGGGAGGAAAGCAGCTGCAGATACACAAAGCACAAAACTCATTTAAAAGATATTACTTCAAGGTTAGATCGGAAATAGGTGACAACTGTTTGATACAGTACTGACTATGAAAAGTGTTTTTTTAAAGGCTTTCTTTTTCTTTTTCTTTCTTTCTTTCTTTCTTTCTTTCTTTCTTTCTTTCTTTCTTTCTTTCTTTCTTTCTTTCTTTCTTTCTTTCTTTCTTTAAGACTGACTAAACCAGAGCTTTAGATAAAGGAGCAAACTGTTTGGCTAATATCCATAGACAAAACCTACTATGTCTACACAGCAACTAGACACCCGCAGCTGGTCCATGCTAGCCGACTTGGGCTGTGGGACTATTTCATTGCTATGTAGACTTCCACACTCAGGCTGGACCCGGGGCTCTAGGATCCTGTGGAGTGAGAGGGTCCCAGAGCTCAGGCGCCAGCCCGAGCATGGAAATCTACACTGCAATGAAACAGCCCCTTACCCTAGTCAGCTGGCACGGGCCAACCACGTGTTTCTTTGCTGTGTAGACCTACCCAGAGTGTACAACAACCATATATTAGAGTGGGTGAGGTAATACTCTTTATTGGACCAGCTTCTGTTAATGCCAGAGACAAGCTTTCGAGCTATACAGACCAGAAGAATAGCTCTAAACTTGAAAGCTTGTCTCTATCACCAACAGAAGTTGATCCAATAAAAAGACATTTACCTTCCTGCTAGCTTGTTTCTCTAATATCTTGGGAACAACATGACTACAACACCACTGCATACAACTACCACCATAGTTTCCTTAGTTGTCAAAAATAGAAGTTGGAAGCATTTGTAAAGTAGGATTTTCAATCTTTTGAAACAATGCAGACCTATTTTAGAATTGCAAGAAGGCACTCCAAGATGTATGTTAGCTGCATGTATCAGCTATGTGAAATAACTGGTGACAAAATCTTAGTCCCAGTGAAGTCAATGGCAAAGATGCCACTGACTTCATCGGGACCAGGATTTCACCCTTCCTCTTCGTTCATCTTGGTGCCTTACAAAGCATGTTATTGTAGGAGAGAAACGTTTTTTTGTTACCGAAGTATGGATTGGGAACACTCTGTTGTTGCTCAGTTCTCTCTATATATCACTGTGTAGTTATAGTCACTACACAATATTAAGTAGCATGGCTTTTGAATTTTTAAAAAGTAAAAACAATTATCATTTGTGTAATTTAAAATGCATTCCAAATTCACTGATGGCATAGAATGCTCAAGCTGGTATAGCTGATATTGTTTTAAAGAAATTTAAGTCCTATATTTCTAGGAGTTGAAAAACTTATGCATCAATTTAAAAGGGTTGATTTCCTTTTGGTTATAGGGTATAACTTATTCTAATAAGTAACATATGCCATATGATGTTTTTCATGCCACAGTTTTTCTGTAGCTTTCAAATTTAAGTTTCCCATTCTCACTTATCATGCAGTCTTTAATAATAATATTGACATTTTGCATATTGGTTTAAAAAACTGCCAAGAGTGCATATATATTTTAATGTTGAGCATGAAATGTTGTCATACATTGGAACATTTGATTTTACACATCAGTATTTTATCAGCCTGAGCAGTTTTTGACAAGCTATTAATCTTTGAAATACTTGGTCCAAAGCAAAGATGGACTGTCAGCCTGGAATTGGTACCCTTGCTTCAAAATCTCCCTCAGACAGAAATAGAACATCATTGTCTACATTTATCATCCCCGGCCCTGCACCCTCCTTTATTATGCAAGGAAAGTTTGAGTAAATGAACTGAAGTTAGGCTTCATGTTGGGTCAGCTCAGTTAAAAGCACCTTGACAATGTAAGCAAGAATAAGACAGGTTATTGTGACAGGTTTGGGCCCTTTGGCGTGTCACATGATGTCCTGGGATGCCACTGAGTTAGCCTAATCTGCCAGTCTGGGTCCCCTTTACCTGGCCTTTCTGGGCTAGGCTCACAAGCTTCTTTCAGCCAAGCACACGGACAGGGCCACACTCAGCTGCACAGAGAGACAGAGATCCGCGCTGGAAAGATTCAGGCTTAGGGGCTTGCCCCAACACTCCAGTGCCCATTCTTTTTGAGGGGTACAAACCCAAAGATTTTATGAAATTCGCCCCTGCCCTCAGTGTGGAGGGAGATACGCACAACTTCTTGTCCCCACCCCAGTTAGAAATTACATAAACTTGGTTATATTATAAACCTATATATAAGTTTATTGACTACCAAAGGTGAATTTTAAGTGAATATAAGAGATAACAGACAGAACAAAGCAGATTACTGACCGAATAAAGCTAAATATACAAGCTAAGCTCAACCTGTAACAAATAGGTTACAAAATGCAATTTTTTGCCCTAAACATTATTTTAGGTAGGTTGCAAAGTTTCTGTGATACAGTGTTCCAGTTATATTTCTTTTCAGACTGGACCCCATCTCAGTCTGGACTCTCCCTCCCCCCCGACTTTACTTCAGGTTTGTCACTTGATTGTCACTTGATAGCTGTAACTCATTTTGTGCATTTCAGATTTCCCCCCCCCTATGCTTGTGCTAGTCTATTCTACTCATTCTTAGCAATCTTTCTGTTTCCACTTTTTCTAGACTTCCTTTTTGATTTTCAGGTTATTCAAGAGTTCCTGAATGAATCACATTGGCCTGTTACTGTTCTTTCTATCTTTCCTTTGCATCAGGATAGTTTGTCATTAAGCCTTTAATATTGTCTCTTTGAGAAACTGCCAGCTGTCCTAAACTTCTTTTTCTCTTTTATTTTTTTTCCCTGGGACATCATCTACCCTTTTTCTGAGCTTGTTCTGCTTTTTTGAATTCCATTATCCTTATTCTGCTACTCTCACTCCTTCCTTCTATCATTTTTTGATCACGTCAACCCAAATTGCCTTCAGCCTTTAGACTCACACCAATTCCTCTCTATTTGTCAGAATCTAATCTAAAATGGTGACTACCTCCCTCTTCTGAAATAGAAAGTTGGCCCTAACACATTCCAATAACTTATTCGACAATTTGTGTTTTTTCCGTATTGCTCTCCCAACAGATGTCTGGGTAGTTGGAGTCCCCCATGACTACCAGTTTTTTTTCCCCAGTATCTTTCCAGGTATCATGTGATTTGGATGGTTTTTTTTGTTTTAGAAATGCACCGTCCACCTCTTCCTCTGATTTGGTGGTCTATAGTAGACCACTACCATGATATCACCCCTGTTCCCTCACCCTTTTTTATCTTGATCTAGAGATTTTTCTACTAATCTGCCTCTTACCTCATTCAGGACATCAGAACACATGTGTACATATTCTTAATTTATAATGCAATACCTCCTCCCTTTTTAAACAGCCTATAATTTCTGAATTAGTGTTCTATACAACAAATGTGCCTTAGTTTTTTTGTTCATGAGAGACATGAAACATTTCATTTATTCTATTACTTGTTTTATTTGGGCTACAAAGGGACTCAGAAGACCCATTAAATGGATTAAACTTCCCAGAGACTTTGGAAGAATAATCCTTTGCGATCTCAGCTGCTGTAATCTTGCTTCCTAGCTCTGCCATATTTCAGATGATTACTAACTCTTGACCGATACCATTGTATTGCTGAAGGGCATGTTTACAAAGCAGCTGGGCACATGCTTCCCAGCAAGGATGGACAGACTCATTTTAGTTCTGCTTGAGCAAGTGTGCTAAAAATAGCAATGTGGTCATTTCTTCCTCCCTCACCTCTCCCTTTACATTATTCTCCCACTCTTATATTCATATCTCTCTGTCTTAGGCTACATCTATATTACACAATACTAGGAGCAGCATGTAGCGTATGTGTAGCTACACGCTGCAGTGAAAAACAGGATGAGTCCATCCTTTGGTATGTAGCTCCACATGTTTTTGAATGTCTTTCCTCTGACAGAGCCTGCTGGTTCGCCAGTCACGGCTCCCACTGGCCACAGTTTGCAGTCCTGGTCCAATGGGGGCTGCAGGAAGCAGCGCAGTGCTTCCCATAGCCCCCACTGAACCGGCAAGTAAGCAAACCTGCCAGGCCCGCTAAGGGTGCTTACCCTGCGGTGCTACGTGCCAAGGTTGCCAATCCCTGATTAAGAACATAATTCCCAATATGTCTGAAATTTTTAATTTTTCCTTTGTGCATACACCAAACAATAATATTAATGATCAGTATGTTGTTAGCTTTCTAGTGCTATTAGATACAGGTTATCACATTAGTGTCTCAAGATCTGGCCAGTCGAAATTCACCAGCAGATACCAGTGAGCCCTTTACATTGGGATGCTGTTGCAGAAGCATTGGTAACGTCAGAGAAACTTTTAGTAGATTTGGTTGGGGGAAAATGGTAAAAAAAAATGGTGAAACTTACTATTTGGGGTTTTCTTGAAACCTCAAAACAAAATCAAGCAGTTCTATTTTTTAACATCCATTCACATGTCCTCTATCTTTCTTACTTTGGGTTTTATGCAGCTTCCTCTCAGTGTGATACCTGACCACTTTACACATGAAATAAGTCAATAGTAAAAGTCCCAAGTCAGTTTCCCTTTCTGGAATAAAAAATAAAAATAAAAACTGAGGTTTTAATTTTTTTTTTCTGCTTTGTTGCTTTGTTTCAGGATACAGGGTTTTTTTTAGGGTTCTGAGGTAGAAGATACTTGTTAAATACTATGCTGACTCTGTATTATTGCAAACATATTTACTTGACTCTAGGATACACTTGTTCAAAATACTGACTGTAATTTACTCTCAAAAGGTAAAGTATCATGGGCTGATTCTGCAGCCATTATAAGCTCTAATGTCTCACTAATGCCAGTGGCAGTTGCTTTGCACATAAGGGTTGCATGATTTGGTAGTTTAAAAAAATCATATGGATTTAAATAAAAAGTTAATTGTGTCTTTATAACTATTATAAGTGTTTATCATAATTAGCACTATAGCAGATATAAGTAACTGGATCATATGATTAAGACTGACTTGAAATGCTACTTGATTTTAATATTTAAGAAAAGGATGTGCTTATTTACATGACATTTTGCAGCAAGATTACCATTTATTACCTTTTAGAGATTTTACAATAGTAATTTCCATAATGCATGATTTTTAAAACTGCAAAACAATCAAACTTTAATTCCCTGAATTCACTAAAGTATAATTGCATGACAACTGGGGACTCAAAGGCCTTCTAGCATTTTTGGTAAAATAAAAAGACGACATTTGATAAATTTATGGTTTAAGATATGAATTGGGGACCTAATGCTACTTTTATTTTTGTTCTTTCTTTAATTAACTGATAAGTTCCATAATATAGTATCTACTTGAGAAAGTTAATTTAAAATCTACATTTTCATTTACAGAACCAATTGCACCCAATACTGAAGACTTAATTAACAGCAAATGTTCTTTAGTATTACCTGAAATCATCTTTAAGCACATAACTATTTTATCTTAGATTTAGTAGAAAAGTTAAAAATACATTTTTTTTTAAACAAGGGGCTTAATTTGGATTTGTCACTAGTTCTCAGTTTGAGTAATTCTAATAGCTTCAGTACAGTTACTTCTTCTTCTTTACATCGGTGTAAATAAGAACAGATGTGGGGCCGAGTATGCTAGTATATTTAAAATAGGGAATGTGGGATTATATTTTATCCTCTTCATGTTTGGGGAAAGGACAATAAATATGTTAACATTTAGAAAATAATTTATTATTAACAAAAGCATTAAAATAAATACATGAGAACTATTTTAAACCTAGCATGGGAGATATATTATTCAGTACTGTTTCTTTCTGTTATTATACATTTTGTTACAACCCTTTTGGGCCAAATCTTGGAGAACAGTGTGCAGATCACTTGCATATGCATTCCTATAATTATTCATGTGATTTTATTCTAGAGGTATGTGTTTACATGCATATATACAATATAATGTATAAAATAAATATTTTGAAGGAAATTAGGTCCCACATTAACTGAGTGGGATATTTTATGTCTTAACATTATTTATCATCGATATTTTTGCTGTAAATTTTCCTTCAAGAGATGGCCAATCCCAGCAGGAATCAGGAAGCCCTGAAGGCAGATGAATATAGAAAATGATTCCAAAAAAGTTAATTTATATAAACTTCAAAAACGATCTGATCAGCTTCAGTTCAAATTTCAGGCGATTGGTGAGTTTGGTATGTTTATCTGAGGCAGTTCATTTCCCCCCGAGTGAATTACTGAATATGTGCCTAATAAAGACGGGAGATCGGAGTCAAGCAATTCTTCTGCAGAAGTGTCAATCTGGTTTTATCTGACTGGGGCAAAGAGTTCTGTCACTGATATGAAGATCATATTAGGCTAGGGTTATCCAGTATTACTCTGAAAGGCAAGTGCCTTTCCTACCTCAATAGTCCTTTTTGTACACATTTATTTTCTCTTGCCTATATAGTCCCTAATATTTCCCCATCTTGCACTATCATATATCTGTTACTTCCTATTCTATGTATAGGGGAAAGCTGTGCTCTCTGCAATACTGCAATATGGTAACAATTTCCAAGTGCTGAAGAACTATAGGAACTACCATGATCTATTATATCTGAAGTCCATCTAGTCCAACATCCTCTCAGGTAAAACCTGCACAATGGGCAGATATGGGTCATCTCTACCCTCGTATTAGATCTTTTCCTGGACTCTACTGGAGAGATTCTAGAGAGCAGCACAAATGGTAAAAGGTTTAGAAAACCTTACATATGAGTAAAGGTTTAAAAAAAATTGGGCATATTTAGTCTTGAGAAAGAGAGACTGAGAGGGACCTAGTACGTTTTAAAATATGTTAAGGTCTGTTATAAGAGGATTGTGATCAGTTTTTCTCCTTGTCCACTAAAGGCAGGTCAAGCAGCATACAGAATCAGAAGGTCATTACTGTGTGATATGTATCATTTTCTGACACCTCTATTATTAAAAAATATTTATACTGCATCCATGAACTCTCAGATGAGAGAAAAAAAGCCACAACACAAATTCTATAGTCTTCTGTAGAAAATGACTCCAGTCCATGGAAACCAAGAATGGAATAAAAGTTGTGAATCCTTAATTGACATATTATAAATAAATGTAAATTATAGTTTAATGAAAATGACTTACAGGTTCACTACTTATTTATGATTTGTATCTTTTTTCATTTCGTCATCATCATTTGTAAATATCCTTCTTTAGAAGTTCAAAAATAAATATTCTTCCATCTTTAACCTATTTATTAACAAAACTTTATTGTGCTTCTGTTCTCTGGAAGACAAGATAACATGGCTTACTTTTAATTACTTCCTTAATTGTGCACCAACATTATTGGCAATGTAAGTGGGAGCATACAGACTCTAATTGCTGGTGCATAGCTGGAAATCAGATTTTTTTTTTTAAAGAAGAGTAGATTTCACAGAAAAAAGTAACAAGTCACCTTTGAACCCAAGGGACCTGCTTTGTTCCAAATAAATTCAAATTAGATCTGAGCAAAACTCAGAATTTCCATCCTGCAGGAAATACAAGGATTGCAACATTTGCGTTCATCCCAACTTGTGAGAGTTGAAATATCAAAATTTCCACAGAACAAAATATTCCTAAAAGTGTTGATCTGTTGAAATGTTGAAAGTCTGCATTTCTGAAACTGAAATCTCTGTTATTGTTTTTTGAAATGACCCAAAAATGTTGTTTTTACCCCTTTAGCATTAAACAGTATTTCCCTGTTGCGATGCATTGCCTCTTGGCAGTTCTATTTCAGGATTGTGACGTTCCCATTCTTCCTAATGGGATAGGTTTTCTGGCTTGACTCCATCTCCCATGATGCACTAGACAGCTTGGTTAGAGGGGATTTCATGATGCATCATGAGATATTTAGTCCTCCAGGGAGCCCAGCTCATAGAAGACAATTGGGCTCCGACCTACAACTCCCAGGAGGCAATGTGCCACAATTGTGGAATGCAGTTTAATGCTGCACTCATTCAAAAGGAAACTTCTGGGTCAGCTCAACAAAACAAAATATTTCAATTTTCATCTTTAGCCATAATCAAATGGGTTTTTAAAACATTTTTTAATGTTCTGTGTATTGGTGTATAAATGTTTAAAATAACTCTTAGTAAAGGTGTGGCACTTGTATTTACATTTACCTATCAATTTTAAATTGGTTAATAGTCAGTTTGAGAGAATTTGAGTGGATGAAAATGGCTTTAAAAACAATGTAGTGTGAAACAATTTCTCTCGAAGCTCTGTGAATGGTGCTAGATTGAAAATATGGGGATTTAAGTCCTCTGGACATCTCTGCTATGAATTGAATCCAATGATTCATTCCAAGTCAGCCACAAATTAAATGGCTGTCATTACTGAAATGTACCATGTTCAAACTGGTGACCCAGTGGAGAAAATCTTCATATCCCATTGCCCAAATTCTCCTATTAAAAAGCCAACAAAAGCCTTTAAAGCCTTTACAAACTTAAAACCCTTGGGAGAATTTAATAAAAACTGCAAATAAATATGCTCACTTCTACAATAGTGTTGTTTTCATTTGCTTTGCATTGCATCTCTGTTTTGGAAAACAAGTCAAAATGGGAGAAGGATATGAATGACAGGTCTAAATGTACAGCCCTCACAGCAGCAGAATTGTTAGTTTGATTTATATAAATTAATGATCCCTCTTCCTTTTTCTTCCCTTCTGGCTGTTGACTCTTACATCCTGGTCTAGCCCCAATTCACTGAAACATTTCAAAGCAGTTTAAAAACTAAAAAGCAATCTTCTGCCCAGTACTTTTGTTAGTTAATGACACTTTTTTCCAGTGCTTATGGCTCTCCCACCTATAAATGACTTTTGCAAGAAAGAGAACAAATCCAAAATAAGACATAGGCATGAATGTGTTATATTTTTTAAGTTCCTAAAGCAATCTATTTCTTTTTCAACTGTAACTATGTAAGCAATACCATGCTGTATGCATTTATCTATTTACTCCTTGCCTGACAGTATCTAAATGAAATGTTCAGTCTCAAGTTTTATTTAAATATAGAATGTCCAAAGGAGCAACTTTGTTTATCTGAAATATATAGTACATATTTTTTTCTGTCTCTGCTTAAAGTTTGAATCTCTCAGGGAGCAGCTTACTATGGCCCTGCAGTGAACACATTACAACTGTATAAAATATCACCAGGCTGCTACTGACATTTTCTTGATAAGATTTGCATTAAAATATATTCACGGAAATCCTGTCTTGCAAATATATCTCTGTACAATCTTTATCAATTTCAAACACACTTAGTCTTTTCCATGCATAAAGCTTACAGAAACATTTGCCAGGAACAGTTAACCTAAAAGGGGGAACGATGGAGAGAAAAAAGGTAAAGTATTTTATAACTATCAGTTCCCTGTAGTGCCAAGATGGAGCAAAGAATAAAAGACATGATAATAAATCCTTGTTTTATTCATCTACACTGATTTCAAAGTGAATGTCTTATGCAAATTTAGAGCATTAGCATGCTCTTTTTAGACAGACTTGCTCATATATTCTACCTGTTTTTTCTTACTTTTCTCTTCCCTGCACTTCAAAAACAGTAACTGTAAAAGGCTTTTTTTTATTTCTTTAAGAGTCTATTATCTCATCATTTTCTGGATTGTGCAAAACATAAAAAGCTACCATTTACCATTTTTATTTATCAATTTTGCAATGTCACTTAGTTTCACAGGGCATATGCATAACCATAGAACAATTATAGTATGTAGCAAAAGACACATGCCTACAACCAATAGTTGGAAGCGATCTTGATTACCTGTGGCCTAATCCTAGTCCCTCATGAGTCAATAGTGAAATGCTCATTGACTTCCACTGCAATAGGATTTGCAATAGTGGACACTATTTTTCAAGTAACCAATTTTTTTGTATATATTAAGTATTGATACTAGCTGTGCTAAAACTAAGGGCCAATTTTATCTCTGGTATAACTTGTTTAGCTGGAAAAGAATTACACGAGGGCATGAATTTGTCACAAGTTTTAATTTAGTTGAGGGCAGAAAGGCGTATGTGTAATTAGGCATGACAAAATTCAACTTTTTTATAATTTTGACAGACAACATTGATTATTTTTAAGCAGTTTTTAATTTCTTTATTGATTTTGTATTTTCTCAGTTGCACGCAATTGTGGGCAGAAAAATGGGGAGATCAGACAATTTTATGACAGTAGGCACTGAGATTCAAAAAGCTGAAGCTTTATAATCATTGCAACACAATTTGTCAACATTATGTCAAAATACACAAAGTAAATAAACTTAAATCAAACTCTGGTACATCTCTAGCATAAATAAAAACACTGATAAATGCTATCAGAAAATTTTGATTATTGATGAAAATATTTTTTTCATACAGTGAAATGGACATTTAACGACTTACTAATGAAAGATTTGATTTTTTTTAATCCTATATATAATATGTATATATAAAAGTGCATCCTGTGATTACATTTTAACTACTTAGTGTGATGCTTGTGTCTATTTAAAAATTGTATATGTTTAAATGGTCAATTGTTATGCCATATTTAGAGTTCATGTATCTTTATTTTCTATAATATACAACTACAAAATATATTGAACATAAAGATTATGGACCAAATTCTGTGTTCATGTAAATTGGTTCATCTGCATTTACTTCAACTCAGCAGTGCCCATATGCACCAACAGATAATTTGACTCTGCAGTTTTCATTTTAACATTATTTAAGATAGACTCATAAATTTTAAGGTCAGAAGGGACCATTATGATCATCTAGTCTGACCTCTTGAACAATGCAGGCCACAGAATCTCATCCACTCACTCCAGCAATAAATCTCTAACCTATGTCTGAGCTGTTAAAGTCCTCCAATCATGGTTTAAAGACTTCAAGGTGCAGAAAAATCCTCCAGCAAGTGATCAATTCCCCACACTGCAGAGGAAGGCGAAAAAAAACCAGCCTCAGGTCCACATCCTGTATCTTAGCACCCAGCAGACAGCACATCCTTCTGTTCTCTGGATCAGCTCTGGTTACAGGCCTGTCTATTCTTCTCAGTAAGGAGTCCTCAGTCACATAGATCTGCCTTTCCCTGGTGATGGTGTCATTCTCCGGAGAATCACACTATCTGTTCCCTCTGGCTACAAGTCCTCTCAATTCCTATTCTCCCTTGTAAGCCTCTTCAACCCATCCTGTATCCTCCTGGGGCTCATATTTGATGAATGGTCCTAAGAAACTCAAGTATTTGTGAAGCAAACAAGTTTGTTCAGGAAAGTCAATATTTATCCATTGCTACTTGAAAAAACCTGTAATAAAGTGGCTCTATATATTGAATGCTCCTTCCCCATCCTTACTTGACAGAACTATAATTCTACCCTATCCTTAATTGGCAGAGCTGTAATCAAGGACTGGATAGTGTTGACTTGATGGACTCATGCTAAAAAACACCAGAATCAAATATTCCCCAATTTTTTTAGAAGTTTGATCAATACCCATATATTTGGCCTAGAGCTGACTAAACAGCATAAAAAGATGTTCATAAAGAGTTTGAAAACATCTTAGAAAACATTCTAAATTTAGCCTTTTTATACCCTTTTACTAGTCACTGTTTGCAAACACCTGTGCATGTTTTGTGTGTGTACAAATGATCCCAAACATCAAATTTCTAGCCCCTAGACATGAGTTAAGAAATATGACTCATGACTCAATTATATTTGTTTTTGGTGGAAGCTGATGTAGTTTATAAAGGCTAGTTCAGAAATACCATATGACCCGACCTAAGGTGAATAGTTACAAATTACATATAGTTGACTGAACATTTGATATTAAGAGCTTTTGAATCTTCTGTGCCTCAAATATGTTCCTGAAAATGTAGTTTTTGTGTAAATTTCAAATAATGATCACAATTGTGAAAATCATGATGTTTTCATGGACAATTTGCAACCAGAAAAAGAACTCTCATTAATAACTAATGAATATTCAAACTCATTTAGGTGACCCCCATGTCAATCAAGAAAGCTATGTGAAATGTTATATATTACCTTTCACTGTTCAACTTGAGGGAAGAGCATGTGAGGGTAACACATTGTTTTTTAATTTATGTCTGAAACACAATCTCTTAATTCATCTGAAATAGTGTTAAAACGCTCTTTTGTTTAAATAAAAACTGTTAATGAAATTTACTCCGAAACTGCATTCCTTGTTTCATATGGGCTGTGGCAAGGAGCTGGAAGGATGAGCCCCTAGAATATAGTTATATTGTTGCCACATGCAGCCCATGATAGCTGAGTTACAGCATACGCTGTTCTGGTCCCCAGAGCGTCAGAGATTTGGAAGGGTGCAAAGGTGAATTACAGCTGTGAGTTTATGGTGTACTTCTTGGAGCATCCATAAATCAACTTCTTTCATACCTTCCATAAACATTCTGCTTGTGTGTGTCTTGTAGTATTCTGGATAAAAATACAGACACATCATGATATAGATTAAACATTTTATACAATCAAAAATTGGGGGGAAAAGATATTGAAGGTTCACCACTGCATTTAGCATTGATCCATACACAATCAGTTATAATGTTATTATATATTGATTTTCCAAACATGCACCACTCCAGTATTGGGAACACCCTTACAAATATTATGGTGCACAATGAAAATCCAAAGCATGACTCTTTCCCCTTTTTCCTATCTCAGGATCATTGATTTGAAGGTTAGAGGATTGCTCACACAGGACTTAACTACATAAGTTAAGGTTTCAAAAACCATACTCTAACTATATATATTGAAGTCTACTAGACTCTTGGCAGCCTGGATCTCTATTGTAAGGCCATTCTACCCTCACTAAGGGATATACAAATGTTTAGTATAGATCTGGCATGTAAATATCTTGCACCACCATGCAAACTCCTGTTCTCACTTTCAGGTGACATTGTAAATAAGAAGCGGGCTGCATTATCTCCTGTAAATGTAAACAAATTTGTTCAGCAATTGGCTGGACAAGAAGGAGGACTGAGTGGACTTGTAGGCTCTGAAGTTCTACATTGTTTTGTTTTTTAGTGCAGTTATGTAACAAAAAAACCTATACATTTGTAAGTTACACTTTCGAGATAAAGAGATTGCACTACAGTACCTGTATGAGGTGAACTGAAAAATAATAATTCTTTTATCATTTTTACAGTGCAAATATATGTAATAAAAATAATATAAAGTGAGCAATGTACATGTTGTATTCTGGGTTGTAAGAAACATCAATATCTAAGAAAATGTAGAAGAACATCCAAAAGTATTTAATACATTTCAAATGGTATTCTATTATTTATCAGTGCAATTAATCGTGATTTAAAAAATTAAGTTAACTGTGATAATCAACAGCCCTAATTAAAAAGATTTTCTTTACAAATATTTCTAACGTTTCTATTGACACATGGTACTTTAATGTACAAACACCATAACTGCACTGGAAATAATGGTGACAATAATTTGTGTTAACACTGTCACAAAGCTAAGCACTGGTAATGCTGACAATGGTGTTTCCACCAGATTATATGTCTCAAGCATCAACCCCACCAAAAGGATTAGCTAACTCCATGTAGGCTATGAAAACTGCTTTTGAAATAAACTAATCTTTTCCTGAATAATACTTTGAAACAATGATTGTGGATCATCTCTGAAACCTATATTGTCTCGGATTGGGACTCTAGCAGTCACCACATATAACTCATCTCCTGTATGATGCTCTTATTATCTATGAAATATACTGCAGTACTTTTCCTTAGGCATGATGAGGATGTGATTTGCCAGCCTGAGATAAAGTTCTTACTTTCAAATTTCTGTTAGAAGGTGGTTTATCTGTAGCTATTTCTTATCTCTGTCACTTCCACCTTGTGATCATCAGCTGAAATACTATCAACCATCTCAATCAATTTTAAAGCAAAACAGCTAATGCTAATCAGATGTTATTTCTTCTCTAAGGAAGAGAGGCTGGAAAATCAAACCACAAGCATTAAGTTTCCCAACAAATAGCAAAAAAAAAAAGTAAAATATTAAACAAAAAAATACTGAAAAGTATTAAAAACAAGTCTACAATCAAACATTAAGGGCCTGATCCTACAAAGCAGGCTCCAATTTTGTGCTCGCAGGTGCAACACTTTATAGGAGCATTTTATAATCATGTAGAATTCTAACTACCATACTTGCAGGGCTGGCCTTATCATGAGGTGAACTGAGGTGGCCACCTTAGGTACCAGACTTGGGGGTGGGGCGGGGCACTAGGACCTAGAGTGTAGAAAATTGTGTTTGCTGCTGGTGCATATGTATTCTCTTTGGTCTACATGCACAGAGATGGTGGAGTGCTGTGCTGGAGGAAGGAGGGCACAAGAGACTTAACAGGCAGGCAGGAGAAAGGGCGAGAGGGAGTAACAGAAAGCAACAGAAGCTGCAGAGAGAGAGAGGAGGAGGAGCCTCTTATGTATCTCTCTAGCACCTCCAGGAGCTGGACTGGTTAACACCAGTTTCTCAAGGAGCTTCCTGTTTCCTGCTTGTTCCCTGAATCCACTTGAGGAGAACAGTCAGTCAAATGAAGTAGCAGGAGCCAGGTAGGCCCTTGAGACACTATCTTCCCTCACTCAGGCCCTGCTACCAGCTGACATGAGAGATCAAGGCTACGATAATGGTGCCACCATGAGAGGAAAGAACAGAGGAGTGCAAACACGGATCTGAGAGATAAACCCTCAAGCTTTTTTTTTTGTCTCATGCAGTTCTTATTCATTGAACTTGGTGGTCAGTGGTGCAGCATCAGCTTCTAGTGAGGCTGCTGAAATTTTTAGTGTAATTCAAAGCATCTATGTGTATTTGCATCAACTCACTGATGGGAAATTTTTGAAGCAACATTTGAGAACATCCTCTCTGACACTGAAACCACTGAGTACCACATGATGGGAAAATTGAGTGGAGGTAATAAAGTCTATCAAACACCAAACTGGGAAGATAGATGATGCCATAGTTACCGTTATGGAGGATAATGCTTTGTGGGAGAACAGTGGAAGAGGAAAATGGAATCATGAGAAATACACAAAACTTCAAATTTCTGTGTGGTTTAGTGTTGTGGCATGACATACTGTTTGAAATAAATGTTGTAAGCAAGAGACTCCAAGGTGTTGACCTTCATATATTTGGAGCAATGGAACAACTGGACAAAGCAAAGTTATACCTACAGTCTTAGCAGATGAGGATGAGGGATTTCAAAATTTTCTGAAGAGCGAACAGAAGTTGGCAAAGGAACTTCACACCAAACCTATTTTCCCACCCATTCAAGAGTCACTGAAGAAGAAGACATTTTGATTACGAGGCACAGGATAATCCCATAAGAGATCCCAAACAACAATTCATAGTTAAATTCTTTAACGAGGTGGTAGATTGTGCAATACAGTCAGTTAAAGAATGTTTCACACAGCTCAAGGAACACAGCAGTATATTTTGGATGTTATATGATATTTCAAAACTTCTCACTATACCTGAAGAAGACCTACACCAATAATGCAGGACACTAGAGACAGTGTTGACACATGATGACGTGCAATATTGATGCGAGTGATTTAGGTGATGAACTGAAAGCCCTTTCAAGATACATTTCAGCAGAATCAACTCCAAAGGCTGTTCTAAAATATATGTGCACAAATAAGATGATGACCCTCTTTCCAAATGCTTTTGTTGCTTTCCGCATACTTCTAACACTTCCTGTAACAGTTGCCAATGGAGAACGCAGCTTCTCCAAGATGAAGTTAACGAAAACACATCTATGCTCCACAATGACACAGGAGAGGTTGGCCGGCATCAATAGAGCATGAGCTGGCCCAGACTGTTGATCTTCAGGAAGCAGTTCAAATCTTTGAAATCAGGAAGGCACGGAAAGCAGCTCTTTGATTATTCAAATGGATACAAATGACAGTGTTTACTATGAAGACATGAAAAGTTACATTTGCTGTTCAGGTGTTTGAAAGTTAATTGTTACTTACAATTTTGGAACAAGGCATTTTAAGTTGTTAGTTCTCCTTTATTGTGGTAGGTAGCAGAGCAGTACCACAAGAGGAGTAGAACAGGAAGAAGGCAGAGTTGAGTCCTTTCAAAGTTTTGGCACAAGCAAGGAGACATGGGAGGCATCATTTGAACTTCCCATCTCAGGTGCCAAAATGTTGTGTGCCAGCCTTGCATACTTGGTTGAAGAACAAAATTAGACACTGTAGTTACAATGCTAAGTGCACCTGCAATATTAGAGGCCACTTCTGATAAACATGGTCTAGAAGTCCCAATTTTTCACTATCCATTGGAGGGTGTGGAGACAGGCCCACAGGGAGCCACTTGAGGCTTTTTGATGCAGACACTGGCCCTAGCACAGTTAGAGCTGCACACAAAGACAGCTCCAATTTGTACAGCTGGCAAAAGGCCCCTCTGGGACTTATACAGGGAAAGGATTCAGCCCAGCAGAGCTTCACTGGACTATATCTTGTCCTTTCACCTGCTCTGCTCTCAGCACCTTCCTGATATGCTCCATTTATGTCCATGGGAAGGGAATGGCAGGTAGAAGAGGCAGCTATGTCACCACAGATAGCAGATAGCTATGTGGTGCAAAGTGGCCTTAGCAAACCAAGTATGCATTTACATTTCAATTCCAAATACTTAGAACCTGAAAACACTCTATTGTACATATAAAAAACATTTCTGTTACTTCCCATATTTCTGGAGTGGAAGGGGAGGAGAGAGAATACACACAAAAGAGTGTGTGTGTGTCTCTCTCTCTCTTATAAATCAGATACAACTTTGAGCTATTTTAAAATGTAACATTATTTTCTATTAATTCTTTTTAACTGCCTCCAATTAGCAGCCAATCTCCTCTGCTTAGCTGCAGGCGCCAAACTGGTAAGTATTGTGATTAAGAACTAGTTGGGAATGTTCATTTCTTCTGGTTACAAGATATAATTATTTTGGACTTTTCCTAGACCTTCCCTTAATTAGTGAGGCTTTTGGAATTCATAGTCATAATGTATATTTGTTAAAAAACTGAAAACTTTTATGTTGAAATAAAAGGCTTCAACCCCCCATCCCAAAAGGAAGGCAAGTTGGAGGCTAAAACTGCTGGTGTGCTATTTAAGAGAAAGGAGGGAAGGACTGTGTGACCATCAGTCCTTTTATACTGATTATTAGCACTGGTATTGTGATTATCAGTTAAACTGCAGTAAGGAAATGCAGAAATCATGCCAGAAAGAGAGGGGAATCAGAGAGGTTGGTGGGCAGCTGGAGGCATATTCTGCCAGTGTGTGATATATCTCCTCAGAAATGATTGTTCAGGGAAGAGGAGGTAAGAAAAAAAAAGCAAAGTTCATATTGTTGTTTTATGGGACTTACTTTCACAGATCACCGCGAGGAATTCAGGAGTTGCAGCCAAGCTGAGTGAATGATCAGCATTCAGAGCAAGGCTCCAGACAGCAGTTGGGAAAAGGTAACTAACAGTCTTCAGGCTTCCAGTCCACTTTTATGCTGAGCTCAGCAGTGCCAATTATTTCTTACTTACCTATACTGTAGTCTGTACCAGGGTCAAATTGCTGAGGCCCCCAAAAGAAGGCAAGGCTAAAAATAAACCAGTCACTAAGACCATCTGATCAGGAATACCAATTGTGTTGGAGAGGAGCGTATGATTGTGGGGTCTGCAGATTCTGGATGATTTCAAATGCCTCTAGTAGAACCGTATCAGCTTTTCTATATCTTCAGCGGCACTCACATGGTTCAGAATGAACTGGTACTGAGACACACCAACATCAAACTCCATTCCAAACCGCTCTAATAATGCAGACAAAATGGTTGGATTTCTTCTGTGAGCAGACAGTGTTCTAGGAAAGCAGAGGAGTCATTTTCCTTAATTTTTGTAGCCCTTTCTATTTATCAGGATGACTGAAAATATTGTAATGAATTTTCATATTCATCTCAAAAAATGAACAGAGTTCATTTGTACTTCTTGGTAACAGGGACCTGTCTGTCATACCTATCCTTAACAACCACCAGTCCCTTCCCCCACAAGGGAAATGGTAGAAGGTGTTGGATGGAGCTTTAATCCACTTCAGCTTCCACCTTCTTCAAAAATCTTAAAAAAAAAGAATTAGCAGAATTTCAACAGATTCACCTCTATTAGAATAATGAGGAAGGGAAGATTTTCTCAGTTGAGATCTCTTTCCTTTTAAATTGGAGGTACTGTTAACTGAAGAGGCTTAACTAATTGCAATTGCTGTAGTATCATAGAATCATAGAGCGGAAAGAGGTCTTTTAGTCCAGTCCCCTGAATCCAAGGTAGCACTAAGTATATTCTAGAACATCCCTGACAAGTGTTTGTCTAAACTGCTCTTAAAAATCTCCAGTGATAGAGATTCCACAACCTCCCTAGGCAATTTAATCCAGCGCTTAACCTCCTTGACAGTAAGGAAGTTTTTCCTAATGTCCAACCTAAACTGCCCGTGCTGCAATTTAGGACCATTGCTTCTTGTCCTATCCTCAGAAGTTAATGAGAAATTTCTTCTCTCTGCTTCTTGTAACAACCTTTTATGTACTTGAAAACTGTTATCATGTACCCTATTAGTCTTCTCTTTCCCAGACTAAACAAACCTGTTTTTTTTTTTCAATTTTCCCTAATAAGTAAGGCTACAATTTAGTCAGAGGTATTTTTAATAAAAGTTATAGACAGGACATGGGCAATATACAAAAATTCATGGCCCATGACTTATCTTATACTAAAAATACCTGTTTTAAACCTTAGGGCGTGCGGGCACAGGAGTGGGAGGGGACCTGCTGCTGGGGGACATCTGAGGAGGGCAATGCTGGGACAGGGGGTGCTCAGGGCCAGCAGCACCAGCTGCCAGAGGGTCACAGACTGCAGCTGTTCCAGCCAGCCGGCTGGGGACCACAGCTGCTCTGGCCAGCCAGGTGGGGACTGCTGCTTGGGGCTGCAGAACGCGGACTATGGCTACTGCAGGTGGGGACTGTTGCCTGGGGGCTGGAGCTATGGGGTTCAGTGTGGCTGTCCCCAGGGCCGCTCCAGCAGCAGCTGGTCTGGTTGTCCAGAGGGCCACCTGAGCAGCTAGCCCTGGACTCAGCTCCTTGGACAGCCCTGGGGTCAGCCACATGGAACCCTGAAGAAATGGAATCTGTGACTTCCGCAACCTCTGTGACAGACAGGAAGCCCTACCTATAAGTCATGTTTTCTAGACCTTTAGCCATCTTTATCTGGACTTTCTCCAATTTGTCCACATCTTTTCTGAAATGTGGTGCCCAGAACTGGACACAATACTCTAGCTGAGACCTAATCATTGTGGAGTAGAGTGGAAGAATTACTTCTTTTGTCTTGCTTGCAACACTCCTGCTAATTCATTCCACAATTATGTTCACTTTTTTGCAACAATGTTACATTGTTCACTCATATTTAGCATGTGATCCACTACAACCTTTGTGTACTTCATTCATTTCCCATTTTGGACCCAACACATCCAGGGCTTCTTAAATCAAAACTAGTATACTGAATTATACCTGGATTTCCCCCCCTTAACTACTTGCAGTTTTTTTAAAAAATGTCTGTTTTCCCTCCAATTAACTACTTTCCCATCTTCTTTTGTTTTCCTTCTGCCTCTCATTCTTTCTTTGTACCTGTCTCTCCTGGGCATCTTATTTTCTCTTCTACTTTCCTTGTATATCTCTCTTCTTCACATCTCTCCTTACCAGTTCTGGACAATTACCTGGACAGCCAGAGCATGCAGTGCTGTATGAGGGGCTCCTCCCTTGTTCCTTGCTCGCCTGGAAGCTAAAGTCATAACTCCTTCACACCAGTGGATTGACAGTCAGGTGGGAGAAAAATGCTGTTCTCAAGCCTCACAGGAAGAGTCAAAAGTGGTGTGATGGGGTGGATTAACCTCACACTGGAAAGAAAAGGGTGAAGGAATAACTCTGGACCCAGGAAGCCTCACTCTAGCAGACCTACTGGAGGAGGACTTTAAAAGGGAGTTTCTTCAGCACAGCAGGATGATGGACAAAGAGATCCAGATCTGCATTCACTGCTATAGAGGGACTATATCAGGAAGATATCCCCTGGAGAAGGACTGCTGCACAAATCCAGGAATCCCTAGCCTGCAGAGGCCTCTAGGCCAGGTTGCAAGGAACAATAAAAAAGTTACAATACATCCTGAGGAGTGAATCTAAGTACTAGGTGGGAGCTCAGTTGCCAAGCTCCCATATATCCTCTAACTGATGCTTCTTTCTAGATCACTTGGTAAGATCAGGCTCAGGATCTCTGGATATCCTACTGGTGGCCCTGATTTTATGAAAATGTAGCAAATACTGTAACTTTGAATGCCATCATGCTAAGAGAATCAATATGGAAAGCAAGAAAGTTCCAGCTCAGTTTAGGACTCAAGTTTGGCTGTCCTACCTCAAAACAACTTTGGATAGAGCTATGCCAAATGCCTTTTTCACTTCAGGAGTATGCACATGCCATGACAGAATTTAATTTTTTGGGCGTTCATGAAATGTGAATTTCACTGTTAACCAGAGGTTTTGTATTTCAAAAGGGTGAAATTTCACCCCCTGGATGAAATATTTTTTGTGGGAAGTGGCGCAGGCCAAGGCATGTGCTAGCTGCTGCTTCCTGAGGCCCCATTGGCCTGGTGGTGGGGAGTCGGGGGAGGGGGGGCAGCAACCCGCAGCCAGTGGGAGCTGTGATCGGCCGAATCTGAAGACACTGCAGGTAAAAAACCATCCCGGACTGTCAGCGGCTTTCCCTGGCAGGCCACGTGCCAAAGGTTGCCTATCCCTGCTCTATAGCAATTACAAGGGAGGATTTACTTGTCTTCTTCCCAGTCTCCAGTCCACTCATCCAGAAGAGTGAGTACCCTGTATTATAGTTAGATATGTAGTTAGGGTTTCATCTTGCACCATTAAGGCACATTGAATGTTCAAAGGGGCTTTCATTTACCTGGATCATCAAGACTTGCACTGCCAGTTCCCAGTATAATAAAGCACATTTCTAAAGGCATCTCGTTATAAGCTTGCAACATGTCCACTTGCACCACCTCGGTACCTGATATGGTAATTGGCAGGAGACATATCTAGTTAGGAACACTAGGGAGTGTGTAGTCACGTGACCTAATATGCTTTTATTGCTTTTAATTTGTTTGCTTATGTAAGTTTGAATTATTTGGGAGCTCAAGGGTGGTAGCCATTGCCTTACAGTGGTTACCTCCTTGTCTCTCTGGAGGCAACAGCAGCTAGCTATATTCTTTAGCCACCACTAGGAGGAAGCAGGCATCTACCAGCGGCACTGTGAAATGAGCCCAGGTGACAGTAAGATTAGAACTGTCCAAAGACTGCATGATACCCCTCTCTTGTTTTCACATCATTCCAGTACGATGCCAGTGCCAAAAAGTATATTAAATCAAGAAATGTGCCATCAGTTTGAATGAGAAAAGTTTTAAGCCAGGTCTTCCATGTGATCAATCAATACTAAGAGAATGTTTGTATTTTTCAAAGATCTTTCAGAAGTGTTCAAACACCAAACCAGTTGGTTAATAATTTCCATTATGCCCAAGATGTCAGCTGAGCAACCTTTAATATCTCCCTGTATCTCACTGTTAATGACAAAGGTCAGGTCCTTTGACATTCAGAGATTGAAAGATCACATCTTACTGTTGCTAATATCACAGGGCTTAGATCTTATTCTATCACTTGGATAAGGGATCGGAGGCAGGAGAATGGATGATTACTTTGATGCATTTTCTATTTTATTAATTTTATGTAAATATTCTCCTTTGTTTGCTGTTGGAATATGTTCATGTATTTTATGTATGCATATGCATATGGCAAATCCTGTTAGGAAATGCCGTGAAACATCACTTAGCTATGGCATATCAACTTTCAGTTCAAAACCAAACTGACACATCAAGAGCTACTTTAAGTCAAGATCTGCCAAATAGATGGATTTTTGCCTGTTACTTCTCCCAGCAGGGGGAAGAAAAATAATAATAGTAATAAGATTAATGCTGGAGCAAGTGGTAGATGAAAGTAGAAGAACTTTTCTATCACATCATCAGTGGCCACTCAGAAATATGACTTATCTACAGCCCTTAAAAAAAGCCACATGAGTATCTTTAGAGACTGCTGCCATAAGGCTGCCAGTTTCTTTTATTGAGCTTCTCAGTCATCAATTAGGCTTGATAAAGCAGAAGAAAATGAATGCTCACATTTGGTGTATTTCTGGCTGACTGCATTGATTTTTGGCTTGTGGATAGATTCAATTACGTGGTGCATTCCGAGCTTTTTGTAATTGTAATTTTGTTGGACCTCCTGATTCAGTAACTTCTTAATTTCCTAATTCCCTATGAAGTCAAAAGTGACATTGTAGGGTGTGTTTTAAAAAACTGTGCATAAGGTACATTCATAAAACTTAGTAAAATAATAAGTTTTATGCATGCACTCAAACACAGTGGTCTCAGTTCTGAAAATGTGCATTAACTTCATAGCATCCTGAATTGAAAAGTAACATGGCTTCTGACACCTTTGGTGTTGGACAGCACGTTGACTTTAAGTAGAAAACTATTGTCATTCTCTTGGGTTCTGTGCAAGCTCTGAATATATGGCACTTGAGGTCTGATGCTCCTTTCAAGTCTATGACCTGTATTACTGGTTACATGAATATTTTCTGCTTGCATAAGAATTCTCTTTCATGGCAACTCCTCACCTACCTTTTACGCAACATTTCTTTCTTCTGTATGTGGAAAAAAAATCAAGTATGTAAGTGTGTCTATTAGAATGGATTGAAAACTGATAAGACATGAACATTCATGTTAATAAACTACTCCAGTTTAATGGAGTCATGCTATCATGACAAGTATTCATGATCTAAGAGTTGTCCCTAACGTTCTTCTCATTTTACCAGCTCCACTGGCCAAGAGCTTCAAATAGGTGTTCACACAAAAACATGGCAAAACACTGTTTACTATCAAACTGACAGGAAGACAGGGGCAGGCATTGAAAAGGAGGCCATATCCTGTTTTCAGAAAATGTTGTTACCCCATTTAGTGAGTTAAAACCTAAAATTGTGGTTTTTTTCCATTTATGTTAGTGCAGAATGGGTTCAGTCATGGATTACAAGAGTCAGGTTCTTTGGTGGGAGAAGTAGGGAGGGGAGGAGCCAGTAATTACTATTTCAGGGGTGACTGCATAGACATAGTTTGACTTCTATATTTGGGGAGGCAAAGGGCTTAATGCTATTAATAATAGGTATAAGCCTAACTTCTGCATTTATCAACTGTTAGTAATACTTAAATTACCGTGTACTTGAAATCACAAATGCAATTTATGTTCATTATTTAATCACCCTTAATTTTTTATTTTAACTTAGTTATTTGTGATCTTTACCAGCTACTCCTTAAAAATTAAGATCAGCATAAAAACAAATTCTTCAACAGACAGAACAGAACTGAACACTTAAATGTAACTATGAATCATGTCTCCCTGGTTTCAGAGCTACTTAAACATGCAATGCACATGTCAAACAAATTCATCACTAAACTCTGTCTCCTCTGCCCATCTACCTAAGCACATTCCACTGACATTTAATCTTCCCTGTTCACTCTGTCACTCACCTGGGCTTGACACAGTCAATGCTGTACACTGCACAGATGCTTGGGAAGCTGGTCAGATCTTATGTTCACTTGCTACAATGTTACTGGCACTGATTAGAATGTGGCCCCTATGTCTAGATGCCTGTGTTTCTGGGGTGACTAGGAAAATTGAGAAGGCCCCAAGCTGGAGCTCTGCTGTGACCACCAGGAACTGCTTTCCTGTCCTCCCCTTAGGCAGCCCTGATGGGGAAATTGACCTGAATGCAGACAGCATCTGGCCTTGTCAATCGCCCCCACCTCCCACCAAAATGTTCCTCTGCAAGGAGGAAGCAGGGCCAAATAGAAGTAGAAATCTAGACACCCTTTGCCACCATGCATCACCTGTGCAATGCACCCAGTTGGAGGAGCAATGCCCATGGTGGCTGGTGACTAAATGTTTTTCAGGCTCGGAAAAAGATTCTTACTTATTATTATTATTATTATTTATTATTATTATTATTTATTTGTCTTACTCAGAGGGCCCAAACAGGATCAAGGTTCCATCATGCTAGGTGCACAGATAGACACAGTTCTTCCCCTGAAAAAAATGACAAGCAAATTAGAAACAAGGCATGGCAAGTGAGCGTGACACACAAACGAGGGAAATTGGGACGAAGACTAGGGTAGCAAAAGTAAGAATACAATTAGGTTAGCTATTCTATCATTTGATGGTCATAAATAATGTACTTTGTTTATCTATTTAAGATAATAAAATCATCTATCTCTGACTGACAAACAGCCTCACCCTCCTCGGTTGGCTAAATCCGGGGTTCTCAACATTTTTCTCTCTAAGCCCCCAAGCACTAGGGTGACCAGATGTCCCAATTTTATAGGGACAGTCCTGATTTGGGGGCCTTTTTCTTATATAGGCTCCTATTACCCCACACTCCCTATCCTGACTTTTCACATTTGCTGTCTGGTCACCTTCTCCCCGCCCTACCTCAACACGCTGTAATAACTCCCGGACCCAGCAGGGGAGTGGGGAGTGGCCAGGGCTCTGAGCTTCAGCCACTAGGTGTGGGTGGCAGGATTAGGGCTTTTCACCCTATGGGGCAGTGTAGCTGGGGTCTCAGGACTTTAGCCCCATGGGGTGGGTGGGGCTTGGGACTTCTGACCCATTGGGTGCCGGGGCTCGAGGCTCCAGGCTTCAGCTGTGGGGAACCAGGGCTCGGTGCTCCAAGCTTTCTGCCCTGGGTCTTGGCCAATCTAACACCTGCCCTGCCTTGCAGACTTCCTGAAACCAGCTCACGCACCCTTGGGAGAGGGTGGAGGAGGCTGCAGAACCCCTGGTTGTGAACTGCTAAGCTAAATCATTATAGCATAGTAGAAGTGAGTCTTGTTTTGAAACAGAGAAGGATAGTGATATTACAGTTTGATTTAAGAGAGGCATGGATGGAGGACAGTAGGGAAGGGTGGTCCAGCAGTGAGGTCATTTGCCTAGAATTTGGAGATCGGGGTTCAGTTCTCTGATTTGCCACAGGCGTCTTGTGTGATCTTGGGAAAGTCACGTAGTCTTTCTGTCCTCAATTTTTCACCTGTAAAAGAGGGATAATAACTTGAAGAAACACAGCTCAATGATTGTGAGGTGCTCAGATACTATGGTTTAATACCTGAGATAGAAAGGACAACATAGCAGTAAACAGAGACAGGTTTGTAGGAGAAACAGCAATATAGGCATTCAGAATTATGTTAGTGGTAACTGTAAGCAAAAAGAGAGACTTTAAATATACTGCACCCTAAGAAATGATGAATTTTTTATCAATCCCATTTACTTTAATTTTCTTAAACAATTCTGTGCTGATGAATCAGAAAAATAAAGACCCAAACTGAGGCCTAAGTCTCCATGGAATACCACAGCTCAGAGTTAGAAGTTGTATTTCTGAAAGATTGCAGTTAAATACACCTCTTTCATGATATCTTTTACATTACACTCTTCGGAGTCACTCTTTAAGATATTGCTCACTTACATGACTATTAAAATTTGTTCTAACAGGGAATCACTTTTGTTCTTGGGCTATGTAGTCTACCTCACATTCATTAAAATAAATCTTGATTAATATGGCCATTTTCATGAAAAGGGTTTAGGCAGCAGGGAATCAATTTATTTAAGAAGCTTTGTTGTAGGCCACGGATAATAAAAATCACATTAGTATTAAAAAAAGACGGTGGCATATCACACAGATATCTTGTTTTTTTACCGTAGTTTTGTAGGGACAAACTTTAAGTGGATTATCTGGGAGGAAAGAGATGATTAGCATTTTAAATGTATAACTGTTAAATTTATAAATGAAATTAGGATCGTTAGAGATAACCAGTCCCTTCTCCAGCCTCATAATTCTGAAACCTATCTAAGGTACTTATATGGTGCCATCACTGCAGTATTTGGGTTCCTCACAAGTTTGTATTTACCCTCATAGCACTCCTCCAAAGTACAGATGATCTGTCACCCCCATTACATATTGAGAAATAAGGCACAGAGAGGCTAAGTGACTTGCTTAGGGTCACACAGGAAGCCTGTAGCAGAGCAAAAGCTGAATCCAGGTCTCCTAAGGCCCAGGCTAATGCTCTAACTGGACAAGTTAAAACTTAATATTGCTGCTATGAATCATTTTAACACTTAAAGCTCACTGATATCACTTCAGGATGACGTGCATTTTAACTTCTCTTCTCTATAATTCTTAGGTACAAATTCACACTGTCTAATCAACACCTAACACGAGACTACATAAATACCAAATTTACAGACTGTGTACCTCCTTCTTGGTTGCTCTGATATTTTAAGATTCATATCAACAATTAGGATAATTAAATCATTCAGTGACAGCTTTAACATAGCTGAATAATTACCTGGCAGGCATTCATGAGACAGCTCTGGGTGCCTGAGTTGCTTTGCCTTTGATGTGATGTGTTACTCCCATGTATCATGCTCTGTCTATTACACAGAATGCCTGATTATAGCATCCAAAAATGTTAGTTTTATGCATTTTTCTGTAGGAATTTTTAAATAAAAAACAATCTCTCAGAGGCGTGCTGGAAAAGGCTCTCCAATGCCATTTCACTATTGGTCAAAACACTTACTGTTTATAAGAAAACATAGTAATATGTTTATTCGTATTGTTTATTTCTTTATACTATACCATTCTGCTAATGGTAGACAGCTGATAGGACACCCAGTGGAGCATTCTTCCCATCTGTTCATCTATCAACCCTTCCTTGGCAAGAAGCATGAAGATTTTTATCCTTAGATTGCACTGAAAAGGCAAATGTATAATACAAAATGGTCTCAAATGTAAAAACAATATTTTATCTATGTTGTTTCCCTGCTGGACAGAATTACACCAACCATACAGCCAGGACAAGTTAAGTTGTGATTGCCACTAGCATTTTTGTTACTCCTGCTCCTATGCCACCTAGTGTAGGCTCTGTCTGCTGTGATGGACATAAAGAATGATGTAAAATATCGATGTGATATATACTAGCACTCGTTGTTTTCATAAAACATCACTGCAGTGAAAGTGATTTTAGAAGAGATCTCTGTTTCTCTGTCATTGGATTATGTACCACAAGCTGCATGGCCTTGGAGGGAGGGACCATGTGTGTCATGCTCAGATGACTCCTTCTGGACAGTGACTAGAGCAGCACTGAGGAGCTCTGGAGTCCTCTGCAGAAGATGCAGAGCCAAGAGTGCATTAAGCGTGAATGAGGAGAGGAAGGGACAAAAGGGTGAGGAGAGGATTCCAGAGGGCCTGAAGAGACAGAAGTATCTGCAGCCACAAACCTTGTAATTTTGACTACTCGTGTGGTTAAAAAATATCATAGCGGTTTCTGGACCATGAAAAGCTACAAACACTGGTTGCACAGAAGGCTGACCTATTGTATTCATTAGGTCTTCCCTCTGCGGTAAGGTAATAAAAAAGAGCCCCACATGCGTGGGAGTTACAGTGCAATTTGTAGGCAGAAAAGCTTAAAAATTGAGTTTTTTTCCTTCTTTGAGGACATCACTTCTCCATGTCCTGGACTTTTCCTTTTCCCCAAATCTGGGGCTCCACTCTGCAGGCAGTTGGATTTAATACACCCAGAGCGGGAATAACACCCATGCATTAGGGAGGAGGGGGAAATTCATAAACTATCTGTAGGAAAAGGAGTTACCTGCTTGAGAAGGGGAAGAAGTTCCCTACACCAGGATTTTCAAGCGCAGCCCCTTTCTGACAATAAAAAATACTACATGACCCAGGACAGGGGACTGAAGCCTGAGCCTGCCCCAATTCCACCACCCCAAGTTGGGGTCTGGGGAGGGGAGGGCAAATCCCCAGCCTTGCCGCCCTGGGCGGATGGTCTGTAACGTAAGCAAGTCTAAATCAGCCCTGGTGAACCAATGAAAATAGGATTGTGACCCACTTGGGGTCCTGAATCACAGTTTGAGAACCACTGCTCTACGCCAATCCATTCCTCACCCCCTTCCTTTAGGAACTCTAACAACTGTTGGATTTTATTAGGCATGGACAAAGCCATCAAATTTGGATCCTGTCAGCTGAGCTGTGCACTCCTAAGTTGTAGCCAAATTAGCTGAGTATTTGTGCCAGGATGCATTGACAGGAATTGCTGAACGAATGAAGGCCTGAAGTGAGTTAACTGCTTTATATATATCTATCCATCCTGGGGCATTTCTAAGGTTTCTATCACTAGAGCGTCTAAGCTCTGTACTATGAAAGATAGCACTGAGTATGCCCTAATTAGGCTTTACATTCTTGTTCCTATTTTTTAAACTTTTCTCTTCTTCCTCTTTCCTCTCTTGAGGTGGTTCATTTTCTTCTTGCCCTTTCTTTCCATCTTTGCCATTTGCGACTGCTCATGGTGGGGAGATACTGAGGGAAATGGTTCTTGCATTTATCCCTGGACTCACACTTAGTCTCAGACCAGTGATCACTGCTAACGTTTTCCACACCTAGGGTTCCACCAGTAAGAATGCCTCAATGTTTGACAGTCTGAAAACAGGCCTATGTAATAAAACCGCAATGTACATGAGTGCTGGTAAGATACTCATAACTATTTCTTGTCCCCAGTCACATGATATGGGTCAAAGTTATAAAAGGTTATACCTGTGGCAGGGTCAGCGGACACTGACAGCTGGTGCACTTTACTTGTGTTGTGTGATCTGCTTCTGGGGAAGCCCAATGAGGTTTTTCTGCATCCCTTCTGGGAGAATAAGCAAGAGAAGTGACTGTACATCAGCTGCCTCCCCAGAATGGAATCACATTTGGGATGACATATGAGTGACAGAAAAGACTTATGCTATATAAAGTGAGGAAACAGGTAAACTCAGACTAGTTTGCTTCACCAAATAAACTGTTAAATCATCGTGGAAAAGGCTTGAACCCTCCAATTTAGCCTGCCTACAGCATATTGTGCTAAAGAGAATTTTTTTGGCAGAGCGAATATCCTATTATTATCCTGAATGCTACAAAAATGTGTGTGGATTTGATGCAAAACTAAGGTTGATTCACTCTGATATTAGGAAAAAAAAAAAGATTACACACCATTTCAAATTACAGTTAGTGAGTAGATGGATTTAACACCAATAATAATGTATATTAAAAACAGATTATTCAGAAATCATGCAAATATTTTTTTTTATATTGCAGCTTAAACATTTAAAAAGGCCCTTTCATTTCCAATGTAATTAACACTAACTGTTTGTATTACAGTTTCTCCCTCAGATTTTCTGTCACAGGACATTTTGTGTAGTCATTTACTCTGGAGCCAAGTGTGTGCACTGGCGGGGAGGAGGGGAAGGAAATGCTCGCAAACGGGTATAATGAAGAGATGCCAGTGATGACACAAGATATAAGACAGTAAAAAATCAGGCCCAGAATGAGTACCCATATTATAGAACAGTAGTGTCCAATAGAAATTTGATGCTAGCCACACTGCTAATCACGCTTGTGGTTTTGAAGTTTTCTTATTAGTCACATTATAAAAAAGCCACAATAAGCCACATTATAAAAAAGCCACATACATTAGCCACAATTCAATAGCTTATTAGTCCCATGTGGCTAGTGATGAACGTATTGGATACCACTGTCATAGAACATTTCAAATTCAAGCACCAGAGAGGAAGATCTAAGGAAGAAACACATACCATGCTTTAAAGCCAGGTTTTATGTATCTTTAAATCGGGGTTTTGTTCCCCATTCCATCAATGGCTCTTGCTCTCTCTCTCTCTCTCTGTGTGTGTGTGTGTGTGAGAGAGAGAGAGAGAGAGAGAGAGACCATATGGCTCAGTTTCCTCAAGGAAGTACTCAGAGAAGCTAACAGTCTCCCTGGAGAAATAGTCAGAGAGGGGTATTGCACTGGGTGTTTTCTTAAATTACAATTAAAAGAAAAGACTCACTAACAGTTTATGTATCACTCTGATGATTTGGAAATCCCTGAATTATAGAGTTTATAATAGTAACACTCACTACACAAACCTGGCTATAATACAGTGAATAATGTTAGTAGCTGTGATAAAGTGCTGGAATTGGACAAACAAAATGCTTCCTCAGCACTAATAATCTCATTATTTCAAAGAAACATCTCAATCAAATCTAAAAATAAATTCTGTCATATTTATTTGGGACACATAAGAGGCCCACGTTGATGTAGTGAAAACAAATCATAATCAACTGCTCTTTCCATCTATATTAGGGTAGAAAAGAGTTGACTGTATGTAACCTGCTTTAATTAGCATTTCATCAAAGTAAACAGTGTAGTCAGATGCTCTGTTTCAGAAAGGTAACAGGCTACCGTGTAATAAGTTAATAGTCCACAGCATAGCCTTTTCTGCCTCTAAATATAGAAAGTTCTTCATAGCACGAAAGGAGCCTTATGTCTGCTGGCAAAGTAAAAACAACATTTAGAAAAGGAGAAGAAAAGCCTCCTGTTTGAGAGCAAGCTGCTTTTTAAATTTGGACTTTTCATTCTGAGTAGCTTCTTTTTGTTTTTTTCTTTTACGTAATTCTACTGTTCATAGTGAATATAGATAGAATTGATCTTTTTTCTAAAATAATTGAGGGCCTCATGGTAGCCCCTTGTTCTGTTCGAGCCATATCCCTATCCTTCCACATACGAGTTGCTTCCTTGGTAGTGACATCTTCTCCCTCCATGGAGAGCTTTCTGTGGGTCTGTGCTCTTTGTCTTCATGCAGTTAAGGATGGAATTATAACTTCATCCCAAGGCAGAATGGTATGTTAAAGTTTTCTTCAGTAACATGGGGTATAAATTAGTAATGGAAAAAAAAATCAAAAGATTTTGTTTCCTTTAATTATGCTCCTAAAAATGCAGATATTTATGCACATTCCTTGGGTCTGCAAAACTAGAGAACTGGATGGAAATAATATGAAAACAGATTTCCATGCTGTATTTCCTCACTTTAGATTCCAAATATGGTCACTATAAGAAAATGTAGAGATGCTCAAAAGAGAAAGAATAATAGGAGAATCAAGTTATCAACAATCACTTTGGTTTACATTACATTTTGGGGAAAGTTTATGGTCTTTATTCATTCTTTATTAATTGTACCAGTGAGTTTCTGAATGTTGCAGGAGGAAGATCAGAGAAAGGGGTTTTATGACCCAGTCTAATGTCAACAGTCTGCTCTGCCTCCAAACCATTTGAGAGACAGAGGAAACCCACTGCAAGACAGTTGGATGTGAAGGATTCAAGAAAGCAAATGGTCAAGCAGGAATGCAAATTTTCTCATTTGGGCACCTGTAGTACCAGACCATAGGGTCTGTAAGCTGCTGCTCGGTGCTGTCTCTTCTCTGAGAGAGAGAGTGAGGGAGTTCTGCACTTTGGAGGGCTTAGCCCATTGGCAGTGCACATATGGCATTATGATATTAATGGTATTAAGTAAGGCAGCTGTGTTTCTATTAGGACCAAGGGATTTTTTGACTTTATTACAGGACTCACTCATCTTATTTGGTGGAATAATTTATGGTAATGGTGAGAAGCTTCTTCTTGATTTAAAGAAAATGTTTTTAAAATGAGAATTTATATAAAGTGTTGGAATGGACGGGGTTTTTTGTACTCTGAAAAAATGGGGGGTGGGAATTTTGTGAACTGGTGACTGGGAGAATAAGTAGGTATGTTCTTCTATGCCTTTAGTGCCAGTATGAGGAGAGGATGTTGCTCTTACAAAGATGATCCATATATGCACATAGTTTAAAGATATTATAGAATGCAAATCTAAATTGAAGGAGGTTTGAGGAAAAACAAGTTAATATAACAGTGAGATTGCATTTACACATTTTGGTGAACTTAAACTGGATGTGAGACCTCTTTTATCTAATCAGTGAGGGTAAGAATCGGGAAGATGTATTAGTTTCAGACTAATTTCTGACCCAGCCTTAAAAGTCTATCATTTAATTACACTTTTTGTTACTGGAGTTCTCTAAAGTATCTTTTCTCCACTCCTGTTTTATATATATGATCCTGGTTTTCCATAGATGTAGAAGTCTTCATTCTCTGCATAAATCTGATTTTATGTAGTCTACTAATATCTTCTATTAGCCGCTAACACCAGAAAATAACACAGACCAGAAACTGCTCAGACAGAAATTATTCTGTTAAAAATAAATTAGACTTGCCATACTGTAATCTTGCTGCCTTAATGTAGATTTTCCACATAAGAAAGTAACTACTGCATTTGAATGAGAAAATTGTGGGGAAATTGATCCACAGAGAGTTAAGACATTTTAAGGCTTCAGACACTAATTGCCTGTTTTATTTTGATCTTACTGGGTATCTTGCCTCTCTTTCTTGCCCTTATACAGTCGCATGCTTGGAGCCAGATTTTATATATGTACAGAATAAGGATAGATAAATTGGTTTTGGGAATAAGAACCAGACCAAAACACAAACAAGACCTGAATGTTTATTTTGCTTTGGATACCCTTCTTTTTCTGACCCTACCAGGCTCCCACTGCACTTTAAAGCTTGTGAGTTACTAGTACAAAATGAGAGCCCACAAAGGTCTCTATGCACAGAACAGATACAGCATAGCTTTCCACATTTCCTGAACCAGTGCGCCTCTCCTTGGCTTGGAGGAACTATCTGATACTATAATGTGTAGTTCAGTTTCTACATGCCCATTTAGTTTCAGTGTAATGGTGGTTCTTGCCACATGTGCACTTGGCAAGGGACCTGAGACAAACCCACTTCAACAAGGGCACCAAATGGATTACACCATGGTGATTTAGCCATTACTGTTTTGAGTTGGAGGGTTTCTCTATTTCAGTGGCTCTCAGCCTTTCCAGACTACTGTACCCCTTTCAGGAGTCTGATTTGTCTTGCATACCCAAGTTTCACCTCACTTAAAAAATATTTACTTACAAAATCAGACATGAAAATACAAAAGTATCACAGCTAACTAGTACTGAAAAATGGCTTACTTTCTCATTTTTACCATATAATTATATAATAAATCAACTGGAATATAAATACTGTACTTTACATTTCAGTGTATAGTCTATAGAGCAATATAAACAAGTCACTTTAGTTTGCACTGACTTCTCTAGTGCTTTTTTACATAGCCTGTTGTAAAACTAGGGAGATATCTAGATGAGTGGATGTAATCCATGAAAGACCTCTGCGTACCAAGAACTACTGCTCTATTCCATTGTCATTGTAGGCCCATGGGGTAATCTCTGTTAGCTCAGCTAGGGTCTTCAAATTTTGTGAGTTCCAGGATTCTTTTATGATGAAAGGGAGATAGAGTATATGCATTTGCCTTTGATATAAGGAACACTGAAATATATAAGTCCAGAAAAGTGAGTGCAATATGCAGTTTGTCTTCGAGATAGGGAGTTGGATGTATTGCTGATGATTAAAGGGAGCATAATGGGATTCAGGGGAGTAGGAGTCATCACTTAATAGTAGGAGAAAATTTGATTGAGCGGAAAATGTGAAAATATTCGGAGGGGAATATGAATAACTAAGAGGACAAAGTCAGCATCACAGTAACACTCGGAAGCATCCAAACTTCTCTGGATTTACCCATGCCAGTCAAATTTCTGCTTTTATTTTTTTTGTCAGGTTACATGAAGGCCTTGACCTTGTGACTTCTCTTATTTAGAAAACAAAACAAAACAAAACCCACAGATGAAAACACATTAAATATTTTTTAAAATCCCATATTTGATTTTTGTTGTACTTTGACTTCATTCAATGAAATATCAGTGACATATCAGTGACACAAAAGGCCCGCAGCATATTTAAAAAAAAGCATGCTAAGACAAATCAGATTGGCTAAATAAATTCTTACTATGTACATAGATACCAAGGCCAGAAGGGACATTGTGATAATCTGTTCTGACCTCCTGTATTGTACAGGCCATAGAACTGCCCCAAAAGCATTCTTCCAACAGATCTTTCAGGGGGAAAAGATCAATCTTGATTTTAAAATTGACCATGATGGAGAATCTACCACTAACTTCGATAACCCTTAGTGTTAAAAATGTCCACTTTATTTCCAGTCTGAATTTCTCTAGCCTCAGCTTCCAGCCATTAGATCAGGTTTTGTCTGCTAGACTGAAGCATCCTTATCAAATACTTGTTCCCCAGGTACTTACAGATGTAATCACATAAACTCTTAACCTTCTTTTAGCTAAATTAAATAAAACTGAGCAACTTGAGTCTGCCACTGTAAGTCATGTGTCATTCTTGGGGTTCATCTCTAAGCCTTCTCCAATTTATCAACATCCTTGAATTGCGGACACCAGAACTGGACATACTATTCCAGTAGTACAACAATGCAAATGTGGAGGTAAGATAACCTCTCTACTTCTACTAGTAACTATCAGTGGCTGGTATAGTCTTGAGAATAAAGATTCCTTTGTCCTCAGTGATGGCTTATTTCAATAACTGTATCTAATTCACTTCACACTTGCACTTTGTGTGGTAGAAGACACTGACCATTTGAACTGCCTCAAAATGCAGCTGATGTACAAAGGTAATTCATACAAATGTAAATGTATTTTATTATATTAACTCTCATTTCTAGATTTCTTTGTGCTTTTCTTTATGGGTAATTTCTCACTGATGCACTCAGTGATTCTCGGCATCTTTAATTAGATTATCGCCAATCGCAAGCATTGAAAAATCATGAGATAGGTTCCTAAAATCATGAGATTCATTTAAAAAATATGTGTTTGTTTTTTAAAAAATTGGGATTCTTTTTATTGGCCTTCTGAATTTTGAACATTTAGGATACACACAGGATACATTTTCTCTGCAACCAAGGGGAGCAAAGATTTAATTTTTTAATGAAATCTGAGTTTCTGACAAAATAAGACACCAAGAGCTGAATCTTTGGTAATAAAACACCATCACAAGGCTTGCAATAAAATTGTGGGAGTTAACTTGTCTATGGAAGTTTTGCCAATTTCGCAGTGTACATATTGAGAACCCATGAGGGTAGACTTTGGTAGGACATGGCATATTGCATGAGGAGAGGGAAGATTAGGACAGTACTCACTGGTTGCTTGGACGAAAAACAACAATTGAGTTTGTGGGGGTGGGGGGAGGAAAGAAGGAGGAAGGGGCAGGAGAATTAGGGGCTGGCACAGTAATTAATAGACCTGGGGTGAGAAAGTCAAAATTCTACCCTGTGGCTCTTCACACACAGGATAGTGTCTGAAGGCATAATCCAGCCAACTGCATTTAGTTTTGCCACAATGGAAAAAGTGAGAGTTTTAAAAAATATTGTTGTCATTGCAGCATGCAAAATGCCCTGGAGTGCAAACTTAATTTATATCTGAATGGTTTAAAAGAGCTAATATCCACACAACTGACAAATAATGCTCAAAGGTGTACAGGCTTCATTAAGGAAACTCAGAGTAATTATAATCACACTGATTAAACATGTGTACAAATTTTGATAAGTAAAGATTGTATCAAATTGTTCTACTTCTAAAGCACAACCAGTAAATAAGTAAGAGCTCAGCTGATGACCAATAGGCATTTTCCTCTTTCCCAGAGCATCCCAGTGGACACACCATTATTGAAAAGCAACAGCAAAAGCATGAAGCTTTTCATTATGCAAAGTGTCGAGCACCCTGAAATCACATTGAATTAATTTGGTTTGACCCTTCACAACAAAGGGATGCAGGTTTGATATGTATTCAAACAAACCTGTTCAAACATTGTCTCCATTTTTTTGACTTCTAGGAATCTGATTTTTAAAAGATAAATATTTACTTGGCCACAAGTAGTGTCACAGGGTAAATATGGGATCAGCTCAAGCACATATTAGTAAATAGCTCTGTCACAGTTCAGGGCAACTTCACCTGTATTTCCCTCAGTGGTGCTGCAAAGGTAGCCAGGTTCGACTTCCAGCTTCCCAGCTGTTGCCTTCCTGGGTGGAGATTTGCATCTGTCTCTCTTCTGACCAGAATATTCGCACACTGCACACCTCCCTGCCTTCACTGTGTATTTCCCAACACAGACAGGTTGCTCAGGGACACCTGCTTGCTTTCCCTTCAGAGACTGATGGACTGATTATCAACAGTTATAAATACCACACAGTTCTGACTATGCAAATCTATTCTATTTTTAAGGTAAAAAAAATATAGAGAAAATATATTAAGAACAACAAAAGAACTTAGAAACATGCTAATAAATATACCAGAATTAACCTGAACTCTCACATGGATTCTGGCAGGCTCAAATGTTTCCAGTCTGATCCTAAGCATTGGGTCCTTCCATAAACCAGCAGTTCTGTCTGTTTGTTGGACCAGTAAGAAGGCACTTGGTCTGTTTAAAATCAGATTTATCTGAAAGCACTTGCTTTGTTTGTTGGTTATTCCCAATGACCAACTGGGAAAGCATGGGAGTTTGGATAAAACCAGATTTTAAACTGGTAAAGGGACTTCTTACTGATCCAGAAAATGGACAGGACTTCTGGTTTACTTTTCCAAGGGTTTGGTTTCAGTGTAGATGTTATATCCTGAGTGATTTTACCTAATTACCTGCTTCAGTTTTCCTTGTTACTCTTCCCATGGAAATATATACAATTCAACAATAACACACATACAATATCATTTTAATACAGTGGATTTTAACATAACTCTATGAAGTTTAATTTAATTCAATAAGGTAACATCAGGCTACTGCAGGAAATTGTCAGTCTGTCACAATCTCTATTAAAGATTAGTAGCCTGATCAGTGGAAAGACTCTCCCAAACTTCAGTGGGTTTTGGATTAGACCCTAGATTTATATCATATGGTAGGGTGAGCTAGATGAAAGAATTGCAGTACCCATTGCTTGTCAGAGGTTGCCATTTTGAAGTTCGTAGTTAGAAAATCCATGTTACTGATGTTGCCACTTGATCCTTTCCATCTTTAAATGTGTAGCTGTCTCAAAAATTAAGGTTGAGATTTTCAAAGATGCCTAAGGATCTAGATGTCCAATCCTCTTGAAAATTAAGTCAAATCAGGACATCTGTGTAAATCCTGACCCATGTTTATCTTATACCATTTGTTTTCAACACTTGAGAGATAAAATGTCAGTCTTCTGCATTAAGATTTAGGCACCAGGTGCCTTTAGTATTAATTACATAAACTTAGAAACTAGAGATGGAAAAGGCCTTCCAGACCCCGGTCCCTACTAATGGAAGGATTGGAAACTAATGGGAGTAGCCTATTACATCACAGTGCGGAAAGCTCAAAATAGACCTTCAAATTTTGTGAATTATGCATGATCTTTTTGTTACTTAAAAATACAGTAAAAGAAACATTTTTCTATTTGCCAGATGTAAAGTAGATTTACTTTCAGGCTTTTTCAGTTGGCAGCTTATAACTATCAGATAGGATAACAGCTGTGAAACACTGACTGGAATTCATTGACTTACTGATGTGCGGAGAACTCACTTGTCTCAGAGGACTAATTTATTTGAATTTTGAAATGTGGAAGCTCCCTCTTTAGAAAGTAGATTTGATATTTCACATTTGTTTTAATGCTTGGTTCTTGTTTTGCATCATCAAAACAAAAGGATCTGAACTCATTTCTCTGTCTGTTTCTGATTTGTGTTTTAAACCAGTGGTTCTCAAACTCATTGAGACTGCGACCCTTTTTTCCTTACCCCTATGCCGCCACGGTCCCTTCTATATCCACCGAAAAGCCGCCGAATGAAGAAGTAATGCATTCGGTGGCTTTTCAGCGGCGGCGTAAGCTCGCAACCCCCCTGGGAGCGCTTGGTGACCCCCAGAGGGGTCGCGACCCCCAGTTTGAGAACCCTTATTTTAAACAATTGACTGAGTTTGTCCTTATGTTAGAATTAATTAAGCATGTCTGAGTTTTGCAAATTGTCTACAGTGGAATGGTCATTTTGAGACACTATTAATGAATAGAGTGTATGACAAGATCACTAACATAAGTTTCTGAAAATGAGCTTCTTGTAATTACTCAAGAATTCACTGTAATCAATTTAATCCATTTAGCAGCAGGGGCCTCACAATTAAAAAACTGGTAAACTTGAAATGCAAAACCAAATTACATCGTTTCCTTGTTTAAGAAAGATAGTGCTAAATGCCTTGAAATGTTAATACAGAAAGCTATCAAAAGGAGAAAGAAACACCACTGCATCACCAAAAGTCATTTAAATTAAGTGGATCTACCTCCAGGAGCCCCACTGATTATAGATATTAGATGATTTTCAATTTAAACATAAAGGCTATCAAATTCAACAAGTGGCAGAAGAACGGCATGAAAGAATGAGCAACTGTTACAGTCAAGGGACAGTTGATAGTCCACAACTGCAGATACTGCATTCCTATGGTGCTGATGTTCCATCACCCACTGTCTGAGGTTCAACATGCTACACTCCATTTTCTAGTCAAGCACAGAATAGGGAGGTGCTAAGTTACAAGAGCAAACACTGTATAATATGTTTGCTCCTTGATAATTTACAATGATCAAAAATTACAATGTGATTTTCACGTGAAAAGAGTTGTTTCTTAACTTTTAGTGGAGCCAGGTCTTTTCATAGATTGATGATGGGAAAGTTTCTGTCCTTTTGGATTTGCACTAGTAAAATATAATTTAGTAATGTTGTGCTGGAAACCTAGTAATTAATGTCACACAGAGAGCGAGCCCTATTTAACTCCCTGTGATAAATATACTGTACACAAACAGAGGGTGCTCACACTGAGGTAAATCTAAGTTGACAGCACCACCATAAAGATAAACTAGATTTAACACTCCCAGTTATACCATAGCATACAAAAACTCTTCAAACAATTTGATTGCAGACAAGGGCCAGACAAGACTGGTGACTTTTGTGTATGCCTTTGGAAAAACCCTGTGAGGTACTATGAGGTTTGAAGTTAGTAGGTGAGTTTTTCTAACCCATGACTAGAGCTGGGTAAATAATTTTGATTTTTTTTTCAGCAAAAATCAGGGATACGTAAAAAAAACCCCAACATATGTTTATTGCCCGTACCCATGATATTATGTCTAATGCCTCGCAAAAGCAGACAGCCAGTCTTAATATGTTAATTCAGTATTAATGCTGGAACAAATTAAGTCCTGAAGAAAGTAACTGCAAATACTTGCTTACACATGGGTTGAATTTAGCCTATGCTACATGAGCTCTCAGTCCAATGCTGTGATAAACAGGGCTAATGTGATCCTTGGATGTATAAAGAGGGAATAGAAAGTAGGGAGGTAATGAAATGGGGAGAGGGTGGGGAATATAAGCACTTTGGATTGGAATTTAAAACAATCTTGACAAATTAGAGAATTGGTCTGAAATGAAGTTGAAATTCAATAATAAGTAGTACACTCTGGAAGGAAAAATCAAATGCACAACTATAAAATGAGTAATAACTGACTAGGTGGTAGTGCTGAAAAGGAGTAGGGAGTGATAATGGGTCACAAACAGAATATGAGGCAACAATGTGATGCAGTTGCAAAAAAAGAAAAGGTAATGTCATTCTGGGGTGTATTAACAGGACTGTTGTGCATAGGACAAGGGAGGTAATCGTCCCACTGTATTTGGCACTAGTGAGATTTTAGCTGGAGTACAGTGTCCAGTTCACTATTCAATCTGACAGGAAATTATTCACATAAATTGAAGAATAAAAAAGATGCTTTATGATTTTTATACCAAACTGTATTCCATTCTCCACAGGGGCATTATGAAGTTTGATAGGGCCCTTCATTTTCAGTTTTTATTTTATTTAGTTTTTCCCAGGAATTTATCAGTGTTTATCACCAGAACAACAAAAATAGGTGAAAATCAGTGCAAAAACTATTCATAACTTTTTAGGTAGATATCATGGTTTATTTTAGTGGATGGAAAAACAGGGGAAACATTCAGTAGATTGATGAACAGAATTCAAAGTATTAATGTGGTTTGCTGCAGAACTAAAACAGAACTCAAAATATAATGCTACCTCTTAGTTTAAGAAAACAATATATCCCTAATCCACAATTAAACAAACAGTTTACTATTGTAGACTTAGAACTATTAGCCTATAAATATTTACATTTAATAATTGGGACACACCATTTGCAGCACATAAACTCAACTTCATCCTTTTCTTCCGTTTTTTGGTTTTTTAAAAACTTTTGAATACTTCCTTGTGTTCTGAAATGTATTCTGATACAGATTTTCATTTTCTTCCCATTTTAGTGTGTCATATATTTAAACTGGTATCTCTGAACAGCTTGAAATGTTTATATTGTGGGTGAGCGATTCATCAGAATGTTCAGATGCACATGCACTTCAGAGGTTATTTATATGTCTGTTTATTGTGTGTCTTTTAGACTAATGCATGACCTTATTTCAACAGGCAGCTTTGTATATATACACTGACTAATGTATTATTGTAATACATATACCTCATGTAATGCATTGTATTTTCCTAATAAAATAAATTATTATTGTATATTTGAATGATACTAAAGTAGGGTGAAAATCAGAAAAAAAATGAATAACATTTTGTGAAACCTGGGAATTTTCTGGTAAAAGTTGGTTTAAACTGAAAACAAAGGTGCTTATTCATAGATTAAAGTTAGCGTAGCACATATAAGATGTAAATGGTGCATAAGCAATACATATAATTGGGCTTACTGATCATAGATTTCAATTTATGGAAAATGCTAAAGTAGGCTAAGGGGAGATAATATTATGAATCTAGAGAAAGCACATGGTGCTTTGATACATGAAAATTCAGTTACATGAATTTGAAGATTATGGATAATACTTCACAATATTGTTCCTAATTTATTATGTTCTGTAAAGCAATTAGATGATAAAAGACAGATATAATTTGATGTCACTCTTTCTGGACTTTTAACATCTACTTCAATGAGAGTAAGAGCAGGTTCACGATTTAATACATAATTACTAATTGAAAATTCAGAAGGAAAAGCCAATTGCCAAGGGTTCCCTACTGAAGTTTGAAGATGATAACCTTTTTTGAATTGTTTCAGACTTTCCTACAGATTGTACTCAAAAGTTGAAGGCAGAATGTCTCTGCAATTCATAAAGCATATTGTATCTCAACAAATAACCAAAATAAATTCAGCTCCTCTAACCAGAAACAAAAGTGATGACGATTCTGTTGGTGGACTTGCAATATATTTGAAAAGCACAACATACACATTCTTTAAGTAAAAAGAGAAATACGTTTTCAAAACCAAAGGACATGCACTTTTATGTTTCCAGATATATGGTGACCAAGAAAAAAACTGTAAAAAGTAGTGTATTTAGCTGAGAAAGTTATTTCACTTTTCATAGACTGGTTTGGAAACAACAATTCTGTGCCTTGCAAAATTTAGGATCCCTTCCTTTGATAAAATTGTTGTGATATTAGAAGATCCAGATTATTATTATTATTATAAGAATATAATAGGTACACATAATTTGGAGGACACAGAAAATGGTTAGGAAGATAAGACATAGTATGGGATGATGGACTAAATTCTCATGATTGAGAGGTGCAGAGCAGATAAGCATCCAAGTTTTCACATTCTTCTCCAAAGCTTATCTAAACTTAACTGAATGGTTTTGAGCTAGAAATCTTATGAAAACTGGGTTTTCGCATAAGACATTTAGTACTTATTTATGGGCATAAGCTAGACCATAAAAACCTTGAGAACAGTCTCTCTCTGATATTTTGCTATTTATGTTCCAGATGAGCTAATATATGATGAGCGCTATGGCAGTTAAAGGGTTATTGTGTTCCCTCCTAAAATATGGATGATGTGGGCAGGGTTATTAAAAAGAAAAGGGGAAGCTGGTGCAAAGGAAGCTACCATATGGGAAGCATATTTCCTCTTCCTCTCTAGCTAGCTGAAGTTGGAGAGGCCTTGGGTAGTTATTAGCAGGCACTATGAAATGATTCATTCCAGTTTTGAGGTTGTGCTTTAGAAATAAAGTTCTGAAAAAAGGGCTGTGAAGAGACCTGTAGCTGGGCCTTTATTTTTTTCATTCTTAGGTAGCACATCTGCATTCCAGTTTACACAAGGGCATTAAAATCCTATGGTAACTTATAAAGTGAAAGCTTTATTAAGTTGTGAGTGTACAGGTTCTTTAGAACAGCTTTTATTTATATCTGAATAAGTTTATTCATCCTATTGGTCTTAATTTTATCTCCAACAGGGAGTCACTGAGTATGGGGATTTTTTGACACTTTTTTTTCTTGTCACAAACATATAAATAAATAAAAAATAACAGAAAGTATGTTTCCATCCCCCATTAAGCCATTTATGTTGCTTTGTGAATGCTGACTTCAAGAAATGTAAGTAAAGATGCAACCCATAGCTAACGAGTTCCTTGGATAGATGTTTCCTGGAGCAGGATTCTCTAATGAGATAGGGCAACCTCTGTCTTTCCACTGTGATCCAATCCTGTAGGCATGGTCTGAGCACACCTAAGAACAGATACTTGTCACAGCCCATCACAGAAGAGCTAGATTTGGGCAACAGATAGTCTCCTGCTCTCACCGCCCCCTCCAAAAAAAAAAAAAGTAAAAATGTTTCAGTGTTGTCCAAATGGGTTTTTCCTGCTATAGACTCAGCTGCATATGTAGCTGATCTAGTTTAGGCATCTAATTCCAGGAAAGAGTTCACAGATAAGAATCTTAAGCAGAGATAGACACCGCAATCTGACCTGTCAGCTCGGCACCTAAATGCTTTGTGAATCTGGGCCCCAAGCCATATTCTTTCCCTCTGTATTTCACTTCTGGCTAGGTTAGGCAGTTCCCTGCTCAGCTTGATGGCTTCTGAGGATCCCCTCCTTAGGTACCTAAATCTCCCTCTGTATTGAATGTGGAGCTTGAATGTCAGATTCAGGGCTGAGGATTCCACTATGGAGCAGGGGTCCTAGGAGTTAAACATTTGCTCCACTCAACATTGCAGCACCTAAGTACTTTTGAGGATCTGGGCCTAAGCGAGTTTTCTTACATCATGCAGAAAGATCCGAGCAGGGAAATGAACACAGATCTCCTGTGTCCCAGGTTAGTGCACTCATTACTAGACAGTGTTTCCACTATTTTTTTTTTAATTTAGGAAATTCCGCAGGAATGTCAAAGTCTGATGTGTTGTAAATGTTTACTTTAAGGGCATGTCATAAGTGTGAAGTAGCCTACAATTAGTGTTTACGTGTAAGGGTTTAAGCGAAAGGTAACCTGAGAGGTGGACAACTGACCAATGAGAAATTCCTCAGGAGACAAAGGATTTTGAGTTTCAGTTTCTCTCTGGGTCTCTCTCTGTTCACCTCAGCTATGGGATGAACACAGCTATGTCTTTCACTGTAACTATAGATTCTATCAAGTATTGTAGTCAGTAAGTTTACCTTCTTTTTATCACTTGGAGGGTTCTCAGTGGTGAGTGTTGGCTGGGTGCTTCTGGATATTGTAAGCTTCAGCAGAGATATCAACAGTGGGAGAAAGTTGCTTCGAGGGAGAGGTTTGGTTTCTGAATCCTTTTGTTGATTATGGTAGATGCTGTTCTGTTGATGGTTATAAGAGATTTATTCCTTTCTTTTTTTCTTTTATTAAAATCTTTCTTTTAAGAAGCTGACTGCTTGTTTTCCATTGTGTAAGATCCTGGTTTTGGATCGGGCACATCTCGCAGGAGCAGGCGAGGTTTGTTTTTTTTCTCTCAAGCGTCCCAGGGAAGGAAGAAGTTTGGGGGGTTAGTGGAAAGGGAAAGAAGGGTCCCAAACTACCTTAAATTGAGTTTGGTGGTGGTAGCAGTTAGTTCCAGACACAGAAGAAGTTGTGTTCTGGGGAAAAACATTTTAACCCAAGCTGGTAAAATAAGCTGGGGGGGTTATTTCTTTTTTCATGCGGGTCCCCACATCTGTACCCTAGAGTTCAGAGTGGGGAGGCAATCCTGACAGGGCATGAGCTATATGTGGCAGTAGAAGAGCAGAATAAGACGTCAACAGAGGCATGGAGGCATTATCCTAGTTGAAGATAATACCTCTTTTCCTCAGGCAAAGATATGTGAGTTTTGATGTGAATGTAAGTGCAAGTGTAGCCCATACTCACTCAACATTAGATAGTGCTGATCAGCTTCAGTCCTGGAGGTCAGAACAGTTCCAACAGCTACACACACACACACACACAACAGACATAAAACTTACATAAAAGTAAACAAGCATTGATACTTCAGAGAGATGTTCTACCACTGGTAATTCTGCTAACTAAATTGTTCTATAAACCTGAAGAACTGTAGCTCAATATATAGCAGTTTATACACTGAATAACTATTCCATAGATAATAGATAATATCAAAGACCACAAGAGCCAGTTAAATAGTCTCCCACTATTTGGAATGAGAATTAAAATATGCTAGATGTAAGACCTAATAGAGGGCAATGGGATGAAGGTAGCCAAGAGCTTTTCAGTACCTGTCACTGGGAGCCTCTGTTGGCAGAACTGTAGTGGGGAATTTATCGTTACCTCTCCTTTGCCAAACCCATAAGAAGATGATGCCAGTACTGAATCCTCCACTAAGAGCAGCTGCTTCCACACACCACTGGAGTTAAATTTTGCTCAATGGCTAAAATATCATCTTGAGCTGAGCTGAATCAGAGAGGTAGCCGTGTTAGTCTGGAATTGCAGTACTGACAAAGAGTCCTGTGGCACCTTAAAGACTAAGTAAAGTATTAGAGCATAAGCTTTCGTGGGCTAATACCCACTTCATTGGATGCATGCAGTGGAAGTATCCAGGGGCAGTATCCAGGGGCAGGTTTCCTGCCCAGGATACTTCCACTGCATGCATCTGACAAAGTGGGTATTAGCCCACAAAAGCTTATGCTCTAATACTTTAGTTAGTCTTTAAGGTGCCACAGGATTCTTTGTCACTTCTTGAGTTGAGCTGACACCCAATATCTCAGCTGGACAAATGGGCTCAGACAGCTGAGGTAAGGGGGAAAGAAGCAAAGTGGCTTTGAATCTAATTAGTGACTTCTTTTTCCTGGGGGAAAAAAGACCCCGTTGTTAGGAATTGAAATGTGGCATCTTTTCATTCTCCCTTCATGTAATTAAAAGTTTCTTTCCTGTAATTAAAAGTTTCTTCTGATGTTCAAAAGTACAGGTGCACTCCAAGAGTATGGCAGCCACATTATAGAACATCTAAGCATAAGTGAGCAAATTGGCTACATTTGAAATCTATGCCTATTGGCTGTTTTTATCATTAATAGCTATACTAAAAAAGATTGAATTAAAAATCCTGTTTGTAAGAGGTCCAATTTCATGAAATTTTTCATAGAGGCAAAAAAAAAAAATTCTTTGAGACATATGAATGGGAAGCCAAAAGCTTCTTTAATTTACGAGGCATTAAAATAACGGGGAGTATCAGGCTGGAAGATCTAGCAAAGAGCAGGGAAAGGATATATCAATTGAATTAGACCTAGGTAACTAGGGAGGACTGTAGGAGGGCACATATTAAACTAAAATCTGTGACTATTACCCACTTTCCTTATTACATAAGCCACACAGCACTTTGGTCTCCAGTTATACTGAACAGAGGGCTTCAAAGATGCAGATTTATGCTGGGTCTGGTTAGTCATATAAAGCAGCACTTATCCCCAGACTGTTTGGTTGCCTTACACTTATACCATTTCTGTTACAAATGGAAAAAATTAATCAGAAAGAGGTTCCTTATTTATTATTTGCATTATCTCCTTATATCATTATATGAAATTCTTATGAAAGACACTCAACTAACCAAATGACTGAGTCAAAATATGCTGGGTGTCAAATTGCTTCTTAATAATTAAGAATGCTGTGAATTACTTACATTTAATCTGTAGCATGACTAAATGTAATTTGAACAGCTAGGTACAAAAAACATTACAGTAAAATAAGTGGGGGTCTAGGGAATCTTAGTAAAGTGAAGGAGATATTAAACATTTTATTAGTAAAGTATAGACAAGTCACAGCATGCTGAGATATCTGCTTAGGAAAGGAAAACCAATACACTATGTATGGATGCTCCATATATTGATCTATAAACTACTATGATATATGATTTTCATGACAATGCAATATCCTTTACCATTTAATGATAAAGCACCATCTCTTGTAAAGTACCATTTTGAATAGTATGGATCTTATCATGCATTTGCTTGACCATGGTAATTTTTTGTTGTTGCCTTTCTAATATGTATCTGAAATAAAAATAAAACCTTCTTGAGAAAAAAACCTGCTAAGAATATTGTTCCAAAAAGCTCTGTTTGTATATAATAAAAAGATATGTGGTTGATTCTGGGAATTAGGAATGTGTACTAAATATAGAGATGTATAAAGATGACACAGAGTCAAAGACCTCCCCCCCGCAAAAAAGCAGTGTGCATACCCTCAGCTGCTAAATGTCTGGGTATCAACAAGAAATGAGTGAACATACAATATTTGGCCCAAAATTTGAACTTAGTCTTCACTGAACAGCTTCAAGAGGGAAGTAGACTACTGAAAATCTGTTAAGGAACTCTGTTCTAAAAGGATTTTCAGCCCAGATGAAAAAATACATAAGAGGTATGGATAGCTTATATCTGATTCAGATAAGGATCCAGCCTGTAGGTGCTTATGCAAATTGAACCAGACTTGTCACTGACATTAATCACGATAGACTGGCCTCCTGCTCTCCATTTCACTTTAGTGAACACATCAACACTTTAGTAGAGTGTTACCATCTAATCCTCTGTCCTCTCTGTTCCTATTGAACCCAGAACCTACTAGAACTGGCATTAGCTGGCAATTTCAGCAGAAAGGGGAAGGACTGAATAGGAATGGAGAATGAGTAAATTGTTCACCTCTAAAAGTGGTCCCCTGATGTCAGGGTTGTAGACACATTGACAGGACAATACTTGGTCTGAGAGAAAAAAGCAGTCTACTTTCTGCAAGGCTATCCATAATTCTGAAACATGACTAAAGAAACAAAACTAAAAAAAGCAAGTGTAGGCTTGTGATAAAACATTCAAATTCACATTTTGGCTCCAAGAGTAGCTAGTACTCACAAGAGATTGTTTATTCTCAGAACAATTTCAATTTGCTCCTAGTACATTTCAATTCAGACAATGTGTAATTGTGTGAGTGTATCTGAAGCTCTCTAGCTGAACCCAGTTCTGAAATATTTAAAAGATTATTTTTCTCCTGAGATAAAAAAAGTCTCCTCCATGCAGGCATCCACTAGCACTGTGAACTATTTAAGTTCCACTTGCATCCTACTCTGATAGTTGACATGAGACTCAAGTGGTCTACAGGACTTCTGCAAAGGGGCAAATTTCTGCCCATGTGAACAGGAATGGGGCCTTGTGTACAAAACAAAGGAAGGACTTTCCCGAGTGAAAGTCAAAGAGCTGGTGACAGCTTATAAACATGCCAAAAATAATTCTCCTGACTGTATCTGTTCCTTAGACTTGAACTCAGAACATGTTCAGTTTTGTTGCAGATGTTTAGGAAGGAGCAAGTGGCCAAGCTGCATCTATGGACTGTTGTTTCAAAACAGAAAAAGAAAAATCTTTCTTTGGCAAAATAGTTAATTTTTCAGGAATGTTATTTTTTCCATTTATATTATCCTTGAACGTCCCACATTTTTCCTTAATGCTTGGGTTCCTGTAAATTGCTTGTTGTCAAGAATCAGAGGGGTAGCCGTGTTAGTCTGGAATTGCAGAAGTGACAAAGAGTCCTGTGGCACCTTAAAGACTAGCTAAAATTTTAGAGCATAAGCTTTCGTGGGTTAATACCCACTTCATCGGATGCATGCTTATGCTCTAAAATTTTAGTTAGTCTTTAAGGTGCCACAGGACTCTTTGTCACTTCTGTATATTGCTTGTTGCTGTTTGTTAGGGTTTGTCTACACTACTGCGGTAAATCGACCTAAGTTATGCTACTCCAGTTAAGGAACTGATTCTCAAATTGGGGTTCATGACCCCCCCAGGAGATCACGACCCAGTTATGCGGGGAGTTGCAAGCCCCCGTGCCAGGCTGCTGGCTGCCGGCCCCAAGCCCCGCACCGGGGTGCCGGCAGTAGGCGTGGTGCCATCTGCTCCCCTGAGCCGTCCCTTCTGTGCCGCTTCTCGCATGTCTGCTGAAATGCCACCAAAATGTTTCCGCTTTCGGCGGCATTTCAATGGCCATAACTATATGCATGGGCATGTCCGCCAAAATGCTGCTGAGAGAGGAAATATTTTCTTCAACCCGGCATTTGACGGACATGGTCATCTGCCGAAAGACCACAGAGGGCACACGCTGTGGCGCCTTTCTTTTCTTTTGTTGCTCCTCCACATCTGCAACCCTGCCTATGCCCCTTGGGGGGTTGCGCTCAGAGGCTTGCTTTTTCAAAGGGTTCACCAATAGAAAAAGTTTAAGAACCACTCAGTTAAGCTGAAGTTGATGTAGCTTAGGTGTCTACACTGCACTGTGTCGCTGGGGGACACTCTGCTGTCCACTTACCTTACTTCTCTCATTCTAGTGTAGTAGTAAGAGAGTGCTCTGCAGTTCATTTAGTGGGTCTTCACTAGACCTACTAAATTGACCCCCGCTGCATCGATCACAGCAGTATTGATTCCTGGTAAGTGTAGACATACTTTAGTAATGATTAACGTTATAACATGAAATCATTGATTAAAACTTCTTTACACCTATTGACTAGAATAATTGTTTTGTCGTTAAGTGGACAATCCCAAGAGGTGATGAGTATCTCTTTCTGATTTCAGAGGAAATTGGGAGCAGCACCTCTTGTTACCATTGCTTCTAGAGGTCCCCTGACATCAAGGAACTATATTTGCTAGGTGTTGTAAAAACACAGAGTGTCAATCCCTGCCCAGAAAAGTTTACAATTTAAATAGATGCTACAAAGTATGAGAGAAGAAACAGAGATAAAGGGAAGTGACTAATCCACAGTTAGCAGAACTGAGTCCAGTCCAGTGCTCTAACTACTAGACAATAGTACCTGTAAATCACAAGGGTTTTTTTGTTTATTAGACTGTGTAGAAGACACAGATGGAAATATCTGCAACAGCACCATAATGAAGAGTTCTGTGTATGACATTTTATTCACACTCTAACATAGCTCCTCTCACTAACAGTATGCCATTCAAAAGGGATGCTTACAACAAATCCCATTTAGTAAATCAGCTCCCAGTGGCTGCTGCAGCTGCAATGCACATCATATCTATAACAATGACAGACACCTCTGCATAGTGGTTTGACTGTATTTTTACTGCTTTACATCCACAAAAGTGACTAAATAATGGACATTTTCAAGCTCACCAGCTAGTTTGTCAATGACCATGCTTAACAAATGGGATTTTCAAAACTGATGCGCTACTAAGTTGTATTTTATTAAAATGATCCGACTTCAATGGACAAAAGATCAGCAAGGTGTTAAACTGCTTTCTACCAAAACACCTTAATTTATGGGATGATCTTTTCTCTAAAAAATGTTTTCTACATACTCTATACGTTTTTGGATGAATGTGGGGTCTATATTATGACAGTTGCATTTTAACTTTTTCATTGTACATTTTTCATTAAGTGTTGCACAGCTAATGACATTATGGATAAGACTCAAACGACTTCAGTAAATCATACAAAAGTGCATTAAGACCTAAATTTATAAACTATATAAATCATTTGTCACTTGCATCTTAGTTTGCTTACAATTTAGCTTAGCGTGTATAACACACAGAACTTTGGAAGATTAAATTGAAGTCTGTTAATTACAAGATGACAGTATTTTTATTTATTTGCATTTTTCCACTGGTTTCAGTGATCAATGATCGGTTGGGACTAGGCAGGAAACGAGTGTTTGTGCTGATTTGTTAGGTCTCCAGGATGCCTTTGATGTTATTTACTGTGATGTGTATGCTCTGAACACAGTCAGAGATGCATATGACCATTCCTGAGTGGGTCTGTGAATGGGTAATGTTCTCACTCTGCTCTAAGTAAAATCTGCATACACTGTGTAAAGTCACAACTATCTTTTCTGGGGGATGGCAATACTCATAACTGAAATAACAAAAACAGGATTTAAATCTCAATGCACACATGTTCCACAAGTCTAGTTGTTCCTAGGATTTCCACAGGACCTCCCTGTCTCTCCTCTATGACTGGAGGGTGCTATCAATCTGTCATATCTGGCAGCTTCACAAGGAGTCTGTGGAATGTATTCCAAAACTCCATGCAGGGCTCTAATTGATAATAGTTCCTTTCAACAGAAGAGGGCCACATAGCTATGCAGGGCCACTCAGCCTGATGCCTTGTTACAAGCTCTGTTTCTTTCTTGCTGAGAGGACTCCAAGGGAGTGGTTGCTCATTCTCCTGGAGGTGGGTCTCATGTGGCCTGGGGTATTTCAGGATTTTATCTTATCTCCCTTCAGTATGTGTTTGAGATCACTCAGATATCATGAGGCAATATCTGCTGTGATGTTTCCAGTTTTGTATTATACTCATCTATGTGTCTAGTTCATCAAATTGGGATGGTGGAAGTGATCAGTTTACCCACTGGGTTTTGGATGTAAATTTTGGCGGCTGCTCAGTCCAGATAAGTTATTCTGATTGACCGAAAGAACCTGTTAGAGGAAATGGCAGAGATTATATCAGCCACTTATGCTCAGGGTTTGCCCAAATTTTGTTACTAAAATTTTCAACTTGGGTCTTGTTGGTTCCTGAGATGATTCTGGGTACCCTGTCATGCCCAAGAGATCTTTTAGATTTGCATTTGACCAGGTGGCCAGGACATTCTCCTTTGGATTCTACCATCGATGCTATGGAGAATGTTTTTTTTTTTTTTTTTGTATACCATAGTCACATGTGGCTAAGGGCTTGTCTGCATTGTACAGCGGTGTGCACTAGAGGGGTGTGAATTCAAAAGCACACCAATGTGTTGCACCCTAACTGGCCCATGTGTCCCTGCTGATGGACACTAATAGTTCTCTGGTGAACTTTTATATGCTCCAGAAAGGTCTACATGGGCCAGATTCATAAAAATGCCACAGTGGTACACTTTAGAATTCACTATAGTGTCCATTGCCACACCTTGTAAACAAGCCCCAGGGATATTTGTTGCGGGTAGGGAAGAAGAGTATTTGCAGTTTGTCATTCACTATTCCTAATTCCACCATTGCAAAAGTGTCAGCTATCTAACAAATCAGTAGAAACAAAACCATGGGATTTTTCCACTGGTTTCAGTGATCAATGATCAGATGTGAATAGGCAGGAAACAAGTGTTTGTGCTGATATGTTAGGTTTCCCAGCTTCCACAGATAGTCAGAATTAACAGTTTCCAAATGATCATACGGTGAAATTGGCTTACATACTTGCAAATAGCAAATGCATTCATAGGAACTGGATCAGTTCACAGATAATTCAAAACACACACAAAGGGCTAAATTCATTAGATAATTTAATCACAACAATCTAACTGGTAATGAGAGCTAATTACCAGACCCATCCAAGTTATATCAACTCAAAGAATTCCTTTAAAGTGTAAACTTGTTTTAGCATCTTTGTAATTCTGTAGTAACTAATCAGATTTTCTTCTCGGTCCTGCCAAAAGCAAGTGTCCAATCTCAGGCCAACTCAGATAGGAATCAACCTTAACAAATAAGTGCTTTAGCATACCGTGCACAAGTTGTCCCCATGCTGGGACACTTAACTCCACAAGCTTGATTTGCAACTGACTGTTTCTTTGTGGGGATGGGAGTTTGACTTCAAGGCTATTGATCTTCACAGGAGCTGGCTCTTTCCAGCACCATGGCAAAATGGCTCCTGTCAAGGGTGAAAGTAAGTGGGTACAGACCGGTACAGCATACCGATAAAAGGTAGCCACCAGTACCGGCCCATACTGCTAACTGTAATGTTGCTACCCCTTTTGCTCCCCTGATTGGCGGCCCTGCTGAGTCCCTACCAGCAGGGCCGCCAATATGGGGGCGCAAAAGTGGCAGCAATGACCAGCAGGGCCGCCTATGGGGGGGGGGTGCAAAATGGGCAGAGACATTAAAGCGTTGCAGCGGAAGTGCTATAATGTCACTACATCTTTTTCCCCCCGGCCACCAACAGGAGAGGGGGGAGAAGTAGCTGCCCTGGGGCCACAATTTAAAAGGGCCCGGAGCTCCGACCGCTGGTGGTGGCTGGAGCCCCAAGCTCTTTAAATCACCACTGGAGTCCTGGGAGCTGTGGGTCAGGGAGCACAGATGGACTGGCTGGAGGATGCTGACCCACAGACCCATCCCTTCCACCTGATGCCCTGCCCCGTACCAGTAAGAGCTGTATTTTACTTTCACCACTGTCTTCTGTGGGAGTTATTCTTTCATGATGTCCCCAACTGTCATTGTTCCCCAGGCTCAGTGTTGTATGGGTGGAACTGGTGTAAATTAATGCTCATAGGACCAAACCCCAGGGCTGGAGTGGTGAATGCTGAGTGGAAAGCAGCCATACTTCTAGCCTCACTCCCTTCTAATCCAAAGAGAAGTTTTCCCAGGATAAGGGTGTGTGGGAAGCATGCTGCTGAGCTAACACTTCCCCTCATAAACTCACACTTTGACACCCTTCCTGTATTTGGACCTGCTGCCACCCTGAAAGTGGAGGGAAGTGTTTGACCTTTTATTTATGCTAATCTTTGTCACTGTGGCATTATTGCAGAAAACCTAGTATAGCTTTCACTGTAAACTGGTGATGCAAATAGGACTGTAATTTAATTCATTAAGTGTCATTAGACCTATGTGAGAAATCCAGCAAAGTATTTTTACAAGTATACTAATAAATCTTCTGTTCTAGTGAAAAGAAACATTGTTTGCAATGAGGAAGCTTTTTCTTCCAATCTCAATATATGTCATATTTGAAGAAAACATGAATGATGAATGCATAGTTTATTTTAGTATTTTTCTACTCTCGCATCAATTACTGAAGTGCCATACAAATATTTTTTAAAAAACCCATAAAAGTAAAGAATAGTGCATACTTTTTTTGAAGGGGAAGAATGTCAAAACATTCATCCACTATTGTTTTTTTAGCAATTGTTAGTAGGTGGGGTGGGGGGAGTATAGGTGGCCAAGGATGTTCATTTGTATTAGAGACATCTAGCTTGATCCTGTTTAGCATGTAAATGTTCTTTTTTTCCTATTCTGATTAATCAACCCAGTGTTTATACCTTTCGTCATTTATAACAATGTATATAACTCCTTTGGGAAATGCTCATACCCATATGTGGCAAGTGTAATTATTTTTATATCTGAAGGTGTTCTAGAAGGTCACGTTGAAAACTTCATAGTCGAGAGGCATTTAAGCTTTGTGATTGGGTTCAGCCCATTATAAATATAGGGCACAGTCATAGCAGAAATGTCTGAGTTGAATTGCCGTATTTGTTCCTGAGTACAAGATCAAAGATTTTAGTATGAATCTATTTCAAAGTCCAAATACAGTCCAAATACAAGAGGGCAGGGGTGGGGAGAGGGACCATATCAGAAATATATCTACACATGGTGGACAGTGTAATGACCATAGGAACAATGTTCTGTGTTTCCTCACACTAGAGCTTAATTTGTGTAAAATAAAATAATAAGGTACTACTTTTTCAGTCTTCAATCTCTGAACCTTGTCCTCAACAGATCAATTAGATGCGACTCACTTTCACAGCTGCTTTCCCTCTGTTCTGAATTACCTGGACTACAAACCCCCATTTTTCCTCCTCAAAATCCTTAATCTTTGTTCCTGGCAAAGAAATCACTGCTTTGTTTTTGTTTTGTTTTGTCTTGAATTCCGTTTTCAATTACCCTTACTGTTCTGTTACAGAGAGCACTCAGCCAACATCCTCCAGTTTCCCAGCTGTTCAGTCTTTTCAGCTTTTATTTTTTCCCAACTTTTCCTGTATCCTAGCTCTCAATGTGCAAAAATGCCAGAGATTTCAGCTACATGTGGTGCCTTTTATCCTGCAGATGCTTTGTCTTTCCTCCTTGATCTTTCCCCATTCATCCTGTGTTACATGTGCCTCCTCTTCCTTTTCTCCCAAGGAGCTTTTTATTCATCATATGTCCTTTTCCTACTCTTTGGTTGTCTGACTTGTGGCTTCAGCACTGAGTTTCATCAATAAGGCTGTCACATTCATTATTATATCTGACCAAACCAATCATCTCTACAGGAATTTGGGAATATTAAAGTCGCTTCCATGAATCTGAGCTGCACAATAGGCACAAAAAGAACTAATCATCTACTGAGAGAACTTAAAATATGATGTCAGTAACTCTTGGTTTTAGAAAACAATGGGATGGGTGTTAAATGTATTATATACACAGTCGAGCCAGTGCTAAAGAGTATAATCACAGGTCAGGTGAACTACTGCACAAATAGAACTTCCTGGATCCCCTGATTTTAAGAATGCTGTCCACAAACTGGTAAACTAGCCTCTTAAGACTAGAAATCTAGCTGGGATAAATTTAGGTACCTCATTGTCTTCTCCTTGTACCATTACTGGGTGGACATTGGGGAAAGGGAAGCCACATCTATAAAGGGTTAGAGACAATACAGTATCTTTACAGCTGGTAAAAATAATAACAGCTTTATATCTCATTTTAAGCAGTTGATGGGAAATTCAGCAATGACTGAGGTTCAGTCATCTGACTGTAACTATAGTACTGTACTATGCAGATGGGAGTTGTCATTTTAACTGCTAAAGCTCTCCAATATATATGTATATGCAATACTAGAGTGAATTACAGCATTCATGTTTTAAAACATTTTCATTGTTTGTATTTTTCTACTTAATTATGGAAATAATCATAGAAGACAATAGCAGAATGAATTATATGTACTTTGAATTTAAAATAAAGAAGGAAAGATTTTAATAAGTATACAAATGCCATTAAATAATGAGACATTTACTTAATGGCTGAAATCCAGTGCTTGACTGAAATATGGTCCCATTTATTTTTTCTTTTTGTACAGCACCTAGCATAATAGGGTTCTGGTGCATGACGAAGATTCTTAGGTTGTTTCACAATACAAATAAATAATAAAAATAATCAGAGGGACTAGGTTGCACAGTTATTACGATATTATTTATAGCAGATAGATACAATACTGTGAACATCACTCCCATGAGAGAAAAGCAGTTGCTATAGTAGAAATAGAGTTGTATCACCTTTCTGTAACACGTTCTGAAATCTAGCATTACAAGAAGATGTATGTTCAGTCAGGGCTGCCATGAATGGCCGTTCCATAAACTTAGCCTGAGGCTTGAGCAAACTTAGACTGTTTTATGTATCTGAGTGGCATCAGAAACTCTGGTTTTGGCACAAACACCAAAGGAAGTTGTATCAGTTTTTGGCTGAAGCTTGTACTGTTTCGCTTTGTTTGAACATGAAAGTCAAAGTGAAACTTATGGGATGTGAACTCATGCAAAGAGAAGCTAAATAAATATTGAGATGAAACTGCTGCATTTCACATAGCTCCATGTGCAGTGGTGCACATGATCAGTAGCATAATTGTAAAGATAATGTACAGCCGTGATTTTGTTTAGAATACATCTTGTGTTGTCCTTGTGAAAGGAGAGAGGCTTGTGTGGCCTATTATTGCAGCTTTTACATTGTCAGACTTTACATGAAATGATGGGTTAGTAAGTTACAAATCTGAGCAGAGGCTTTCACTGACATTTCCATTTATCTCTGAGACAAAAACTAAGACAAATTGTTTGATTTGATCATGCTTGCTTTTTCTGAATCCATTTGGTATATCAAGTCAAGTTCCTTGCCACTTTAAAGTTCATCTCAAGAGCTTTAAATTGATGTCCAATGTTTCCTGATGTTCCAAGTGGATGCAGAGAAAATGAGAGTTAAATGATTGTTCGTACTTTAGACCATCTTAATATAATTCTATCTCTTCTCATAAACAGCAGAAAATAAACCTGCCCCTGAAATTGGAATTTAGCCATCAAACCCAGTGGAACCACTTTCATTTACAGAAATGTGATCTCCTATCAGGAGAGATACAGGATGAGTGCTGCTGTTTTTATTACCAGAGTACACCACAGTGTACGGTAATCATATAACTGATTATTTTTGTTTTAGGCTTATTAGCTTCTGGACTTATTCCACAGCTACTCTCTATATGAAACTCCTATTGAATTAAATTAGGGTGACCAGATGTCTCAATTTTATAGAAACAGTCCCGATTTTGGGGTCCTTTTCTTATATATGCTCCGATTACCTCCTACCCCCATCCCAATTTTCACATTTGCTGTCTGGTCACCCTAAACTAAATGAACTTCAATGGGAGTAATTTGACTGGATTGGCAAGAGAATCAAGCTCTTTAAAAGATGAATACTGTAGACTACAGTGACACACATACTTGGTTAGCCAGTTTTATCACACGTAAAATGTAGGACCTTGTAATGCTATGTTTACTTGCAGTATATTATTCAGCCATAAGATTTCTCTGTGCTGTAGAGTTTAATAGGGTATGGTCCTTGGTGAACAAAGGAGACAAAACTGGAACTCAAGCTCTGCGGAAATCTTTTTTGTGTGTCTGTAGTTTTAGCTGTTTACTGTAATACACACATCAAGAAGGGCTGTGATTCCTTGTACCATGACAGTCCAGAATTTCCTTAATCTGGAAGTAATTTGTGTATGGGAGTGGGGACTCTGTCATTTCATAAATTTGTGGAGAGAACTGCCGAGATAAGTAGTCAAATTTGTGAGTTCTGAAATCTTCCTTACTTATATATATAGGGTAATATAGCCGTTTATAGAAGGGAGAATTCTCACTGAGCAGAATACATGAATCAAGGGCAACACCTGACATTTGGAAGAGTTAATCAAATTATTCATTGCAAATAATATTTGTTACAAAAAGAGAGCCCCTAACACATACCTTTTTTAAAAATTTGAAATATGTAAGGTGGTCTTGAATAAAATGCAGGCATTCATTTTGTATTTAAGGAATACTTCGGGTACAGACGCTTCGAATTATGAGTTATTTGGAAACTACTGACTTTGATTAGTAACTGTTATTTGTGGTGCATAATTGATCACAAAAGTAATGTAATGTTCCCGCTCTGCATTTGAAATTAAAGAATGATGAAAAGTAGATAAAAATAGTTAATAAATTACCAGTAAGAGTTTTCAGACAGTCATTGTTAAAACTGGTAATTTTTTTTTAAATTCACAAGCAGTTTACTGACTACTTGCAAACAAATAAAAAATCTGACCCCACAAACAGTAGAAAACCATACCCACATTGCTACCTGAATGCAAAACAACTAGATAGGACAGACTAGATGAGCACAGACTAGATGGTCTCTCCTGGCTTTATAATTTATGAATTATGAATATTTAATCAGTTAAAACACACTGTCTCATGTTATTCCTTTTTCTTTTTAATTCTACTATGATGTATTTTACACACTCAAAATAAATAAGTGTGTTTCCATTGACTTCAGTGGCTTTTGGATTAGACCCATACTGATTTTAATTAAGTTTTACTTGTTTCTGTGATCCTGACTGTGCCACCATTACTAATGTTGAGTCGTACTTAACTCCACAAAATGTCCCATTGAAATCAGTGGAACTACTGAAACCTGTAGAGTGACAGAATCTGGCCTTGAGTTACTAGCAATTTGTCTGAGCTGTAAAGTTTGGATACAGATTTCCTCATCGATCAGGTGGTATCCAGATTTATAGTTTTGCTTTGACCAATATTAAAAACGTAAGCTGTAAAGTTCAAATTTTAATATGATCTTCTCCAAAGTTCAGGAGTATTTAGATTTCAATTTTTATCTTGGATCGTCTCTATTTATTGAACGGTTGGTATTAATCCTTCTGATATGTTTGTTTTTTTCATTCTGTATAAGGGACTGATACACATTGAAAAAGTTTGGGAGTCTTGTAATTGATTTCAATGGGTTTTGTATTAAACATCTCCCTTACAGCCTAAAGTGGCTTTTCTTCACCTACTATTTACAAATGAATTGTACTATCAATCACACACTGCTATTTTACTTGAGTTTACATACCCATATGTATGCATTTTAGCTCTTTTTCTATTATGGGGCAACCTCAATTTAAGAATGAATGACTCTTATGCTAATTTGTGTACTGCATTTGACACAGTCATACTTGTTTCAGTGTCTGGTACAGCGTTGTCGAATGATATAGTACGCTAATTTAACCAAATATTGACTCCTTTCCTAGAGATTGCATTTTGTTTACACTCCTCAGCTATGATTCTATATTAAATCTATTCTCCCCTTGTTGTATTTGAATTCCCAATCTGGGGATTGTACATGCTTTATTATGTAATATGAATTTCAAGGCACTCCTCTCAAAGTTTATTATAACTCCACTTCTCACTGCTTTTGGCTGAAAACAATGGAAGGGAGGAGGGAATTGAGAAAAATGTAACATACTCCCCATCTTTTCCATCTCTCTACCCTCCCAAATCCAAGCACTGAACTAGGGTGATAGCAGTCCATGGAAAAAAAAATCATAGTTTACCACTGTTTATATTGCACATCTATAGAGAACAAGGGAGGCATCTATAAAGAACAAGGGAGCTGAGGAGCAGGACCCAGTGAGAGACCTGATGAATGATGAGAGTTGCCTGAGTTAAGAGTCAGACTGTTATGTCCTACCTCAGTATTTTCTTCTCCAAGCTAAACAAACCTATTTTAAATCTTTTACCATTTTGTTGCTCTTCTCTGGACTTTCTCCAATTTGTCCACATCTTTCCCAAACTATGGTGCCTGGAACTGGACACAATACTCCAGTAGAGACCTTATCAGTGCTGAGTAGAATGGAATATGCAAAAATATGCACCTGTTGGCCAAATGATATTTTCAGTCTAGATGGCCAAATCCACTGATGGTGTGTGTTATAGGGGGAGAGTTCTATGGTGGAATACACTTCTTGTGTCTTTCTTACTACACTCTTGCTAATACATCCCAGAATGATGTTCACTGTTTTTTGCAATAGTATTACATGGTTGACTCATATTTAGTTTGTGACCCATTACATTTTGTATTTTTGCAATTGATTATATCTTCCTGTGTGAAGTATTTTGTACTTTTCCTTATTGAATTTGATTTTATTTTCTAATTGTGTCTTGGGATGGATGCCTAGGGCATTCTATAGGAGTTCACTCTGTAGTGAGTTTTTTATTAAAATCAAAATAAATATATATTAAATCCCCCATAAAATCTTACTTTCTGTTCATCTTTGGCCCTTCGTGGGATTTCTTCTAGCCACGCTTCAATTTTTCATTAAATTTGTCAAGTCCCACCTAGTTTCCAGACATGAGTGTTAAATACAGTCCAAACTAAATTGCCACATTTTTTAAAAAAATAGAAGTGGGAAAAAAAGATATAGTTTGCAGGCAGTGTAACAGACTTTGCAGAGGTCTTTAATCTGAGTGCGTATGTGCAATCACTAAACCACCTCACCACAGGCAAGAAATGAGAAATTTTCAGGCCTATTGAACAGTACAAATTTTCACAGTGGATGAGAACAAAGCTATTGAGTGCAGGTGTTTCTGCAGTTATGATACATTGGGAGAATTCACATTGTTCAATGGCCTTCAAACTCTCACTTCCATACAGTAGTGTTTGGAGCTATTATTAATGTGCTGTGCAGAAACATGAAACAGAAACTGCATAAAACTAGCATTTTTTGTAGATTATCTATACTTTAAAAAATCAATACTATTGATACAATTGTAAAAGAGGACAAGATAGCTTAGGTATCTTCTGATATCACACTCTAATGACCATGTAAATTGGTGACATACGTATCCTGTCTTCCAACAGAGAACAATGCCAGGTGCCCCAGTAGGAATGAACAGAACAGGTAATCACGAATGATCCATTCCTTGTCACCTGTTCCCAGCTTATGGACACCAGCCCGGTCCATCCTTGCTAATGCCATTGAAGGACCTATCCTCCATGAACTTATGTAGTTCTTTTTTGAACCGTGTTATAGTCTTGGCCTTCACAACATCCTCTGGCAAGGAGTTCCACAGGTTGACTGTATGTTGTGTCAAAAATTTCCTTTTGTTTTAAACCTGCTGCCTATTAATTTAATTACTTTCAGGAACTCCTAGTTCTTGTCTTATGAGAAGCAGTAAATAACACTTTCTTATTTACTTTCTCCACACCAGTCATGATTTTATAGACCTCTATCATATCCCCGCTTAGTCATCTTTTTTCCAAGCAAAAAAATCCCAGTCTTATTAATGTCTCCTCATATGGCAGACACTCCATGCCCCTAATAATTTTTGTTGCCCTTTTCTGAACCTCTTCCAATATATCTCTTCTGAGATGGGGCGACCACATCTGCATGCAGCGTTCAAGCTGTGGGCATACCATGGATTTATATAGAGGCAATGTGATATTTTCTGTCTTATTATCTATCCCTTTCTTAATGATTCCCAACATACTGTTCTCTTTTTTTTACTACCACTGCACATTGAGTAGATGTTTTCAGAGAACTATACACAATAACTCCAAGATCGCTTTCTTGAGTGGTAACAGCTAATTGAGATCACATCATTTTATATGTATAGTTGGGATTATGTTTTCCAATGTGTATTACTTTGCATTTATCAACATTGAATTTCATCTGCTATTTTTTTGGCCAATCACCCAGTCTGAGAGATCTTTTTGTAGCTCTTCGCCATCTGTCTGGAACTATCTTGTGTAGTTTTATATCATCTGCAAATTTTGCCTCCTCACTGTTAACCCCTTTTCCAGAGAATTTATGAATATTTTGAATAGAACTGGTCCCAGTACAGACCCAGGGGGAACACCACTATTTACCTTTCTCAATTCTGAAAACTGACCATTTATTCCTACCCTTTGTTTCCTATTTTTTAATCAGTTACCAATCCATGAGAGGTCCTTCTCACTTATCCCACGACTGCTTACTTTGCTTAATAGCCTTTGGTGAGAGATCTTGTCAGAGGCTTTCTGAAAATCTAAATACACTATATTCACTGGATTCTCCTTGTCCACATGCTTGTTGACCCCCTCAAAGAATTATAGAAGATCTTTGATGCATGATTTCCCTTTACAAAAAACATGTTTACTCTTCCTCACAAAATTATGCTAATCTATGTGTCTGACAATTTGGTTCTTACTATAGTTTCAGCCAATTTGCCCAATACTGAAGTTAGGCTTACCGGACTGTAATTGACAGCATCACTTCTGGAGCCCTTTTTAAAAAATTTGTATCACATTAGCTTTCCTCCAGTCATTTTTCCTCCATGTTCATTTTCATTATGTGAGTCAGATGCCACCAGCAGGAGGCTGATTTTATTTTTTGGTGGTTCGGGTTCTGTAGTTTCCTCATTAGAGTGTTGCTCTTTTAAGACTTCTTAGCATGCTCCACACCTCACCCCCTCAGATTTTGGAAAGCACTTCAGATTCTTAAATCTTGGGCCAAGTGCTGTAGTTATCTTCAGAAATCTCAAATTGGTGCCTTCTTTGGGTTCTGTCAAATCTGCAGTGAAGGCATGTATTGGGTTATCATCTAAGACTAGGGTGACTAGACAGCAAATGTGAAAAATCGGGAAAGAGGGTGGATGGGGTGTAATAGGAGTCTATATAAGAAAAAGACCCCAAAAACAGGACTGTCCCTATAAAATCAGGACATATGGTCATCCTATCCGAAACTGCTATAACAGGAAATATATGTCAGAATGCAGGTAAAACAGAGCAGGGGACATACAATTCTGCCCCAAGGAGTTCATTCAAATATTTAATTAACATTTTTTTTAAAAAATGAGCATTATCAGCATGTCCTCTAGAATGGTGGCCAAAGCACAAAGGGGCATATGAACGTTTAGCATATCTGGCACGTAAATATCTTGCAATACCAGCTGCAAAAGTGCCATGCAAATGCCTATTCTCACTTTCTGACGACATTGTAAGTAAGAAGAGGGAAGCTTTATTCACTTAAATGTAAACAAACTTGATTGTCTTAGTGGTTGGCTGAACAAGAAGTAGGACTGAGTGGACATGTAGGCTCTGAAGTTTTACATTGTTTTGTTTTTGAGTGCAGTCATGTAACAAAAATAAATTTACATCTGTAAGTTGCTCTATGGTACTTATATGAAGTGAATTGAAAAATACTATTTACAGAGCAAATATTTGTAAACAAAAATAATATACACTTTAATTTCAATTATAGAACACTAAATACAATATATATGAAAATGTAAAAAATATAGAAAATATTTAATAAATTTCAATTGATATTCTATTATTTAACAGTGCAATTAAAACTGTGATTAATCATGATTAATTTTTTAATCATGATTAATTTTTTTGCTTTAACTGCGTGAGTTAACTGTGATTAACCGACAGCCCTACCATTTACACATAAAAACTACCCACCCTAGCAAGTATAGTTGAAAAAGAGCAGTTCTTCCTTTACGCATTTTTAAATGTCATATGGTTATTGTTGACTACATCTGTTATTGACTATATCTATATATTGTGCCTCTATTCGGGATACTTTGCCAAGAATAATTAGAACATCCTACAGCCTTATTAAATTCAGTTTTAATTATTTCCTGCCTTTCCCAGGATGGTAAATCACATACAGTGGGTTCACATGAGGCACTAAACTGTAAATAGCAAGCTTATACTGAGGAGAAATGAAAACCTATAATTTCTAGTTGAATCGGAGCTTGTCTGTATACTCTCTTTAAGATTGGAAGGTGGTGCTGAAGTCTTTATTTTTCCTTTTCTCTTTCAAATTTTATATTTGGCTAGTACAGCCATTTGTTACTATGACTGCAAGCAAATAAAACTAATTGAATAACAAATTAATCACAACTGAAAAGAAAAATGATGTACATAAAGGCCAAACAGGGTGATTTAACAGGGGTAAAAAGGCTGCAACCTCAGATGTCTTGTGTCTAAACCTGGAGGGATATTTTATGAAGGTGAGGTGCTGAAGTCCTGGGTAACAGAATGCTTGTCTACTCCTAGAACTACTCATGCCCATAGGTGCCACCTGGATTTTCCTGGAACTTTGCCAGTGAGAAGAGAAGCAGCAAAAGCTCTCTTCTCATAACAGGTGGCAATGTTCCAGGAAAGTCCAGGTGGCACCTATGGGCATAGAGAGAATGCCTTTGAGAAGGGACTATCACCTAAATCAGACATAAAAACATATTATAATGAAGATTCGTTTTTTTGCAGAACCGCTTCACTAAAAACTGAGGTTCCCTATGTATGGAATTACAAGCTATATATTGCAATGCATTACACATGATTGGCACTTGAATTTTACTTTAATAGAACTTAGATATAATTAAAATCTACTCCAACCCAGAAGTATGAGGTGGAAATAAGGGCAGAGGCAGTTGGATTCTGGATGAGTCACCAATGTTTTGAATTTAGTATGGACCAAAACCCTCAGTCAGGAGGCCTCATGTTCATTCTGGGTCCAGGAGAAATAAATACTGTAAGAACAGACTCCATCACTCTCATTTTACAAAGACATCAAGATTACACAAAGTGCAAGGCAGTAGAAAAACAAGCCAAACATAATGTTGCCAAGAAGCTGTTAAGCAAAATTTCCTTGAAACATTTTAATAGGCTTTTAAAGAGGTATTTTGAATAGGTGATAAGGAAAAACTACTTCAGGGCTGGAATATTAATGCAAAACATCCGTATGTACTTACACTAAAATATACACCAATAGTATTTTGTGCTATCAAAAAGCTGTGCGCCATGTACAGGTGTACAGAATCTCAGTGTGGGCTCCCCAGCTCCTGCCCCTTCTCAATGCACTGAGGAACTTCAGCAGCTCCAATGGGTCTGGCACCCTCTGGCTGAAGAGGGATATGCCCTGTTGACAACGTGGAATGTGATGTGTGTCAAATATGAGAAGTAGCTATTGCACGTGCTCACTAGATGTTCCACAAAGGTAAAGAAAATAAGTTAGCTGTTTTTAATGTTTTAACAAATGAACAGAGCCTGCATCTTGGAGATTGCTAACTTTTTTCTATGCTGAATCTAAAACTGTCTGATCTGAACTAATGACAAGGTTCTGAAAGAATTGTAATTGGAGAACCTGAATGCCAAGTTTCAACTCAGTGTAAATTAAATAATTAAGCCATGACATTTGTGATGAACACACTTCTACTAAGCAGCAGCATCAGACAAAGATATAATTATAGATGGTGTTCTAGACAATCATGTGCCCATTAATCAACAAAATGTCCTGCAGTGTCATTTGTCAAAACTGGAAACTAAGATGTGTGTACATCGAAAGGAGCATACGAAGAACATATCTGTTGTTTAAACTTCACTTATTGATATTTAAAATTAAAGGTAGATGCATAGGATATTAATATTCCTTATTTATTTTTAAATAATATGGTTTTCTGAAATGATAATCTAATCTTAATCTAATGACAGGTGGCACACTCAACTACAGGAACTCCTCATTTAAAGTCATCCAAGTTAACATCATATCAATTAAACATTGCTGATCAGTTAGGGAACAAGCTTGTTTACAGTTGTGCAATGCTCCCTTCTAATGTTGTTTGGCAGCTTTGTCCACTGCTTGCAGGAAGAGCAGCCCGTTGCAGCTAGTTGATGGGGGATTGAAACCACAGTGGACCAGCAGTCCCCCTATCAGCTCCCCCCACATTAGGTCCCCACTCCCCTAAATTCCCTGTGCAGCAGCCGCCCAGCAGGCTATCAATTGCTGGCAGTTCAGCTGTCCCTTCCCCCATTGACGTGCTGTTCCTGCCCTCTGCCTTGGAGCTGCTCCCGGGAGCCTCCTGCTTGCTGTGCAGGAGGAGAAAGGGGAGCTAATATCAGGGTGTCCCCCTCCCCCCTGCTCCTGCATCCTGCTTACCCCTTCTCCGTATAGAGTAGGCTGGGCACACAGAGGGAGAGAGACAGAGAGATCTTGGGGCAGCAGTTGCTGTCTCAACTTCCTGATCCATTTAAATGTGGTCAGCTTACTTCAAGGGGCAGTATGTGTTTCTTTCTCTTTCCCACACACAAGGTGTGCTGTAGAGTGTGAGAGGCTACATTAACAACGTGTTCACCCTTGAGGGCTCAGCCAAAAGCTAGTTCATCATTTAGCTAAATGAAATATCCCACTCTCTGACTCCTCTACTTCAACCAAGCTTCACAATCATCATCACTCTGTACCAGTATGAAATTGTTTAAAACTTATACTGTGTATGGTGTACATATACCAGTTCATAACTGTCAGAGTCAGAACCAGAAACCAGGCTGGGCAATTCAGCTGTTTCTTTATACAGATCAAGCCTCTGATCTCCAGTCTCTGGGAACAGGTAATCAACAGACTCCTCGGAGTGTAGCTTCAAAAAGCTGGATCTTCCCATAACCAGAGGTGTGGAATTTGAATTAACCTCTCCCTAGGTATTCTCCAGAGAAACGACTTCACACTTATTGTCCCAAAAGCCCTTCACACTTATTGTCCCAAAAATAATATAAACTTTTGTCTGGTGAAAAATTATTTCCTGGAACCTAACTCCCTAATTTACATTAATTCTTATGGGGAAATTGGATTCACTTAACATCGTTTCACTTAAAGTCACATTTTTCAGGAACAGTACTACAACGTTAAGTGAGGAGTTCCTCTATATGCAAACAAGGACCTTTCCTCTGGAAATCTCCCAATTTATTTTATAATTCATGCATCTCCAAATCATAAGTGAACATGCCATACAAGTACTAGACAATCAATTAATACAGGATAGTCTAATATAAAGCATGTACATTCTACAGATGAAATATATGCCCAGATTCCATTCTCTGTCAAGACGAGCATGAGAGAACAAGTTAGACTTCCCAAATTCACATGCTTCAGTTGAGTTTTAGATCTGCTCTAGTTTACACTGTTTGGTTATGGTCTTTATGAGATCATACAACTGTTGTGAATGGGTATTGTGCAGGCCTACACCCTCACTCCACCAACATGCCCCCTCACCCCCATTATGCCAATGTGTGGTGTGGGGGATGGGAGAAGGTTGGTGAAGGACCAGGTTATGCCAATTGACACCAGCTGAGCCATTATCTACACAAAGGAAGTTTTCAGGGTCAGATTCCTCCTCTTGAGGATGACATGAATATTATAGCCCAGATTCTGGCTTTAAATCAAGTTTGGATATGTTTCTAAAATAAATGTTCTAGCTCATTCAGGAGCTTGATTTCACTGAACAAAATTTTATGGCCTTTATTATTCAGGAGGCCAGACTAAACAGCGATAATCCCTCCCTGACCTTAACATTTGTGAAATCTACAAATCAAAGTTTTGAACCTGCATTTAATTCCAGTATCATACATATATGAGTTGATATACATCTGGAATGTACATGTGCTAAATTCTAAATAATTGTCACATAGCTGATTAATTTAAATGCTACGTATTTAGGGATAGCTATTTTCTATCTCAATCATAGTTGGCGGAGCTGCATTTTATATTTTTCAGCAAAAGAGTTACATCAATTATGTATTAATATAGGCCACTACCCAAGACAGATTTTACCTTGAGACCTGCACCCATTGTCACAGTTCTGAGCAACTGCACCTATATTTCCCACTCTGTGGTCCACCAAGGGTACCCACTTTAGATTCTGGATCCTAGCTATCACCTCTTTTTGGTGAAGACCCTAGCCTCACTTCCTCCTGACCAGGCTGCAGAGTTTTCTGCCTACAGTGTGTTTTCTCCAGCAAGCCATATTATCTAAAAGATCAGCATCTGCACTTTGCTTCATTATCAGAGGCTATGATCAATGTAATTGCCTGCAGTTACGAGTTACCACACCACTCTTTCTAAGCAACCACATTTATTCTTAAGGTAAAAGCATTTCTGGGAAAACATATTTAAACAATAAAAGAACTTTCAATTATGCTAAAAAGCTTGCTACATGTCATCCCGACTCCAACCTTGAGGTCTGGTAAGGGGTCAGTCCTTCAGAACCCACAACTGGGTTTTCCCTGTGGTTACAAGTTCATAACTGTCAGAGTCAGAACCAGAAACCAGGCTGGGCAATTCAGCTGTTTCTTTATACAGATCAAGCCTTTGATCTCCAGTCTCTGGGAACTGGTAATCAGCAGACTCCTCACAGTGTAGCTTCAAAAGGCTGGATAGTCACATAACCAGAGGTGTGGAATTTGAATTAACCTCTCCCTAGGTATTCTCTAGAGAAATGACTTCACATTTATTGCCCCAAAAGTCCTTCTAACTGGCACATTGCTCAACATTGAACTCCCAGGACTCACATTATGTCTCCTCCCTAGAGAGACTGCATACGATCATGGCCAACAATAATACTCACACTTTGCATTTAATAGAAGTGGACTCCAAATATTCCTAAATTTAATTCAATAAGGTTTCCCAAGGATATGCAGAAAATTTTCACACCTACATCCATCTTCCTTCTGAACATACTAATTTAATAGTTTTGAGATTTAGGGGAAATATAGTAATGGGGAGAGAGAGGGTGTGTTTTTTCAGATAATTTGTAATGGCTCATTCAAACCAAGCTGTCTGACACTCTCCATTGCCTTGCACCTTGTGCAGTCATTTATACCCATAGTAGGGAGCCTGGGTGGCCTCCCTCCGAGCCAGAGGGGAAAGAAACACTCCCGCAGCCGGAGTGGGCGGGCCCAGATCAAGCTGGTCCCGCCTCCAGGAAGGAGAACGGCGGGACAGGAAGTATAAAGGACAGGGCCCCTCGCTCAGTCAGAGGAGCACCAGGGACGGAGACAGACGCAGACCGCTGGCTGCTCCCTTCCCATCCTGCTGCCGAGCCAGGGGATGCTCTCCACCCAGGGAACCCAGGTCTAAGGGAAGGACTGGGGTTTCCAGACCTGCCTGCCGCTGAGTACCCTGAGGGACTCCCGGAGCCCTGTAGTGACCTGTGGCTGACGGAGGCGGACGCAGTGGGGGAACCAGAGCGGCTAGCAGCTGAGTAACCACCGGAGCCCAGCAGTGACCTTTGGCTGATGGAGGCAGACACTGAGGGGGAACTGGAGCTGCCCGCGGTAGACAACCTTGACTTCTGCTGGTGCCCTCTTGCCTGTGAGGTGCTCCCCAAACCCTAGCTAGTGCTTCCCTGCCTGAGGGGTGCGCTACTGACTCTTTGTGGGCGCTCCCTTGCCTGAGGGGCGCGCTACTGACTCTTTCCTGGCACTCCCCTGCCTGAAGGGTGCGATATTGACTCTTGACGGCCCACTTCCCGACCCTAATTCCCCCAAGACTGGGAGGTGCGGCCAAGGCCTTACAGTGAGGCAATAGCTCCTCACCACCCACCCAGTGGCTCGGAGGACCTACTGACCCTCGTACACCCATGAGAAGCAGATGACGAGCTGGTGTAAAATACTGTCATTTTGATTTAGTGCATTTTATATCTTCTTTGCTTTTACTTCATACAGGTGTAAATACTTCAATGAGGTGCAAGATAACAGAAAATAGATCCAAGATGTCTTTGCTATTAGCTCTTTTTTTGCACCATTGTTGTACACTTTTAAAAAGTTTGTTTTATGTTGTCCCATTATTAGTACTATTTCAACCCTGGAATACTAATGCTTAGCACAGTAAGTAGGGCCTATTGGTTAGTTTATCCTGTTAGATAGCATTTTGTGTACTGAAAAAATCATTCTTTGAATTGAAACAGAATTGAATTGATTTAGAAATCAGCTGAAGGTTAGGTAATTTGATTTTGAGAGGTTAGGCCTGACATTTAAGGTATGCCTTTTCTGGACTAGAAGCAGCTACCAAAGCAATTACTTTAGTTTGAAATACCTCCAGGAATGACTGAAACTGAAACAACTCAGGAGAAGGTTCTAAAACTGAAAGTCTGCTTCTAGGCTACTGTTGTCATTGTATTATATTAATATTAATTTAAGAGTCTAAATTATAGCTACTCTAGCCATTCCAGGCCAAGTTTTGCTCTCTTTTGCATCCCTTCCAATCTTTTGGGCCCATATAGTTCTACTGCAACAGATAATAAATTTCACTGAAATCAAAGTAGTCACAGCATGGTTGAACTTGACCCAATGTGACTTCAGTGAGTTGCAGAAGCTGGACCATGTTGTTTCAGGGTGACACAATTTAAAATCTTAGTTTAAGTTATCTCTGCAGCAGAAGTTCTGTAAACAGTGTGACGGAGTCAGACCAGAAGGATATAAGAGAGTGCTGGAAGGCCGGTATATTAGTCTCAGGATGTGCAGGTCCCTGTTCCCTGGATAGCCAAACAAAGGCTATTCCAGGCCAATCAAGATACCTGGGGCCAATTAAGAACCTTCCAGAAAGGAGTAGAAACAGCTAGCCTGACTGGGACACCTGAAGCCAATCAGGGACTGGCTGAAACCAGATAAAAACCTCCCAGTTAGTCAGGTGGGCTGTGGGTATCAGGAGCTGTGGAAGGAAGTTATGCTGTTGGTGAGAATGAGTGTTGGACAACATATCATACTGAAGGAAGGAGGCCCTGAGGTAAGGGTGAAGTGGAGTTTGAAGAAGCGGGGACTGCTGTGGGGAAGTAGCCCAGGGAATTGTATTGTGTTTTGTGCCTAAAAGGTCAGCCATCTTAGCTGATACTATTAGGGTCCCTGGGCTGGAGTCCGGAGTAGAGAGCGGGCCCGGGCTCCCCCCTTATCCATCTTCCATACTGGCCTGTGATGAAGGTAACTCACTAGGTGGTGACTCTTGCCAATTATACTGAGAAAGGGAGGTCACTCTGGGGCCTAGATGAGTTTCTGAGGCCCCTAAATCAGCCAGGAAGTGCAGGACCCACAAGTACAGACTTGGAGCTTTGTCACAACAGAAAAAAATAATTATATCTAAATAATAGTGTGCTGAAGTTAAGTAGAATGCACAACGTGATATATTTTTGTGCAAAGCTTTGGAGAGTGCCTGTGCTGGGCACCTCAATCTCTCCCATTCTTTTTCTCTCTCTCCTTCTTGAATACTATATCATCTGCCCCCTTACAAGAGATTTAAATTCTTCCCAAAGGAACACATTAAAGGGAGCTGAAGATGCATTACCTTCACAATACATATTATCTGTTAAAATGTAAAGAAAAGAAGATTCTTCAGAAGTGGTCTTGTGTTCAGACTTCAGCACAATGACTAAGTTTACAATAGTATAATTTAGAAGCAGTGAAGCATAGTTAGATAGGATAAACGATGGAGGAGCATATTAACATCTTACAATATATACAAAGGTGATTCTGAAGTATGCCTTATGAGCAAGTTAAAAGTCCTACACATTCCAAGAATATTTCTGATTTCTATACACTTTTCATGGGAATTCTATTACGCAAGCTTTTAGTGATGGACTTACTGCAGCACAGTATTATACGGTGGAAGATGAAAATCTTGTGATTTTATTCAATAGCAACCTGATATTAGCCATTCCTTACAGATGCTTATAAACTGTGGGCTGGTCTTCACTAGAGCAGGGGATCGACTGTAGATACGCAATTTCAGCTACATTAATAATGTAGCTGAAATCGGCATATCTACAGCCAACTTACCTGCCGTCCTCACGGCGGCGGCGGTCGGCGGCGCACTCCCCCATTGACTCCAGCTTGCACCTTTTGGCGAGCTGGAGTTACGAAGTCGACGGGGGTGCCGCTGGCGATCGATTTATCGCGTCTTGACGAGACGCGATAAATTGATCGCCATAAGATCGATCTCTCCCGGCTCTAGTGAAGACAAGCCCTATAACATCCCTTTCCACCTCCTCCTGCAAACAACATGGTGTCCTAATTTGGGGTGTACACTGATGGATGCTAAGAAATCGATATTTGATTTTGTTAAAATTTCATGTTACCTTATGTAATTACCTTCCAAATTGCACATGAAAGGCCCTATTAATCCGGATTAGAAGACATTTATATAATATAACTCCATCCCAAGAAAATAAAATGTCATTAAAACACTCAAGTGAGCTATATAAACCATGCAGGTATTAATATAAAATTATAACTAAATACAAACTATCATAAATCTGTCATATTATTGTCACAGCATGAACAATATACAATCCAGTAATGAAACTTGTTGAGCTCTCTCTTATGTTTACATCACACCAATGCTTGGTTATATTTGAGAGCCTATTAGATTATTTTTTAATGAATTCAAAGATTTAAAACTTTTCATAATTGATATTTAGGAAAGGATACTAAGTCCACTGCTGCATAGTGCGTAGAAAGTGGATTTGAAGCAGCCAGAGAAGACTGCTGGGGAATTCCCCTCATGCAGGCGAATTCTCCACTGGCATAAAGCTTGCAGAGCTCTGCCACCTCCCACACCATCTGCTCCCTTTGCGCTTAGTATTGAGGGCATTCTGGAAGCTGAGGTGTTATGGAACTCACTACCTCTTCCAGTGATATAGGACCCTTAGGGATATAGGACCTTACACCACACTGTAATTACAGCTGCTCCCCTGAAACTCTAGTTTGCAGCAGGGCTTGGGGCCAGGGACTCTCAACCAGTAACTTGTTGTCCTGACCACCACCATCATCCAGACAAATGCATGCACATGTTCTTCACAGTTGGGAATCTGTCCCTAGGGGTATAAGATTGCTCACACAAACTTACTTAACTACTGATTTTAGTGGGACTCCTCGTGTGCTGAAGAGATTTGCTGGCTTAGAATCACTGTGTGGGATTAAATCCTAGATCCCCAATTCAGGAAAGCATCCTTATTCAGGAAACCACTTAAGCACATGCTTAACGTAAAGCCATAAAATGAAGTGGCTATTACATCTCACATTAAAACTATTTGTTCAACACAACTAAGAAGTTCTACAATTTCTGTAGCTAACATGCCTGCAGCAGAAACCCTAATATAAAGTTGTGTCTCTTTAACTCATCAGCCCTCCAAAAGGTGTATCATTTGCTCTTCCTATATACACATTGTTACATAGGTACCTCAGTGACTAAGTGCAGCATTAAATATATAAAACTTACTTACTGTCATGAGACATTAATATAATCTTTCTACATTTATTTTATTACCTGAAATTTAATTTTTATTCCTTCCCATTGCAACAGAGGCAAAGCTCTAAATTGTTAACTGAAGTGTGAAGTCTGAATCAATTTTTCTGTCTTCTTAGAAGCTGAATTTCACAGTGGTGTTGTGTAAACACTGTCTCCAAAGAGAAGGATCTTGACAAGAGTGAATCTTTCATTTCAAAGGCTATTGTGAAGGAAAAGGATACAATAGCCAAGAACATTGATGCTTGTAAAATTGTATAGTATCACTCATTTTTGTTACACTCAGCAACTTCCCAGCACATTAATTCAGACACTGAAGAAATGAAAAAATGAATTTTTAAAAATTAGCTGAAATTGAATAATGCATAGAATATCATCATTTGGAACACGAGAAGTATTTAAAGTACAGCAACCCCATCTTCAAGTTGAATAATTAAAATTATCCATTATACCTCAGGGAGTAATACCATATTTCTCTTACCACTAGATAATCAGTGTCACTTCATATCCTGCCATCAGAAGATGGCATTCAGTCCCTTGTGCTTAACAAGTTCGCAGTCCCCTCCACTATAAATAAAGCTTAGCTCGTGTGTGAAATATTTTTTGTTTTGTTTTAATTGACACTTGTTGATACTGCATGCAGAGAAGAGAGACATTCCTCCCCTCACCTGAGACTTTCTCTGTGGCAGCTACTCACACTGATTCAACTTGCCTTATCAACTTAATTGCAGCAGAGGACTGTCATGGAGAATTGCTTTGATCTAGACTCAGTTCCTCAAGAGAATGAGACAGGCACCACAATGGACAACCATTCAGAACTTCACGAAGCCGAATGTGCCTCTGCCCTATGAGACATATGTCTGACTAAATTATTTCCATGCCTGGAGGCCCAGACCACTAATAAAAGCTTACTTTAGAGAGGAGCAGGGGGGGAAAAAAGGATCCCTTGAAGTGTCCCATGCTTTTTCAGGGAGGATTTCCTTACCTAATATATTGATCATTATGTTAAAGAAGAGAGTATGGGACCAAAACAATACATGTCCCTTCTCCCTACCAGCCTCTTTGGCAATCTCATCCTAATGTGCACTGCCCCAATACCTCAAATCTTCCTGCCTGAGTCTCCAGTGAAGTTTTCCTCTTAAAGACCTCTGAATAACACACACGAGGGATAAAGATCCAATTCCTGAGTGTGGAGACACTTAATTCTAGACACAGATATCTTGCTGGTCTTAGACGAGGAAATAAGGAAGGGCAAACCTAGAGCTAAGCCATACATTAATAATAGCGTATCTCCAGTCTAAGGGGTAATACTGGACAAAACAGGAACTCTGAGGACCTTGATAAATTGTGCAGGCCAGTACCTCAAGTGGTGTAAATATTTCCACCAAATTTCATGTAATTACTTTGCTCTAAAGGATCTGGTCTCTATTTGTTGTTCATTGTCCACTGGGAATATTGTACACTGATAAATCTAAATCCTTTATTCTCCTTACCCAGCCATTTAGCATGGATATGTTCAAACAGATTTTTCTGGCAAAAACAGAAAAGAGTAAATCCTTTTGCACCATTCATCATCCAGGCTGCAGGAAATTTCTATTGTTCCCCAGGAAGGAGTAGTTATATCATTGGAACATAATGGTGACATTACAGTGACAAACTTTTCAATTTTTTTCAAGATATTCATGCAAAGCTGCAGCAGGAAGGGATACACTTTCATCTGCTGAACAGATCTATGCTCTCTCTCTCTCTCTCTCTCTCTCTCTGTTTCCCGCAGTTCCGAGGACTCAAAATTTACTAATGTAGTAACGAAGGGGAGGCTTCCTGATCCTCTTATCTTGGTCATATCAACCAGGGTTACAGTATCTTAATACTGGAGAAACTTGGCACAGAGATCCATATGCAAGGAATGATGAGACAGGTTTCAGTCAATGGTTTGCTGATATTTGCCTGATAATCATTAGAAGCATACTCCTGAAACTCTTGTTTTCAGGCTGGAAATTGCCACCAGGAAATCCTGAAATAAGGCCTTTGTTTAATAGGCAAAATCACATCATGAGATAGAAGGAAAATCCCATTCAATGATTAGTGAAATCTCTATTCAATATTATTTATTATTGTTTATTAATTAGTTTATTATTTATAATATTTATTTACTGTTAAGTAATATTTTAATAAACAGGCCAACAATTATTCATTGTCTTAACATATACCTTTCTTAGTGACAGCTGCAGATCCCTGCAAACCAGCTAAATCCAATACAGTCAGAGCCTAGAGCAAATCACATAAGAAAAATATAGGTATAGGCATGTCAAAGTTTGTGGCCTTTTAGGCATAGCAGTTAGTAGTAGTAGTAGATGTTGTATTGCTAAACTCTCAGTCACAATCCCCTGGTCTGGTGACAGAACCATCAGAAAACACTATTGGAGCCACTCAGTTGTTGATAAGTACCTCATTATAGATGGAAGTGTCAGGTTCATCTCAATGGCAAAAAGGATGTGGTAGTATTCCTAGAAGATAACGGTATATTGCCTTTGATTTTTAATTAAGGGTTAATTAAGTTTATTTGAGGATGTCATAGATACAAGGCTAAATACTCCTTTGACCCTTTTTATTCTCTTTCAAGTGCACCCCTTTAGGGACAGGTTTAGCTATTTTCCCCCTCCTCTGGATGGAGCCACACTGTCTTACCACTGCAGCCCACCAGTTCACAACTGTGTTAACATGACAGGCCCAACTAAGTTTGTCACCCGGAAGCCTTTTATCTATAGGAGCCTGCAACAGCATCTGATGAATGAGACTCAAAACCAGCTTATTCAAAACAAAGTGGTATTTCTTTGCCAAAAGGAAAGCTCCCTTTAGGAAAGCATATTTCCTTACCTAAGTTAACTTCTCTATCCATAGCTTAAGTAGGCACAGATTATTCCCATCTCTGGGGTGGGTAACCCACCCTACTTGCTGCAGCTTCTTCATGTCTCTCTGTGGCTACATCTATACTATGAGCTAGGGGTGTGATTTCCTTACTCATGTATACACACTTGCACTGGATTTCATTGAGCTAGCATAAGTTGAAATAGCAGTAAAGCTATTTTAGCATGGATAGCAGTAGCGGAGGCATGACTAAGCCACAAATCCATGGTCTCTCTGTTATTTGTACTCACTAGCTTGATGAGAGTACATGTACATGAGCATGGAAATCCCATCCCCAGTTCATATCATAGGCATAATCTCGATTCTTGTCCTCAATTCTTGGCAGCTCTTGCTATTGGCCCCTAGGTAGCCTTCTAATAACTTACTTAACCTCCACCCCTTTCCTCAGCCCAGGGTCCTATAACGGCTTAGTATCCTTCCTTGATCCTAGGTTTAGCCTTGGGAAGAATAAATGGTTCTTGCTTTGATGAATCCCGGTAGATAGTATTCCCCCCTCATCAGCTTACCCATTGTTTCTTCAAGGACTTTTGGCACTCCTTATTTTTGCCTTTGTTTAGCTTCCTGTTGGTTTTCTCCTCATAGCCTCCTTTGATTTAATTCCATGACTTCAGGTAATGCCTTTAATGTTTTTTTAAAAAGCAAACACATAACTCCCTAATTTTCTGCAGAAAGGAATACCTGTTATTTACCCTCCTCTTCCTACCACACTTATAAATATTAATTTTCTGGGGGAAAGTCTCTATTACAGACCCTTTTACCACATGTACCAGAGACTTTTGTTTAGTTGAAAGTAAGATTACACCTTTTCTTCACTACAGACGGAAGATACAAAGAACCCACATTCTGAATCATAAACCAACCCCCCCCCCCACGCAAAAAAAAACACCCCCCCAAACAAAAGCATTAAGTTTCCTCTCACTTAAAGATAATTCTTCTGTAGTAAACCTCTGAACTCTGTGCATGTTCCTTTGTTCCTGAAATTTCCAGATTTTTCTTGGCAATGTGTGTTTGGTATATTTTATCTGCTTGAAGGCTTAATCTATACATACATTCTGATTTTCTATCCCTATTAGCTGGATATGTTACAAAAGGTTTGAATGAAAGGTATCTTCCATCACTATTTATATAAGACTTCTCTTCAGAATTAAGAGTAGATAACCTTATGTTTATGCATCCTAACTGTCAGAGTCTTCGTATGCTTTAAAATCAATTATCCACAGGAAATAAGATAACCTCCGATTTTTGTATCACAAGGATTTAGAACTCTCAGCTGATGCCAGGGATTAAAATGGCAGTGATTATGACATGGTGAAAATAATATGGTATTATTCCCCTCTAATCACCAACTATTTTTAATAGGTATATCTAAACTTTTAAAAATAGTTGTTTATAGTGTTGGCTTCGATTGTGGCTGAGATTTTTACAAACTTCTCAAACTTTCAAGATAAATGGATCTGCTGTTTAAAAGAACAAAGTTATAGACTATCTCTTAATCAAGCATGGATTAAATCCACTTCATTTAAAGAAAAATGGCGCAAACTGAAAGAGCTTATTTCTGTTCATTGAGGTAATTAATAGTAAACCATGTCTTCTGGGCCATTATTTATGAACACAATATATATTGAAATGCCAAGGCACAACATAATGGCATCATTCAGTGATATTTTACGTCCACTTACTGTTTTATCTCTGAGTACTAACATTTTTATTTTCTACTCTATTTCCTAGCATCTAATCCTCTGGATCTTTTTAACCGTAACATATAAACATGTTTCTATGAGGAATGTGTTTCCTGGAAATCCTTTTTTTTAACAATGAAAACTATTGCAAAATAATCTGTAATTATACCAGTAGCAACCCCCAGGGAACATAATAAACATATAAGTGAAAATTTGGTATGTAGTAAAGTTTTCATGGTGAAAATCAGTGCTGCTTTAGTGAACTGTGGTAAAAATGCAACTATGTAAATCTAGTAGCAAAGTTTCAAAATTAATATTGTAGTCATTTCAAAGTTTATTACATTATGTCATATCACATAAATGGGCAAGTTAACTTTAAGTACCATCCTGAATCTTCTCAAAAATTCTCATTTTAAAATCCATCTTCTTTCAAAGCATAATAAAGAAAAATTATAGCAAAAGAAATAGCAAATCACTGTATATTTTGGCAGAGGTGGGGGAAACAGTTGAGTGTTAAATTTGTGTGCCAAGTTTAATAAAATAATATTTGAAACAGCAGAAAAATGAAATTTTGAATGGATGGGCTAAATGAAGTTAACTTTATCATCATGGTCTTTGTGAGTGCTCCTATAATACAAAGTGTATTTCTGTAAATTGAATTGCTACATATGGCAGGCTCCTCCAGCCATAACAGAAGGTAGACTAATGGGCTAACTTGAACAGCTTGTTATGTAATGAATTACTAATTCATTATTTATAAAACTTATAATTAAGTCAATTCTTTTAAAAAAGGCCAGATAATCATTCATTTTTGTCAAGTAATTTGCTGTTGCTTAGTTCAGAATTAAAATATAGCAAGATAAAAGACAAAAATTATTCTCACCTTCCATAATTAAAGCAACCTTCATGCTAGTACAAATGACTGAAAAGTAGTGGGACACATTCAGAGAGCGAGTAGTAGATCTATGCAATACCATGCAAGTCAATCCATATAATTCATTGGAGTAATGTACTGCTCGGCACTGAGGGTGACTGAATTGACATCAGTGTTAGAACAAAGCATTGATCTCTCTCATGTATATACATGCATGCACACGTGCATACACATGTACACACTTCTAAAAGAGTCATTAAGTGAGAAAAATCATTGGAATAATTTGAATTTGTATTGGAAAATAAGATGTAGCCAAAAGAAGGAAATACAGGATGTTGTGCAAAGTATTTGTGCTTTAATATTTTTAAATTCATTATTATGTTGAATTGGATTTTTTTTCTTCCTTTTTTTTTGTATAGAAAATGTACAGACTTAGTGTACTTGACTTTCAGTGCATAGATGAATGAGCCGAGCTTAAATGTCATTCAGCACTGGTTAGAATACATGGCATTGATAGATGAAAGCAAAAATTGCCATTTCACGTTGACCTCTTCCTGCAAAAATAGGCTGCCTTAAGCATGGTTATCTATCTATCTAAATTAGTCATCATTAGAGCAGAGCAAACTTGGGGAAATTTTATTTTAAATTTAGGCATGCATATGAACTAGTTTTATTTCTTTGAGAAAGACTGAAGTATTCCAGATCAAGTGTTTCAATTTTTTTGGAACTGTCACAAAATTGTATAATGTATAATTTGTAATTTACTGTATAGCCTGATCTCTTTAGGTGAGAACATCCTTTTTGAAAGGAATGTTCTCACCAGGAAGGAAAACCCCCATCTTTTCACAAGCTAGATTCTTCACTGGTTAGGTTGCACTTCAAAATGACACTCATGACCAAATAAGTGTTCATCATGACAACGGGGAATTCAGAATCATGAGTGAACCACAATGATACACCTCCAATATGAAGGGTAGCTGATTTTTGCATAGATAATAGACCACTCTACCTCTTGGAGACTAATGACTTGACTCAAAGTCCTTTGAAATCAATGGAAGGACTGTTAGGATTTGGATCACTCCCTACCTGATTTGCCTCGACAGTGTGCTTAATCTTTCCAGCTTTAGGGAATGAAATCCCTGAGGTCTAAACTACACATCTCAGCAGCATGATCTGATGCCATATGCCTTATATTTGCCAAGCATTTAAATCTCTAAGTTTTTGGTTGTTATGATGGATGTTGGGTGAAACCTTGTTGAAGCTGGTGAGTATGACAGCCACCCTTCTTCATTCATGACAAATGAAATAACCAATTAAGTTCTTTTTTGGAGTAAGATATCTGAAACAATAGGATACAGTGCTGAAAACACGCCCAAGGCTGCTCAGAAACTGGGCTATGGGGGTGGAAGTGTTTTGCTGAGTACTATTTGATGGAGGTATGTGTATCTGGGAGTAGAAGCAGCTAGGGAACAAGCATAGAAAATCATCTAAAAGTAAGCAGACACCAGGAGAATGACTGAAAACATGTCAAAGAGAGTTGGCTGTAGAACTGGAGGAGAACTTAAATCATATTAGGTGAGTTGGATGCCTGAAGATGGTTGGGCCTGATGGGCTAAAGGAGACTGTATTCTATAAAAGACTAATTTTATTAGGCCCCCCCAAAAAGGTTACCTCAAGTACTCTGGGTTTTGAATAAGGTATTGGCAGAACTATGAAGAACGAGGGTAGGTTTCCTGCAGACCTGTGCCATACCATGAGGACACATGTTCTAGTTGTGAATCCCCGGCACCCAAGAGAAAATACAGAAGATTATAGAAAACAAAATAGCTTGTCGCTGAAATAGTTACAACAGTATATACATAAAATTTGATAGTGATCAAACTACTACTAATTACTTTTATTAGTGTGATAACTGATGTGGCCTATATTCAATCCACATGATAAATACTGACATAGTAGCTCCAAGCAATGACCTCTTTATTTAGAAAAAAGTATTTACAAATAATTGGGAAGGATATTTCATTTCCAAGTTGTGTGAATGGTAATTTCACTCCACTTGTAAATAGAACTGGGTGGCAAGTTGAGTGGCCAGTATATATTAAATCTTTGTAACATTCCTAATAGGATGATCTACTGTTTATGTCCCTATATGGGTTTACTGATTGAGCTCCGCCACTTTTCTCCACTGCAAAAAAAAAATCAGGCACAGAACCTAAGGGGCAGGAGGAAGCAAAGAGAGAAAGGATATTAAATAAAGAAGCCAGGAATATGAAAAGTGGAAATGTTTAATTGCATCTATCATCAATTATTAAACATGTAGATTTTGTTGAACCTATGAGCATAAGAATGATGAAAAATGATTTTTTAAAAAGTAACAGCTATTGTTATGCCCATAAAATTTCTTTATTTTTGAAATATTAATTCTAAAGACAAACCATCATCAGTATATAAGGGCTGCATAACTCTCAAGCATAAAACAAAGATACTTGCCATTTAGTAAGGAAACTAATTGGTTGTGTCAATAACATTTTATTTAGCAGCATTTGCTGGTAAACATACAGCATTGTGTCTGATCTATTTTACAGGATTAAATGCCCTTGGATGTGCAAGGTATATAATAAAAGTAAATCCTGTCATGTTTAGTTTCATGGTCCTATAAAAATGTAATCAGATGTCAGCACAACAGCTTGTAAGTTAACAATATCAAGTTTCAATAAAAAGTGGGAAGTGTAACATTAAATTATTTGATACTGATATTTATCAGATTGGGTTCTGTGCTCTAGCGATCTGATAAAACAATCAGAGAGACAGAGAGAAGAAGAGTGTTACTCTTGTAAGTTTGTATTTTTATTGTTGAAACTAGATTAAAAACACCTGCAAAATTAAGGTGTCTGTAAAAGATTCCTGAAATAGTAGTAGATGGATTACTAAAGTTAGAATCTATAAATCTATTATATTTATAAGCCATTCACTGTGGTATTTTCTAAGTGCCAAGTACTGTCATGTTTCTTAGTCATTATAAATAATAGAATTCCAAAGATAGGGTGGTTAGGGGAAAGTTTAGAGATGGTGTGTATGAAGCTGGAAGCCATCTACCAAAAGATGTTGTTAACATGACAAAGCCTTTCTGTACAAGAGTGTCACTATCCATATTGCCTTATCTGGGAAATACTACTGTATCCAGGAGTAAAATCATAGTATCAGACAATTAGGATTTTTTTTTAAATACTACAGCATTCTTCACATAATTGTACAAAATCAACAGCTTTAAATGCAGGAAACAGTTAATGGAATATCATGAGCCTAAAGAAATAGACCATGGGCAAAGCTGTCAATCTGCAAAATAAGCCTTCCAACTCTAACAGTACAAGGAACAAGAAATAATAGGGAAAGAAGTACGCTTATACCAGAGTTGCTCAGACAGAGGGAGAATACCTTTTCCTTTTTCTCCTTCAGGGCTGTAGAAATTAGGTCTTGTGGTAACTAGACGGAGGACATGTGAGGAGCCTGGGGATAAAATAGGGTTGTTTGGTCTATCATTGGTTTGGTTGTTTATTTGTAACCTAGCTAGTGAACTGTCTGAGGCAGGGGATATTTGTCTACCAGGTGTTTGTAGAGTACCTACCACCTCACTATCTTACGGAGAGTCTGATTGGGCTGTTCATCTCCTAAAGTCCTGGTTAGAGAACCAAGCGCTAGTAAGCTTTTTATACCATTTACTTCTGGGTGCTGTGAAGAAGAGGTTTATACACAGAGGTGTGGCAGAAGAACTTCCAAAGGTCTGGAAGTTTATTTTGGATAAGCCTTGATGCTTGTCTGAACCTTATCTCCTTCACACATTTGGATTATCAATTATTTCTTCTATTATTTATGTTTTTATCTATATAGTATCTGAAAGTGAGCTTTACCCATTCTAAGCAAGTATCATCTCCATCATCCACAACTCATTCTAGTCTCTCTTGACCCTGAACTTGCTTTCTCAATTTGGACTTGAATGTCCAGCTCGTGTTCATTCTACTTGTTGGACAAAGTTGTCATGGATTCATGAGTATCATCTTAAGTAGCATGCAGACTGTATGTGAACAAACCTTTGAATCTCCAACATGCTTCATCCTAGCAATAGTAAATGCTCCTAAAAGATGGAAAAATAGTAATTCACATACATTCTCCAAATGGGCATGTATTTCTAACATTTAGGCTATGTTTACACTACATACCACTTTCAACAGCATGTAGTATACAGATCAATCAACATTAATACAAAGAGTAACCTAGGTTGTTAAATATTAACTATGGTCCTTGTCTTGCAAACAAGCAAGTAGGTATTTCTAAGTACACTACTTATGCATTGAAGTCAAAGGCATTACTAATCTCATATACAAAAGTGATTCCAGGATCAATGTAATCCCTTTTTTAGACTAGCTGTTGAAAAGTTACTAACAGATATGGTAGATTATCCCTCGCTTGTCTTTAAAACAAAATTGGATCTGTTTTCTAAAAACTCTAGTTCAACCACAAGCTAACAGGCAAGTTCCAGAATTACTGGATGTAAAAATGTACTGCTTGTATTATACTGAATTAATAAATTCTGAATAAATTATCCTTTCTGGTGTTATTAAAAACTATGAAAAATCTAGATATTTTACTGTCATTCATTGAGGTATGGAAAAGTATCCTGTAAAGTAAAACGTTTGGACCTATGTAAGACATGACAACTGGCATGGACAATCTAAACCTTTGCCATAAACTCAAACTGAACACCTTAATTTTTTGATAGTTTCAATCTTCTTGTTTTTCATTTTTACATACTCAAATTCTGGATCACAAAGGGCATAATCAAAATACCTATTACAGTATTTTTACCTGATCACAATTAGGAACTATTGACATCTCAAATGGCACCATTTCTTTTTAAAGCTATCTCATTTTGTGGTGAATGGTTTTGTAATTGTTGAAGAAGTGTCTAAACTTTTGGGTGCTTATCAGAATGGAAATGAATTTTTGAAGTTTAAGTCTGTCACAAACAGTGATTCACAAAGTATGAACCATGAGAATATAACACTGTTTGTATGTGAGATATAAAACTGATATGTATACTTATCCAATTGACCTACACTGTGAACCTAACACACTGTGACATTACACTCCGTATGTTTTATGGAAATATGCTTGTGAGTGTGAATATAATTTAACTGGAATATGTTTTATGGAAAAGGTCTCTTGTAAGGTATCATTACAAGGTTATAATCTACTGTGTGTGTTCATCCTATTTGTATGAATGTATCATTCTTGTATCTGAAGCTAGAAATATGAAGTGAAACTCTGAAGTCCTATTGTAATTATGCAAAGTGTGGGACATTAATGGTGGTTTGGAAGCTTGATGGCTCCCATTGACTAGGACAATTGGTTGTAAATGGCTTTGTTTACTTGCAAACCTCCTTGGACTCATGCGTGCTAGCCCTGGAAGAATGAAGTCTCACAGGACATGTGACTATGTCACTGATACTAGAATCCATCTTAAACCTGGTCTTTTCCATTTAGAAGGAGAGGTGTGGACCCAGAAAGACAAAAGATTCCCACCTTGTGCCAAAGATGTAAAAGGGGGTGGAACAGAACAAAGGGCTGCCAGTCACGAGAAATCTCCTACTTACCACCAGAGCTGGAACTAACAAGGACTATACCAGGGGAAAAGAAAGTTTTGTCCTTGCAACCCATTGAGTTAGCTGGAATTGAAATGATTTGACTGGACAGAATGTGGTCCAGACCCTATTAACCTAACTGATTTTACCTCTTCTTCCTGCTTCTTACAGGATGATACCTTTGAACATGCTCCCTCGTATCATGGCTTGGCCTTGCAACTTCTCTCTCTGACTCTTAATGTCTTATAATGATTTACTCAGACCTGGGAATAGAATATCTCTTTTCCTTCTCCCCTTTGTGGGGAATTTATTTTTTTTTAACTCCTAGTACAGTAGAGCCCCCCCCCCCCCCCCCAAAAATCAACACAACTTTTCATTAATTACTTAAATCTAATCCTCCTTCTGGCCCAGGGACTAATGCCAGCCACCACTGTCTCCCATGTTCAGAAGTTCCTAGTGCTCCTCCAAATTCGTAATTCTCAAAGGAGTCCACAGCCTTCTCCCAGTTTGAGTTATGCTTCCAGTAAACTGTAGTCCTCAGTCAGCTTCTTCCCCACTGATCCCTTTTTTTACTTCTTTCACCTGTCATCTTGGAGTGGTGACCAGACAACAGTCATCCTCCTAGTGCCTGGACCAAATTGTACCAAGTCCAAACATTGCAACCCCAGCTAAATCAATGGGTTGCAAGGATAAGACCAAGGGCAGAATTCGCCTTCTTGATTTTACCTATTAATTAATTGCAGCAGTTAAGAGCACCAATCTCTAATTCATTGCATGAGAAAATGATTTGAACTGCACAAGAATGAAAGCCACTACGTGCAATTTCTTCAGGTTTTTTTTTAAAGGTGATTAATATACGAAAAGCAATCTGGATATGTAGTATTTGAAAGGATAGTAAATAAAACAATTTTAATGACTGAAGTATCAAAGACAGCACTGACTACTTTTGAAAGTTGATGTAATCAGTTTGCACTCATGATGCACTTGAATGGCAATGAAATTTGAAAATGTTAGTCAACTGAAACACTGGGTTTCTATGGAACATTTGGGTTGATCAAAAGCATTTGCTACATCACATATAATCAAGATAAACCTATGTAATTGCTGGACACCCAAAATAGAAATTAGCAAAAATTGTCACTATAATTTTAAGATGACTTTTTAATAGAATGTATTGATGAAATGATTAAATTGCAGGGATATATCTATAAAACAGAAGAAAAAACCTGCTGGGGAATATATTTAAGATGGAAATAGTTATTCCACTGTTCATAAGATGATGATATTGTACTTGCAGAAAATATCAGACAGAACTTTTTCTGTTTTGGGGAGCAGAGACCTGAAGCCAGCTTCATGTTTTATCTTTGATTTTCTTTTAAGGTAATGAATATTATGGTAACTAGAAATCAAAGCTGATAGTCTTTCTTAATGAATCTTGTGCAATGGAAAGGAATGAGAGAGCTGAACTTCTTATGGAAAACATGATGTGGAAATATGGCGGAATGGCACCAAAATAATATTTTTAAGTAACTGTGTTAATTATTAGCTGTGCATTTGGTATTTGAGATTGTTGTACAGTACTCTTTCTGGGTAAAGTAGATTGATTTTTTTTTTTAGTGTCTGGGTCATATATGTGATACTAATTTGGGAAGAGGTTCTGTCCACTGGAAGCTTGGTATGTGAAGTAGGGATGTTCAGGATACCAAATTCCTCCCGCTACTACCCTGGGAGGGTTCAAATCTGACAGTGCCTCTAATGAAGGGCACTGCCTATGAGAAACAATAGGGCTGGTGGAAAACACTATTCTCCCACATTCAGTCACTTTAGACAACAGCACTGAACTTCATTTAATCCATCTGACAATTATAGACCAAAAATAGCGGAAGTGCACAGTGATTGAGGGATTTGTTAATTTTTTTTTAACTTAGTAAACTTGACAGGAAGATCCATCTAGAAAATAGATTTGAGTTCCTGAAGTTACTTTACATATAAATATAATTCCAGAGTTTCTCAGAACATAAGAAATATAGTTAAAACTTTCTCTGCTAAGTAGCTATGTGTTACAACACCTTTTTTTAAAAAACATGGCGGTGGGCGGTGGGAGGGAAGAATGTACATGCATTATATACATGATTGTTGAGGTCTTTCAAGAGAAAGCAGAATAAGTTGATGCCTTTTACTGTCTGACACTTCTCCCCACCCACACACATATGAAAGTGTGTGCATGAAGTATGGAGAGGAAAAATCTTTGCTGCTTTATCGGTCAATCCTTCAGGACCTAAAGAGTGGCCTATGGACCTGTGATGTACTTACAGAGCACAGTGAAGTTCTATCCTGCCTCTTTTGCTGCCTAAAAACTTTCTTCACTCATGTGCTGAGAGGAAACTGTTGGACTGTATTCAGTTACGTTGTGTTACAGTTACAATATCCTATGTTGTTTTACTAACCTTTGCATTCTTGCTTTCTATCACAAAATGTAATTTGCATTCAAAGTACTAGAATATTATTGTAATTATTCTCATCTTCAGATTGGTGTTTTTGTAAATTGCAACACTCTGGCTGACAACTTGTGGGGAGGTAGGAATAGTATAAGGGTCTACAATCAATCAAACTTTGACCCTTCCCCGGGGATATTATTTCCAGTGCAGATGTCAGCATGGGACCAAAAAGCAAAGGGTGGCATGTCACCCTCAGAGAGCTCCCACTACCATCATCTATTAAACACAGATCTGGTTAAAATGGAACTTTAGCTTGCCTCACAGCTTATAACTTGAAGGTGTTGGTTCCATACTAACTTCAGAGTTGTACAATAAACATACAACCTCAGCTTATAGTGTAGAAGCAGCTATGCTATTCAAGATGCTTTCCTGTGGTGAAAAGACAGTCTCCAGAAAAGATCAGGCTTTTTTCACCAGCCAATCTCTTTGTTTCAGTCAAAATTCAGTGGCTATAGTTTATAGGATGAGATGATCACTACAGTTCTCAATTAATAGATATTTAAGGAATATATGCATGCTTCGCTTTGTGAACTGTGGGTAAAAATTAATTTGTTTGAATAACAAAGCTACTTTTGGTTATTTTTTAGTTAAAATAAATTATTCTGTTTTCTATTAAAAAATGAAGCTCTACAGAGCCTTTTTACAGTATGAAACAGTAAATCCCCATACACAACAATCCTGAGTATTACTGTAACCTCCACCCTGACTAAAGTCTTTGGAGGTTACAATGAATCTTAATCGTGCTTTTTCCTGTTTTCTTCATTCCCTCCTCCCCTTTTAAACAGGTTTTTTTTGTTCTTCAAGTTTTGGGTTGTTTTTAAATAAAAGTGGATGTCACGTCGCCTTAGTCAACAGCTCTCAAATATCCTCAGCTTCTAAGTTTTTGATAGGGAGGAGTTCGTTCTTTAGGCACATGCTTATTTTTATAAATATGGCAGGGGTTTGTAGCTCCCTGCAATATTTCAGTTTTAGTTAAACCAGGAGTTACTTTTGAAAATAAAGTGTTTTGTAAATTTTTCTTTATATTTTGAGTTGCTAGAAAGATTGATCAATAGCATTCTACGACCTTGTGAGATTTCATTTAATTTAATATTAATCAGAGCTCACTACCTCTCTCTTTGAGGGTGGACATATTAAACCTATTTACTGATAATTTTTCCAGTCCTCAACAGGGTATACTATCTTTAACCTTGATGGAATGTTAAAGAAATTTGGGATAGATATGATTATCTACCCACCACTTACAGGATCACTGAAGGCAATAGAGTCACAACAGATGGTGGTATAAATCCAAGATGCCTCAATTCATTTCAATGGGTTTGATTCCTTGCTGTTGTTCTCAGTCACAGGTCCAAAACATTCATATGTTATAAAACAGTCTTTTTTGCTTCATTTTAAGCAAAGGGTGGTTGTTGCTTTTAATTTCCCCATTTCTAATACATGCGTCAGGTTTTTGCTGTAAAACAGGTCAGTTTTCTTAAAAACACAACATCAGAGTTCTCAGAAATTATTTTTATTTAAAACATACAACCCTTGGAAACAATCCAAGATGCCCTAAGAAGGCCCAGACAGCCCTTGTAACAGAAAGACAGACAGACACAAAGACCTTTTTAATAGTAATATTATTTTATTGACAGATACCAAGTTTTATTATGTTTTATAGCATGTTAGTCCCCTCATCATTCTCCAGCTTAATCCATTTTCACAAACAGTCTTTTTTTCTAAGCATCATTCTATATCTTTTTGTGTGGATCAGGTGGTCAATGCTATACAATAAGCAAGTATCCATTAGTTTTGTAATTTTATTTAAAACACTGTTAAGCTCTTGACCACTTTGCACAGCATCTACCAAGGCCATCCCTTGTGGTAAATATTCTTGGGTTAAACACAGGCATTACATTGCATAACTTATAGCAACAACAGCATTTAATACATTTGCTAGACACAGGCCAGTGCGTAGGGGCTGGAGATTGCAGTTTATATCCTCTGAATACAATTCACCCAGTCATCATGTCATTGGACTGATGTGTCTAGAACACAACTCTCAGTCTTCAAAAAGTTTCTTCCTAAGAAAGCATGAAGAGAAATGCATATAGTAGACTTCATTAACTCCTATATACTCATGAAGTGGCACAGACTCAGCTAGCTCTATGCAAGTGACTTTCTTAAATTTATATAGCCATCATCCTCTTCACATATGGTGTCCCTAAGCTCTGTGTCTCAGTGTTGAGCAAAATCAGTTTGGGGCTGTTGGAGTTTTGCTCTCTGATGCAATGTGGGCCAGGGTTTCAGGGTTTTCTAAAAAGGCATCATTGAACTATTGAAGGTTTTTGAGAGAAACAGCTGTAAGTCCGTTGGTTTAGATTCATGCAACTCCAGGTTGGTTCCTATCCTACTACACCCACTTGACTTCCATATATATAGTCTATATACCTAAGCAACTTTTTTTCAGTTCACCTTGTCCAACCATGATGCCAATGAATCCTAGTCATCTTCCTCCCTGTGTTCAGATGTTGGATGTTCATCACACTTGTCAATTTGACTCATGATAGCTTGGGTCTCACTGGCAGAGTCTGGTGTATCCAGCGAAGACTGAGACAAAGGACTCCCCTCAGCTGCTCCCTCCTCTTCAGACCTGTCACTGATGTAGCCCATTCTTTACAGGTAACTGTAAAGAATGAGCTAAAACAAATTCCATAGTTCTCATGGGGTTGGGGAAGGAGGTCATGTTTCATCTGAGCATTTCCACCTTCAGGTTTATACATTGAAAAAATAGATATATTATATTCTTTAGGCTGGTCTCTAAAGTTGATACACAGAGTTTTTTTGTTAACCATTTTCCATTATGGTATAGCCAGTGACTTCATTTTATCATTAATTTATTGTGTGATGTTAGGATTATAGAAGTACAAGATTGATCAGTAGTTCGAAGGGATAATTATGTATTAGGTATCTAAGTAAGGAGGGCTGAAATGCAAGGCCTACAGACTGAGGCCTGTAAGATTTTAGCTTAGCCATGTTAGGCCTTAGAGTTAAAAAATGCTGACATATGTAAGTGACAATAATCCAATGCCATAAGATTACAGGAAAGATGTACCAGTGGGTGATATTGCAAGAAATTAGCTGAAAGATTAATTTTAGATCACAAAAATTCTGTAGGGGCACATTTTTCTCTAACGTGTACCTTAACCACAGGATAGAGGTTGTGCATCAATGCTAATGAGAATAAAAGGAACTATATGTGTACATCAAGATTTTTTGGGACACAAGATCAATAAAAGAGTTGACACTTTCATGCACAGGTACAGAATTCTGGTATAGTCATAATCACATTATAAAAATTAGGTTCCCAGGTTGGGAAAATTGAGCTCCCTATGGGAAACTTCAGCAGAAACTAGCCCTCTACTGATGGTCAATCCATGAGAGACCCATCAGACCCCAACACTATCTAGGAGAATGTGCATATGACTGTAGTTAATAATTGGTACATTGATTATCTAGGATATGTATATGTTGTGACATTCATAACTTTGCTGGTAATGTTAATAAAATTGATAGAAGATATTAGATTTTTCTGTGACTGTATGTTACTTTCCTTGGTCTTCCTATGTTCCTATCAGTCCTAGATCTGAAAACAAATGGCAAAGGTAACTGTAGAACTTGAGACTGTAGCCACCAGAGATGAACCCACAGTGGTAAAATAAAACATCACTAAATTTACTGTAATAAAAAAAGGCTACAATGGGCTTCAGAAAACTGACAAGATGGACTTTCCAACTACTGTAATGGAGACCTGATTTTTTCATGGGTTGCACATAATTCTGTTGCTTGTTATAAAAGTCTACCTGCCCCAATATTGTTGACATATAGGATTTCTAACCACCAAACATTAGTAAGACCTCATTCTCATAGCTACATTTAAGAAATATAGTCTGGCAACTGCATTACACTGTACTAGTCTATTCATCTAGTCAGATGCTACAAACTCTTATCATCTAAGCATAGCTACATCCATCTGTCCTCCCTCTAAAAGGGTCTTTGAAGACAAGTTAAATTTTGGTAAGTAGTAAAATCTTGTCTTTTAGTAAAAGATTTTGCTTTATAGTTTTCTTTTATAGAAATCAATTTTCTGAAATTATGTACCCTTGAGACAAATTTCACTTATGTTTCTTTAGAGAGCTGGAGTCAAAATAGCCAGGGGCAATCCCACCTGCCTGGAATCCAAAAAGTGGAAAATAATCACAAGAAAAAAGAAATTCCGTACAGTTGGAAGAAGAAATGCAAATGATGCAAGAAACTTTATAGCAGGTGTTGGGCCCTCCAAAATTCTTCTATGTATTGCATCTCCTAATTTCTTTTCTTTCCCAGGCATTATTCTCTTCTCAGAGTTCCATTCTCAGTGCCAACTCATGGATTCATTTGGTTTGAGTAATTGATAGAATGTGTGCTGGGTCAATCAGTTTTTTATTTTAATTTGGATGGGCTCTTTTTGCTCTGAATACAAGCCTACTAATTATTTTGTTTAATATTTAGTACATGCGTTCAATTTCATAGAGTTCCTTAGTGCATTTAGTTTTCAACAATAGTCCAGCTTTTCTTTAGAGTATTCTCTCATATTTTCTTCCACTAAGCTTCTGAGCATTAGAAATAATGTGTTTCAAATCAAATGATGTTACTTTACCAACTGCTGCCACGGAGAGGCAGCATATTAACTGACTTTACATCACTATATATGATTTTTTTCTTGCATGAGGCTGCTTCCTGAAACCTTAAATGTTATCCGTAAAAAAGGGCTAAAGCCATAGAGTTCAAATGTGGAATTGCCACAAGTCTTCTGTGAGGGTCAGTATAATTCTGCCTCAGGAGCAGGCAATTTGACTCAAGACAATTTGGTCCCTGGTTTCACCCATTTGCTTCCTGGGGGCAATAGTCCTTTCATGATGCAGATTACTTCCTCCACCATTATCTCAGCTGGGCTCAGTGTCATAAAAGGAGACAAATTGGAGCTAGGATTGTAGGACTGTACTTTAATTTCTGTCCCCTTTAGCTTCTATTTAACTATATTGTTTGACTTTACTCTGTGAAGTGTTGTGGGATATAGCTTACTTGGAAGATGCTGTGAAAAATAATGTTGCACAATACTGTAACTTTCATTCCACTTTGAAAGTCACTGAGGATAATAGCTGTTAAACTAATACTGTGCAAATGGGAAGTTGCAATCCTGTGGAACTTCAAGAATTGGTTACATTCATAGGCCTTGTTTCTAATATGAACAATCAGCAGATGAAAAGGATGGCAATAAGATGAAATGTTTGGGAAATAGTACCAGTGATTCAAGAGGTTCTGAGATGAAAGACTAAGATGTAGATGTAATGACACTCTGGATGCAAATGTAGCCCACTGTGATTTATCTGACTAATTACCTTTGTCAGAGTGAGTGCAGTTAGTTGTTTTGAACAAAGATTTACTGTACATATGTTTTTACTCTCCCCCTATTCAGTATAGCTATGAAAGCTGTGTAAGTGACATACTGTTTAGATGTTTAAATGTTCAAGGAAACTTGAATAAACAATGTTGCATGAAAGGCTGATTGTATTGTATATCTTGTAAGGCCAGTTTACCACTATTTTTGAATATTTATTTGACTCAAAATTCCTAGTGAATATTACTCAGACAATTGTTCAATCATTTACAGAATTAGAGGAATAATAAAAAAAAAATAGTTAATAAATAGATTGACAGAACTAACAATAATACTGTCTTGCAACTAATTCTTCATCCAGTGCAAGTGGAAACTAAGCATGGTGAAATGTAGCACAAAATTATGATAAACTGAAAAGAGGGAACAAAAGCTGCTTCTGAAGTATTTGTAGTCACTGCTGCTACAATATTATAAAGTTAATCACTAAACAATATAAACAGTATAAACAGCAAAGAAGGAATATTCAGTAAATGCCTTGGCAGCTATCTTTTTAAAATCCTTGTGTAGCGACGCAAACAATCACCAGTGCAGTGCCTCCTGCTGGCTGGCTGGGAATTAGCTCTTTTCCAGCTCCAGACCAATGTCTCACCTGTTGCTGGTCCCTGTTTGCCCTTTGCCTGGAGTTCTGCCCACCACAGTAGCCTCACACTCTGGGTCTCCTCTCCACAGGAAACCCCCAACCCTCTATTCCCCAATCCTCTAACCCTCTATCAGTGGCTACTGCCAGTCATCATCTAGCCCCCGCACTTTGGGGCAGACTGCAGTGTAAAGGCTACTCATCACTGGCAAAGGGGGTTTGGACTTGCTGCCTTTCCCTCCAGCCTAATGGCCTTCCTATCAGGCCACAGCCTTAGAGGTCGCCAGGCTTGAGATCCTCAGATCCGCCTGCCCCTTCCCCAGAATTGCTCTAGCCTCAGTACCCTTTACTCCTTCAGGCAGCTAGGTCCATCTCCCTCTAAAGCTGGTGGGGAGATGCCTTAGCTCCTGGCTACCACCCCTTTTGTCAGGGCCAGCTATGGCCTGATTGAGGCATGGCCCAGCTGGGGCTGCTTCCCCAATCAGCATACCCTCCTGGCTTCCCAGGGTAGCCTTTTCCCAGGGCTGTTTTAACCCCTTCAGGGCCGGAGAGGGGTGACCACCTCGCTACACCTTGGCATACCTTTTTGTTTTGCTGAGAGGATATATGTGGGAACTCTGTATAACTGGGGCCCTCTGACACAGTTTGAGAACCACTGCCCTAGGTCATAGTCAGATATGTATTTGTGGTGAGTCCTGTGAAAATTTTCCAGGGGAAAAAAAATCATAGTTGACACAAATAATCTGCTCCAGTGTCAATACTGTGTGTTGGAAAACAGTCTTACTAGCAACAATATTGTTAGGACATTCAAGTGGGAGTACTACTGTATGTTGGTATCCTGCACCATTTCCATCCCAACTTCTACCTGCTTTATCTAGCTTGTGGCTGCCCTCTGCTTTGTTTGCAGTCCCTAAAACCATCTCAAATGATCTTTCATCCACCCATGTCACAAGGAGGTCGCAGTTCATTGGTCACTTTTTCTTCTCATTGACATATTAGCTATCTTTGTCCATTGACAAAACCACTTATTGCTTTTTTCTGTCCTTAGATGTGATATCCTATATCACTTGCTGCACTCTTTGGCTTGTCTTCGAGCAATCTTTCCACTATCTTCATCAACACTGTATACCCAGGAGTAAAATCGGCTGTGATTATTCATGTTTTGCTAGTGGCCCTTACATATACCAAATCTAGAGATGTTGCCTATTGCATATGAGCAGCTGTATTTAATCACACACTTTCCATCCTATGTGTTTCTTTAGGCATGGCCTAAATACTGTGTGTAATTTTGGTACATTTTGTTCTATTTAATATTTAGAGTCTGCACACCTATTTAGGAGGTGTAATGTACTCCTCCCTTGCTTCGTGTTTTGTCAGCAAATTCCACTGGCCATTACATAGTGTGGAGGGGAGACTGGGAATGGCAAAAGGTTCAGCGTTTTTGGTTTATACCTGCCCCTCCAATCTATTTGGGGAGCCCCAGGGAAAAATAACAACCAAACATTTCTTGCACTTCTCAAAGTGCAAGACTGAATTTCTGCCTGCCCCTTACATGGACTGCACAGTTGACAATTGTGGTAGTACCTGGGACCCATTCTTGGTCCAGCATTGTGTTAGATACCATATAAACAGAATTATAGGCAGTTCTCACCACAAAGAGCTTACCATCTAAATAGAGCAGAGAGCACAGTGAACAGTGTGATGGTGGCAAATGTCATATTAGTGACACCCTTTAAAAATATGTAGACAGGGTAGCTAAATGGAAAGACAAGAGATGGAAGGGGTGACAAGGGAGGAGAGGATAGAAAGAAGGATGAACTAGGAAGACCAGTTAGGGTGAAACTGGGGTAAAGAGACTATGAGGGAGGGGGCAAAATGGGATTCAAGAACACAGCCCATCAGCAAAGAGAAGAGACTGTTCAGACAAAACTTATAGAAAGCTCTCACATAAATGTACAAAAGGGGAAGGACGTTCTTTTGTTCCACCATCACAACTATGAACCTGTATAAGGGCCAACCATAGGGGAGGATATGGAGGAACCAATCAGCTGCTCTAGTCGGAAAGTGAACTGGAAGCAGGGAGCCTCCTACCATGGTATACGTACTGGCAATATTTGTGATTGTGAATCTGAAAATAATGGCCTATGGCACCAAGGAGAAGACCTGCTGAGGAGACAGAATGTATAAATAGATATTTGGAACAATAAGGACCTCACTGTCAGATGGGCTAAGCACCCACATCTGTGGTGATAATCAGGCTCAGGATCATCACCCCTGTGTAAGATTCTGAATTCTGAGAGTTCATCTGAACATCAGAAATCCCATAAACTAAATAGCTTATTCTTGGACAGCCCTCCATAATCAGCATGTCAGTAGTACCCTCCACTAAGTTTTGCCATCATAATGAGAACAAACAGACTTGTATTTGGTTCTGATCATGCGACTTGAAGACTCAATTCCCTTTGCCACTCTGTTTTTGCCTCTCTCAAGGTCTTTTGTAAAATGAAGTGAGTCTGCATACTGCACATCTTATGCTATGTAATAGTTTCTATCCCCTTTTAAATGTAGAATATTTAATTATTTTTGGCCACTTCAATATTGAACTTCAGTGAACTATGGCCATGAAGCAAAGCCTACTTTACTTTTCTCTTGAAACAAATTCAGGAGCCAAGTAGTTTACATTATTCCTTCTGATGTGGCTCCCTTGCACTTGTCTAGTTTGCAATATATCTTTCATTTTCCTTATATGGGTTGGGGAGTTGATTAAGGACATATTGGAGGATTTTATGGAGGGAATGAGCAACAGAACATATAGAATTTGCAAAAAGGGAGCTGCAGCTATGTTGAGAAAGGAAGATGACTCCAAAAATGTGAGAGGTTCTGGCCCTTATCCAAAGCTCCAGAGGCATGTGGGTTCATTAATTGCCACAACTGGTTGTGGGAAGAATTCCACAAGTACAGATACAGGATAGGTCCACCATTAGTTACTCTACACGTTCCTCCTTTCAAGTCTCTGTTTAGGAGGCAGAGCAAGGGACAAGCTGCACCACATTCTATAGATAATCCAGACTGTGCAAATCACAGCAGACCAGTGGGTCATTTTGGTCCCTGGAGTAGCCAAAAACCTGGGGATTACAAAGGTAGTTATGAAAAACTACCTTTGGACCACACTGTTCTTGGCTTGTGTCTTCAGTAAGTCTGAATTGGACCTAGTGATTCTGTTCAGTGAGCAGGTAAAAATGTTCAGGCATGTTTTTAAGATATTTTTCTGAATTAAATCATTTGTCCCTAGCTGTTTCTGAACAGTTTAAAGTTGGGTAGTTATTATTTAACTTCACTTAAAAATGAAACATGCAGGATGCTGAATGCTTCAATCTGAGGTAAGCCACCTCAAAATGAAGTTTTGAAGAATAACAATCATCATAGTAATGTCACTGATTCAATTTACTTTCACTGCCATGACACACCAAAGTTCTTGTTTTATCCATTCAGTCTGGTCCTGTGACACCAATTATGATCTCTATATATCAGGTCTACTACTATGAGTCAGAAGCTCTGACCAGGAATTGAAGCGGACTCAGCATCAGAGAAACTGATTGCTGAGTAAGCTGCTCATAAAAATGATATTAATGAGTGATTGAAGTGCTTCCTGTAACACAGCTGCAAACATAGAAGACTAGCAAGAAGAATGACACAAATGATGATGCAGACTCCTGCAATGACATTTTCCCTCATAGAGCAGAATTCAGTGAAGGCAATTCTGCTTAGACCCAGGAGATGGGAGGAACAGTACTTGTGACTGCTATTGCTACTGTTCCAGTAGCACACTTGACTATTACTGCCCTTGACATTTGCTTTGCCTCATTTTATAATGTGAACAAAATATTTGAGAGATGTACTGTGTGTACTGCTATGTTTTTCTTTCTTACTCCTTATTCCTCTTCCATGATGATGATGATGATGATGATGAAATTCCACAAGCAATCCACTCCATCTCTTCCTTTCAGCTCACCCACTAGCAGTCATTTAGGGAGAGATTTAATCATTCTGTCTAGTCGACTATCAAAGCAGCATTTCCTCATATAGTCCACACTCTTAATGTTTGGTGTGGGCTAGTTTCAAAAGTTAGCCACTTGTTATGGGAGATGATGCCATGGTCTAATACATCTATATCAATTTACATAGGCTCTTAATTTGGCGCTGATCATAATATCTGAAGCTCTAGCAAGAGTCTTTATACATGTGTGTTTTGGGTTGTTTCTCCTCAAACGTAGTATTTTATATTATTGACGATTAATTTTAAATTATTTTTTTCTACCAATGTTTTGACTCTCTCAAACTCTTTGTAGTTGTGTGTTCTGACTGGTGTTTTCTATTCCACCCCATTTAGTATCATCTGTAAATTACATTAGTATGTCTACTCAGTCTTTCTCTTTAAGGGTCCTGCAACAAGATCAATGCAGAATCTTGGGGCTCTGCTTCCCATGAGCTGCAGGAGTAGGGCTTGTGTTCTTAAACTGATCCCCTCTTCCATATCATCTGAGTGTCTGATCATTAATGATATTACATAACCTAGAAGTTTAAATGAGACAACCTACATTATCATCTATGTTCCAACTCCTGTGAAAAAGAGGGAAATAAAGTCTACTGAGCAGAATATTCAAAAGTGGTGAATTGTAAATAGCGAGGGCTTAATCCTGGCCAAGGAAGTTTTGTCACTGACTTCAGTGGGTCCATGATTTCACTCTAAACACCTTATTCTCCATTGCTCTACACCTGGTACAGTCATTTACACCTAATGCAAAGTGGCTGTAAAATGCTATTAAACTAGCCTGTTAACATTTTATACACACATACTATGGAGAGGTACAAAGGTGCAGGGCAGTAGAGCACTGGACCCTTATTTCCTCTGAGTCTTCCCCCGGGGCCATACAAGCTTTCTGTCTCCCTTGCTTTTCGACCCCACCCACTCATCCCACTGAAACAAAACTCCATAGTTGTTTCATTGCAGATAACAAAGATGTAACATTCTATTACAGATGTGTGCCATTTTTAATTTTTATTCCCTTTTCTGTAACTTATTTCAGTGAGAATAAGAACCCTCAATCTGTAGTTTTCTGACTATATTTAGGGAAGGGTAATAACCCACTCTGGATTTGTTTTCTGATGGGTAGGTGTAATGCGAGTGCCCCTTGGTTGAATGTGTGCATGACTGCAGTTTTTCCTCAGTTTTTTAGCTCATGATGCCCCCTTTGTCAGGCAGGTCTTTGGTGACTCACCCCTACAGTCAATGTGCAAACAAGCCCCTTCTGGAGTATAAGTCCAAAGTGTCCTGCAGCCCTTCCTGTGCTCAGTCCTTTAAGAGTCCAACCAGGCCCAACCCCACTTCCAGGCTCTTGTCCTCATGCTGACTGACAGGGCCTATCTTCATACTGTAGCTGGCCAGCTTGTGTGTGAAGGTTTCTTCTCAGGGTTGGAGCAGCACCCCCAGGCTTCGTCCCTAGAGGCTCTTCATACGCCCTTTAGTCCTCTGACCCCAGCTTTCCAGCTGGGTCAGTCTCAGTTCAGCCCCTCTACTGGGCGGGGGGTAACAGGTACACATACAGTCCCTTCTCTTGGCCTTTCTAACCTCTCTTCTCTTGGGGCACAGCCACTTCGTCAATGGTTGGGAGAAAGGGGGAAGAGCCCAGGCCTGCCCACTACTCCGGGTCCTCGCCTAGGGTCCCACGAAGTCACAGCTATTTGCCATATGCCTTTAACTAACTTCACTTCCCTGGTCCACTTCTCAATAGCCCGTCTTAACTGAGTCACGGCAGCCAGCCAAAAGCTTTTTCCCTCACTCTCCCACTCCCTGCTAGTAACTATCTACTGAGCCCCTGCAGCCACTTAAGAGCACCTCTTATTCCCCAAGTCCCTGCCTTCCTCCCTGGAGGCTTTTTATGAGCCTGCTGGGCCCTGACTGGCTGCTCCCTGCAGCCCCTCTCATTGGCTGTGTCCCACATAGATGCTCTAGGCAGCTTGCAGGACCTCTCCATTGCTCTTTTCTGGGGCAGGGTGAGGCAGGGCCACAAGGCCTCCAGCAGGGATCCTCCAGATTTAGTCCACCTTGTCACAGTAGGAAAGCTATGAAGGCTGATAAACCGTGTGCATCCCTGTTCCCAAAAGATCAAAGACTGTAGCTGGAAGCCTAGATGAAGCAGAAACAAACAAGGTTCTTAGAGGACATTTTGACATTCATTGGCAACGTAGTATAGCCATTATGCTGATGCACCAACCTTATAATGGTAAAAAATATGATAATCTTGAAATATGCCTTTTCCAAAGCCCCAGGCAGGAGATCAATCTAATTTACTTTAATCCTCCAAGGACTTTTGAGAGTGAATAAAGGCCTGGGGGTTAAAAGAAAATCTCTCACTGAAGGGCCCTTGGGAGTTGTGACTGTCTGGCAGCCCTAGTTAAGGGAATAACAATCACAGTAACACAGTGAAATGATTGTCTGAGAATGAATAGTGTTAACTATATTTCATACAGCTATAGAACAAGATAGCTATGTACAATATCTTATTAATCAAGTGAGCTTGAACAGATAGTCTTTGTATCTGTTTCTCTGTATGTCCTCACCTAATACATATATAATACATGCTATTGTTTAGTGCTTTGCATGATATTAAAGGGGGTGCTTTAACAGATTGGGTTTGGAGATAATGTACTTAGCAATTATACGTTAGAGGGAGCTACTTGACCCTGATTAGCTGATCAGATATGAAGTCATTTCAAACATAGACTTGAGCAAAAACCAAAATGTGTGTGTCCATCTAGGTATGCTGAGGAGACCATATCAAGAGTCCAAATCTATCTGTCCCTTAAAGGGTCTGGTGGAGTCATATGGAACCCTGCTGACCAGACACGGTTGCAAGGCACTGGTAAGTCAGTGTCTAATAATATTATTCTATCCTTATAAATATTGCTAAGGAAAAGAAAGTAATCTCTGGCCTCTATTGGGAGTGAACCTTAACTTTAAGATACTCTGGAAAAAATGGTCTTTTGCTTCTGGTGGAACCACATACTTGTGAAACAAATTATTTTTCCTGTGCCTTCATGAAACAATTGGAGAAAAGAAGTCAAGCCCCCCTTTTTAGTACAGAAAATCTTTAGAATTTCTCTAACCACAGACAACACTTTAATTCCAGAAGCAGCCTTTCTTTGAAGCTCTAGGAAGGATTAAGAAGAGGATCCCAAGTAATATTTAATAACAGATACCATACACAATGTTCAGACTAATATTAACTTCACAGCTGCTGCTTATCTATCATGAATCTAGTTGATAGATCTGTTCCTTTTACTGTCGATGATGGTAGAATCATTCCTACTAAAAACAACAGAAACATATCCATAAGATTTCTTTCAACTGATTTAAATTGTAGATTGGTAATGCCTGATTCTGATCACACTGTTTTGACTGGAGTTAGCAGGAACACCACTTTGCTGATGCTGGTGGGAGTGAAAGCTGCCCACTGTTCAGGGTAAATGAGGGAACAATTCAATAGGACTATGTTTAGTTAGAACTGAAACAATGGCAAACCACTGTCCTAGGACTAGACCACATGCAAGCCTGGGGAATGGCTGGGTCATTCAGACCAAAGGGTATCTCAAGGGTCTGATAACACGTACTGGCGCAGAGGATTGATCTGATTGCAGCTATGTGTGAGAGAAGAATCAGAAACACACAAGAATCAGTCAGAGAAGGCACCATGGAAGCCAAGACACAGTTAGAGATGCACTTGTAGTGTAACCCTGAGAAAAGTTAACAGAGTGCTTTTGGATAAAGCTCTGGCTAGAAAGATGCTCAGAATTTTGAGCAGAGAAAGTGTCCTCTGCTATTTGTTTCTTACTGTGTTCAAGGAAACAAGACTTTCTGTACATATTGTTTGTAAATTAATAGGTTTGTATCAAGGAAATATCTGATTCCATAATCAATTTCTTCTCCTAACAGAAACAACGCCCAAGACCCTGATTTTTAACTACTGTATCTGCTGAGATCTTAAGAAGTAACAGACATCCAGTTAAGTGTTTTCTGGAAGATATGCTTTAGTCAAACAAGTTATTGGCCTCAGTACGGAAGTAAATGAATGAATGAAATTCTGTGGTCTATTCTATAAACAGGTCAGATTAGTTTTAATAATTTAGTCCCTTTCAACCTTAAACTCTATGAATCTTTTATATTTGTAATAAATTATGTTTCTCCAAATACAGAACAAAAAGATACTTTCAGTCAGATGTTGTTTGCAGTAACTGTTTGTTTGCGGTAGCGGTGTTGGTCTCAGCATATGAGAGAAACAATGTGGGTGAGACAGTATCTTTTATTGGACCAACCTCTGTCTGTAGAAAGGACAAGCTTTCAAGCTTTGCAGAGCTGTTACTCAGGTCTGGAGAAAATAACCAGCGTGTTCAAGCTAAATATAAAATAGGAGGGATTGTTAAGCATAAGAGGTTCAAACATGTATTCAGCACAGGTTTCCTCTGAGGACAAAAACTAAGAGGTGAACACTTTTCACAAAAGGATGACTCCATGTCTGACCTCTCAGTCCTTGGCATCAATGGAAACATTCACAACATTATCAAAAGACAAGCTTGAGAACTTAAATTCACAACAGTAAAAAACACAGACTTAACAGAGACTCTGGTTTTACAGCCCGTTACAACAATTTGTAACACACTGTGATGCCTACTAATCCTCTGTTCCAGGGATCAGCAATCTTTGGCATGTGGCCTGTCAGGGAAATCCACTGGCAGGGAAGGATGGTTTGTTTACCTGCAGTGTCCGCAGGTTTTGCAGATCGCAGCTTCCACTGGCCATGGTTGCCATTCCAAGCCAATAGCAGCTGCAGGAAGTGGTGGCCATCACATCTTCAGCTTCCCGCAGACCACATTGACCTGGAATGACGAACCATGGTCAGTAGGAGCTGCGATCGACCGAACCTGTGGACACTGCAGGTAAACAAACCATCCCGGGCCACCAGCGGAATTCCCGGACATTCTGCATGCCAAAGGTTGCTGATCCCTGCTCTGTTCTCTTACCACTGCTCAGGTGTTAATGCCAATGCCAATTTAAGTTGTTTCTTACAACATGAGTGAACCATCTATATTTAACAATCTGCCCCACAGTGTGTGTGTGTATGTGTCCCTTCTGTAATTATACTGAACATAAAATGGCTGCTATTGTGTGGCGAAAGCAAAGTTCTTCTAGATTTAAAATGCAATAAGCAGAAATAGAGCTAAATCATCTGTCACAAGTCATGAGTAACTCCAGTGATATCAGCTGAGTTGTACTGCTGTAAAACCAGCGTAAGATCAAAAGTGTCCCCTGGATCTGATTTGTTTTCATTATTTGTGCTTCTTTTGGTTGCAGTATCTAAAACAACATGTTTGTCTTGATGTACTGTAATTAGTCAATTATTTTGATGTTTGAATTTTAATGAGTCATTCAACATTCCTAATTAGAAAATGTTAAATAGCATTTAGCCATAAAAGAAAGGATCAAATTCAAATAAAAGGAGGGAAAAAACCCTATAACATAGCTCCCTGCCTTATAGAAAAGTGTTGCTTTGGTTGTTTATGTTGAAATTAACTCTTAAGCTCTTGCTTTGTAATAGTGACCTGCAACAAAAGGAGGGGGTGGGGGGAAAGACAGTTCAGCAAAAAAGATTTTTAAGGTCAGGTTTGACAAAGTCCTGGCTGGGATGTTTTTGCTGGGGTTGATCCCGCTTTGAGGAGGGAGTTGGGCTAGATGACCTTCAGAGGTCTCTTTCAACTCTAATCTTCTATGATTCTTCTATGATTCTGTGAGGGGATCATGTGAACATTTACACTCTTGGATGCTCCCCTAAACATCCACACATTACCACTCCCCCCCATTTTTTATATTTATCTGTTGTCACTATACATAGTGACTGTTTGCATATCCACAAGCTTCTTGACCTTACAAGAATCCAGGGATGCATGTGCCTCAAATTTCTTAGCATTGATTTTGACAACTACTTGCTCTTTTGTCAAAGGATTAGTATGGCTGTACCTTGCCAAGACAGGAAACTCTGGACAACGCCATTCACTAAATGAGATTGCACAGTATTCCATTGTTCTATAGTGTCACATTTATTCAACAGAGAATAATTCTCTGTTGCATTTTAAGGTGGCATTGAGTGTCACACTGAAGTAGTAAGTGGGAGCAGAGGGATGGCAAAGCAATGATTGTCTAAAAATTATTAACCACAGCAAGAAACAATGAGGAAATTGAAACAAGAGCAACTGTTAGCAGTAGGCAAAGCAAAAAGCATTGAAACCAATGATTTTGTCCTGTCAGAAGGAATTCTACTCCTCACCCAGGCATTGAACCATGGAGAATTTCTCCCTTCATGTTACTCTCATCCCCGTTGTCATTATACTAGAACCAGAAACTTCATCAAATAATCACTTAATAAAATAATCTTATAAATGTATAGGAATATTTTTTCATTATGTTCATAGTTAATCAGCTTCTTGTGCACATATTGTTTACTAGATACATAATATTGGCTTAGTTTGTCATTCATAGATACAGCAATTGTATATAATTCTGCATTTGCTGTATCCACATAAAAACATTTATGTGCCAGTTTGACATCCAGTAATGCAGTTCCAAATTAAAAAAGACATGTCTAAGTAAGTGTCTTAAATTTTTATTGGTGTACTGCTTGTCTATTGATGCACTATGTCTATCTGATTCAAAACATTTATTGTGTGAAAAAGCCAGCTTAGAGAGAGAAGCTGTGTTTCATCATATAAAGATGTATCTATGAAAGAGTATAGTTATATTAGAGTTATCTGCTCAAATTAACAAAGGATGACAATAATCAATAAATATGGAGTTCTAGTCTATATAGGTACTTACAACATGTTCATCACTGTAGTATCATTAGCTAGGGAGATTGTGGAATGTCTGTCACTGGCGGTTTTTAAGAACAGGTTAAACAATCACCTGTCAGAAATGGTCTAATTATTACATAATCCTGCCTTAAGTGAAAAGGACTGGACAAGATGACCTCTCAAGGTCCCCTCTGGTACTACACTTCCATGATTTTGAGTACCTTCCAGTAGTGCATAAAGCAATCTGACTACACCTTTGTCATGAGTTGTTTGTTCACTCATCCTCTCCCGCCAGAGAAGAGCTGCGTTCAGTCAAGAGTCTCAGCAGGGTTTTAGTTTTTCTTAAGTTTTTTTATTTGTTTAACTACACATTTGTTGGCATTGTTAGAGAAGGCAACATCAAAGAAATGTGTCTTGCAATTAGAATGGAAGGTGATTGAGGTTTGTAATGGTGCTCAGTTCTTGTGGGATTTCGTTTCACAGTCTTGGACCAGCCCCATAAGAAAGTTTTGGCATCAGCACAGATGACCTTCAATCTTATTGTACAGAGCTGCTGCGGATTGCAATTGTTGACCATGGTCTTCATCTCATAGCTTCAGGTGGTCTTTTAGATATCCTGGGCTCAGACTATGGACTTGGTGGGAAGCTGTCCAGTGAGGGTATCTCAGAACTATTTAAGCCAAATTTAATATCTTTATTAATTATATAGAAGAGTGATAATTTCTTAAGGGAAACTACAAATGAAAGTAAATTTAGAGGAGCTGCAAACACACACACAAAAAAGTAATTGATTTACAGCCAAGCCTTGCTCAGGCAGTGGCAGGGTAAAGCTTCTTGAGTCACAGTAAGAGACAGTATGTGGGTTTTCCCCAAAATAAATATTGGCAGAGTAATACAGTACATAGTCACTTCATTGGGGGAATAGAGTCACTGCTTCCTGCAGCAGTACAACCCCAATCCCATGTGCATTGTGGCATCATGATTCTTTTCAATTTTTCCAATATTCATATTGATGAACTGATTCCTGTGGTCCACTAAACCTCAGAAAACCAGTTAATAATAACCTTTGTGGTTCATTCCTAGAATGTCTCTGGTTATGCACAGGACTCTGGGATACCACCCCTGAAATGTTAGTGGTAACATTGCATACTGAAAAGGGGCAGTGTGAATGCAAGTACATGCCTGGGCACAGAACATCATATGAGGACACTCCACACGGGTACAGGGTACACACTCTGGTCTGTAACAGACATGTAACTGTGTCCACTCACAAGTGTAGATATAGCCATAGAATTAGTTACCATCAGCTTATTTCTTTTCTGACTGGATTAGAATCACTGGCATGTTTTTCTAATTTATGACTGACTTTTCAGCTTTTAAAATTCTACTATTTCATTCTCCAATAAATCATACTAGGACTAATTTCTCCCTACTTTGAGGTTGTTTTTCTTCTTTGATACCCCTGAAAATTAATATCAATATACATATTTAAATCTACAGAATCTCCACTTCAGGCTATTTGAAGTGTTAGATTTTTCCTGGTGAAGCTGTTCCCTTACTCAAATCCCTTTCTCCATCTCTTTGGGTGAAGGTTGAAGAAATAAGTGTCAGGTTTGTGATTTATTCCCAAAGCTTTTAGCTTTAATAGCCTCGTGCTGTATGTTATTGTTTTTGTGATGTAGTGAACATGCATGCTCCTGATGTGCACAGAAGATAAATGTGTGATTGACATAAATGGGTAGATTCTTAAAGGGAGTGAATGTTTGTGTGAAGGGATTAAATAAAACATCTGACAGGCACAGTAATGTGCGGGGTTTTAGTCTATCCTTAACATCTTTCTCTTCTTCTTCCAAAACAGAGAGTCTAGTCCACACAAATCAAACAGCCTTGTTTAAAAGCCTTCTTTCCCCTACTACAAACAAAATGTATCTCTCTTTTAAACAAACAAGTGCTAAACAATTTTTTTAAGTTATTTCAAAAGAAAAGGAAACCATTTCTTATTTGAAAGTAAGCTCATCCAATATGTTTGCTTATTTGTACAACACAAAATCACAGAAAGGTAGGACTGGAAGGCACCTCAAGAAGTCTTCTCATCCATTCCTCTTCGTATGATCTAAGTGCACGGGGTATTCTGTATGCTGCATGATACAAGGCAGGGGCTGTCACTAAAAATGAGTGTGACCAAAATAGGTTTCAATGGCCAGAGCAGAATTTATGCAATTCAGGGGACATCTGTATTATATTATTTTAGCAGTCCCTGCACAATTTGTATCTTTTTGTTCCTAATGGAGTACTTGCACTTTTGTAAATAATATTTGTTATTTTATATGATAAAGTCTCCAATAAGAGTTGGGGATTTCATTGTGCACATGGGTAGACAGGATTCCTGCCTTGAAGAGCTTAGTCTCTGATCATCAGAACAGTTTATGCATATGCTTAATTTCAAGCATGTGTTTAATCCCATTGAATTAATTGGGCTGCTCATACTCGAAGTTAAGCATATGCAGGAGTTTTAGCAAGATGTGGGCCTTATTAAAGAGATAACACAAATGAATGGGACCAACGAAGGAGGGGAGGATGAAGGCCACAGTCATACAATTACATGTTTATTATTACCATGAAAGCATGGTTTCTAATGCAGGGCTGCCCCATATGGGGCTGGGAGACCAGCAAGGACCTATGGTTGCGCAAGCAGCAATGTGACTCCTTATTGGTATCCAGAGCAAGAGGGTTTAAAGTACATTGATCAGTTTTATGTAAAAATAAGAACAGAAAGAGATAAAGCACTGTTTCCCACTGAGTAATTTGTGGAGGAAATTTGCCTTGTAAATTGTAACTCTGTAGTGAATTTGAGGCCCTCTCTAAGCCAACCCAGACTAATACTGTAGAAGACTTAGGTTCTGTTCTTGGTCTGTCACTGATGTACTGTGAGATTTGTGGCAAATCACTTCACCTCTCTGTGCCTTGGTTTTCCCTTCGTTAAAATGGGAATAGTGATACAGACCTCCTGTTTAAAGCGCTGCAAGATCTATGGAAGTATAAGAGTTAGAGATTATTATTTGCTATTATTCATTTCTAGCTGGAGCACTTAAGGAAAACAAAACATCCAGAGGTGTTTTTTTTTTTTTTTTTTAAATTGTACTCGCCCATGGGAGCTCAGAGGAGGGGTAGGAAAACTGGCCATGGTGTCCTTGAGAATTTGCCCAAAATAGTTCTGTGAGGAATAGTAGAGTTTATACCCGTATTGAATGAATAGGGGGATGAATGGATTCTACCTCTTTGAGCATCCATGATCATTTTACCTTTTCTCTCCGCAGATCCATGAGAGGCTAGTCTCATCCACAAGAAGACAACAGCCCGCATCATCACTGGGTTCTTCTCTTCCCATCCCAACATCTGGCTCTCAAGTAATATGGCTCCATTGGAGCTATCATAGCTTGGTGGCTGTCCAAAGGATGCTTCATGATGGGGCTCCTCATCTCAGAGAGGCACAGACAAAAGCTAAAATATGCTTAGGCTGTATAAACTTTCCTGGGGTTTACCCACCCAAAGGGTTACCGAGTGAGGATATGTGGGAAGATCCCCTCCCCGTGGATGGTTTACTAAATGATGGAGACCTATCCATGGGTTCTGTCATAAATATAAAGGGAAGTGTAACAACCTTTATGTATGCAGTAATATAAAATCCCTCCTGGCCAGAGGTATAGAATCATTTACTTGTAAGGGGTTAAGAAGCTCAAATAACCTAGTTGGCATCTGACCAGAAGGACCAATGGGGAAAGAAGATATTTTCAAATCTGAGGTGGGGAGGAAGGTTTTTTTTTGTCTATCTGTGTGTTCTCTCAGAGCCAGAGAGGGATCAGACAGGAAAATCTGTCTCCTAAAACCCTACCCCAAAATAAGCATATATGATTACAAAAATAGCAAGTAAAAGAAGGAAAGGCTTTAGATTATCTTTTGTTTTAGCTTGTGAATTTTCCCTATGCTAAGAGGGAGTTTTATTCCTCTTTTCTGTAACATTGAAGCTAAGCCTGGAGGAGGATCCTGTGTGTTTAAATCTTTTATTACCCTGTAACTTTACCTTCCATCCTGAGTTTACAGAGGAGATTCTTTTATTTTTTAAAAAATAAACTTCTTTTTTTTAAGAACCTGATTGATTTTCAGTGTCCTAAAAACCAAGGGGTTTGGTCTGTGCTCACCTATACCAATTGGTGAGGATATTATTCTCAAGCCTCCCCAGGAAGCAGGTGTAGGAGTTTGGGGGGAATATTTTGGGGGGAATAGGAACTCTAAGTGGCCCTTTCCCTGAATCTTTGTCTAAATCACTTGGTGGTGGCGGCAGCGCCACCCAAGGACAAAGAGGGATGTGTACCTTGCGGAAGTTTTTAACCTAAGCTGGTAGAAATCAGCTTAGGGAGTCTTTCATGTGGGTCCTCACATCTGTACCCCAGAGTTCAGCGTGGGGAGGGAACCCTGACAGGTCCACAGATAGTGGAAGTGGTACAATGGAGACAGCACAGAGTCTCTTTTGGGCACAGATCTAGACAGTATGATCTGGTTCATTATTATTAAGGAACATCAACTGATATAAATAAAACTTTGATTCAGAGTAGCCTGGTGCATTTCTGAACTGTAAGTGAAAATATACAATTTACATTAAAAGAGTGATTTCTGTTCCCAGCTGTCCTATTGCCAATCTGTTTTCTATTAGACCCAAGACTGCAGTGTTGTATTTATTTACTGCTGTTTTCCACAGTCAGTAAGCGTAGAAAGAATACTGCATGCATAGCAGTTGATAAGGTATCAAAATAGTTTACTTCCTGATACTAAAAGGTTAGTGAATCTCCTTTCTACTCTCCTTGAGCATGTAGAATATGGTACTCACTCCATTTTAGAGGTTCATTAAATCAATAGTGCCTACCACTTCTATTTTTATTTAGCAATAAGTCACTTAAAGTGGCAAGCTTTTTATGAGTCATAACTTATGCAAACAACTTCAACCCATTGCAGAGATAACAAACATAGTTCTCGATCCCTAGATGACTACAAGAGTTGTGCATTTATAGTCCTGGACAATGTCACAAAAGGAATGGACAACAATACTCTGGTTTGTAAAATCAGGAATACTTTCAGTTATTCTGTAGGGGGCAGCAGAATCTAAACAAAATAAGTATGAAGGTGTGAGTTGGAGGGAAGAGAAACATTTAAATGCCTATGCTCCACAACATATTGGGCAGGTACAGTGTACCTGAATTGTTGCAAAATTAACAACTTTCCACAATTAAAATTCTTTACATTAACAAACACAGGTTTCATGTATTCCTTTTTATCTAAATCTCTTATTTTAGATAAAGACTTACTGAAGCTGAACAAAACTGGTGAGATAAAATTAACACACAAATTGTTTTTCCTCTCTTTGGGCAGGAAAATATTGTTTACAAGGAAAATGCAATTATATATAAATATTTATGAAAACAACTGGAAAAAAAGTCAAACATCAGTGGAATTGTGTATGTTTTGTGTGAGAGAGTGAGTGTGTAAGGTAGCAAAAGTAATACAAGATAGAATATTTGATTGCCACTGAGTCCTAATTGGGAACTTATTTTATAAAGGGAACATTTTCTACTCCTCCTGCCCCATAATTAATTGTAAATTGTAAGACAGAGCCTTACTGAAAGAAATTTAGGTTTTAATT
>ML677333.1:52633741-52686539 GCA_007922305.1 Dermatemys mawii | reverse complement strand
ACACACACACACACACACACACACACACACACACACGCAACACACAGTATATATATTTTTTTAAAAAAAAAATTAATACTAGTACACAGCAATGATGATTGTGAAGCTTGGTCAAGGTGGTGACATCAGAGTTTGGGATATTTCCCAGGGAATGCCTTACTGCTAAATGATGAACTAGCAATTGGCTGAGCCCTCAAGGGTTAACTCATTGTTTATGTAGCCTCACACTCTACAAGGTAGCACAAATGGAGGGCGGGGAGACAGCATGACAGAGACAGAGACACACACCATGTCTATGTGTGTTAGAGAGAGATGTTCATTGCCCCTTTAAGTACGCTGACCCGACTCTTAAGTACACTGCCTTGTTAAGTAGATCAGCAAGCTGAGACAGCAGCTGCTGCCAGGAAGCTCCCTCTGTCCTGAGCCCTGTCCTATGTCCCCTCTGCTCTGGGTCGGGGGTAAACAGGGTGCAGGCTCAGGAGGGAGGGGGACACTCTGACATGAGCTCTTCTCTTCCCCCTTGCCCCCCCGCCCCAACAGCAGGCAAGAGGCGTGGGGAGCAGCTCCAAGACAGAGGGCAGGAGTGGCACATGGCAGTGATGGAAGGTAGAACCGAACTGCCAGCAGCTGGTAGCCTGCAGAGCGGCTGCCGCACAGGGAATTTAAGGTTCCAAGCCTCAGCCAGCTAGCTCCAATGGTCTGCTTTTCCTGCAAGCAAGTAGGGACAAAGTAGGAGGCTGCCAAACGTTTTAAGGGAGCATCACACAACTTTAAACAAACATGTTCCCTAATTGATTAGCAATATCAGGACAACTTTACATGGGAATTTACTGTATTTCTCAGATGTCATAGGTATTCAACATGAACAGCAACTCTGTTTGCACCTTGTTGCTGTGTCTTGTGAAAAGTCCTGAAGACCCTTGAGATTTAGAATGCTTTTAGGGTGGGAAAGAGAGTGTTGTCATAAACTTCCTACTTTGCTCAGTATGGAAGTAGCAAACTCCCTACTTTGGTCTCTATTATTATGATAATCTACTCTCATGTCCTGCATAATACAGATGAAACCAATTTAGCAGAGGATGCTTAAGATCCGTTGATCTCCAGGTTATGGGCCCAGCATGCTTCCTCTGCACTACTCTATGTGAAGAAAAGTTGTTCTTTAATGAATACATGTAAGCACTTATTTCTTTCATATGTCTAATGAAAATGCATAAATGCTCTATTACTAAGAGCAACATGGGTGAATGAAACTATTAATAGAGATACATGATACAGCTAAGGCATAACTATAGGTTCTGGGGACTTGTTTCTTCAGAAGCAAAACAGTGCCATTTAATAAATGATACCTGGCTGTTATGTATGTCGTCACTAGATCTGTACAATTTGAGAGTGTTTTAATTATGCTACATTATTTATGTTAATGATGTATTTTTTTGTAAAGATAGTTTCCATATGGAGTAAAGTGGTGTACACACACAGCTAGGGACACTAAATACAACTTCCTCCTAAGTCTTATTTCCAATTCATCTCATTTATAGCTTCATTCTCTCTCCCCGATTTTATTCATGTTATTTTTAAGTACATTTGAATAACTTCTAGCTTAGTGAATAACTTTTATATTTATTTCATGCATTTCTCCATATTTTCTCTTCACAGATTGAATACATTTGCAAAAATTGGATTGTAAACATCGACCAAAACCACTTGCCAAATTTTATAACTATTTTTTAGTCTGCAGATTATTTGTTTGTAACAAGTTTATATTGTGTTGACTGCCTTGAATGCACACAAGTAGTTTTGTGCACCATTCATGAGTCAGGCCTCCTGATCAATAATCATGAAATTGGCTGAAATAATGAAAAGAAAAAAAAGCTGGGTTCTTTTTATTTGCCATCTAGTTTCTGAGCCTGATTCTCCAACTTCTATTCACAAAAAGTATTCACTAGAAACTTTTTTCCTCCTTTTTTAAAAAAGGAAAGCTGGCATATTCACTATTCCAAGACCCTGGGTTTTAAGAAGATCACCAAGGGTATATCTACACTGTAATAAAAGACCCACAGCATGATCATGGCTGGCCCAAGTCAGCTCACTCAGGCTCAAAAAGTGCAGGACGTGGGGCTATAGAATTGCAGTATATACATTTGGACTCAGGTTGGAGACCAGGCTTTGCTACTCCATCATGGGAGAGGGTCTCAGAGTCCAGACTCTAGCCTGAGCCCAAACAACTACACTGCTATTTTAAGCCCTGCATTCTGAGCCATGCAAGCCTAAGTCAACTGACCCAGGGTCTGAGACTTGGTGCCATGGGATTTTTATTGCAAATAGTTCTTCTGTGCTATGATCCAGCAAAGCATTGAAGCACTTAACTTGCTGCATGTATTAAGTTCATTTACTTAAGTAGGACATCTCATATCTGTAAAGTTAAGCACAGTGCTTAAGTGCTTTGCTGGATCAAGGCCAAAATTCATAATCTTAAAAAATGTCTAAGTATTTTCTGTTTGACAAAAACCTTAAGCACAGTGGGACTAGAGGCAATGTGTGGGGTCAGCACATGGGGTCATGTGCCCTCCCAGATTTCTACCAGGGTGGGAGTCAGCGTGAGCATGGCAGAGCAGGATATGTCTGGGACAGGCACCGGCAACTAGCGCTCCCTCTGAGCCCTGCTTGGAGGCACTTGGAACAGGGAAGTGAGACTGGACTGGCAGCATAACTCTGCTAGAGGGAGTGCTGGGAAGCTCGCTGAGCCCCATCCCTTTCTTGCCCACAGAAGGAGTTACCAGTGCTCAGCAGAGGTGACCAAAGCCCACTTCAATCTGTGCCGCATCACAGAAGGGAGGTGATGGGAGAACTGTGGAGGGAGCTGTGAGGAGAGTGGGGACGAAATGGTGCTGACTTGAAGTGAGAGTCAGATGCGCAGTGGTATTGAGAAAGACAGAGTGCCTGTCCCTCCAGCATCTAGTTACATGTCACCTCTGACTGGGACCTTGGCTCTGAAGGGCTCATGAGACTAAGTAATGACAGTGACTTAAAACAACTTCCTTCTTGTCAGCAGCCACTGAACACACATCTGATGAACAAGAAGACACCACTTTTACAGAGATCCTTTCCAGCATAGAACTGCAGTTCTAAACAGCTGTTTCAAGAAACACCATCAGCAATAAAGTGATGTGATAGAATATCTGTGGAAAGCCAATATGAAAAGGATGCAAACAGGGACCAGGTCGCCCAAGTAGACTTTTGTTGTTGTTGTTGTTGTTGTTGTTTGTTGCAACATTTGCCGAGCTGTAGAGCATGTTTAGCTATTCAGGAATTCAGCCAGTTGAGTTTTAAAATGAGACTCTTAGAAAGTTTGCATTTTCTGTCTGATTTGCACAAGCATCCCAAAATCTAGACTGAGGTCTAGGGAAAAGGTTGCTAGTACTTCTGGGCCTTTGGGACAGATTACAAATAGCAACAGATTACTGAGAGCGAAGCCTGTTGAAAACCTGAGAAAGTTGCAAGAGGGAAGATGATAGAGCCTCAGCTGAACTTCTTCTGGTTTTGGATTATGTATTAGTTTGATGGATGGGTAAAAATGTAAGAGAGTCTTATTTTATCTGAATGGAATCACCAACCCCTCTTTTACGTCTCTACTTCCTTTCTCTGCCCTAATATTCTCCTCAATCTGGATCATTCCTGGGTCAGAAGATGCAGAATTTAAGCAATATGAATGCTTTCCATACAACCCATTAGTCCTCATGATAAGGGTACAGTATGATAAATTGAATGGAAGTCCAGGCCAAACTTCAGAAAATAATAGTGGCCCTTCAGTACATTTAATAGAGTTTGGTTTCCTACAACTGTGCATGCCTGATACACCACAGTTATTATTAAGGAAGCCAGGGCCCATTTCTATTTCTGGGTACTGGGAGATTAGTTGTTTCAGAGGGAGGAGGAATACCAATGGTTCCTAGTCTCCCTTTCCCAGTCATTTATCATTATGTTGGAATTATTGTTATGCTAATTTCCACTCAGTCAGTGCTCTCTGTGTTGTTTCCCAGGTACCAGACTGCACAGAAATTACTGCTGCAATCCTTTTCTCTTCCTGAGATTAAAGTACGACAATAGCAACACTAATCAGACGTGGATTCTATGAGAACCACATTCAGGTCCCGTAAGAGCTACAATTTGACTACTATTGCCTTAGAGAATGTTTATCCCAGGCCATACGTTTTCTATATGTTGCTAAAAGACCTAGGGTAAACACTTACAATGATCCATTTTGCATTTTGAGTACAGTTTTGTAAAAGAGGTAAAACAGAAAAGAAAATAGTTCCACGGTTTAAAGACTTTCTAAACTTTCAGTTAACTCTCTTGATTCCTGACAAGGCTGGAATTATTTCATGTTTGTCATGTTGGCTGAAAGGACTGTTTCCAAGAAGAATAGAAAATTCACCAAGGAGGAAAAATCCCTCTTAGTTCAGCCTGTATCAAAAACAACAACAAAGTGAGAGTCCTAAGGCAGATTCGTAATGACATTTCCTTTTTCTAGATTTCCAGCAGGATTTCGTTCCCAAATAATTTATTGCCAGTTTTAGGAAACAGGAAGCTATATAGGAGACTGGATTAGTGAATAAGTTGTATGTTTTTGCCCCTTCTTCCGACACTAGTGTCCCATTTCTGCTGAGCAGTCGTGGCTGGTGGGCCTTGGCAGTTTGATGGGCCTTGGCAGTTCTCAGTAAAGGAGATATCAGTGATGTAGAATCTGAATCTAACTTTCATTGTTTGTATACCAGACCTGGCACAGAAGGGATCAAATAACAAGCAGGCAATCCCTTTTTTCAGGAATTTCAGCCCAATACCAACGCCAAGTTCCCAAGGAGCAACTCTGCATCCAGAATTGACTAAGTGGAGACCACAGCAGAGAATGAACCTTTTCTCCTGCTGATAATAGCTCATCCAAATTAAATAGCCTCTTAAAACTGGTATGATAATTTCCAACTTTCTCTGCTTTCTGTGTATATAAATGCATCTTACTTCTGTGTGTTCCATTCTATGCATCCGATGAAGTCAGCTACAGCCCATGAAAGCTTATGCTGAAATAAACTGGTTAGTCTCTAAGGTGCCACAAGTATTCCTCGTTTTAAGTATTTGAGTGTACTTTGTCTAGTCATCTCACTGATTGTTATGTATTTATAGTCATTTAGTCAATTTCCTTAATGATCTTGTGGCTCTTTGTCAGCGTTTTTTCCACTACTCATCTCTGGGGCACCTCCTTGTGGCTGGATCTGGGATTAGCTCTCTACCAGTCTCGTGCCCCCTCCTTTGATTGCTTGTTCACATGGTCTGTCTTTCGATTTCATTGCTCCCTCTTCATGGCTTAGCCTTCCAGGCAGGTGACTAAAGTTTTCCCCTTCCAAGATATCAAAGTCCCACTAGATGATCTGTCTCATGCTGCCTTCTGCTCCACTGCCTAGGCTGTGCACTTCCCCAGTGGCTGGGAGGGAAGTCCAGGCCCGTGTCTGCTGTAGGTTCCAACACAAGTACCCTATGCCCAAGCCACCATAGTCTACACAATCTCAGACCCTGTTATTTTATACTGAATTAATGTTTTACACCAACTACATAATAAATCAATTATTTTCAGCAAATTATATTTTAATCTGCTGGTAAAAGCTCACTTTGATTTTTATCATCATTTCTCACCCCCTTGGAAAGTTTTTGCTAAAACTTCTGCTTTCTCTTTATCAGAGGTTTTAACTATTTTGTCAGTCCCAATAAGACCTAGGATATGGCTACCTTAGTCTGAATTCCATTCATTCTTTTAAATTTACTTGTATAAATATACTTATAAATTTACTTGTACTGATGTCTTCATATATTTATTTATCTACCCACTTCTATCATAAATGAAATAAACCTCTCTTTTTTATTACTAGTATATCATCACATATTCTTTAAAGTTTTCTTTATAACACTAGGCTGTCTGCAGTTCCCTTCTCCTATTCTCATTGTCTCTTCTGTCTCCACCTGATGCTTTGAGAGTTCCTTAAAGCTTCTACATAAGATATGTCATTGACAATGTTTGTCTTCCGTATCTCTTTAGCTTACCTTCCTACAATGCACCCTCTATATGCCAGAATCTGATTATTACCAGAGTTACTAAATTTGAATCTCTGTCCCTTCTAAACAATTTTCATAGGAATGCTTTCCCCCTGTTTACTGCATCTTGTTTTCCCTTTACAAACAGATGTCAGTGGTATGGACATACAGCACCTATAACACCTTGGGGAAGCGGGGGGTGGGAGGGGAGGCTATATGGCTTGGTTCTGGATATCTGAAATCCTGGTATTACTTTCTCAGATAGAGCCCCTCACATAAATGTAATCAGTACAGCTGTTAATGGTTTGTTTTTTCCTCCTCATTTATGTATTAACATTTAATTCTGTTATGTGCTATTGATTATGCCATCATTGGTCAGCTCTAATATAGATTCCCCCTATATTTTAGTCAAATATTTTTTTGTAGTTGACAACTTATTTTAAGTTTTCCTAGTAGTTTAGATTTTAGCAGTTTATCAGCTTGCTTTTGTTTTTACATTTAACTAAAAGATCACCAGATCACAGGCTGTTACAATATCTCCCATGCTTTTTTAAAAAATAAATCCAGTCAGCTACTTGATAGGGTTAACATCACCTAGTCTTATTTTTTGGATAGGAATCTTATATTTATAAGATTTTAGATGATTTCCTTCCTCAGCTTTGCTTTTTGCAGATATCATTATCTGCTTCTAGTTTTTTCCAAGTAGTTCCTACTTTATATCTATTCCCCCTTCTCTAATAAACTGCTTTTCAGGCTCTAGAGTGAATTCATCGAAGGTCAAATATCCTCCCTCTCCTACCAACCCCTCTTGTGCACTACTTCTGATTTTATTCTAGCTCAGCCTTCCCCTGCCCAGCTGGGCTTCATCATTAATCAGCTTATCAGCCCTGACTTGGCTCCAGGTGCTACCTTTTACAGGGTGAATTGGCCCTTTCCCCCCCACTCAACCTTGTTTGGGGTAGACACCCCATCGCAGACCTCTACACAGGACAAAGGGGAACAAAACACTTTTAAAAGTCTTCAAAATGAATAATAATTGGTATGAGACTCCTGGGCAAATGTAGAAACTGAAACTATTTTTAAGCTCTGGCCCCAATCCTATAGTGCACTTATTTAACTTTATGCACCATGAATAGTGCTATTCCACCCAAATGCAGGACTGGATTTTAAATTGACAGCGTTCCTTTATACTCTATATAATGTCACTGGGTTATAAACAGATAGTGCTTTTGTACCTGCAATGGATGTTTTAAGTCTTTTTAATACTCCGTGTTATCAAGAATTAAATATTTTTCTATTATCAGGCATCATCCAATCTCGGAATTGTTCGTCTTTTCAAATATTTGATCATTAATCATTCCACCTGATATCAATGTTTCACATGGAGAGTAATTCTCATAAAGCAGTTTCTAACCATCAGAGGAGTGAAGTTCTGGAACAGCCTTCCAAGGGAAGTACTGGGGGTAAAAGACCTATCTAGCTTCAAGATTAAGTTCAATAAGTTTATGGAGAAGATGGTGTGATGGGATAACATAATGTTGGCAATTAATTGATCTTTGACTTTTTGTGGTAGATGGTCCTGGTGGCCTGTGATGGGATGCTGGATGGGATGGGATCTGAGTTACTACAGACAATTCTTTCCTAGGTGTCTGGCTGGTGAGTCTTGCCCAGGTGCTCAGGGATCAGCTGATCACCATATTTGGGGTTGGGAAGGAGTTTTTCTCCAGGGCAGATTAGCAAAGGCCCTAAGGGTTTTTCACCTTCCTCTGCAGCATAGGGCATGGGTCACTGAAGAATTCTCTGCACCTTGAAGTCTTTAAACCATGATTTGAGGACTTCAGTGGCTCAGACATAAGTAGGAGGTTTTAATCCAGGAGTGGGTAGGTGAGATTTTGTGGCCTGCATTGTGCAGGAGGTCAGACTACATGATCATAATGGTCCCTTCTGACCTTATAGTCTAATTAGTTCTCATTGGTTTTGGGCTGTGTGACAGAAATAAGTGTTCTGTCAAAATAGCTAGCATTGGGCCAAAGCACTTACCAAAGAATTTCTTTATTATAGTTTGAAGATTTTGAAAGACAATGTGGTACAAAAAGAATTAATTTAGGGATGTTCTATGGCCTGTGTTTTACAAGAGATCATATTAGATGATTGAAGTGATCCTTTCTGGCCTTATACTCTATAACAATTAAGTCTTTTTTTTTTTGTGATATCAATATAGAAGGACTTTCCTTCATCCTACAGCAAAAGTGTGACTGCTGATAGCTTTCACAAAATTCTGGGAATATACTGTAAATTACTTTATATTAATACACTGTTTCACTCTATAGAGATAAGCTCTTTATTTATTGTGGTAGAAAGGTCCTATCACTCCTTTATTATTGGACAATGACTGCAAAATAACTTTCACACTGCAACTTCTCGAAGGGATAACAAATAGCAAAATAAACTGTTTCACGTGAGGTTGGTGTTGCTTAGGAGGGAGCATGCTGCTACTATTAGGTGGCCATCTGGACACCAATATGCCACCAATCTTGTTGTATGCCATGTTAGATAGTGATCTTCGTTCAGGGATCACTGTAGATAGTGGCATGCAGGCCACCAATGTCAGCTGTTGATCGGATCAGGTGGGAGAGGATAGATGGTCCAATAGTTAGGGTACTAATTTAGGATTTGGGAGTCCAGCTTCCTAAACAGATGTCGCTTTTTTATCTTGGACAAGTCACACACATGGGTGACACGTGTTTCCTGCTTTTGGGGAGGCTGGGTCTGAGTACCAAAAGCTCCCTAGAAGTGGGGGGCACTGGTGCCTGGACCACAGCCCCACACCCTGCTCTTCCCTAAGGCCTGGTTTTGCTCAGTCTCCTCCCCGCGAGGTCGCACCCATGTTCCAACCTGGCTATGCCTCAGGCCTCGCTCCTGCTCGGCCCTCTGCTGCAAGACCTCCCCTGCCTGCTGCTTGTGCCTCTCTGCCCCCCCAAAGCACCCCACCCACTGTCCACGCCTCTCTACCCCTTCCTCAGAAAGCCCCCCTTTCCCACCACCCATGCCTCTCCGTCTCACCTAAGGCTCCCCTCATCTGTGCCTTTCCTATCCTTCCAGTAGGCTCCCCACTCCCACTGCTCACACCTCTTTGCCCCCTCCCCATGAGCCTGCCTGCACCTGCCACTCATACCTCTCTGCCCTATCCCCTGAGGATCCCCTGCCCGCCACTTTGCCTTTCCACCCCCAGTCAGTGGATGGGTAGGTGGGTCTGTGGAGAGAACACAGAGAGGCATAAGTGGCAGACGGGGGTCCTCTGTGGAAGAGAGGGAGTGGGGGTGGAAAGAAGGGCCATGCAGCTGCAAAAGAGCCACAGGATGAAATGGTTCGGGTGCCTTTTTAGTGGTGGCATACCAAAGGTGGATGCGTCTCCAAAGGGAGGTGTTTCTCATCTTGTTTGTGGAGGCTCAGCCTCCCCTAGCCTCTTATACCTGACAGCCATGGTCTCACAGTGTTTTAAAACCCACAGCAGTGAGTCTCGGAGCCTGCATCTACATACTCGAGCTCGCAGTATGGTGCTAAAAATAGCTGTGTAGACATTTGACCTCAGGGTAGAGTTTGGGCTTGAAAGCCTGGGGTGAGGGTTGGATTTCAGAGCAGAAGCCACGATGTCTACACCGGTGATTTTAGTGCTGTAGTTTGAGCCTTAGTCGGTAAACTCACACTCTGAGACTGGCTGCCACAGGTTTTAAAACACAGTGTAGACATACCCTGTGTCTCTTCATGACTTGGTTCCCCATCTGAAAAAGGGGGATAAATAGTCATTTTACCTGAGGGGAATTGTGAGGAGAAATACATTCAAACTTGTGAAGTGCTCAGATATTGCTTTAATGAATGATATATTTATCTATCAAATCTTTGGAGAGAACCAGCCCAAAATATTCACTGTCATCATGTTTACTATTTTCATGGATTTCAAAATCTGTGAAAATAAAAAGATAGTGAAGATTTTCAGTTCTACAGGACATTCATTCCACAGTCCAAGTCAAGGTAGGAAAAAGGAAGGCGTTGAATCTAAATGTAGTAGGGTTTTTTTAAAACATTGTAATTCAAAGAGAGCTAGTAAAAGGCAGAATAGATGATCTTTGTTGCAAAATAAAATAAAATAAAGTCAGATGCTGAGTGGTTTTAAATCAGCACATTTTCATCCAAGTCAATGGAGCTACACAGATTTGTTCCAGCTGAGCCTCTGGCATATTGTTTTTTGAATAACATAAGCAATCAGGAACTAGGATTAAGTTGGACTTGTTTTTACAAGCAAAGTAGAAACATGCAAGTCAGAGCCATCTTTCTTTGTCTTTTCTCTGCTGATTAACTCCCAAGATCATGTCAGCATTCTCAAGAGAGCATTGCATTTATCTAGTCTCTCCTGCTGTATTCAGTTAGCATATTACAGATAACCAGACCTAGAAAAATACTGCCAACTATTTACCACAAAGTTCTGCTCAGTTTCTTAATGGATTAATTTTGACTGAATTAATTTTCGATAAGTACACTGGAGAGTGAGCTTCTGCAAAAATGTTTCCTGCCAATAAAGTAACTACCTGGTAAACTTTAGAGAATACTTACAGAAAATTATTTTTTAATTGATGAATATGAATATTTACAGCACAAAAGTGATGCTCATGCAGTCAGGAAATAGAATAATGGAATGTATTTTATGTGCCCACACAAAACAATTCAGCATTCAAATACTGATTATTTGCAATACACCACTTGCAAATGAGCAATGAAGAAAAAAAATCTTTCATTCAATAAATAACTTCTGAAGAGCAAATCCTAGCCTTCCCGTGGACACTTCTTGAAGAGAAAATGAGGCAAAATCTGTAAATTCATTATTTAATGCTTACCCAACTGTAAATAAATTACACAAACTGTGAGGAGAAAGGGAGCATGTCACCTGGACTTTCATTCAGTCCATTTTCACCCACACTTGGACTTCTATTAGCAACCTTCAAAAGAATTATCATCCAAATTTTGTCAGCAAGAAAAATACACTCCATAATACAGAGCTGACTGGTTTAGAGGCATAAAGAGGTCTGGAAAGGAAATGTTCTCCAAAAACCTTTCATACGTATTTATTTTCTCAGTACAATATTCAAATGATAACTGCTGCTGATCTTGGGTGAAATCCTGCCTCCATTCAAATCAATGACTAAACTCTCATTGACTTCAGGAGGGATGGATTTCACCCTGTTTGTTGTTTCTTCTCTGCACGATACTGTGATTGCTGCTAACACACCATTTACTTCAGAAAGTTATGGGCCAAATTCAGTCCTGGTTACACAGATGTAACAACAACAAAATTGTTCTCTATGGGCTACATGTACTTCAGCATGCACAGTCAACTAAGTATTCTGCTGAGGTGAGGAGAGAACTGCTGGGATCCAGAGAGAAGGAATCATCCCCAGTAAGACTATAGATCAACACTAGAATTATTTTCAGGCTGATATTGCAGTCTGAGGACTCCAATAGTTCACATAACTCAAGTGTGTTCCCTACTATACAGAAACAACAACCAATGTAAATAAGATGAGGAAGACTTTGTAGGAGTAACCAGTTTATTTCAGCATAAGCTTTCGTGGGCTATAGCCCACTTCATCAGATGCTATAGCTCACGAAAGCTTATGCTGGAATAAACTGGTTAGTCTCTAAGGTGCTAAAAAGTCTTCCTCGTCTTATTTACGGATACAGACTAACACGGCTGCAAATCTTAAACCAATAACCAATGTATCTGCACAATTACAACTTGTCTAGGTTCTTGTGCTGTGCCTTTCACTGTGATTTCTGAATGCCTACTAGATGAGGTCCCACCCTAGAATTTCATGTGCATTGGGGTGAATAAGGTCACTACAGAGCTGAGTTATTATCATGTCCCATGATAATCATAACAGGCCAAGAAGTTTGAGAATGAATACGGGTCTTTTGTAAGGGCTTGATTCAAGGACCGAAATCTGAAAAGTTTCAGGGCAGAGTGCCCTGTGCACACACTCAGGGCAATGAATGTTGTTGTCAGGATTGCCTCCCCACTCTGAACTCTAGGGTACAGATGTGAGGACCCACATGAAAAAAGAAATAACCCCTCCAAGCTTATTTACCAGCTTGGGTTAAAATGTTTTTCCCCAGAACACAACTTCTTCTGTGTCTGGACTTGGTATGCTGCCACCATCAAGTGAGAATGTCTCAAAAAGCTATTGGACATGGGCCACTTGAAGCCCCTCTTTCTTTTTCCACAAAACCCCCAAACTTATTCCCTCCCTGGGAAGCTTGAGAGAAAAGCCTCACCTGATCCTGCGAGACGTGCCTGATCCAAAACCAGGATCTTACACAATGGAAAACAAGCAGTCAGATTCTTAAAAGAAAGATTTTAATAAAAGAAAGAAAAAGAAAGGAATAAATCCCTTATAACCATCAACAGAACAGCATCTACTATAATCAATAAAGAGTTAAAGACAACCCCCTCCCTGAATTTCTCCTCCTGCTGAAGCTATACAGTATTAGAGAAACACAGAGATAAATTTCTAACAACAGAAGAGTTTTCCAAGTGATAAAAAGAAGGTAAACTTACTCACTACGTTACTTGATAGAAAGCTGATAGTTATAGAAAAAGAAATAGGTATGGTTCATCCCATAGCCGAGTTGAACAGAGAAGAGACCCAGAGAGAAACTGAAACTCAAAATCCTTTGTCTCCTGAGGAATTTCTCATTGATCAGTTGTCCATCTCTCAGGTTACCTTTAGCTTAACTCTTTACAGATAAACAGTAATTCTAGGCTACTTTATACTTATGACAGTTGTTTTCCAAGATGTTTTGATATCTCAGAGAATCATTTATCTTTTGACCATTTATTGCAGCTAATATATATATTTTTGTTGATAAGACATCAATAGTCTCCACAATTGTCATTCCAACCTAAGTTTTCAGTATTCCAAGTTTGGCCAGATCATCTGCTACCTTCCTCCCATATATACCAGTGTATGATGGAATCCATTGAGAAGTCAATATATTGCCTCACTTTCCGATCTTCAGAGCTTCATTATGAATTGCATTGTTGATGGTGTCTAATTTCTTCAAAAGGACGTGAGGATCACTGCCTGCAAATCAGGAAACATCACATCTGCCTCTATTTCTGATCTGTTTATTTCTTGTATTGTAATCAGAATAGCTTTCATTTCAGACATATAATTTGAGCTGATATATCTTGAACTAATGTTTTTTTCTTGTTTCTCCATTAGACCACTGTAGGTAGATATCACAATCACTATTTCTGAATTATTTACCTGACAAACGATCAGTGTACAGGTGCATCTGTTTGACATGTAATTGAAAGTTTTGAATGATATTTTCTGCTATTTTCCTTAGTGTGGCTAGGTCCATATGTTCTTTTGAGCAAGGTTTCAAAAAGTGATTTTTACTACTAAGTAAATAGGTTCATGTGGATGAATTACCAGGCATCTGCAGACACTTTAGCCTCCTAATATCAAATGCTTCCACTTCTTCAGTAGTTTTTATGCATCTTTTCATAGAAGATGATTGTTTAGGTCTGTTAAGAAATAGGAAAATCAATTCAAAATTGAAATAATGAGGACATTCAGGTAGGAAACAAAGATGACTTCCATACCAAATTAGCTGTTCTGTTCTAAGATTCTCAAGAAGTTGAACATCAGATTCTTATTACAAATTGCTGTTGAAATAGATCTCACAACTGCATTATTATGTGAACTGCAGATTCCACAACACTGATCTTGGCAAGGTTAGTGGGAGAAGTATGTGATGAGATAGATTAGGCATATTCAAATATTGGATGAATTATCAAGCATTATGTTGTTTTCTTCATCATCATAATGCATAAACCATATTTGGTGCCCGTGATGCATCATGGGAGATTCAGTCTCTTCTTTGTTTTGACTTCCATCTTTCTAATGTGTGGTCCAAGATGTAGTTCTGTATCCTCTGAACAGCAGTATTTTCTTCATCCAATGTCAGTTTTTGTCTATAATTGAAGCTCATGCAGTCTGTGATAAAGTAGGAGGAATTTGTTTTTGCTGGATTCTACTGGAATTTATGTTCCTTTGCCCATCTACTTACAATGTCCAGGTCCTCATTCAATTCCTTCTCCAATACATCTATTTCACAACCCATGATATGAAATGCAATATCCTCTGCATACATATATACAGATTATATCCAGGGACCTGAACGTCCAGAGAAGTACAGAAGGAGGGCTTAAAACTGAGCCCTGAGAAACTTTTGTCCTAAGTTGCCTTGTCTTTGAAAATGTATCATTTAGTCTTACTGTTATTTTCCTGTACCATCAGAAATCTCTTATCCAGATGCACAGTTTGTCACAGATTCCCCTGAGTGTAACTAAGATTTTATCAATATCAGACTATCAAATGCTGCACTGAGAGTCATCCCTTATTGATGACTGCAGTGGCTTTTGTTGGAATCTCTTGATAATAGACTGACAGAAGGTAACCAGTAGGTCCGTAATTGCATGGAAAGGCTTACATGCCATTTGTATTGGTTCTATCTGACCTTATTTTCAGTAGATAGAAGCCTTAATTGTACCAATCCTTCCATTATCTTAGAGTGATGACTAATTAAACATAGCTGAGAGTAGGCTGACAGCTGCCTAGAAAGGAGGGATCCTCGACAATCTTAAGAAAGGTAACAATAACTGCCGACTGCCTCTGATTAGGCACTTTCCCTCTTATCCAGAATTTGTTGATTATGTCCAACAATGCCATAACATGGTGGCTTTAGCCTTACTCCCAAAGTGCTTTATCATATTGCCTTAGATGAAGTCGAGCACAGGGAATATGCTTGGTTCAAGGTTCTCTGTTGCATCATGGACGAGACAGCTCTGAAAACAGGGTACTCAATTGGATCCGTGTTCACATCGTTAGATTATTTTTGTCTTTCTTCCTGAGTACTCCATCCTGTGTATTTTTCATTGGATGTAACCCCATCTTTGTACATGAGCATGCTAAACTTGGTGTAATATTTGACCAACACACTTACAGATTCTTTGTAATCTAATGCCTCTACTTCTCCATTTTTCAGGATATTGGTGTTCTTTTGAAAACACAGACTAAGGCTCGCAATCTATTCACTTTGGTAACATCCATAAATCTTTTCCTCCATGAGGATTGAGCCTTTCACAGTTTTTTACCCAATACCTTCATCTTCATTAAGTTATTTCTTTCTGATGTCTCTCTTGAGACTTCATTTTATTTTATCAAGCCTCTTTGGGTACGTCTAGACTGCAGTTAGATATCCATGGCTTGTCCAAGCCAGCTGACTCAAGATAAGGGCCTGTTCAATTGTGATGTAGACATTCAGGCTCAGGCTGCAGCCCAAGTACTGAAATCATCCCACCCTGCAGGGTCCTAGAGCCTGGGATCCAGCCCTAACCTAAATAACCATACCACAATTAAACTGCCCCATAGCTTGAGTCCTACAAGTCTGAGTCAGCTGGCATAGGTGACTAATTGCTATGTAGACATATCCTTAATCTCTGGATTCTTCAGTCTCCAGTTGAACTTGATTCCTTTCCTTAATAAGATTTCCTATGCCACTATAATTCCACTATGGAACCCACTGCTTTCTCTTGCCTCTTGGGATACTCCTTTTTGCTGATTTCTGCCCTGCAGATTCAGAAAGATTAAGGTTGTTTTCAAAGTTATATTTAATAGGTGTTGGAGAAATAATATTCTCAGGTGTGTCTGTGAAGTAAGACTAGTCAGCCTTACAAAAGTTCCACCTCCTATTTATCAACAGAGAGCTCACTATCTTCCTATTCCAGCTAGTGAGTGCAAATTGATGATCACTTCCATCCAAAACATCCTCCAAAACATTCCATGTGCAGCTCATGGATATGCTGCTGCTCCCTAGAGTTACGCTTAATGCCAGCCATGTGCCACATGATCTTGACATATGTCAGGGTTCCATTATTCAAGGCTATTAAATAACTGTCACTGATAAAGTTCTTTAGCAAAAATTTGATTTTAATCAATTGTGCTGTTCCCCCAAACCTCACTTTTGGCATTGAAATTGCTATAAATGTTTGGCTACAGTTTTCCAGTGCTATCGCAAGATAATCTTTATCAGTTGAGCTATTACCATGATGTCAAACATCTACAAATCTTAGCTCCTCACCCCCTAACTTGATAGTATAATCCAATCTCTACATGTCCATATCTCTTTTGTATTTGAGTGTCTTCCTGCTGGGACTCTGGCAACAAATTCCCACCATGAAGTTGTGGAACAGTGTTTGGAAACTTGATGCTATAGTGTATGGTGAAACCGACACATCATCTCTTGTGGTTTCTGGGGGAGGAGTCAACAAATATGCTACTGCTATCTTTAACATCATGCATTTGAATATAATGGGCATCTGGAAGAACTTTATCAAGAAAGTTGAAAAAGCTCTTAATCAGGAAAATATCCATGTTGCTGCTGTACAAAATCAAAGCTTCCTAACAAATGAAGCATATCTATTGCAGGTTTTGACTGCTTGAGAAAGGAATGTAGGTGAAGAGCTGGTGGAGGTCTGATGTTTTATTAGGGAGACACTCAAATACAGAACTGTTTTACACAGGTGGTGAGGACCCCCTTCACAGGTTCTCCCTATTTAGTCACTGACCCTAAGCAGTAGAACATCACTGTTTCTGTTGTCTAAGAGCTTCTGTACCTGCAGACATTTTTATGTCAACTTGTTTATTCTACACTGTATGTTATACAATGTTCCCAAATGCTATTTTTGTAGTAAGTGTCTAGGGCTTTGTGGGAGGTGCTATGTGTATAATATATATGCACCCCCCCCCCCAATATATAATAATAATTTAGTTTCTATGTAAATATATTGTACTTTTTTATATTTAAATGCTATAATGTATTACTAAACAATATCCTTGAAATAGCTGGATGCTTTTCTCTGGAAAGTGGCGATTGGTGAGTCCACAATATTTAAGCATAAGGATCTTTAAACTGTTGCTCAAAGTTAATTTCAGAAGGTGACTATTTAGAAAAAAACACCTTTAATGAACAATTATTTTGATTGTTTGGGGAAGAAAACAGGTTCTTACATACCTTCCCCCACTTCTGCACTCTTCATTATCTCAGTGTCACCTTTAGTCCTTTCCATTAACTCAGCAAGTCAAAGGTAAACAAAACTCATTCAGTTTAATTAACACGATAATCACTCATTACATTTACTCCCAGACTGCTTATGGGATGTGAGCCCATTGTTTAATATTTCTGAAGTCTCTGATCTGTGGTAAAGCACAGGGTCACATCCTGCCCTGGCCAGCGTTGCTGTCAGAGAAAGGAATGCTGGCAGAGACATATCCAGTATCTTGCTGGCTAGTGCAGGAATTACGGGGCAGGCTTAACAGACATGCAGTTGAGCACATTATATTATTACTTCTCTGAAAAGGAGCAGTGCATGCCCTTACTTGGTACTTGCATAAGAGGTGATAGTCTGGCCAAGTCCCTTGTCTTGTACAGTAGAATCTCAGAGTTACGAACACCTTAGGGATGGAGGCTGTTCATAACTCTGACCAAAACATTATAGTGGTTGTCAGGATTGCCTCCCGACTCTGAACTCTAGGGTACAGATGTGGGGACCCGCATGAAAAAAGAAATAACCCCCCAAGCTTATTTTACCAGCTTGGGTTAAAATGTTTTTTCCCAGAACACAACTTTTTTTGTATTTGGATCTGGTACACTGCCACCACCAAACTAGGTTTAGGGTAGTTTGGGACCCTTCTTTCCTTTCCACTAACCCCCCAAACTTCTTCCTTCCCTGGGAAGCTTGAGAGAAAAAAAACAAACCTCGCCTGCTCCTGCAAGATGTGCCCGATCCAAAACCAGGATCTTACACAATGGAAAACAAGCAGTCAGCTTCTTAAAAGAAAGATTTTAATAAAAGAAAAAAAGAAAGGAATACATTTCTTATAACCATTCATAGAACAGCATCTACCATAATCAACAAAAGGATTCAGAAACCAAACCTCTCCCCCGAGGCAACTTTCTCCCACTGTTGAAATTTCTGCTGAATCTTACAATCTCAAGAAGCACCCAGCCAACACTCACCACTGAGAACCCTCCAAGTGATAAAAAGAAGGTAAACTTACTGACTACAGTACTTGATAGAATCTATAGTTACAGTGAAAGATATAGCTGTGTTTATCCCATAGCCGAGGTGAACAGAGAGAGACCCAGGGAGAAACTGAAACTTAAAATCCTTTGTCTCCCGAGGAATTTCTCATTGGTTAGTTGTCCACCTCTCGGGTTACCTTTAGCTTAACCCCTTACAGGTAAACAATAATTTTAGGCTACTTCACACTTATGACACGCCCCCCAAATCTGGAAGGTGTAGGTTTATTATTGAGAAAGTATTCAATAATAAAAAGCTACTAAAGCACTGAAAAATGGGAAACTGTAAACTCAAGAATATTGACTTCTGGCTTGTGATGAACCACACAAAAGTCACAGTTGTTAAGTGTTATAATCCAAGAAATGATAGCAACAAACTGGAAGACTGGTTCTATGAAAGATTGCAGAGCATCCTTGGCAAGATCAAAAAATACTATGCAAATATGCACTCTTTGCATTAAGGATATATTACTTTCATCAAGGAAAGACAAAGTGATCTGGAGCTCAAATGATGTCTCCACTGATAAATAGTTAAATCATATTGCCATTTGTAGAGGCTGGAGAAGATCACAAACATTGTTACTCAATGTCTGAGATTGTTTTGAGTGATCACCAGCCAGACTTCTGGAAGCCCTGCTTCTGTCCAGCTGATGGAGAGCTCCTTGCCTTAAGAAAAGCTTCCTTAGACTGCTCCAAGGTGTTTACTTTTACTTTTATAGATAACTCTCACAAAACTCATAACTCATAGTTATCCCTTCTGGGTTACCATGGTAACCTCTGCTGGTCACCAGTTCTCCTATCTTCAAAAAATTACTCATTATCTCTTACCAGCAAGGCATTTCTAGTCATAGCAACAATAAAACTTGTATATCATGGCACTCAGAGCCAAGGTCACAGTCTACTCACCCTCTTGCATTCTTATGATCTGTTAACTCTTTTCTCCTCCTCCCATTCTGATTAACAAAGCTGCAACTGCATCAATTTGGCTTTGCCTATGAGAAACTAACAATTATTCCTACCCATATGGTGTTCTGCTGGTGGTTTTTTTACTGGTGGTTAAATACAGCCAAAATGGCTGCAGTTTAATTTGGTCAAGTTCTGAGGTTACAATCTAATGCTCCAACACACAATTTTTATCTTAATCTTAGCTGTGGAGATAAAGCATTTCAGATGAAGAACTTACTTGTGACTCTGCTTCTCCATCAAAATAGTGTTAGCTGGATTTGTTGGTTTGCTAGTACTGTCTTGTTTTATGTCCAGCAGATTATGGTTCTCCACAGTTGATAAATATAGTAGTTCTATTCAAAAGTAGAAAAAAAAGAGAGGAAAAAGAACAAGATATGACTTGCTACAGGGCTTTCTACAAATGTTCTACAGGAATATTTGGGTTTCTCATCTACCAAAAGAGAAAATATAGACCGTACCCAGAAAATTAGGACCTCGATCCAGTATTTGAATCCAGACTTTGGGGAAGAGACCCATCTCTATCTAATATAGAGGAAACACATTTGCTTTTCAATTACTGTATATCATCATATAGTAGGCTTTCCACCAGATCCCTGTTTTATTAAGTACACAGGATGGATAGTGCTCACTTAATGAATAGTTATTCAATTTTTTTATTATTCTAAATATTTTTATTATTCTAAATATTCAGTGTATACCCCCTGGTGCTTGTCTCTTTCCCCCCACGGACTGTGCCTTGTCATGGCAGGGAGGGAGCTTATATACTCCAGTGACCCTGAGATCTATACTAGTGGGAGAAGAATTTTTAGCAAGGAAGTTATTTAGATTAGTTTACACTGGTATCATTAGAAGGGGACAAGATGAGAACAGCTTTGATAATCAGGATCATAACTTGTTAATGGAAATGTCTGTTCTAAAATCTTCTTTGGTACAAATTGTCACGGTGATAATAAGGATTAGAAAAGAAATTTAAAAAGTATTACCCAATTTTAAAATAATATTTAGTCCCTGTATTCTAGAATCCAAGAATTTCTATCTCATTTAGTTAATTTAAAGTTCTATCAGAAAAAGCCGCCATTCCTCTACTTCTAAGACTTTTACATAAGCACAGCAACATGTAGTTGTGGAGAGCAAGTTTAAAACCGCACGAGAAATTGTTTTGGTTCAAGCATGCAAATTGTATATGCTACATTATGAAACAGGAGGCTAACGTAAGATTCACAATCTGCCGCAAAATGGTTTGAAAGTTACATGTGCAACATCTAATGCACATGTACTCTTCTGAATACTCAGTGGCACTGAAGGAAATGGAAACACTAGCACAAAAATACAAACTACAAAGAGAAGAGATTGGCCTAAAAAGAGAGAAACAGAAAACAGAACTGCGCAAATTAAGACAATGGAACTGAAAGAGATGAGATCTCAGCAGATCTAAAAGGAAGGCAAGAGTTAAAACAAAAATACACTATGTAAATCCATAGCCATCAGCATATAGCTCAGAGGATGCAAAACTAATTTATAAGTAAATGAAGATGGAGTAATTCATGTGTCTTCCTATAAATGTGGTTTTAAACGAATATGCCAGAGTAAAACTGGAGTTACTCTGTGATCAGTCAGGCCCATGTGTGTTTCACTTATTTTATTAAATGAGTAATTTTGATCAAATGAGTAACATTTATAGGCATTTGGTCAATTAACTAAACGTGGAACTCTGCATGACTGTACACCTGCATCTACAATTAGTCAGTTGCAGCACTGGGGCCAGAGATTTGTTTGCTCTTCAGGCTCAGGCAGTCTTTTATTAGTCTGGATATGTCATTGTAAACTTTTGGGAACTCCGTGACTAATTAATGCTAATAATAAAGATGGGCAGCTGGGGCCAGATTCTCTGTTGCCATGTTACATGGTAGGAGCAAGACTTTATAATTGTACTATATGAACTGATGTAAACTTACCAGCCATTCTTTTTGAACAACAGAAAGGAATGACCCTTTATGACTATGGGATCCTGTTTCACGTGCATTACAATTAGTCCCTGGTAGGCCCTTTTAGTTTTTATTATAAAGTTTAGTTAGTGTGAGACAGGATTTTATATTGTGTCTATGATAAGTAAATTAGAGAAACTTTGAAGGACTGAAGCCCCAGTGTGAATTGTTTTAGTTATAAGATTTAGCAAGGCTTGATTTACAATGTCTTTTACTCAATACAATGTACTGCTGTCTGTATATCTTTGATGGTCTCTGTAAAAGACTGTTTGTGTGAATGAGGAATGTATGCATCAGGAAAAGATAAGGTATGAAGGCCATTGTTATAGTCAGATGGCCAAGGAAGAAGGAGTGAAGAGACTTAAGGACACCAGAGAACCATCAATGTGCATCCATAACGAAGGAAGGGCAGATTGATGACACTGAGGTGGAGGCTAGCACCCCTAAAGACAAGATTAAATCAACCCAGGACTGAATGACCCTCTCAGAGGTGTTTTGGAATGTTAACATCACAAGATAGCACCAGTTAAGGAGTAATCAGTCATAAACTGACATAGTGAAATCCACAGACTTCGATGGAGAAAAAAAGACTATACCAGGGGTTGGCAACCTTTCAGAAGTGGTGTGCCAAGTCTTCATTTATTCACTCTAATTTAAAGTTTCGCGTGCCGGTAATACATTTTAACGGTTTTAGAAGGTCTTTTTCTATAGGTCTATAATATATAACTAAACTATTGTTGTATGTAAAGTAAATAAAATGTTTAAGAAGTTTCATTTAAAATTAAATTAAAATTAAATTAAAATGCAGAGCCCCCCAGATCGGTGGCCAGGACCCAGGCGGTGTGAGTGCCATAGGTTGCCTACCCCTGGACTATAAGAACAGGGTTCTTTGCCATGGGACTTTGGGTTCGTCTTTCCGCAATCCCAGGATCATCGGATCACAACCGACAGAGCCTGGCTTCCCTCTATGACCAATCTGGTTGCCACTAGATTGATCCAGGCTCTGGACTGGTAACTATAAACATCAACTGGCAGGATTGTGTGTATGATGTGTATGTGTGTGTGACTGAAAAGCATATGCTAACTGCTATACTCTCAATAAATGTGACGTATTGCCTTTTTCCACTGAAAAAATCCCAGGTGCTTTCAGTTATCATAATAGCATCAGTATAAGGAGAGACTAAAATGCTACTCAATCACACTAGTACTTCATACTAACCTTGCACTGGTATAAAGGCTCACAGCAACAGAGAAACTGGCCCCAGCTGTCTTTTGCTGGCACTCTGCAGTGTTTGAGAGCAAACTTTTCAAAGAAGTTAAGGCCATGTCTACACTACCACTTCTGTCAGCAAAACTTCTGTTGTTCAGAGGATGTGAAAAAAACACTCCTCCTCAGCGAGATAAGTTTCACTGGCATGAGTAGTAGTGTGCACAGAGTTATGTCAATGAGAGACCTTCTCCTGCCAACTTAGCTACCACCGCTCATGGAGCTGGTTTTCTTATGCCAATGACAGTGCTCCCTGTCATCAGCGGAAAGCAGCTCCACAGGCGATCTTACAGTGTGACAACTGCATTACTACAGCTGTGCTGCTGTAAGCTTGTTAGTGTAGATATGGCCTGAGTCACTTAGGTGCTTTTGAAAATTTTGCCCTGAATCTGGCAGGTTGTGTATTAGGACCCCATGTCTCCAGATATAAAGGAATACTGCTTTAACTATGTGTGAGTAATTATATTATTCTGTTCTGTATTAGAAGTTGATTTTGGACTCTAGTACAATGTGCCTGTGGCCTGTCCTCCCCTGAATTATTGCTGTCAATGATCAATTAGTATAGTCCAGTTGGGGGTAGACATTATGGGTATTATGGATCATATAGACTGCATAGTGAAAATAAATTGATAGCAGGAATTAATTTCAATTATTTACACCTGAATATTAAATGTGGCATTATAGAAGGAAACACAGAATGTTTAATGGAAAACTCAAAAAATAATCTAATCTCAGTTTTGAATGGATTGGGTTTGCTCTGTTCCTCACAAACATGGAAGCTGTGAACAAGGAAGAATGAAAATGGCTGATATTTTTAAAATAGTGAACTTGGAAAAGTTCACACAGTCCTATCTTTCACAGAAACAGAAGACATTAACATTCAGATACTTCAGCCCCCTGACAGGAGTTGTAATAACAGAAAGTGGCTCTACATTAATCTATTAGGCACCTCAGAATTGCATGTTCATTTTTATAGACAACAAGGAACTTTCTTAATTAAGGAAAGTTAGATAGCTATTGTATACACTGCCACAAATGACAGGGTAAATTGATGTTATTCCTGCTAGGATACATGCTATTTACCAAGTGTTGTAACTGTGTGTCAAGCCTACAGCAGAGTAAAAAACACTTTACTGCAATATATTGCTCTGAGGTTCATATTTCCAAGAAGTGCCACTTCCAGAATGAAGGTGCATGTAATTGCACAATTGTGAAAAGAATGGAGAGTACTTTCATCAATCTTTCTTTGGAATATCCCTTTAAAAACTGTTTACAGGTAAAAATAACTTTTCTCCTTCAGCTTCCTCTCCATCTTTGTCTTCCTTATCCAGTCTATCAGTTCTCTGACCCATACCCATAGTCATACTCTTCCTCTCAGCACTAGCACTCTTTTTTTATTCTGTTCATGATATCCCATTCACTGGCTTGAATTGTTTGAGCTACCAAAGTGATTCTTTCTCCATAATATTAAACTGTCTCACAAGTCTCCCACTTTAGTCCCACTTCAGTCAGATGCACTGACTATGCTTTGTCTTGTCTGCAGTGGTGCAACTTTTTTTTTCTACTTGCCTACTCCTTTCTCTCCAATCCTTTCCTCTGCCAGGTATAAGGATGTTGTATACACTCTTTCAAACTGAAGTATCATAATTCATGCTAATACCTCTTCCACCTCAAGATTTCCTAAACATTCTTCATCACTTTTATTTTCACTGCCTTCCCTATGAACCATCCTGATATTATTCAGGCCCTTCTCCATTCCTGCTCTTCAGGGGGGAAAAAAGCAAAGGATTTCTGCTTACACAGTGCTCCATTAATTCATATATTGATTTTCTCCCTGTTACTAGGAACATCTACTGATCCCCTGATCCAAGCTGCCCCAGTGCTTGTTGAGATCCACCAGTGGATGGATAACCCCTGGTTTGAAGCTGGACCTAGGAAGATAAAGATTATGCTAGTGGGCAAAAAGCACTTTGTGGAGTTTGTATCCACAGTGCAATCTTCTCTATGTGAAAGTGTTCACTCAAAACTTATCAGTTAATTCCATAGTTTAGGAATGTTTCTGGATTCTTCACTAAGCTCTCACAAAGCATTGTCTGTGAGGAATGTTTTCTGCCATCTCTGGGTGTCTAGGAGACTCCATTCTATGCTGGCCTCAGTGATACATGCCTTTGTCACCTCCTGAATGGACTACAGCAATACAATATAGCTGGACATGAAGCTATCAGCCCTCAAGAAACTTCAAATAGTACAGAAGAGGCCACTGGAAGCACCTCAGATCTATAGTCCAATCTTTTCACTGGCTTCCCATAAAATAGTGTGTCAAATTCCAAGTCTTGGCCCTTATCTTCAAAGTGCTGCATGAATTGGGCTGAGGATACCAAAAAGAGGTAAAGTTCAGGACAAGAGCAGTGGTCAACAATTTCAAAAAAGTGAACAGAATGTTGGGAATCATCAAGAAAGGGATAGATAATAAGACAGAAAAGATCATATTCTGTCTATATAAATCCATGGTATGCCCACACCTGGAATACTGCATGCAGATGTGGTCGCCCCATCTCAAAAAAGATATATTGGAATTGGGAAAGGTTCAGAAAAGGGGGGAAAAAAAGGTTAGAGTATAGAATGGCTTCCATATGAGGAGAGATTAATAAGATTGGAACTTTTCAATTTGAAAATGAGGTGACTGAGAGGGGATATGACAAAGGTCTATAAAATCATGAGTCATATAGAGAAAGTAAATGAGGAAGTGTTATTTACTCCTTCTCATAAAAAGAACAAGGGACCACCAAATGAAATTAATAGGTAGTGGGTTTAAAGCAAACACAAGAAAGTATTTTTTCACACAATGCACTGTCAACCTCTGGTGCTCCTTGCCAGAGGGTGTTGTGAAGGCCAATACTATAATGGGGTTCCTAAGGGAGCTAATAGGTTCATCAATGACTATAAGCCAGGATGGGCAGGAATGGTGTTCCTACCCTCTGTTTGCCAAAAGCTGGGATTGAGTGACAGGGCATAGATCACTTGTTGATTACCTGTTCTGTTCACTTCCTTGGGGGCATCTGACATTAGCCACTGTCATAAAACAGGATACTGGGCTTGATGGACCTTTGGTCTCACCCAGTACGGCCATTCTTATGTTCTTATGTTATGTTCTTATGTTCACTTCTCATGCATGATAGAAATATCTATCAGAAGGGTAAAGCTTGTTTGTGAAGGTGCTTTATCAAAGGCTGGTTCAGGCTTGTCTGATGAACTCTCACAGGCTTTCAGAGCCACCATAAGCTTCACCACCTTCCACGGCAAGTGCAAACAGGGGTGTGGGCACAATTTGTATAATGGAAATGCTGAAAGCCACTGATCTAAACAGTAAACCCCATATATGATGGAAACCACTTCAAGATAGGGAGTGTAACAGCACTCCCAGCATTCCTAGTTCGAGCACTGTGAGTGCAAAGGCACCTTTCTTTGATCTTGACTTTTCTAATATAAACATATAACAACGTGTACATATAACTTATTTGATTTTAAAAAAGCGACTCCTGCATTTTCTTCCTATGAAGGGTCGGGGTGGGGAAAATGTCCTACAGATAGAGCTGGGAATATCTGTGTAGGGAGAATTGTTTATATGATGACAAATGCAGTTTGGTCAACCCAAAACATTTCACAGAAAGTAATCCAATTAGTTTGGTCTGGGAAAAAGTTCAGAAAAATCCAGGTGTATATCTGTCCTTATAGGTTTTAGCCCTGTGGTTAGGGCACTTTTTCTGAGATGTGGGAGAATGAGCTTTGAATCTCCCTGTGGTCGTACTGGAAAACTCGGGAGGTTTGTAGGCGCAAACCCGCCCACTTCTAAAGGCCCCTCCCCCAGCCTAGCGTGAGGGACCACTGGATCCAGGGACCAACTGATTACAGGGGACAACTAATGAAAAACAGAGACTGGAGTGAAGGTCATAGGTTCAGAATGAGGGTATTGGATGGGGACATTGAGCAGAGAACCCCTGACAGCACTCACTGCTCCTCAAAGCTGTCAAGGGAGCCAGCAGACACTGCCCAGTGGAACTCTGCCTGGATGCATGAGACGAGGGAGGAACAGAAATAGACCCCACAGTTGCAGAGCACCCCCTTGTCCAGCAGCCTCCTCCTGGTGTTGTAGATGGAAGCTTTAGCTAGGGGCAGGAGGAGGCTGAGGAGAAGTTCTCATGACTTTGTGGGACCAAGGATCGGTGTGCGCATATGAACAAGTGCGGGGGAAATTGCAGCGAGAACCTCAACAAGAGGTTCTGGAGGAGCCGGAATAGGTGCTGCAACCTGGCATATTCAAAGTTGGCATGCACCAGGTTCTCCCTCATGCCACAGAAGGGGCAAGCCTTGGTTATGGGGGTGAACCATGCCAGGTGCACACCCGTGCTCATGGCTCCATGAAAGAGCCACCAACCAATATCCCCAGCGGGCCATGGGATGAAGGTAGAATAAAGGCTGGCCCACCAGGGCTCCTCGTCCTCTTTAGGTAGAAGATAGTCCCGTCATTTGACGTTGGGGTGGGGCGCGAGGGTGAGGAAGTGCAGTGTGTGGTGCACCAGCATGTATAGATGGTCTCTAGGTGTGGTTCAAAACCGAACTGGCTGCTTGGGGTGCATGAGCAGGGAGGCCGGGGGGACTCATGGAACAAGGGCAGAATAAAAATGTCCAGAGAGCCCAGGTGAGGGGTCAACAGGGAGTGCCTTCTTGCAGGGCCCACCGCAGGAAGACGAGAGAAACTGGTGACAAGGCAGCCTCCACCTCCTGGAATACGTGCATGGAGCTTGAAAGGGAGGAGAGCCCTATGCATCAACTGAGAACACGGGGATCCACCTAGTCCCCCCATCATAGTCCAGGAGTGAAGTCCATAGTCTGGTGGTCCATAGTCCACCATAGTCTGGTGATTTCTGCTAGGACCAACCTTCGGTGCACCGAGAGAGACTCCACCATCTGCAAACGTAGATCGGGGTTGTGACCCAGGGGAGGAGGTCTGCCCCCTTGGTGGCCACAAAAGACCTGGTAGAAGACTGGCAGCTCTGAGAATCTCCCTGTTATGGGGTGGTGCTCCACCCCATGGGAAAAAGGGCTGAACCAGATTAGAGAGACTGCACAGACCAGCAGACAATCGGTAAAGGCGCAGGGAAAGCCAGTCAGGGCAGAGGAAGAGGCAGCCAATCAGGGCTGGGCTAGGTCCTATATAAAGGCTGCCCAGGAGGGGAGCAGTCAGTCTCTTCCTGGCTAGCAAGGGAGAAGGATTAGGTCTTGGTATAAGAAGCAGCACCTTGGACAGAGCAGCGCTGGGCAGGCTTGGGGAAGAAGAATGGAGCTCCAGCCCATTACCTGCCAGGCTGTGGCCTGTACTAAAAAGAGTCGCAAAGGTGCATAGGACCAAAAGAGGAAGTGGCCAGAGGAAGCGAGGGGTCTGGGTCTCCCCCGCCACTCCATCTTGCATTGCACCTGGCCATTGAAGAGAGAGGCCGAAACATACTGCAATCTGCTCCTGAGAAAAGTGGCTAGACTATAGGGCTGTGGTGGGCCACCACGGCAGGTTCAAACAGGAGAACCGCTGTTAACAACCCCACCCCCAGAAGGGGGTGAAACCTGAGTGGTGACCACTGCCAGAGGGCAGCATCCTGAAGCAGAAGAAGCTACTGTCCTGAGGAGAATGCTGCTGAGCAGGGAGCAATGAGGGTCCCAGGCCAGCAGAGCAGATGATGGGCCAGACACCACGCATTGAGGATGCTCTGCAGAGGTTGAGAGCTAATTCTCAGGGCAACCAGCTGGAGGTGCCAGCAGTGGTGAGTCAAACCCCATCACGTTCCCTTTGGGGGAGTTAGGGTTATTAATAGCCTGGTTATTAAGGCACTCACTTGGGTGGTGTTGATTCAAATCTTCTCTCTGTTTGATTCTGAGATTTGAATCCCAATCTCCTAGGTCATGGGTCAGCAACCTTTCAGAAGTGGTGTGCTGAGTCTTCATTTATTCACTCTAACTTAAAGTTTGGCATGCCAGTCATATATTTTAATGTTTTTAGAAGGTCTCTCTATGTCTTTAATATATAACTAAACTATTGTTGTATGCAAAGTAAATAAGACTTTTAAAATGTTTAAGAAGCTTTATTTAAAATTAAATTGAAATGCAGAGCCTCCCAGCACGGTGTCCAGAACCCAGGAAGTGCGAGTGCCGCTGAAAATCAGCTTGTGTGCTGCCTTCGGCACCCGTGCCATAGGTTGCCTACCCCTGTCCTAGGTTAATGTCTGAATAGGGAAGCTATAGAGTTATTAGGCTCTTTGGCCCAATGAATACTTACATAGTTATACAAAGTGGAACAGCTTCAACAGGAGCAGTTAAGGCTTTCCTCCAAAGATTCTAGTGGTTAGAGCCCCTGTGAAGGGGTAGGTCTGACTTCAAATCCCTCATTTCTACAGAGAGATGCAACACTGAGTCTCCTACATCCTGGGCTAGTTCCCTAAAGCTTATAACAACAGACAGGCATTTTTCTGAAGCTGACTGTTTACAAATGACCGAAACAGACTTTTCCAATTGGCCAACAAAAGCAAAACATTTTCAGAACTCAAACAGAATATTTTCCCTATTTTTAATTTTTTTTATTGGTTTGCTGGCTGAACTGAAAAATCAGTTATTCGTCTAGCTCTTATTAACACATGGCAGGTGCTAGTAGCATTACTTAAAGCACAAGTAGAAGGTGCTCAGGAACCATGATAATGAGGTTTGTATAAGAACCTGAGTAGAATGGATGCAACCATTTATTACAGACTTCTTATTTTCATTGGGATCTTCTAGTGGCATTCCCCACAGATTTCATTATACTAATACTTAGCCTAATCATCTATCTGAAAATCTTTGCAAATTTTATTTAAACCTCACAAGATCCCTGAAAGTTAAGCATTGTTACATCAATCCTCAAATGGGGAAATCAAAGCACAGAGAAGTTAGTTAATTCGCACAGTCCATGTTATAGCCAGACAAGGAACCCTGTGCACTAGTCACTAAACAAGCACCACTGATTTTCACAGAGAGATGAGTAACAAATACAAAGAATTCCTTATATTTATGGGGTGCATTTAGTGACATCCACAATTTACATAAAGAAATTCATCAGTTTTCTGTTGTGTGTGGAGCGAGATGAACATACCTGGTCAGGACAGGAAAGGCTTAACAGAATGTTCTAAACAGCCCCACATTTTCATTAGTGTCTCGGGTACTAATCCTAAGGGAATAGGCTTCCAGCTGTAATAAATGAGAAACAGGAAATAAAAGTGGAAGTAAAGGTAGCTTACCTTTCCTTAGAGAGCAATTCTTTTTACTTGTAAGAGTGAAGGTGAGTGTCAGTATCTGGGAGCTGAAGATAATGAGGTAGCAAGGGAGAGCACTTAGTCCATGGTAGGAAATATCAAGGGAAATGGGCTTAAATGCTCTATTAAGACCTGAATTGAATAGATAAAGGAGGAGATGGTTCTGTGTTGTTTGCCTCATGAAGTAAGGCATGGGGAGATGAGGTCTTGTTGACTATTTGCTGTATGCTTCTCTTAGCAGAACATGTTTCCCTGAAGCAAAGAATTGTAGTTTATGGGCTGTGTGAAGCACAGGGACAGATATTTTTCTAGGGCTAGACAGTAAGTATGGCTTTTTCTTTACCTAGAAATTCAATGTGCCTTGTAAGGCCTGTGGCTGTGTTGTTTTTTTGGTTTTTTTTTTTTCCCCGAATTCTTTTTCCAAAAGTTCACCTAAGAGCAAGCCAATTTAATTGATGCAGTTGTAGAGGCTAAATCTCAACATTGATTCAAAATTATTATTAAGCTCTGGTAATTTATTATGGTAATTCTAGTTTTAATCTTCCTTCGTCTTTACTGAAGTTTTGAAAATACTTAGAAATATTTTATGGATGGTGCTTGGAGAACAGTAGTTCATATCTTATGTTCTTGGTTATCTCTAGCATCCTAAAGGAAATATTCAAGCATAAAGAAGCTCCTGGGAAAACTTTGCTTTATTCTACTAAGACAGACACAGAAAGCTTCCTCACCCATAAATCTGTACTTCTCTCCAGGTCCAATTTTGGGCTATAGAATAGTTTTTAGAACTACTTTATTTAATATTCAATGTAGTTTTATTTTGTGATATTTGAATACTAATGATTTTGGATTTTGTATAGTATCTGGTAGGAGTTATTAACTGTAATCATGGGAACTGATACACAACACGCGCATCTAGCCAGAAAGCAGAATATTTCCCCCTTGTTAAAAATTATAAAAATATTCTTTTAAGACTTTCAAAGCGCAATGATTTAGAGCACCTGGCTTCCCAAGGCTACTAAAGCCTGAACCAGGAGCCCCTTTCTTCATAAAGAAAAACTACATTTTAAAACTCATAAGGGATAAATGATTTGGAGAGGTGGTATTTTCTCAAGAGACAAATATTAAAGGCACAATTGCAAATTTTCCTGACACCAAAGAAAGATAGGAAGAATAGTGGAAAGTCAATATTGCTCCACCAGGAGATCTTGAATGACTTGAAAACCAAAACAAATCCTAGAAAAAGTGAAAACATAGTCCAGTTGTGAAGGTTGAGTACAAAAGTATAGCACAAACATATAGGGACAAAATCAGTTGCACCTAGCAAGGGATATAAATAGGGCTGTATCAAATTCATGGTCCATACCATGCCACCCTTACTTTTGTGCTGCTGCCTGTAGAGCTGGGCCCTCACTAAGCAGCCACCACTCTCTGACCACCCAGCTCTGAAGGCAGCAGCACAGAAGTAAGAGCGGCAATACCGCAACCCCCCTAAAATAACCTTATGGCTTCCCCTGCAATTCCCTTTGGGGCAGAACCCCCACATTTTGAGAAATGTGGATCTCCCCCTTGAAATCTGTGTAGTAGAGGGTAACAGCATACAAAAGATCTGATTTAATGTTATTTAACCAGTTATCATGGAACCATGATGCGTTTTTCATGGCTGTGAATTTGATATGGTCCTAGATATAAAAGAAAATAGGAAGAGGTTCTTTTAAGTATATTAGGAGTGGGAGAAAAACAAAGGAAAGTGTAGGTCCTCCACTTAGCAGGAAAGGAGAGCTAATAACTCAAGAAATGAATAAGGCTAAGGTGTTTAATGCTTATTTTGCTTCAGTATGTACAAAAACGGTCATGGTGGTCAGATAGTCAACACAATTAATATTAACAACAAGGAGAAAGAACAGGTTAAAGACTAATTAGATAAGTTAGCTGTATTGAAGTCAGCAGGGCCTGATGACCTTTATCATGGGATACTTAAGGAACTAGCTGAAGCCACAGTGGAACCGTTAAGAAGTATCTTTGAGAACTGCAGAGAATGGCGGGAGGTCCAGAAGACTGGAAAAGAATAAATGTAGTGCCGATCTTTGCAAGAAATACATAGGGAATTATTGACCTGTCAGTTTAACTTCAATACTTGGATGATAGTGGAACAAATGATTAACCAATCAATAGCCAGCATGAATTTGTCAAGAACAAATCGGACCAACCCAACCCAATTTCTTTCTTTGATGGTGTTACTGGCCTAGTGGATAAGGAGTAAACAAGCAGTAGACATGATTATATATATATATATATATATATATATATATATATATATATAATTTTTTTTTTAGTAAGGGTTTTGATGCAGTCCCACATGACATCCTCATAACCAACTAGGGAAATGTGGCCTCGATAGAAATTACTATAAATTAAGTGCATGACTAGTTGAAATACTAAACTCAGTAGTTATCAATGACTTGCTAAATCAGTTCTTCTGCTTTGACAGTGGGGTCATGAATGGACCAGTCCTGAGTCTGTTACTACTCAATATTTTTATTAATTATATGAGTAATGGAATTGAAAGTATGCTTACAAAATGTAAGGATAACACTAAGTTTGGAGTTTGTTTTAAACCTATTGCCTATTAATTTCATTTGTGTTATGAGAGAGTAAATAGGAACATAAGAATAAGGAAATATTATTTATTTTTTTCTCCACACCACTCATGATTTCCCCTCTTAATTGTCTCTTTTCCAAGCTGTAAAGTCTCAGTTTTATTAATATCTCCACATATGGCAGCTGTTCCACACCCCTAATAACTTTTGTTGCCCTTTTCTGAACCTACTCCAATATATCCTTTTCTGAGATGGGGCGACCACATCTGCATGCAGTATTCGAGGTGTGGGTGTACCATAGATTTATATAGAGTCAATATATTTTTGATTTAATGTATAGTAAGAGACATTTAAGTTAGGAAATACTTTTTAGATACAAGGGTAGTTAAATTCTGGAATAGGCTTCCAGGGGAGATGGCAGAAACGCTATCATTGGTGGGTTTTTAGAACAGACTGAACAAATAACTGCCCAGGATATTTTATTTTATATTGGTCCTTCAGCTCAGGTGGTTGGACTTCACAGCCTCTTGAGGGTCCCTTCCAACTCTACATCTATGACTCATATGAAGAATTCTAGAAATATTTTTCAAAACTGAGTTTATAAGCACTGTAAAATAGTTGTAACTTTAAGGAATACTTATTTAACTAGAAAATCTTTTATTCTTCACGTATTAGAAAAGGTAGAGGCATCTCCTAGATGTTTGTTTGCAAATGTTTATATTTAAATGAAAGACCTCGTATAATGGCTTAATACTATTATGTGGCTACTAAAGTGTGCATGTATAAATATAAGATCTTCCCTAGTATAAGATGACATTTAATTATAGCATATTTATTAACTGAGGAATGAATTAGTTTCCTGGCAGTGCTAAATTAAAAAAAGCGAGAATCACCTCTCCACCAATTAAGAGGTAAGGCCTTTTTTTGATTATTTTAGTGAAAGACTGTCTTTTATTAATCATAAGTTTAGAAAGACTATTTTAAAGTCAAAGATATTTATATAAAAATACCATGTTTGAACTCATTTAGAAGAATTTGAGCTTCTAGGAAACCCTAATAAAACCAAAGGAATATCTCAGCAAACTGAATTAAAAAATTGAGTATTAATGTTAAAAGTGAGCATTCACTCCATGAGTACAATGTTATTTACCACTCTGTTGTATATGTATTAGCAGATTGCATATTCATGAGCTGATGTTCCTCCCCGGACCATCCCGTAAGTTTAACCAATGAAAGAGTGACAGAAGTTTATATTTAAATCCAAACTAACTCTAAAAGAGGGGTCCTGTGCTTTCACTGAAACTATGAAGAGTATAAATCTCTCTGATCAAGCAGGCTGCACACTCTGTTCCCATCTCTCAACTTCAATGACACTTTGATCTCATTTAAGTTTGTTCAATACATCTTTTTAAAGCTACCATCCAACATCAATAAGCACCATTTTTTCCTGTACAGCATTACTTCTGCAGCATCTCCCAAAGATTTCAACACTGAGGGTCAGAAGAAGTTTGCCAATGCACTACCAAGGAATTATATGTAAATGTTTTTAATGGGATATTGAAATTCTACTGTAATTTAAGATAGTAAATGCTTCTTTTCTTAAACACTGAAATGGCTGTAGACTATGTAGTTATAGAAAGAGACATATGCTAACCTTGGAAAACAAAGATGCAACAGATTTAATCTGAATTTAAAATGTTAAATTTACTAATTTGCCTGTTTGAAAACAGCTCTTGGAAACTTGTTGTTTTAAGAAACTAAATTTAAATACCTTTTTGGTTGCTTAGTTAATATTTTTCGCCTATTTTATAAACTTTTGTTGTTCATGATATACTAGACAAGACTTGTCTACCCTTAAAGCAATTTGCTTTAGAAATCTATAAACTGTTCTATTTATCTATGATAAAATACTGTAGCCCTTGCTACTAATTTTATACCTCCACCAGCGGCACACTCAAATATGTAATCTCTGTTAAGCTCTCCAGAGAGGCGTAAGAGATTGTAACTGAAATAACCATTGTTCACAGCTTATTTTCCTTTAATAACAAAATATTCATAATTAACAATGGCAATTAGCTTACTTGTGTTTAATCCTGGCATCCCCTAAAGCAAGGAGTAGTGGAAATTACAAGCCTGAACATTCACAGAGGCAATTAAGATGTGACCCCTACCATTTCTTGTTTCTCTAGCCTACAAATGGCAGAAATTTTTGGAATAATGTTGCTTGATGCTCAACTACTTTGAAGTGGTCATTTCTGTCCAACACAGTAGATGGAAAGAGTTTTAAAGGGTAGGAATAATTTCTCCGCGTTGCCTTCTCTGTGGAGAGATTGCACATCAGTAAAGACTATTGATGAGAGCTGGTCAGATCTTTGACAAGACAAAATTTTGTCAAGATATGAAAGATTTGTTGAGCCACATCTGTTTCAACCAAGTGTGGGTTGTGGGTTTTTGTGGGTTTTTTTTTTTTGGTGTGTGTGTGTTTTGTTAGGAAGATTTTCTGTGTCTAAGATTCTCCCGTCTCTCCTGAAAACAAACATACTCTGTAGTCCAGCGGTCAGTGAACTGACCTGGGAGGTGGGAGATTCTGTGTCTGAGTTTTTCCCATCCGAAGCTAACGCCAGTGATAAATTGGACTGATGGTGGGCTCAGAAAAATATACTTGAATTGAAAAGCTCAGGCTTTGACCCAGAATTGAGCACTTTGATCATTCAATTTTTGAGAATGTTAAAGATTTTGTTCAAATGTGAAAATAAAACAAATTTTGAAACCTGAAAGTTGCCACAAAATGGAATTACCACCATCAGTGGTGTAGTCAAGTGGCTCTCAACCTTTTGAGACTCCTGTACCCCTTTCATGAGTCTGATTTGTCTCGCATACCCCCAAGTTACCTCCCTTAAAAATTACTTGCTTACAAAATCTGAGAAAATAAAGTGTCACAGCACTCTAGTATTGAAAAATGGCTTACTTTCTCATTTTTGCCATATAATTATGAAATCAGTTGTAATATAAATACTGTACTTACATTTCAGTGTATAGTATATAGTATAAGCAAGTCACTGTATGAAATTTTAGTTTGTACTGACTTCCCTAGTGCTTTTTCTGCAACATGTTTGTAAAACTAAGCAAATATCTAGAGTTGATGTACCTTTTGGAGGAATGCTGCGTATCTGCAGGGGTACATGTACCCCAGGTTGAGAATCATTGGTGTAGTCGAGCTGGAATGCCATTCCAGTACTACTAAACAGCAGCAGCGTAATAGTTGAGCCAGAAGGGGGGACTCATCCTTTTATCATGCAGATCCTGAGCTGCTTTGGGCCCTGGGAGATGCACTGACCTATGATGAGTGGCATGTAGAAGGCTCAGTCCTACTTATCTCTGCAAAGGTCCAGAGCAAGCTGTAGCACCCAGCAGAGGTACAGAGTGACCCTAAGACACTGGAGTCTTCTGAGCAGGGTAGGAGCTCGATGGGGCAGTCATCAGCAAGGGGAGATTCACTTTCTAATTCCTGCTCCTCCTCCTGCCAGGTCACATAAGCTATCTTGCTAGGGCAGCTCAGCTGTGGGATTGAGGTGTGGGATTAAGGTGTGCATGTGGCAGATCCATGCATCCTGGAATGCCTGTCCTTGCAGTAGACAGAAGGTAGGGAAAGTGAATCTGGCAAGGATCACATAAGGATCCAGAGACTGACAGATGCTGAGGCTACAGCAGATTACTGAGTAAGGTCGCAAGGTGAGCTACAGTGGAGAAGTTCATTGGAAATAATGTTACTATATTTTGGTACTGCCCAACCCTAGATCACTGGCAACAGGCAGTGGCAGGTCTCCAGTGTCTCTTGCAATCCTCTCTTTTCAGTGCCTTTTGATCCACATTTTTTGGTGTCTCCCACTTGCTATAAATGCATGTATATGTGTACAATTTTCTTTTTCTCAAACCCTGCACCTCATTATTTCAGAAAACCTGCCTGTCTCCAGACATGCCTTGGTTATCCAAAAACTACTGTACTAAAAGTTCAGTATTTCAAAAATTATGAATTCACATTTTATTGGGAGGCAGTATTTTATTAGCATTCCAGTATCTTCAGATTTTAAGACTATATCACTGCCTACTATTGGCTTGAAAAGTAGCAGCCCGAAACCTTTGCCAAAACTGTTCTTTAGCTTACCAAACTGATACCTTCTAGTGGGTTCGGTGAAAAGAGCCATTGGTTAGCTCTCTACAGTTGACAGCATGGGGGACAAAATACGATCCAAAGCAAACTGCATTACTCATGAGCAGAAGGTAGGTCATCAGTAGTTCTTGGCAAGACATACAGTAGATGAAGAACTTAAGGGAATGGCAGAGAGAGAAGCTCTCAGCTTCATTTATTGCTAACAAAGGGATTGAATTCAGTGGAGTCTATTTCCTCATCTTTGTGTTGTATTTTTATATTTATCTTTTAAAACAAGATTAATTTTTGAGTGGGAGTAGCCTAATTATTTTTCTGTTGAACCAATTAATTGCTTTAATCCTTCAACTACGATGTTCCATCACTGGAACATAAAAACAAATTTCTACGTGAGAATCAATGGGAAACAAACTGGCTAGGTCATCTCAAATTGTGTTGCTGTGTGTGATATTCTCATCTTCTGATGCTCGTCCGCATCACCTCATCTCTCCTTTTGCAGTATCCTCTATTCAGATTCTTCCTGTATGTTCCAAGAAGTATGACCCTATCAGCTTCATGTGCAAGTTCCTCACTCATTTCAACATCTAGTGCAAAGTTGCTGTCTATAAGGCTGCCTAATTTATGAAATGTGTATTTCTGTCAACCTTCTGTTCTTGTGCTGCTTTACCCCTTTAAGCCTTGTTGCTATGGCCTTGAAAGAATTCTCTTTAACATATGGCTATCTGAAATATCTTTCGCTATACCTCCGCCTTACTTTTCATCTCACTAATAGACATCTTTCCTTTTTTGGCATTTCCCTGCTAATTTCACTTTTCCTTTAGTCAACAGATTTTAATTATGCAAAGTCTGTGTTTTTTCTTGTACTATATAGTATCAACATGCTTGTATTTAATTTTGTTCAGCATTTGGGGTACAGTTTGTATGGAAGCTACTAAACAAGATGAAGTTGTATATAGAGATAAATTGTAAAAAAAAATGGTGAAAATCTATTAGCGAGGCAAAGAAAGTATTGGAGCTAAAACAAGTGCATCAAAATCTACTTTCCTCAAGTGCTGAATAAATGTACATCAAGCTCTTCACTTTCAAGGAGCATGAGTAGTCTGCAGTTAAACTTACTGCATTATGCAGCCTTGATGTGCTTTCATAACTGTGCACTTTAACAGCTCAGAATGAAGAATTGCAAGACTTTTGAAGAACATCACTAGCAGACAGAAAGAAATTAGCGTAGATCAGAATAGAAAAGGTAGTTGCAAAAAAGCAAATATCTATGCAAACACTGAGCTAAGCTGTTTAAAACATTACTGTTTACAGCAGCAGAATGAAGATGATAAACTGGATGTTTAAAAGATTATATTAAGCCAAGAATTAAGTAAATTCAAACCAACCAATAATATACTCCAAAATTTTAATCAGGCAATAGCAAGGAAATAATTAAATAATAACCAAAGAAATTAAGTATTTGAGTGAACATAATTAAGGAAAAAATCTCAAAGGGAATAAATTTAAAGCTCTGAACAATTACTGGAAAAATCAGCACACATGCTTTAAAACTTCAGCTGCAAATAGAACAATTTCCAAATATCACTGGTCAGTAAGGAATTTTTTTATTAAAGTTAATGTTAAAAATGAAAACATACACAAATTGAGAAGTAAGGTACTGGACATCTGGAGTCAGGCTGGGGTTATGGGTGATTGTAGGTAACAGGTACAGGGTTTACAAGATACATGCGTATTACATATCCAGCATAGATCCAAATTGGGGTGTATGAGTTTTTTTTAAAGCTTCAATGTATAGGTGTGTTCGGGTATGCCGCCTGTGGGGTATAGCGAAAGTCCAAGTCAGTGGTGGTGTAGCCAATAAGCACATGGGTGGGGTGCGTCCCTCTGTTTGTCAAGGAAGGGAGGGTGGGTTGTTTCCCTTGTTGGGGAAACAACCCATACTTGAAAGTGTGCCATTTCTGATCACTTAGACATTTTGGGCCTGTTCTAGCAATCCTCATACAGGCCAAATCCACTAACCTCAAGTTTTGTCGGGGGGGGGGGGGGGAAGCGAACTGTATCATACAGAAATGTTCAGTATGAAATATGTAAGAGCAGTCCTGCATGTGGAAAAAGCAGGATAAAATCACATGGAAGCATTGTATGTGGACCAATGGAAATAACTGAATTTTTGTTTCTCCTGTGTGAATTACTTTTAGGATTTTATCAAAATGATTGATTAGATACATTTGTATGAATAACTCCTGGTCTCATGTTCAGTTTTGTGTAGTTCATTGGAATTGTTTATATTCAAAACTTGAGGGGTGTGTATGATCATATGTTCAACACGATGCTGTCCTTCTCTAGTGGTGATTCGGTCACATATAGGCTGTCTACACTTGCATGTATATCTTAGTAGACACTAATGCTCTGGTTTCTCTCCCATACTTGTGCCCAAGAGTCCACATATGCTGTGCTGGGTGTGGATATAATACTGTGTACATGCATATATCTGTGTCCAGACTTTGCTGTGGATACATAATAGCTCTACCATTTTGGGGTGGCATCACAGGAAGATGCTATAGGAACTACTTTTATTGTATGATGTTGGTACTGTCCCCTTTCCCTGCAAAACTGGGTGGAAGATATAGAGGAATTGGCTGATAATGACAATCTTTGTCATGGGACAAACGGTTGCACAGTACAGCGTGCACTTGGTGAGATGCTAGATGGAATTTAACACATCAGAAAATGCTATGCAAAGATCACTGATCTTGAGGATCAGTGGCAATTCATTCAGCTCACACTACAGATACGTTGAGTGCTGGTAGTGTCAGTGTGCCCTTCATTGACTGTCACTTCTGGTGCAGGAGACCCAGCATAGTGTGGTAGGATCACATCATTCTGGAAACCTGGGATGGCTCACAGTGGCTTCAGAACTGAGGAAACAAATCTTCATGGAACTGAGGAAGGAGCTTGCACCAACCTTCCAACTCCAAAACACTTGATTCAGGCTGAGAAGCAGGTTGCTCTTGGCCTGTGGAAGCTGGTTGCAACAGACAGCTATAGGTCTGCTGCAAACCCCTTTGGGGTTGGAAAACTCACTCTAGGGGTTGTGGTTTGTGGGCAGTTACCACTGATTCACCTGCTGGTAGTTGCAATAAGAAAAGTTCCAGAAATAATAGCTGGCTTTCAGATGATGAGGTTTCTGAACTGTGCAGGAATCATAGATGACAGCCATATCCCAGTGCTTTGCCCACCACAAGTGGATGTGAATGTATGAACCAAAAAGGTTACTGTTCTCTCATTCCATAAGGATTGGTTAGACACCCCCCCCCTCCTCCCTCGCAAAGAGCAGATTCCTAAAAACAAATGAAGGAAACATTGGAAAGGTTCATGATGCCAGGGTGCTGAAAAGATCAAGATTGATCTTTAAAGGGGGAAGTAGGACTTTCATTAGGTTTTCAGCATAGCACCACAAACACAAGCCTTCAAGAAACAGATGCTGTACTGTTTTTATCTGACTGCCAAACAGACTCATCCTGCCCTCTCCTCCCCCACTTGCTTGTGTAGCATGTCTCAGTGCTAGGAAAGGACAGATTATAGCATTTGTAATCCCCCAAAGAAGAAACAAATGCTATAATTAACTATTCTAAGTCTCTTACAACTGTGTTCTGTTCCCTTCCCCAACCAGGACCTTTCTAAAACCAACCACCACTACCCCCAGTTCCTGGGTTTTCATGGCACCAGGAGCATCGCTGCCTGACAATTGGCTGAGAAATGCACAGACATGGGCTTACTGACTTTTTTCCCTTTAGCAAAGGTTTGGGGGAAAAATAGCTTTGAAAGCCAAATGTATAATTGTGGTTCATCAGGAAAAGGTAAATGTGCCAGCTGCTCCATGATGACTGCTATATACTTTGTACTTGCTATTGATTTTTACATGGAAGGCTCTCAGATAGCATGGTGATGGGTGACAGTTTAAAAAAACTAAGATGCATTAGTTATCCTTTCTTTCAAGTTGGGTAGTCTGCACTTGTTCCTTCAGTACTGACAGTTGAATGTAGATAATAATTGCTTAAGAGATGGAAAAAATAGAGGAGGCTGAACTGTGCTGAGAAGGTGGAACATCTTGGTCATAAATATTAAGTTGGTTGTTGTAACCTTAATATTACCATCCATAACAAACACTTTCTAAAACTAGTTAGAAAATAGGATGACTGTTCCCATGGAAAACTTTCTTTTTTGTCAAAACTCAAAGCTTTCAGCTGAAAACAGAAAGCTTCCACCTGAGGGGAAAAACAAAGAAAAACAATGCAGTTTGTCAAATATGTTGCAATGTTCTGTTTTAGGGCTGTTTGACATTGAACTGTATTCACCTATGCACTCACTGTGTCTCCTGGGAATTCTAGTTCATACCTATTATTCTCCCATATGGCCCATGCCAGACTACACACATGCTGTCTCACCTTTTACTGACCCATTTGATGCATCAAGGGAGATGCAGTCTAGTCAATGAGCCTATCCCATAGAAAAGAATGGGGACATGAGGCATTGTGTGGCCAAGTGCAATGTAGCTCAGTGTCAAACTTAACCCAAAATATTTTAATCTGGGAATGCCAAAAAAAAAAGAGAAATGTTTCAGTGCTTCCAAATGAAATGTGTTTGGTTTTGTTTTGGAAGTTCACTTTTTTAAACAGTCAAATTTTATGCTTTTTGTAAGGGGAAAAATATTTTTAACTGACAACCCCATTATCAGCCAAAGAACATTCTCCCACTCCTACTGACTAATTTTTTTCCCCTCTATAAGCTCAAGCCAGCAAGAACTCTGTTCTCTTCAAAAGCCTGAAATCCCAGTCCTTGGATCCTGTCAGCTGCATTGTGCTTAGGACAGGCTCCAAGAAGAAAAATTGTCTGTACTTTGCCTCTTCAGCTCAACTCATTCTATCCTTGGTGAGCTGTCTCATCTATAACTTGTGCCATAGAAAATTTCCCAACCTACACTGGTTTGAAATAGCTCCCAAGCGACACATACTTTTACACACCTGAAGGTTGCCAGATCACAGGGCCCCCTTCCTGCCAATCCTGTTATCTAATCTGAATCTGGGTGGGGCTGAAAGATAGGAGGCAAAGAGCTGACTATGCTAGTTCCACTTCACCTACCTGTTTCCTCCATATCGATGGAATCCTTAGATGTTTGAGGGCAGATTTAAGGTCCTTTGGGGCTGCAGGAGCAGCTAAAATGCATCAGAATATGGGCCAGAATCTGGTCCAAAGTATCTTTTCTCTAACTATGGATTTTCTTATACTGGCACTTTCCTTCTGGCACCCAAACTTGTTTTTGCTTGTCTCTCTGCTTGTGGAACTTCCTTGTATAAAAAAAATCTGTAAAGTCACCTCAAATCTAACAAGAACATGAATATTCAAGTAAAAACATAGCTGTCTGCATTACTAGTTAAGTCAATGCTTGAATTATGTTGGCATCTAATACCACTGGTATCCACTGTGCATTTTCTTATATAAACTCTGACAAGATAGGAGTGATTATAAATATTTTATTTTATGTATCTTTGTTCCTCTGAGTTAGGGAGCTTGACAGAAAGAGTGACACTTATTGTGGGTGCCTGAACAGTAAATTGTCAGTCTGTATTTTGATGACTGTCTATTGACAATAGAATATTTAGGGAAAAGTTGTCATAGCATAATTGCTGAAAGACAGATTATTGCACTTACATAAGCAGCCATGTGCCACAAAATTCTGATTGCAAATATCCCACATTCACTTTTACAAATAACAAAAAAGCATAGAAAGCTGAATAAACATACTGATGCTCTGTGGTTAAAGTCTATCAATATGTTACAAGAGTCAGCACTAGCTAATACAAGTCCAAGCAAAATGTTTTTAAACAGACCTTATAGGTTGGGAGAAATGATAGTAGTGAAGAGAGCTTTGTATCTCTAATGATTTTTCAAAACAGAAAAATCAAACCCAGTATAAAGGGGAAAATGGGAAAGAGCCTGTCAAAAGGTGATGGTCTTCTGGGGCATGGAGAACAATGCTTTATGTCTGGGAAACTAGCAGAAGTACAGAACTCCATTTGTTTGCCTAGTCTGGTCTGTTTACACTGTAAGCTTGATAGGATGAGGACAGTTTCTTCCTATGTTTGTGTAGTGTCTTGCATAATGGGACCTCAGTTCCAGTTAGGTATGTTGGAATCTAAAATATGGATTTTTTTTCACTAGTATAAGTGAGATCAGAATCTGCTCCATGAATAGTTGTGATAAGAGAGCCTTCCATTAGATAATGACACAGCAAAACACCTACAACAAACACACACAATCTCAAGGTATGTATTATGTTCTCAATGAAAACTAAACTTATCTTAGTAACATCACTTCAAAGCGACATTTAAGTTATGGAACTTAATATTCCAAAGTGTTTTACTCAATATAGGCAATTGTAAAATGACATTACACTATTGAATTACATTATATGCTACATTATAGTGACTAAAAGTATTATATCAGTGATGTTGTACACCAATAGTGTTTAAACGAATTTACTTTTATAAAAAAAAAAAATCATTAATCAACAATCTTAAAGCCTGATCCTCGAGAGTGCTGAGCAACCTCCAGTCCCAATGAGGTCAAAGGAAGTGTGAGTGCATAAGACATCTTGAATTCAGGTCCTTAGAAAAAAACAGAATGCCAGTGTAGGGTAGGGCTAACACACAGCATTTGCAAAAAATCAGTACCAGGGATGGTGGGGGAGTCATAAGCTTATGTATAAGATAAAGCCCCTAATGTCAGGACATCTGGTCATCAGTGTGCAGCTGTCATATGTGAACCTTTCAGGGGGCACTCAATACTTCATATGGTCTGACCCTAACATAAAAGTTCTGATACCCTTAGTAATTATACTGAATAGTACTTTACAAGTAACCTTATGGACCTCAGCTGAACTATACATTGCAAAATATATTATCCAGTGTGAGTAAGAGTGTGGTGTGGTGTCGATTCTAGTTCATAATAAACTGTACATTCTTTCCTGCATATCAACTTTTGAAGGTACTAAGGACTGAGAATAAGTTGATTTGTATAGCAGCATGTTAACTAGTATTCTAACTGACTGTAATTAAACATAATGCAATTCAATTAAATATACCCATTACTCTTTAGAATATGTAAAGAGAACAATACTTGTAAACAAAGTATTTTGTCTCCACAGAGAAAAGTAAGTTAAACATTAAGATAACTCTTGCCCATCTTTCTCCTCAAGTGTGTATAGAATAGAAGAGAAGTAAAATTTTAAACAAGATCATTACTACAGTAATATTGATAAGGCTCTAGTCACCCAAATACTACATTTTTGAGTCCTAAGCTATGGAACCTCTATAATCTAGAATCTAAATGAAATATCACCATGGTTAAAAGAGCTCAGACTTTGATAAGGTATATAAACTTGTTAGTGCACATGGTCTGGATGGAGAAAAGAGATGAACAATGGATAATGTGATTTGGAAAACCTCTTGTATCTCTCAATTTTTCAGCCATCTCTGCAAAGAATAATATACTTTCAAAAGATTTTTGCCTCCAGATTTGTGATAGTTTGACTCTAATGCAGAGCTGCAACTACGGAATCAATTGCAACACTTTATCCACATTTCCACAAATAGCTATTGGCTCTTAGACATGGAAAATTGATTGTCTTCAGTCATCCAATTACTCTACAGCATCCTAACTGTGAAACACCACTGACACCCCCTTCCACCGAGTAAGTCCCTCTGAATCAAAACATAAGCCCTGAAACATATCATCCTTTAAAAAGTAAGTTAATAAAATAAAACCCCAATCTCTATCCCTGGAAGAGTTTTTAATCAGGTAATTGAAAGGGCCAAAGACTCCATGAAATCTATTATAGACTTTTCCATTGCTTTTTATTTTTATAGCAAAGATGCTCAGATACTAGGGTGATGGGGCAGCATGTAGGACCCTTAGACTATATATGGAAACATTATACTGCCATACTAGGCTTTGATAGTAGGGAGCAATCTGATGGTACCAGATTTGTCCTATGTGAAGGTAAAGAAGGCCCCAGCACCTTCCAGCTGCCTCTGTATAAGTAAATGCCTGCCCTAAACTTGCTGCAGCTTCTCAAGAGTCCTCTTTGCTGGATGGTCACTCACTCTTTTGATAAGAGCAGCATTGGGGAAGAGGATGGCATTGAGTGTATGTCAATGCTTCTCCACAGATTTGGCTTTCTTTGGTCTAATTTAGAATGGTCTCATCTCTTAGGGAAATGCAAAGTCCACATTCAACTTTGCTACATTTTACATTTATTTTGAATTCCTAGACTGAATCTTTCTCCATTACTCCATAGAAAAACTGAGGGTACTTATATCTATTCTGGCAGGGATTGATTCATCTGTTAGAAAAGCAATTGAACATGGTGGATGGATTTGTTAATGGACAATGTAGCTGCTTGACAGTCTCCTGTTACTGATACAAGATCCAGTATTCTACTGGGAATTACGTATGATTCAATTGCAGAAGTAAAGCTATATTGCCTGTTATGTATATAAAACATGTTTGATCAATAACCTACACAAATGTGAAGCAGAAAATATGCTACAACTTGTTCGTCTTGCCTCATAACAAAACTTGCATTTTGTTTGAGTGTTTCTTTTAAATTAAGATTTGTCAGCAATAATAACCACAGTTTGTTATGTAATACATCTTAGTCTGGTTTGGGGGATAGCATTGTTCAGCTGAAATGAGGACCTGATTGCTTAAAGTTCTTCCAAAACTCTCAAACTTTGGGAAAATTTTGAGCTGTTTCAGATGAAGCTATGTGAGGTTTATATGATTGCTAGGACTCACTGAAATTGGAATCTCAGCAGTTCTACCTAAATTTGTTGGATATTTTGGGTTCATTTAAACCTGGAAATTCAGGGAACATCAAAAGGCATGAACTCATACAAAGGGAAACCAAATATGCATTAATGAAGTCACCTGAAGCTGCCAAATATATACAACCCAATTGAGGAGAATCCAGGAGAGGGCAACAAAAATTATTAGGAGGATGGAGCACATGACTTCTGAGGAGAGGCTGGGGCAACTGGGATTATTTAGTCTGCAAAAGAGAAGAATGAGGGCGGATTTGATAGCTGCTTTCAACTACCTGAAAAGGGGTTCCAATGAGGATAGATGTAGACTGTTCTCAGTGGTACCAGATGACAGAACAAGGAGTAATGATCTCAAGTTGCAGTGGGGGGAAGTTTAGGTTGGATATTAGGAAAAACTTTTTCACTAGGTGGGTGGTGAAGCACTGGAATGAGTTACCGGAAGAGGTGTTGGAATCTCCTTCCTCAGAGGTTTTTAAGGTTAGGCTTGACAATGCTTTGGCTGGGATTTAGTTGGGGATTGGTTCTGCTTTGAACAGGGGTTTGGACTAGATGACCACGTGAGGTCCCTTCCAATCCTAAGATTCTATGATTATGCCAGACATTGTATTTCAAATCTAAAATAACAAATGGAAATTCATTCATCTTACAGTTGTAAATTTTAGTTTATTTTTATGACTTGCTTTGCCATGGCTGCTTATATATCAACTTGCATAGGGCTTTTAAAGTCAGAGTGAATCAGACCACTATGATCAAATTTGACAAAACATAACACAGGCAATAAAATTGCCCCCAGAAAATTCTGCACCTAGCCCAAGTGGGGGGTTATTTTGGTTCACATGTACTGGCTGGTCAGAGAGCCTGCATGTAACCACACTTGGGTTTCTCCCTACCTACATATGCATGCTAGTGGAAGTGTAAGACTGGGAGCATGTCTGCAGCTTGTCACAACAGCACAGTGTGAGATGGACCTCAGGCTGGTGGGTCAGAGAGCTCAGTGGAACGCCAGTTCCAGTGGGGGAACCTGTTACAGAGTGAATAATTTGTGGGTTTTTTATACTATTGAACTATTAGCTCTGGTTTCATGATTTGGGGTTCATGAAGAGTCTTGTTTGACACGAAAACCTTTTTATTTGAAAGAGACAAGATGGGCAAGGTAATTTCTTTTATTGGACCAACTTCTTTTGTCTCTTTTGTCAAGATGACTACTACTGAGTTCAGGGTTTTTGGTCTTTAGCAAAGTTCTGAACTGAAGCTCCCAGGCTTGTCTTCTAAAAGTGTTGTGCAGGTTTCCTTTGAGGGTAAGGATTGAGAGGTCAGATAAGGAGTGATTCTTTTGTGATGTGTTTTTTCCCCTTTGTCTTTATCACATTTTCTGTGTGAATTCATTTTGAAAATGCAGTGATTGTCTAGTTTCACCCACATAGTTGTTGTCTGGGCATTAGATGCACTGGATAAGATCACCAAATGTTGATAGGCATGTATGGAACCCTACACTCTTGAAATGTTTTGTGGAAGGTATTGATAATCACAGCATGGGTGATAGGGCTTTGTTTTGAATTCTGTCTGTTAAGCTTGGCAAGGTGGGGTTGGTGGCTAGTTTGAAGTCCAGAAGAGGTGATTTCTGAAGGCTATGATCCCTTCAGCCACAGGTTGCAATTGATTTTTATACCCCATATAGATTGCAGTATGGGTGGTAAATATATATATATAAAACATTTGAAGCACGTTTTCTCAGGGAATTAGGGTGGTCCATAGTCTCATACCTTAATGCGATAAATTTCTCTGAAGTGTCCTCCTTTGAAATTGGTTTTAAGTGTATTTGTAATGTGGTGATTCACCCCTGCGGTGCCCCCATGCTGGTTGTCCAAGGAATTACCGTTCCAGCCTCTGGAGTGCCCTCTGCAGGCTGGTGTCCCGCCTGCCACTAGCCCAGTGTCCCTCCTAGACCCTGGTGCCCTCTTACCTGAGGTGCTTCTCCCAGGCAATTCCCCCTCAGATCTGTGTGTCCCCGCTCCGGGGAACCTCCACCCACTATCCCCACCTTGCCTCAGCCTATGGACTACTGCCAGTCACCATTGAGCCCCCTTTCACTGGGACCGACTGAAATCTGTATAAGCCAGTCATCAGAGGCAAGAAGGGTTTGGCCTGTTGCCTCTGCCTACCCGTGGGCTGCCCCCTGCAACCTCAGTACCCCTTTCAGCCATCTCCTGGGCCAGCAGCCTGGGGGGTTTCCAGACCAGAGCTCCCCAGCTCCTCTGGCCTTCCCCCAGCCCTGCTGCACTCCAGGTACCCTGTCAAGCTCCCCAGCAGCCCAGCCCATCTACTTCTACAGCTAGAGGAGACTTTCTCAGCTCCTAGCTTCCCTGGCCTTATATGGCCAGCTGGGGCTGTTTGGGGCTGGCCAGTTGAAGCTGCCTCCAAATCAGCCCAGCTTTTCCCTTGCCCATGTCATCTCCCAGGGCTGTTTTAACCCCTTTTTCCTGGAGTGGTGCAGCCACCCCACTACAGTATTAAAGTGTGTATTCTAGACTTTGAGCATATTCTGTGTTAGTGACTGTCTGTAAATTATAAATGTCTTGGTGTTCATAGATCCTGCAATGACTCCATAAAGGTAATCATGGTGATCCATGGGTTTCTTGTATATATTTGTCTTAGAGTTCCACTGATGAAGCTGATCATAGTGTCCAGGAAGTTCTATAGAGAATTTGATGGATGGATGGTGGGTTTTGAATTTGTGATGGAAATCATGAGGGAGCTTAGGTCTGTCCAGTGGATGAAAAGTTCAATGTATAACATTGATTTTGTTGTACACTTTTTCTAGAAATTCTTCCTCAAAGTGGCCATGAAGATGTTAGCATATTGAAGAGCCATCCTAGCACCCATTGAGTGTTCCCAAAATCTGTCTTGGTGAATGTAAAATTATGGGTGAAGATGAAATGGATGAATTTTAGTGATGTGTTGGGGATGGATATCTGATGGCTGTCCTTTGACTTTTTATAAATTTTGAGGCAGGCAGCAATGCCATCATGATGAGGGAAGCTGGTGTCTAGCATGGTGACATCCATAGAGGAAAACATGGTGTTCTGAGGAAGGTTGTTGCTATGCCAGAGTTTCTGGAGGAAGTAGATTGTGTCCTGGAGGAAACTTGCCCTTTGTGTGGTGAGAGGTTTTAGGATTTTTGAGAGACCAGATATTCTTTCAGAAACGTTTTGTCTCATTCGTCTTTGTCCTAGACTGCAGAGGTTTAATTGCCAGGTTCATTTTGAATGGTTTCTTGCAGCATGTATTAATTCCTTATGCTTAAGTCTGTTCCATCTTGTATATAGCTGTGATTACCTTTACTTGACATGAAAAAAAGCTCTGTAGTGGGAAAGCATCTCTCTTGTCAGCAGAAGTTGATCCAATAAAATATATTGCCTTACCTATCTTGTCTTTCATATCCTGGGATCAACATGGCTACAACAACACTGCAAACTTAATCTGAAAGCCAGTTGTCCTCACTGGTGTCCATAATCCCTCCTTTACTGTGAATTAAAGTGGGGAACAAAATCCTGGACTGGAACCTAAAGGGCAGAGAGTATCACTAGCTAAGTTTTCTCATTGCACAGCATATATCTTGAAATTCACATAAATATATGCTAACTTTTCTTAGGGAACAAAAACTCCTAGAAACTTACATAAGCTTCCAGAGGATGATGGGGCAATTGGTTAGGGAGAAAATGACCATTTTGTAAATAGATTGCAAGCAATCACTCTTCCTGGTGAATTGGGTTAAGGATACATATGAGCTGCAATGCCTTAGTTCTTTAAGACTTTAAGCCTAGATAGCTCAAATACTGCATACAAATGGTGCAGTGGTATAATGACCTCATCTTATTTGATCTCAAAGTTTTGAGGGAGACGTGTAATATTTGGGTTCTGCGTTCTCAATAGCTTATAAGTACAGCAACAGTTAAATAAAATTCTTTGGTGCAAAGATATAAAAGTAAAAATCTAGTCTATTAAATGTTAAGATTTGACTGTGCTGCAGCTGATGCTGTGTATTAAGATTATATAAGGGAACATTACTCTTTCCCTCTTCCTCTGTCTAGGATAGCAATGACTGCTATACTGTACTACTTACTCAGAAAAGGAGCGATCAGTACCCTGTGGAGGACACCTTGCTCTGTGTTACTGGAAGGGCTTTGTGTGCAAGAGGTTTGTGTCTTCAGCAACATTTGTGGAAGTAAATGGGCAGAATGGAGAATCCCGTTGTTGGGCAGGGGAAGTGATACCATTAACACAAAAACTTGTACTGCTTGGATTGAATGTTAGGTACTTGATCAGCAAGAGAAATAGGGGTAGCCGACGTGGGAATTAAGTCCAGACTGGCGGTGGAGGAGGATAGATCCAAACTACAACTTGGTTCAGAGTGAGGTTAGCTGGGGGACCAAAATCTGTCCATATCAATCTCCTTTTATAAGATACTTGCCCTACATTTATTTAATGAATGAATATTTAGGTACCAAACAAAAATAGGCCAGGTATCTGTCATAATTATAAAGTAGCTTAGAATTCCAGCTTACCTGAAAGGGGTTAAGAAGCTAAAAGAAACCTGGTTGGCACCTGACCAAAAGAACCAACAGGGACTGAAGATGCTTTGTCTTTCATTCACTCTGGGCTTTCAGGGCAATCAGTTTTCTTCTCTCCATCAATCTAGAACTTTTCTAAACAGCAACAGTAAGTAATTTAGCCAGGCAAGGTGGCTTAAGTTTTATTTGTTTCTCAGTTGTGAATTTCTCAGGTTTTTGGGAGAGATCCCTGTGTTTCCTCTGTAACTTTGAAATGCAGCAGGAGTGGGGAGGAATTCTTCTGGTGTGGGTTTTCCTTTGATTCTTTTTGTGATTACGAAGTGTTTTCCACTTATTCCTATAGAAATATTGTTTCTCTCCTTTCCCTTTAATTAAAACCTTTCTTTAAGAATTTGACTGCATTGTTTTCCATTGTGTAAGATCCAGGCTTTTGGATAAGGCTCACCTAGCAGAACTGGTGAGGGGGTTTTCTCAAGACTTTCCCAGCGAGGGAGATATAGGCTTGTGGAGATTTTTGGAAAGAGGGGACTCCAAGTGGCCCTGCCCCTAGTTCTTGGGGTAATGTTTGGTGGTGGCAGCATACTGTTCCAGACACAAGAGAAACTTATCTTGGAAGTTTTAACCTAAGATGGTAAAATAAGCTTAGAGGGTCTTTTCATGTAGATCTGTACCCTAGAGTTCAGAGAAACCCTGACATGCTCATAGACTAAGGTCAGAAAGGACCATTATGATCATTAGTCTGACCTCCTGCACAATGTAGGCCATAATCTCACCCACACATTTCTTCCCCAGATCCATAAATGCCCCCCTCAATAACTGAACTCATAACCCTGGGTTTAGCAGGCCAATACTCAAACAAGTGAGCCATCCCTCCCCCTACTGCTTTCAAGGAACATCACCCATGGGCAGGCATGATCAGTTCCTCTTGACTCAAGATTTTTTAGGCTAGTTCACTTAAGTTTGTCACACTACTGATTGCGGAGGGGTAGCTGGTGAGCTTCCTTTGATGTGCTATTTGTGGCAGGAGAAACATTGATGTTTTCGGACCCTCTGGTCTCAATCTGTTTTGAATAGTCAATGAGTCTCTCTTTTTAGTTTAATGTAGGTATCAGTAATGCTCGGAAGCTCCTTTCCCCAAATTTTGGTTGTTAGGAAATGTCTTTTGGAGGTGGGAGGGTGTGATTTTTTTTTTTTTTTTCAGGAGTCATGGGTAAAGTTAGTAACTAACTTTTCCTTGGGAAGGGATCAGATTTTCAAGGCCAGAAAATGACAAAATTGCTATGGACAGTTGACGAAACCATTTTTTCCTACCATTTATATATCTCCAGGGCATTGTTCATTTTTAGATTGTAAGAGAATATAATTTTACAATCTTTTTTTATAAATGACTAATTTGCTGCTAGGAACCTTGGAATTTACTCATTGCAATGTCTTCTGCTTTCATAACTAAAGTTCATACTAATTAAAATAATGGTATGTAAGTTATTAATTAATCTGACCAGTAATACTGCCAATGAACTTTGAGAACAAATCCCAGCCTACCAGGAATCTTTCAGATTGCTAGGCTTTTTAATGAATGATAGGACTGCTTACCTCATACGTTAAATGAAGTTTTCTCCAAAGAGCTTCAATATTTATCTTTTTAAATAGACTGTACAGTGAAGAAAGAATTTGAACTTGTTAGTGCCCTTTTGAGAGGGGAGAATACAAGCTGAACACTTCTTGAAACGGCAAACTATATTACACTAAAATGGGTATCATCTACATATAAATTGGTTTTGGAACCTAAGGGGGCTGGATTTTGGATATGTATGTTCACATTCTATCACATTGCTTAACGGATTAGATTTTATTAAGTACAATAAAACAGCATGAATTTTTTTTCAATAGAAAGCAAACTGAAGCGAAACCAGATAATTAATGACTACAACTCTTTATTTCTTAACACTGCATAGAAATAAACTTTATATAATACATGTATATGGTACATGCCATTATAAAACACCATTACAACCCTTTCAACCCCAAAAAACAGGTTTTTTCATTCAAACCCTTATTAAAACATACTCCAACATATCCTTTTGTGCACACTCAAATTACTTCATTTGCCCATATATTAACAATAAACTCTTTAACAACTTAAATATTTTAAGATGCATTACAGTAATTAAAAAAAACATGCAGTGACAGCCAACTGAATCTTCAAATCTTGTTTCCAAAGAGTTTTATGAGAAATCTCCAATGGGCATACATTCTCAGCTTTAACACAGATAGCAGCATGTAAGTTTGCTGCTGATCTGGAAGGCCCTTAACTATTTGGATGTTAACCTACTGATCAGAAGAAGACGTAGTAAAAAAGTCCTCTAGCTAGTATAGTTAACAGTTAGTGGTTTGTATGCATACTTGCATTCTTTCTACTAAAGGCCAATGTGCGCCTGGCTCAAATAAATGAGAGCAAGCCCCTTCCACGTTTCATAACAACCAGAATTACTTTCATTCATTATTTGGATTGCTTTAGAACAAACATTGACTTCATGAAAGCACCTTCTAATGAGGTCCCAAGCCATTGTAAGAATTTCAGATTTGTGGTACTGAACATTTCAACTTCTAGTAAGGACATATTCTTATAGGGGGCTTAGGCATCTTGCTGAGTGCACAGTTTGAATGTGTATGGTTAGCATGGGAAAAGTCTCAGTTCACACACACACACACACACACACACACACACACACACACACAC
>ML677333.1:52597443-52633731 GCA_007922305.1 Dermatemys mawii | reverse complement strand
CACACACTAAGAAAACATAGCAAAAGACCATTGTACAAGAGACGTTCTTTTGGTCACTGTTTAAACTGTAGCTTAATTTTCTGCTGAAAAATTACTCCAGAGGTATACTAAGTTACTGTTTTGTGTTAAACGTTGCATGGGATGATGTAATTATGTGACTTTTGTTAACCGATTATTGATTTAAAAATACATTCTCTGTAGATCATGCTGATGTTCTGAACCAATTCAATGAAAATAAAATAGAACACATTCAAATCATATATAGGGCAACAACCTTCCACATTTCCTGATTAAAGTAGGGCTCTTTCTGAATTAGCTCATAAGACACAGCTTTCTCCCCTGAATTCATACCTCCTTGGGCTGTAGTCTCTTCAGATCTCACAAGCTTCAGTATGAATTGTATTTGTAGACCTCCAGTGAAAAACCCACTTGTTACCAGAAGTCATACTGGCAATAGAATAAGTCAAATTCTTGCTTTAGGTTATTAGTGAACCAATATCTCAGCATGATCTTGTCACATTCAGTTCTTGCTAGGTATAAGAAATACTCTAATCACCTGTGGTCATTCAAAATCTGACTCGTTGTATGAGAGTAGCTTTATGAATCCTGATCATGTCTACTTTCTTATTTTGGAGAAATTACATTTTACTGATCAAAACACCTTTGTAGTTTCAATGGAAAGTACTCTTCTTTGCTTCCTGACTGTACCTAATGTACAAGTACATTTTTTAAATTCTTTTTTAATTCCAAAGATGACTGGCTACAGTATTTTGGATTGTATTTAGGTTTTTATGCAGCATCCATAGTTGTGGTATTCTTAACACTATAAAAGGAGTTAGATAAACAAGGAAGACTAGCCTCTCTCATGTCAGGTTTCCTCTCCATTCCTACCCCACAATAATAATAATTAATAAATAATCAACACATAATTAATAAAAAAGGTTTTCAGTGTGATTAGCATAGGGAATTTGCCCACCTTAGTCACTCCCTGATGTTGATAAATAAATGGAGGAGACAAACTTTTAGTCTGGGAATATTGACCCTTTGTTAACCTTCTGTGACTTTCCTGAATACTAGACACACTGAGTGTGTGTTAAAGAAACCACTATTATCCTTAATAACCTCTTTCCTGCTACTCTTCTAAATGAGGCAAAACAGCTCTCGTGCTCTCTCTCTCACAAGAACTCTAGGAGGGGCTGAGGCAGAAAAATCAACTCTGGACCCAAACTGTCCCAAGTCCAGGAGTTTAACCTTTTTACAGAGACATTGGTGAATTACAAATCCTAGATTGAAACTGTTTAATGTTTGAGGCTGTTTGAATTGTGACTTCTGGTTTGGAGCCACCAGGTATAAATATAATGTTTTTTGTGATTATTTCATTGCCATATGTAGAGATTCTTTAGCTTTTCAGGTGCCAATAAACTGATTATCACTACCACTGCTTGCTTTTCCCACCCTAGTTTCATTTTACACTTTCCTACTCAGCGCCTACAAAAACAGCTGTTATTTCAGATAGACGTTCTGTTATAACACACGGGGGGATAGAGGGGGAACTCTTATGTACAGAGAAGGGATCCTTCATCCACTATCATTTTTCTGACTCCTTTAAATTTCTATCCCCTGCAAAAGCTTGCTATCATTAAAATAAGTACTGTTGACCAGTGAAATGAAGATCAACTGATGTTAGCTGTAGATCAACTTGGAATTTCAGTTCCAGTTCCACTGTGGTGATGTGAATTATACATTTGGAATGCATAGGAAAGTTTGCATAGAATCAAATGTTTTTTTCCTATTAAGACAAAGTTGACTGCATTTTAACTTTTTAAAAGATGAGATATTTTTAAACGCTGAGTTTTGTTGTAGGTGAGAACTTAGTCCTGTCTGACACGTTGTATCGTCTTTCCTTTTTCTCTAATCCAATCTGTATGAGGGTCAAGAGACTACTTTTTCTGTTTGTGGCCAATAATATGTTTTTATGGAACTTGACATAAAACTAAGTTACCCATAAATGAGGAATTCAGTTTTACTGCAATACCTTTAATGCATTACAGTGAAAAGTGATGGTTCACATTTTTGTGCAATAGTTGTTTGTTATTATTTTGAGCTATGTTTAAATTATCTTACACACTTCTATGTTTCTGTTAATACAACAGTGAACAAAACAATGAGGTCAACATGCACTTGATTCAAGAAAAAGATCAAGTGTAGTCAGGAGGAAAAGGAGAAAAAAACAGACATCTAATATTGTTTGTATTACATTGGCACCTAGGATCACAGTCAAGGACTAGGATTCCACTGCTGTAGGCACTGTGCCAATGTAAAACAAAACCTTGTCTATACTTGCCTTCACTTGCAAGTGACATGTGGGGTGCATGTAGCTACATACTGCAGTGAAAGGCAGACTGTGGCCACATTCACTGATGCATGTAGCTACGCACAACAATGAATGCTTTGGCAACAGGGAGGCAGAGGCAGTGGGACACTCTTGCTAAAAATTAGTTTTGGTACAAGAGGCATTGTTTGGACATGTAGAGAGCCTGTGTAGGGTACCTGAGCCCTAGGGTTCAGACCCATAGCTCAGTACCTAAGCAGTGACTCACCATCCATTCTGCTATTATTCCCATGCTAGCTGGGCATCCTGTGTCTGTACTCTGCACACTGTTAACCGTAGACCTATTCAAACTGTCTTTGCCCCAAACAGCTTATGTGTTCCTACAATGATGGGCCCTAATCTATATTACTTTCTAATATAAATAATCTTTTATTTGAAGATCATCATCTCCTCAAATTTGTCTGGTCATTCTTCACCCAAGGTATTTCTCCCATGTCCTAAAAACACTATTCTTATATTGGATTAGAATTCTATCTTTATAATAGACCTGGATTGCTAGTTTGTAACTCTTTTCTGATAATTGTCCTTATATGCATTAAAAAAATCTTGACCTTACAAACAATTTCTGACAGTAAGTAGATTTCTTCAATAACCTACAAAGCAAGAACTATTCAGTGAGGAATAGTTTTGTTTCAAATAAGTAAACTTTGAAATCTTGTTCTGTCTTGTTTACTTATTTTCTTAAAATCTATTTTCAGTGTTGGTTGTAGCTAGCCAGCAATAATGACAGGAAAAAGCAACAGTTCCACATCAGTTAATAGTTTTGGAATGTATTGCTTCAATCCTTCTGTGGTTTATCAAATTATATTTTAACAGCTCCATTTTGGTACAACCATGTGAGCTTTCCCTGAGCTAGAGATACAGCTTGTTTGTTCAGATATACAGCCCGAGGCGCACAATGAGGCAGCAGCTACCTTGCTCAAAGGTATAGAATAGACTGAGAGTTATTTTTGCCTTGCTTTCAGCTAAATCTAAGTGAATCCAGTGAGAATGCTGGTCAACAACCAAGCACAACAACTGATTAATTGTTGGTCCTGCAGCGCTGTCCCACAACTCCCAACGACATGTTAGATCACAATTACCAGTGGGACAGACAAATTCTACATAAGCCCCGCAAAAGCAAGCATAAATAGTACACAACAAACTGCACCATCCTTTATAGGATGTGTCCTTGAAAATGTTTGCATCTCCTGCACTTGGGCACAGTAAGAGTATGGAGGACCACTATTGTTCTCTTGCAGTATGCTTGTATCCTCTCAAATTAGGCTGAAGCAAGCTAAGTAACTTCTGACTGATTCAATTGTGTTACGTCTATAGTGAAGACGTACCCTAGTGGGGAAACTAGAGGAGTATTCTTCAGCAAGTTAACGTCTGTCAATATCCAACCACACAGTCAACAGGTGTACTTGGTGCAAAATACAGCATACCAAATAACTCCGCTATTACTGCGTTGTAACAAATGGCAAATGGTGATTTTTTTTAAAATGGTGTCTGTGGTGATAGCCATATTCCAATGAGGTATCCTGCAATTTTAATATCCCTTGGTCATTAGAAGCTACTAGCTGTAGTAGACATTAGGCACTGCAACTTTTATTGTCTTCATTGGAAGAGCTGATATTTCTGTTTGCATCTTATCTTTTATCCTCTGCTTACTCGACACTTCGGTACAAGCTCGCTCAGTGAAAAACACAATGCACTTGAGCTATTAGATTGTGGACAGTATTTCAATGCACTGCAGTTCATGCAGCTAGACCAAAGCTGATTAACTTTGAATGAGACCATGTATACATGGTTACATGGAGGAAGAAGCGTAGCCTTATCCAGCTGACCCAATGATGAAACAAACTCTAGAGGGAATCCTGTCCAGTTGATTAAAGATTGTTGGACAAATTGTGCAGAGGTGGAGGATTTAAGGGAAGGAGCAGAGAAACATGATTTCCTGGTATAGGGAGTGGAGAAGAGGTCATGGGACATTTCCAAATAGTTGTTCTGCACTTACCTGATAACTGTCTATTTTGTCACCATTAATCTCTTTGTAGATTTTTTTTCCCTTTGGATATTGTAGTGTGGTGAGTGGAACTAAGGAAAAAGAAGCCAGGTTTCAAGAGTTAGTTGAGTGTGACCCCCAAGGGCTTAGGCTTATGGCAGGAAGTTACTACAAACATATACCTCTCAGCATAGAACATTGGTCTACATACGTGCTTATAATACCCCTGCCTCACCCCTTACTGCTAATGAAAGAGATGTGATGTTAAAGCTTTTCCTGTTTCCTTTCACTTCCTTATCTAGTCAAATGGTGTTCTATTTTGATCTCTGCACTGTTTTTGACTGCTATTATGTTCGCCTTGTTGTTCCTGCCTCTTCTACTACCCATAAATTTCCACCCTTTTCCCTTCAGTTGCCTCCTCACCTTAGCTGACCTTATAGATAATCAGCTATTTTTTATCTACTCTTGTGTAACAACCAAGTACATTACAAAAAGCTCTTGTAACAAAAGTAGCCATGTCTTGGGCAAAACTCCTGGCAAATTTAAGAAAATTAAGATTGTTAACCTGAAGATTAGAAGAAGTTCTGGTAAATGTAAAAGATCAAGAGGTTCTCTTCTGAAGTAGCCTTTTTTTAAAAGAAACATATTACTGTTAAATATAAAAGTGATCATAAGAAAAAGAGCTGACTTTTACCACTTTTTGTTTACCTGTCTTCTGATTCAGTAAAGGAAGTTCTTCTTTTCAGCTAATCTGATTTTACAGGATACACACGAGATACCTAAGTCTAGTTTTCTAGGTCATCTTTACCCTTTGGGAGGAAAGTGAGCATATTATGTCTTTGAATTAAAATGTGAAAATGATGTACTCTTCAGATCCCATAATCTATTTTATTTATAGATGAGATTCTTAAAATGAGAGAGGATATTGAACAGAAATATTTGATGTATCTTTACAATCTTAAACATTGCTATTTTGAGTGATTAATTGTATAGTGAGGTTATACTTTAAAAAACCACAATAAACAAATATACTTGTGATAACGTACCACAAATAAGCTGAATTCAACACTTACACAATAGGTACTAATGCAGGATAACAGACTGTCTAGGCTGCGTATTTTAATTATGGTTAGAGTTCAAATACTTAGAAGACAAGACTTTATATCTGACAGGGATAAGGTCTTTTGAAACTGTGGAAGTGGAATTAATAAAAGAATGGACTTTGTTGCTTAGATTCAGAACAAAATATTGTATTCACTTAAATATTTTTAGTGCCTGAACTACCAAAAAAGGGTTTAAAATGTGCACTCCTATCTGACGCAGCCTTGCCTTTCTGAAGCAATAGACTTAAGAAATATATGAATATTTCCATATATATAGCTAAACTTTAACATTCCACAAACCTGGAAGACATTTCCTTTCTCAAAGGATAAGCATTAAATCACTAAATTCTTCTGAACAGATCTACTACTTGCAGGACAGGTAGAATTTTAAGGTACTCTGGGTGAAATCCAGGCCCCACTGAAGTTAATCACATTTTTTTTCTGACTTTAATGGGGCCAGAGTTTCACTCTGTAACATCTATCTCAATGAAATATTGTCTCTCAAACCCATACTTAGGGCTTTCTTCTTTCCACATGCAATGACATTTATGCACTGTCAATACACTAATCTGTGGCACAATGAAAATTGAAAAAAATGGAGCAAACGTGAACTTTAATGTTAAGTGAATAACACAAGGACCACTCTACTTGATTGTATGATTCACTGTGTTTTAATCCATTTCAAATTTCATTTGGTTAAAGGGCCTGGAAAAATACCTGATGCTAGTATAATTATAGAATATTAGCATTGGAAGAGACCTCAAGTGGCCATCTAGTCTAATCCCCTGCTCAAAGTAGGATCAATACAAACAAAATCATTCCAGCCAGGGCTTTGTCAAGCTGGGCCTTAACCTTTAAGGATGGAGATTCCACCACCTCCCTTGATGACCCATTTCAGTGCTTCACAATCCCCATAGTGAAATAATGTTTAATATCCAACCTAGACCTTCCTCCACTGCAACTTGAGACCATTGCTCCTTGTTCTATCATCTCCCACCACTGAGAACAGTCTAGCTCCATCCTCTTTGGAACCCACCTTCAGGTAGTTGAAGGCTGCAAATCCACCCTCAGTCTTCTCTTCTGCAGACTAAATAATCCCAGTTCCCTCAACCTCTCCTCATAAGACGTGCTACAGCCCCCTAATCATTTATGTTGCTCTCTTCTGTAATCTGTCCAATTTGTACTCATTCCTTCTGTAGTGGGGGGGGGGGGACCAAAACTAGACATCATACTCCAGGTGTAGCCTCACCAGTGCTGAATAGAGGGGAATAATCACTTTCCTCAGTCTGCTTGCAATGCTCATACTAATACAGCCCAATATGTCATTGGCCTTCTTGGCAACAAGGTCACACTGCTGACTCATATCCAACTTCTTGTCAACTGTAATCTCCAGATTACCAGAACTGCAAGTTAGACAGCTGGTCCCTAGCCTGTAACTTCTAGTCTCTCAATGTAGTGCCACACATCTGAAATCTATCTTTCTGTAGAATGTATGGAGCTTTGAGAGTAGGTAAGGTCACTCACAAGTTTTTCATTTAAGAATGGGATTGGGTAGTGTGACAGAGCTCTGTCCTTATCTTCGTGGATCCTGCATTTCCTGGTGGATTTTCACTAGCCTCAGAGGCTCACTGTGACCCTCCACAGAGCCCTTCTCTCTCTAGAGACAAGGTCACAGCCTATTGAGCCATTTTCATCATAAGCCAGTGAAGAGAAGCTATCCCTCCTGGCACAGTCTCTATTGTCTCCCAATCTCAGAGACTAATTAGGGGAGGCAGAAAGTGGGGAGCCCAGGCCTGCCCTCTACTCCGGGCTGCAGCCCAGGGACCCTAATAGTATCAGCTAAGATGGCTGACCTTTTAGCCACAAAACACAATACAATTCCCTGGGCTACTTCCCCATAGCAGTCCCCACGTCTTCAAACTCCACTTCACCCTTACCTCAGGGCCTCCTTCCTTGCGTACGATATGTTGTCCACCACTCAGTCTCACCAACAGCACAACTCCTCCCACAGCTCCTGACACCCACCCCCACCTGACTAACTGGGAGGTTTTTAACTGGTTTCAGCCAGTCCCTGATTGGCTTCAGGTGTCCCAACCAGGCTAGCTGTTTCTACTCCTTTCTAGAAGGTTCCACTGGTACCAGGGATTTGTTTAGCCTGAGACTACCATATCTATTCTTTAGCACTTTCCTATAGCCATCTGGCCTTGCCCCATCACAGTAGATGACACTTTTCTCCATTTCCTATTTTTACCACAGGTTGGCTTATAAAATCCAGTTTAATATTAACCATGTGCTTAAACCCAATGGAAGTAAAAGTTATAGTTAAGCATGTGTTTCAGTGCTTTAGTCAACTGGACATATAGTGCATATCTACTTTGTCTGAAAGTGGATGATTCTCATACCGGATTGATTAGAGGTTGTTTGTTTGTTCTATCTATAGTATCCACTAGTTGGTACATTGCCAAGTAAATTATGGACTGTTCTAGTGGAGATTCATTTATATCGTAAATGAAACCCTAGGGTTTGGCTGAAAAGCTATTTGTCCAGTGGAGAACAGGGTATTCAGAGATGGAGGAAGTAGCACAGTTGAGGCTGTCTGGATAAACTGACCTCTGAATACCCAGATGTTCAAATGTTTAACAGAATTTCTCAGCTTTCAAATGTTTTGATTCCATTTTAAATAAGCTGTACCTCTTTTCAACAGATAAAACTCTGCCTGTTAAGCTAAATTGTATGTAACATTTTCTGGGTTATTAGAAGGAACTTAGTTTCACCTCAGTGTATTACATACTTCAGCAAGTTCTCATCTCAGCTATGACTGAATAAATGTTTATTCCACATGGAAACCAAATATATCACTAAGTTAAACTTAATGTAGCATTGTATGAGAATCAAATACTAGGCTTATGGAGCCTATAACCTGTCTGAACCGCAGTATCCCCTCTGATTTTATTGACTCTACGATGTAATCATACAGTGGTGGGGTTAGACTGTTAGACTAGTAAGGTTGGTAAACTGATACTCTCTGGCTTTTTTGTTGTTGGCATCAATTATGTGTAAGTAACATGCAAAAATTGTAAACTATGCAGGAGCTAACAGACATGCTGTATAAACCTCACAGTATTCTGTTTTATCTAGGTTACTAGTTTGTGACAGTCAGCATATCATCGGTGAATGCTAGGTGGCCATGCTATTGCAGACCTCTTTATAACATTCCAGTTTGGCTGTATCAATGGCTATTTTGCATGTATTCCTGCACCGAGGTTAGTATTTTCACAGCGAGATCAGTAGTTAAATCTTCTATAGTCTGGCATTTTTGTCCTATTCTGACTTTGTAAGTCCCAAATAGTCGTCTTAACTACCAGGAAGACAAGGTGGATGAGGTAATATATTTTATTGGACAAACAACTGTTGGCGAGAGAGACAAGCTTTCTGGCTTATACACAGCTCTTCTTCAGGTCTGTGAAATGTATGCAGTGTGTCAGCTAAATACAAGGTGGAACAGATTGCTTATCATAAGTAGCTAACATATTTCAAGGGGCCATTCAAGGTGAAGTGGTCCATTTACAATCCTCCAGACACACGGGAGAAGGCCAACACTAACAGACAACTGTATACAAAAAACCCACAGATCACACACCTATCTTCATAGGCAGATGTGGTGGATGTGATTTTAATGATTGCATGGTCAAGGACAGTAAGCCTGCTTCAACACGGAAATAAAATATCTTCTGACAGCACCCCCCTAATTGCCACATACCACCCCACACTGCAACCCATAAGGAATATAAAACTTCAACACCTCAAACTTGATGGGGACCTGCAGAAGGGTGCTGGTGCAAAAGGCACCTAATTAGCCCCTGCTCAGCCAGCCCCAATCAGGGGAAATGGTATGGGGATGGGGAAAGCCTGATGCCTGGCCTAAGGATTGGCTGCACCTGCTGGCCTGAGGACTATAAAGACTGGGAGGAGGCCAGAAGACAGGTGGGAAAGATTAGACTCCTGACTGGGGCCTGACTCTGTTTGTAGAAGGAGCCAACTCGACTAGTAAGCCTAGTATATAGCTGGGAACTAGTGGTGGGACAAGGCTGTAAATAAAGATATGAGTGCTGCACATTTAAAGCCTCTCTGAGCTTTATGGGGAAGGCCAGGGAGGCCCCAGGAAGTGGGGCAGCAGGAAGACCCTGTTACAGGACCCCATCCTGAAAGAAATCCTGTTTTCCCCAAACTCCCTCTTTTGGCCTTCATACACCTTCCTGCCTGCAACCACTACAAGCTCATCATTAAACACAAGCTCTCTACAAACCAGGACACACCAACTCAAAGCATCACCAGCTCTTGCTAGCCAAACAGATACAAAACCTGCAGATCCCATCTGCTACAATGATTAACCCCCTGCCACAACACCCCTTTCAAGGTCCATGAGTCCTATGCATGCCTATCAGAATGTGGTATGAACCTCTCCTAAAGCTCTAAATAGCCACCATGTGGCTGAAACCAGACAATCACTATGTGCTAGAAAGAAGTCTCAGGAAAATAAGAGAAACATCATATCATCTTTGGGTGAACACTTCTCTTCCTGCCCCCCCCCCCCCCCCCCACCCTTCACTGATCTCTCTAGACCTGCTGCCTCCTCCTCCTCAAAGGAAACCTGCACAATGCTTTCTAAAGATGAGCCCAGGGATTTGAAACTTTGCTAGACACTATTCAGTCTATCATTTTTAGAGATCCTGCATTTGTGGCATATAACGACAAGTTATAACCCACTAAAAATCTTCCCTCAGCTGTCTTCCTGCCCTTGCCTTTCCCTCCTATGTTGAAGGCCCTATGATGGCCCACTACACCTTAGATGGTCTGTTGAAATATATGTTAACTACTTATGATGAAAAATCTGTTCCACCTTGGATTAACTGTGAAACTGAGGCCTGGTGGATCTGTAGTGTAGACCAATAAAACTACAATGCTCAGGAGTGTGGTGCAGTTATACTGGCCTAATCTCTCTTCCCTTTCTCCCCTGGAATGTACATAGCTACTGCCTCTCAGGGAACTAGATTAACTACATCAAAAGAAGGTCTCCCATCTCTGTAAAAGTGTCTTCACTAAAGCGATACAATGACACAGCTGCACCATTGCATCTGTACCGCTGCAGTACTGAATCTGAAGACAAGCCCTGAGTACATTTCCCAGACCTGAAAAAGTGCTTGTGTAAGCTCAAAAGCTTGTCTGTCTCACCAGCAGACATCAGATATTACCACACCCATTTCATCTTTTTTTTTTTTTTTTGTATCCTGGGAAGAACTGCAACAACCCTGCTTACCTCTTATTCTTCAAAATCTGCAAATTGCATTACTCTTACTATTCTACACCTTACCCTGCTCTCTGTTTGCATGTTTGACAACAGTCCTTGCACTGTGTGCTTTTGAAGACTCGGCTTCCAACTGTATTTTTATTTATCAACTTCACTGAAATTCGTTTTGAATGTACCATTAGTCTTGCCCAATGACTCCTGCTCTGACACAATCCTCTCCAAAACTGTCTTGATGAAAAGAGCCTATCTAAATGTATAGTATTCTCTTTTTCTTCAAACATTAATATTGTGATATTAAAACAAAACTGTCATTACCAAGGATAATAAATAACCCATCTCCATTTCCTTTCCATGCTGTTTTTATTCAGGATGGGTGCCTCCATGTTAATTTTAGGAATATCTTAACTAAAAATAGTCCCTGACGCTTTCCTTATTTCAAGCTACCACTCATTTCTGGTAGGATTTCAATCAGGCAGCTGGTGTTCTGTAGTCCCCTGCTGAGTGCACGCCTAATAAATATCTCCATTGTTGCTTTGTGCTACCCCCTTGTCATACTTGGATTGCAAGACATTTGGGACAGGGACTGTCAACCTGTGATGTATTTGCATAATGACTAACATAACAGGGCTGGAGCTTTTATGTGTTTCCACAGTGTAAATAATAATTCAGTGAAGTTTTTGCTTATCAAATGGAAGCACCAAGGTTCATTCTGGCATATAGAATTAGTGAAGATAGCTAAATTCTTTGTAACTGCTTGCAGTCAGCTTTGGAATCTCAAGAAAATTGGGTGATTGGGCAACAAAATAGTAGATGAAATTTAACAATAAGTGCAAAAGCAATGCACACTGGAGAAAAAATAATTCTAACTATGCATATATGATGGTTCAAATAAGCAGTTACCACTCAAGAAAGTTCTTGGAGTAATCCTAGAAATTTAAATCTAGAATTTAGTCTAGTCCCCTGCACTGAATCAGGACTAAATCTTTAATGGGTGTCTCTCTAACCAGCTCCTTTAAAAACTCAAAGGATGGAGATTCCACAACCTCCCTAGATCATTTGTTCCACTGCTTAACTACCCTTACAGTTAGGAAGTTTTTCCTACTTCCTAGCCTAAATCTTGCTGCAATTTAAACCAACCCTTTACATACTGAAGACTTATGTTCCCACCCAGTCTTTTTTCTCAAGACTAAATAAACTTGTTTTTCCCAATCTTTCATCACAGGTCTTATTTTCTAGACCTTTAATCATTTTTGTTTCTCTCCTCTGCCCTGACTTTCTTGAATTTGTCCGCATCTTTCCCACATGTGGTTTCCAGAACTGGACACGTACTCCAGTTGAGGCTTTATCAGAACTGAGCAGAATGGAAGAATTGCTGCTTTTGTCTTCCTAACAACTCTGATAATACATTCCCAATGATATTCACATTTGTTGTAGCAGTACTACATTCTTGACTCATATTTCACTTATAATCCACAGATCACTTTCTGTGTACTCCTTCCTAGGCAGTCATTTCCTGATTTGGTATTTGTTCAATTAATTATACCTTCCTCAGTGTAATACTCCACATTTGTCATTTCTGGATTTCATCTTATTTATTTCATACAGTTTCTCCAGTACGCCAAGATGATTTTGAATTCTAATCCAGTCCTCAAACACTTGCTACCCCTTTCAGCTTGGTATTGTTTGTAAACTTTAAGTGTATTCTCTTTGCCATTGTTCAAATTACTTATGAATATATTTAATAGAAATGGACTCAGGACAGATCCCTGTGGGATCCCACTCTGTGTGACCCTCCAGTTTGACAGTGAACCTTTGATAATTACTCTCAGTATAGTTTTCCAACCTGATGTGCACCCAATTTATAGAAAATTTGTCTAGGCTGTATTTCTCTAGTTTGTTTATGAGAGTCATGTGAGACTGTATCAAAAGCCTTACTACAAACAAGCTATATCCCACCTGCTTCTTGCTCCCATCCACAAGGTTTGTTACCCTGTCAAAGGAGGATATTAGGTTCTTTTGACATTTATCCTTTACAAACCAATGTTGACTGTTGCTTATCTCCTAGGTGCTTAGACTATTGTCTGATTATTTGCTCCATTATATTTCTGGGTAATGGATGACTGGTCTATAGTTCCTTCGGTTGTCCTCATTCCCCTTTTTATAGATGGGCAAATACAGTACCTATTTTAGTCCTCTGGTATCTCCTATCTTCTACAAAATTCTCAAACATAGTCACTAATGGCTTAGGTCTCTTTGGCCAATTCCTTAATATTTTAAGGATATTTTAAGAATTTCAAGTACATGAAAGGCTATTACAAGGAGGAGGGAGAAATACTGTGAATTCTTTGTGAATGGAAAGGGTCCTCAGTTTAGCCACCTTCTCCTGTATCTCTCCCACCTGCTTCCTGAGAGATTCTTCCAGTAGGCACAGGCTGGGAATGCTATCCGTTGAGAGATGTATTTCTATAATTGGTGAAATGTAGGCCACATGCAGGTTAGAGCCTCCATGATCTGCTTCTGTCTGGACACCTCTTGGATAGTTCTCTGTAAACTTCATCTTAACATGCAATAGCAGTCTAACAGACTAGCCATGTTAGGAATTATTAGAAAAGGGACGAAGTAAAACAGAAAATATCATTATCCCACTATATAAATCCATGTTGCACCAACATCTTGAATAGTGTCCAGTTCTCGTTGCCCCATCTCAAAAAGGTACAGTGGAACTGGAAAAGGTTTAGAAGAGGGCAACAGAAATGATCCAGGGTATGGTACAGCTTTTGTATGAGGACTAAAAGTTTAGCGTTCAGCTTAAAAAAAAAAAAGACTAATTAAGTGGGGATATGATAAAGGTCTATATAAGTATGAATGGTATGAAAGAATTTCTTAGATGTTTGTTTACCTTTTTTCATGCAATACAAAACAAAGGGGCCACCCAATGAAATTACTGCAGGTTCAGTACCAACAAGAGGAAGTACTTTTTTCACACAACAGACTATTAACCTGTGGAACTCTTGGCAATGAGATGTGATGGCCAAAAGTATAACTGTTCAGGAAAGAATTAGATAAGTTCATGGAGGATAGGTATTGCCATAGCTATTAGCCAAGAATGTCAGGTATGCAATCCTATGCTTGGGGAGAAACTCTAAACTTTTTCTGTCAGAAGGGGAAGACAGGTGGATTTCTCTAGAATTACTTTAGTATGTACAGAATCAGAGGGGTAACTGTGTTAGTCTGGAATAGCAGAAGTGACAGAGTCCTGTGGCACCTTAAAGACTAAAGTTTTAGAGCATAAGCTTTGGTGGGCTAATACCCACTTCGTATGCATGCAATGGAAGGACACACCATAAAAGATTTAAAGGTCAGCATTTTGCAGCAAAAAAACTTCAAGTCCAGACTGCAAAGAGACTGCAGAGCTGCAATTCATTTGCAAATTTGATACAATCAATCAAGGATTGAACAGAGATTACGAGTGGCTAGCTAACTACAAAAGCAGCTTCTCTTCTCTCACTATTCACACCTCCAGTTCAGCTGCTAGAGGAATACCTCACCCTCCCTGATTAGAGATAACAAGCTGGTTCAGCCTCATTGAACTAACCGTGTTATCTCCCACCTGGTTCTTGCCTACCTATTTATATCTGCCCCTGGATACTTCCACTGCATGCATCTGACGAAGTGGGTATTAGCCCACCAAAGCTTATGCTCTAAAACTTCAGTTAGTCTTTAAGGTGCCACAGGACTCTTTGTCACTTCTAGTATGTACAAGCAACAAAAAGTGTCCTGTGGCACGTTATAGACTAACAAACATATTGACGCATAAGCTTTAGTGGGCTAATACCCACTGCATCTGACAAAGTGGGTATTAGTCCATGAAAGCTTATGCTTCAATATGTTTGTTAGTCTATAACGTGCCGCAGGACTCTGTTGCTTTTGCAGATCCAGACTAACATGGCTACCCTCTGATTCTAGTATGTATACTCCTCTTGAAGCTCTGATACTGGTCAGGATGAACCTTTTTGGTTTGACCCAGTAAGGTGGTTCTTATGATGTTTGTTAATATCTGTGTGTCTTTACGGACCTTTACATGACTTAAAGGAGTCCATTTGTCCATGGATTGTGATTTTCTGTGATGCTTAACTATCTATGAAAATAAACTGTTTCTACTCAAACATAGCTGTGCAAATAACTGAACTGAAAAAAATTAAAGTAAACTTTGGTTTGGTAAACTTGTTAGACCCACAATAGAGATCTCCCTGCAGATGGGAAGTAAACAGATGGTGTTGGTATATAATACTCTAACTGCTCTTTATTGATTAAAAAATTAATCTTATTCACATACACACCCCAAACATACTAAACTAAAGTCCAAAGGTCAGAATGGTCTTGATGACAGTCCAGGTTCCTTCCATAAGGATAAAATAATATGCGGGGAGCCGGCAAAAACCACATCTGTATTTACATGGGACTCTGGATCAATAAATGACTTGGATTTCTAGAAATAGTAGGCATCCATTTGTAGTCCATTACATCGTGTCATTGATTCTTTTCCTAGTTTACTAGGCCTTCTTTCCACAAAATTCCAAAGAGACAATCCTGGGCAGACCTCCATGCTCCAAGGCATGCCATTTCCTCCAAATCTTATACAATTTTATATCAGTCCAACCTGTGCTATTCCCTTTTCTGATTTTCCATCTTTTTTTTGTTTTTTGGAATGTAAGATTATTGGAACTCTTTGTGCAGAAACAGTCCTTGACCTTAAGTCCTTTGTTTTGGTTGCTAACTTGCAATGCATACATTCATGTCAAGCATGCATAATCCATACCAGGCCTCAATGACCTATAATATATTACATGAATATATGGATCACAGTGTGGGCTGTGTGTGTGTGTGTTGGGAAGATGTATTAAAAAAAATTCCAACAAACTGAAATACCTGAAATGAAGTTGTTTTTTTTTTAAAAAAAACACATATTGGATTTCAAGGGGTTTTTACCTTTATTTTTTAACAAAATGTTCATAAAATTCAAAATGAAGTCACTTTGAAACAAAAAGTCAAAATGTTTCATTTTGACATTTTCTAAATGAAACTTAGAGGCTTATGTAATTGGGTGTAATGTTGACCAAAACTGTGTGTGAAATTTGTTGGTCAACTAGAATCTGCATTTTAGTGAATAAACATTTAGTCCAAAAATATTCACATTGCCCTAAACTTAAAATATTCCTGTTACTATTTTAAACGCCTGAGTTTTTGAATGACATTTAAGTTAATCTACATATCTTTAAAGTGTAGGTTTTTTTTGTTTTTTTTCCCCCTTTCCATATTTCCTCCGCAAAAAGAAAATGTAACCTCTTGGTAAACTTTGTTACACAACAATACCTGGTGGTAGTCCTGCAAACCCAATACACTAGTCCTTTGGTATCTTTTAGTGATTAATCTTGTCAATGATAAGGACTGTCTTAGTTGCTTGACAGTCACAGTATCTTTTCAGTAAATGCATTTTCTCTTTTGGAAAACTGACAAGGAGAACATCTCTTGTAGCTAATGGCTGTTATCACTCCAGCTTTGCGGATGATAGATTTTTCTTCTAAATACCCTCAAGGGTGATATTTGCTGTCAGTGTCTACCTTGCTGTCATCCCCTGAATTTGGATATGGTTGATAAAATTATTCCAGTGTAACACTGGAAGTTTCTTTTCTTTCAGATAATAGTTTAAATTGCTTTGAGGGTGACACCATATGTAGAGCAGACAGTAATGTAAACCAGGTGCTCTATGTGAATTTGTTAAATTTATGAAAATAAGTATCTATTAAAAAGCACAGTTTGTTAGAACCTGTTTTCCTTCTCAAATATGGAATGGGAATTTCCCTTACAAGCTACATTTGTAGCATTGTCTCTGATTTAATTTATACCTCTAGTGACTTGGGAACTGAAGTAGAGAAGAATAGTTTGTGTTCTACTTTTAATACAAATAATCAAACCACCTCTCCTGTTAGCCTGTCAATATATTTCAGAAATCCAGAAAGTGTTCCATTTTCCCTGGTGATTGATCACCATTACAGTAGTTCCAAAAAATTCAGTGGACAAATGTACACTTACTCATTGTAGCTCAACTTAACAGCAGAATCAAATGGGGGAAAGGTATTGTATTTTTGTTGTGGCGATGCACCAAGCCCTTCCAATTGTTTTCTGGGTAGATAAGAATGGGGGTGAGGTACAAATCTATATTTAAAAAAAACAAAAACAAAAAAAATGGGTTGAGCTCTTGCTTTGGCCAAAGATCTTGGATGATGAAGATAATAATACATTATAGAAGTTTCAAAGTGCTTTGAAAACATTACTGAATTTAGCCTTTCAGCTGTCTTGCAAGTCTACATAATATCATCATAGTACAGATGGGTTCCCAAAGCAAAAGGACTTTACCAAAGTATGCCAGGAAACCTATGGCATAGGAAAAAAACCCAGGCCACCAACCTTCTGATCCATACCTTATCCTATGCACAAGATCCCCCTTCCTCAATGGGAGGTGCATATGACTATTTAAAAGCTGGACTCTTGCACCTTGTGGTGGGTAAAGATCAGCAGGGGTATTTGGGCCCACTATGAAAGAGGACTACTTTCTGAAGGGAAGATGTCTGGAGATGGTGATAAAGCTTCTGCTCAAGAAATTATCTCTTGGCATTTTCAGCCTCCCCAGTTATAACTCAGCATTAAAGTTCGCAGAAAAGATCTGTACAACTTAATAGAAAAATACTTTTACTATAGTTTTCTTAACGGTCTTGTAGAATGCAGAAGAGAATTATATTTTTATAGTATTTTGTAGGATAATTAAGAAAATTTATAGAAAGTATATATACTTTTTATTAAGAATTTGATAGAAATTTAAATACCATTCCTCCACCCAAATGTGGATATGTATGATACAAGTATCATGACTTTGCAATTGAAGCCCAAGGCTGGGAGCCAGAACATACATTTTTAAACTGGTATTGATACTTGAATCATGATCTTGTGAGAACTCGCTACCCAACTGGTTTCACTGACTTCTAATGTGGACCTGATCTTGCAAGTGCTTACACCAGAAACAATGCTTACCCTCAAAACAGTCCCCCTCATTAACTTCAATGGAATTAATCAATGTAGGAAGCACTGCACCTGGTAGTAAGCATTTGCAAGTTGACAATGTACTTCAGTAATTTCCGAAATGAGCTTGAGCTGAGCATCTGATACTTTTCTAACAGTCCAAAATGAGAAATTACAGTAGTCACTTGAATGACAGCAATCATTTTATCTGCAAATTGCCTGTGTATTTTGTTTGACTGTTGCAAATATGCCAGTTGCTGATCAAATGATTTCACCAGCCTATGAGGCTTAGTCTCCCACTGAGCATATACATAACTTCCATTAATAATGATGAGAGTTCCATACGCACATCAAGGAAAAATAACCTCTTGTGTGTAGTGGTTCTGACAGCACAGATTAGGAGAGGGGAAACTCTACTTTTGCGTTCTCTAAATGATTTAAATACTGAAACTACTTTGAAATCAAGTTTGAAACTGATTTGGAAATATAAACTTAGCAATAACATTACTTGAAAGCATAGAAATTAATAAAGATAGCAACAAAATAACTGCAGAAATAAGAAATAGCAAAATAAGATAGGATGAGGGATACAGCATTCTTAATGGATGTATGCAGTTCACAAATTGTCCAGCTATTGCCATATAAATTGCTGTAGCTAATTTAGGTATTTTTAGATTAACTTCTTCCCCCCCCCACCTACTTTTAGATGACAGGAAATGTAAAACCTTTTTCCTGAGGCTCACAGCTATAAGAGTACTGTGATTGGTTTGTTACCCCTTGTAGTATGAAATGTAATTGGATCATTCCTCTGTCAAATAATTTTTACCTCACCATTTTTGAAGGCATAAAACCTGACCCTCTGAAGGACATTCAGAAATAGACAAAGATATCATAATTGACCATTCAAGCTCTGTATCATGAATAATGTATGCAAAATTGGTGGAAATTCCCTGCAGAATTTGGCACTCAAATGCTTGCCTTCTTATTTTGATGACTGGCTTTACTGAATGAAATAGCATTTCATGTGCAAAACTTCAAAGCCAAATTTTACTGGTGAACAGAAGACATTTCTCAGCAATGGACTAACTTTATTTAATTTAAAACCCCAAACTCTCAAATACACTCAAAACAGTTTTGTGAGTATTTGACAGACAGTTGTCACCATTATTATAGAATGGAAGGGGGCTGTAGTACAGAGTCTGAGCTATGAGGCCTGGTATAAAAGGCCTAGCATAAGGCCTGAAACCCAAACAGAATCAGGCTACAAACTCAGACTTGGGTCTGAGCCATGTCCCCTAACAACTGTGGGCTTGCCTGGAAACAGGTTAGAAAGTGTTCCTGTCTGTTCTTGCCTGCAGTTAGAGGACATGACTCAGACCTAAGTCTGGGTTTGCAGCAGGCTAGTGAATCTGACTCAAACCAGGCAGGATTTCAGGAGTCCCAAGCTGGCCAGGGCAGGAAAGAGAGGCAGGAGTAGCCTTGGCACATCAGTTGGCAGCTTCCAAGGGGATTTCTATGATCCCAACCCATCACAGGGTGGATACTTAAATTGACCAGGTTTCTTCCTGAGCCTCGTAGGTAAGGATAGGTGCCTTCCAAGCACCTCAGACAGGAAAGGGTGGGGGTGCTTAAATTGACCAGGTCATGCCTTGAGCCCTCAGTAAGGTGGGGTGCCTTAAATTGAACAGGTTAAAAACTGTTTTGATGTTCTTAAAAATGTTATGTGAATGGAGCCATTCATCCTTCTTTTCCATTTGTGTTTAAAATCTTTCAAGGCAATTAAAACACATAATCAAACAAAACTATATGAAAATAAATTTAACAGATTCCTCCTTACAATGAAAAGGAAAAAAATAGCATGGAATTATCTATTTTTGTGACTGCTGTAAAACCACAGTATAATGAAAACCGAATCAGGGACCAAATATAGTCATTCTGAAGATAGACTGAAGTAGAAAAAGGGAAATGGGTATGAAATCAATACACTGTTATAGATTTCATACTATCATCAGTTAACCCTCTTCTGATGCCATATGTTAGAAATCAAAGCAATGGTGCTCCACACATAATTCCTCCTTCCTCTTGTGGAGGGTTGTATTTGTAGTCTACTGGAGTATTAATACACTTTGATTCTTTTAGACTTGCATTTGGTCAAAGACTTTTTTTGTCATGGGGAGTGTGGAGGAACTAAAACTACTGGTGAAGCTTGATTATATGGAAAGGAAAATGCAGAATGCTGGATGTCACATTCTCAACTGAGTGTTACAAGATTTAGCTGACGGAGTGTAAAATTCCATAATGTTGATTTTAAAAGCTACCTCAGGACGGCTTGTTGTTGCAGAGAAATTGTTTCAAGGGAACGGATCTCCACAGAGGATAAATGATTGAATTTCTTGATATGCTGTAATACAAAGTGGGAGTGAGCAGTCTCTAAAGCTCAGAAGGCCTGTTAAAACACAACTAACAGAATAGCAATCTCAAAATAGGTTGTTTACAAATGCATGTTAATTCATGTAAAAAGTCACTTGGATTTCTATTGTTATTGAAGCACACTGTGTAAGTGAATGTAAAGCAATCTGTAAGCCATACTGCATTGATGCAGAATTTTTTTTCTTTTAAAAGGAATACAATACAATTGCCTCTTTTAATCCTAGTTTAAAATGTTCTCATTTGGGACATATACATCTTCTTGAATAATAAATCATTACTTTAAAACATGCTCAGAAAAAGTTCCGATCTCAAGTCTTAGAAGCCAAGCATTCTAAGTGGATCACTTGAATATAAAATAAACCATCCCCACCAATCTTTCCTGTTATCCTCCATTTACTTCACTGTTATGTATTTGTTTCCTCTTGGAGCATTGTTTGTATTTACAATCTCTTGGAACTTAATAATGAGTTTCAAAAGAGCTGACATTTTTACAGCCTACCAAATTGTGTTTTTGAAAAAGAAAGAGCTGCAGGGGAAGTCAATTGTTTTCAGTGAACACTGTATTGAATCAACCAAGACTTGTCAGAAAAGACATCACTTCAATCAGGTCCCACTCTGTTTGGAATGTAGATAAAGCAAAGATCTATGTGTTGGGTAATTAATTCAATACAGATAACTTTTGGGTGCCTTAAAACAAAGCTTTCAACTGATAAATTTTAAAACACCATTTGACAGGCTTATTTCTGCTGTGGGCAAGGGTAGCTTAAGTCACAGCAAAGATAAGAGGAAAAAGCGTCTAAAATTGTCCAAAGTGATAGGTACACAGTGGATACACTATCCTCTCTAGGAAAGGCTTGTAAACATTTGTACACTAAATTGCTGTAAAGATAGGTACTGACATAATGAAGAATTTTACTGTAGCATAATTTAATTATTCAGGTCTGGTCTACACTAGGAAATTAGGGCAGTATAATAACATTGCTCAGGATGTGAAAAATTCACAACTCTGGGTGAAGCAGTTAAAGCGACTTAATCCCAGTATATACAGCACTAGTTGAACAGGATAATTCTCCTGTTGACCTAGCAGTTGCCTCTGGGGATGGTGCATTACCTATTCTGACAGCAGAACCCCTCCGGTTGGCATAGATAGCATTTTTGCTGAAGTGCTGTAGTGGTGCAGCTGCATCATTTTAAGTGTAGCCAAGCCCTACGTGTTGTCAAAATGTAGGGAGGAAGGTGAATCCCAGTAGGGACTGATATCCAAAAGTGAAGTATGAATGGCTATAGATAACTGAGGGATGGCCTTTGCCAACTAATTCCTGATGGTCCCTGATCATGTCTTTACCTTAACTTTGAATACACATCAAATAATGTGAAGCAGTAATATAAATAAACTTTCTTGATTAAATAAACTTGTATTAGAAAAGTACAACATCCACTCATTCCCAAGCAGGCCAGCTGCCATTACTGCACCAATGACATGTCTACACTGCAGTTAAATACCCCTGGCTGGCCATGCCTGATGACTCTGGCTTGTGGGCCTCAGACTAAGAGGCTGTTTAATTGCAGTGTAACATCTGGGACCCTCCCACCTTGCAGGGTGCTAGACGCCAAGCCTAAACATCTGCATGACAATTAAACGGCCCCTTAGCCCATTCCCCACAAGACAAAGTCAGCTGGTACAGCGATCTAATTTCAGTAACAATGGAACCTTATGGAACAAAAAAATACAAATAAAGGGCTTAAGGAGTGGCTTCTGTCCCATCTGTGACTGCTGCAGGCTACACCATGGGCTCTTCCTTAGGGCTTCTCTGAGTATGGATCCAGAATGTGCTGCTGTTGCTCCTACTCCAAACCCTGCTCTGGAACCAGTTTCAGCAACAGAGTGACTTTATTGTCCCTCCTGCTGCCAGCTCCCATCAGTCCTTGTGCTGGATTCTGGGGACAGCAGGCTCCATCCCTAGGATTGACTAGGCTATCATACGTCATAGTTTGCTCCATGTTGGGCACAGTATCCAACATCTTGACACAATTCTCATAAAACAGGCATGATTTTGGAGAATTGCCTTGAGGTGCGATTCTGGTCCCTGATTTTCCAGTATTAACTCTTCAGCCACTTAATCTACTCCCTGCACTGGTCACTGGTCCTATAAAATTGCAAAGTTTCTAGCTTCCTTGCTATTGGCTAGTCTGCATGGTCATTCCTGATCCTCTTATTCAAATTCACAGTTTTGCTGATCTTGCAGCAGAGATTTACCAGAATCAAACTATGCTCCTGTGACCATGGAGCAGAGTGTTTGTCAAAAGGCTTGTTCTGTTCTGTCTCCACTGTAAACATAGAAGGCTCTTAGATGGAGTGTTTGTAGGTTGGTGGTCAGAAGTGTGGCTCACTGAGCTGCTGCAGTACATCAATAGAGTAGATTCAAGATTCCTGATAAAAATGAGGACAAAGGAAGTTGGTCCATGGGATCTGGTATAAATTTTGGAGGACTTCCAAGACATCAGTCAAGCAGGGTTGCATCTACACTGTAAAGCAATAGGGCTCAAACCTTGGGTAATGGATTGACTGTCTCAGACCTTGCAGTCTTGTAGGGTCCTGGGTCTATGCCTTAGGTGAGCGCAATTTGAGTGTGGGCGGAACAGGGGTTAGACTTGAACTTGAATTTGAGCCCAGGCTTACATTGTACTGTAGACATACTAACAGAGTCTACCCAGACTAACCTCATGTGTACAGAAGTTTCTGTAGGAGGGTGGGTGAGACCAAGAGAAAACTGAGGTGCAGTTGTGCTGCTCTGAATACATGAGGATCAAGATTTCCTAACTTTGTGTGTGTTAGATGGAGGTCAAAAGCTATACACTAGTACAGTGAGAACTTCCTCTCTTTAAGACTAACTTCTTTCTCTATAGAATAAGTGTGTGTCCAACATTTCAGTCCCTAACTCCTTTCTTTGACTTTCCTAATATATCTAGGCTCATCCCACTTGTTTATCCCTAAACTCTATAGTCTGCAGTAGAGTTAAGGTAAAGGAAGAGAATGCTTTGTCTCCCCTGCACTGTTATCTGCTTCCCTATGCTACAAATAAAAGAAAATGAAGATACTATTAATTGTATAGAGCTTTCCTTTCAAAGATCTGTACAATCACTCTTAGTATTTATGGTCCTCCTATGATATGGCAACAAAGTTCAGGTAAGTGAGTTGTGTAAGGGCACAGAAAATAAGTATCAGATCCTGAGTCAAACTAAAGTCATCTGGTTTATGTACAAAGGCTTAACACATCACATACAAGTCACCCACCCTTTCTAGGTGTGTTCTCATCTGTGAAATGGGCCTAACACTTTTCACTTCACTTACATAGTGTGTGCAGTTTTTTCAGCACTGGATCTCAGCCTGAGTAGCCCAATTTGTAGAACTAAATACATAGATTTAAAGCATATTTTTCTGAAAACCTGTGGTCTAGTGGATAAAGCACTGCTCTGTTGCAACAGGAATGGATACTGTTCCTAGTATTGCCAATAATTTTCTGAGTGGTCTTCTGTGACTTGCTTAACATCACTATGTTTTAGTCACTTCACCTGTAAAGTGGGGGTGATTATATTTGCCTACTTATTTGATGGTGATGTGAGCTTGGCTACTTAAGGTTGAGAAATGTACAGAATTAAAGTTAGTTAGTAGAAGAGGGAGGAAGGGGAACTCTGGATCTTAACATGTTCTGTTCAGGGGATATCTGAGCCTAAACAACCCATAAACTAGGTTTAGTATTCCTTGGCACTCTTGGACAGGGGTGCTGGCTGTTTCAAATTAATTTAAAAGATTAAGGAATTGAGGGGGATGCTAACATAACCATTCATGTGCATTGCCTCTTTTTGCTCCAAACTTACCTTTAAAATATATAAACCACAAAAAAAAATTAAGGGGTATGAAATGCCTAATTGAAAGCTGGTTTCAAAGCAGTGAATTGTTTGCAGTCAGGCTTTTAAACTATTCAAATTAGATCAGTGAATAAAGATTGCAGAGTAAGATTAGTGTATTTTAGATGATAGCCTGTCACAAGACAGATCTGATCAATTTTGCTCTATTTTACCTGTCTCTTTCATTCTCCTCCTCAATTCAATAGATGGAGTTTAATAATTCAAAAGTGCGTGCCTTCACAGTTAATTTGTTTTTAGGGGAGCTGGTTGTGTTTTGTGGCTGGGTTATAGTATATAAAATACTTCACTCCACATATTATAGAAACATGCCCATATAGAAGCAAACATTACTATTGCATATGAAAGCAACATGTGAGCACTGGGAGAGTGCAAAATGCTGTAAAGTTTAATGAACTGACCTTATTATTGAACAAACTTTCTACCTAGGCCTCTGGGCACAATCTGATACAACTTATTATAAAACAAATCCAGATTGCTTTAGTTTTCTGCCTCAGTAAGTAATTCATTACTGTGACTAACAAAGGCAGGGAGCTCAAAATAAAAACTATATACTAATAGGTTTTCACACAAATTAAAACACATCACATTTCTCAGAGGTAGCATAAGAATGCAACAATAAAGCTGTAACTCCCCAAAGTGACTGAAATAAATAACACATAAATGGTGCATAAATAGATAAGAAGCAGGTGGATTACATCTATGAATGCACTGAAGTGCAATGTCAGGACTGACTATGACTTATTCATGCTATAGACTCTTCTCTGGGAAATTGATTCAATAATTCTATAGAGTAATATTATTTTACAACATTTGTGACTGCCTGAAAAATCCATGTTTAATGGTCAGCAATAGGGTGTTCTCCAGTAGAAGCCCTTAAAAGTAATTTCTTCAGACTGTCAGGATAAAATGCACCCCTTTGCACAGCTTCAGCACAGTCCTATACACCACAAGTTCCACTTTGTCTGTAAAGTGAAACCCCGAATAGAAATTTGAATCTTCTAATCTTTCTGTACTTTACTGCAAATATTTTGAAAAACTTGGGAGGCAAAATTAAGAAGGGGTCGGTGGTTGATGAAGACTTAGATAGCCCTGAGGGATTGTCTAGAAATGAACAGGCTCAAACATTTTTAAGATATACATGTTTTGCAATGACTGTAATTTTTAAGCCAGTGTGAGGGGCCAGGGTATTACTGCGAATCCATGAAGCACATTTTCAAATTCCTTTTTAGAGCAGGTCTACCTGGGTTAGGTTCTGTGCACGGACTGACACAATGCACCTAAACATGATTTTTTTTTTTATTTTTTATTTTTTAAAGCAAGCCAGGATCTGAATGAGCTCTTCCCTGCCACCTACTGATGAACTGATAGGGTGGGGCGGGGGGGGGGGGTGACTTTATTTGTGTAGAAACACATCCTTTCCTTCGTGATCAGTTTTGTGGTAAAGGTTGAGAACATGCTGACTTTTCTAATGATGCCCATGGTGTGGGTAGTGGATATTTCAGGATACTCACATTATATGCTCTGTGTGCATATCCTGTTGTGTTGTAAATGCCTATTTGCTACTTAATAGCCCCACCAGGTGCAGTGAATCTTCTGAATTATGTTTAGGCTCTCTCCCTATATTACTCCCAACAGAAGATAGTGGGGAGGAGGGTAGCTAGTTACTTCCCAGAACAGAGTCAATGCTAAAGTAAGGGATTTGCCATCAGTCTAAGTCAGGAGTGGGCAAACCTTTTGTCCCGAGGGCCACATCAGGTTTGCGAAATTGTATCTAGGGCCAGGTAGGGAAGACCCTGTCCCCAATCCAGCCCCCTCCCACTTTCCTCCCCCTGACTGCCCCCTGAGAATCCCTGACCCATCCAACCCCACCCCCCACCTTATCCCCTGACTGCTCCTTCCACAGATCCCTAACCACTCCCCACGATCCCACCCCCTACCCAATTCCCCTGCTCCCTGTCCCCTGCCTTCCCCAACCCCTATCCACCTTCCCACCACCACCACCCCAGAACCCCACCCTTTATCCAACCCACCGTGCTCCCTGACTGCCCCCTCCAAAGCCCCTCCCAACCACCACCCTGGAATCTCCCATTCCCTCTCTTACCATAGCTGTTCTGGGGCGGGGGGGGAGGGCAGCATGCAGCCCCAGCCCCCAGAGCTCTGCCCGTGCAGGGTGGCTTCGGGGGAGGGGGCAGCACGCAGTCCCGGACCCCAGAGCGCTCCGGGGGCGGGGGGATAGTGCACAGCTCCGGCTCCTATAGCGCGCCCCGTGCAGCGCGGCTCCGGGGCAGCTGGGGAGTGCACACTCCCGGCTCCCAGAGCTCCGCCTGCGCGGCGCGGCTCCGGGGGAGGGGCGAGTGCGCAGCCGCTGGCCTCCAGAACGCTCCCCGCGCGGCGCGGTGAGGGGCGGGAGCGCAGCCCCGGACCCCAGAGCGCTCCCCACGCGGCATGGCTCTGGGGGTGAGGGCGGCGGCGGGGGTGCAGCCCTGGCCCCGGCCCCGGCCCCGGCCCCGGCCCCGAAGCGTTGCCCGGTGCCCGCGCTGTTGGGCTCCAGAGGAGGGGCCGCGAGCCGGATGGGACGGTCTCGCGGGCGGGACGTGGCCCGAGGGCCGTAGTTTGCCCACCTCTGGTCTAATTAGTTCAGTATCTGGGAGTTTGATATGGGATCAAAGAAGAAAGGCAGGAAACTTTCACTGTTCCCTTCTGACCACTTTTTGTGTTTGCCTCCAAATGTCCTTATCACAAAACTCATCTACTTTGTAAAATCCCAAGCACCTGAAAAATAGCCCAAGTGCTTCACAAAAGCTATTCCTTCCCTGAATTTAACCAAATCTAATAAAATGAATCACTGCCTACGTCTAGCACATGACACTATTTATCGTGGTTTGTATTCTAATGCTGCAACTTTATGTCCCTTAGTGGTGAGGAGAGAAATTAATTGTCCTTTTCTGCACATAGGAAGAGAGCTGCAAAGTTTGGATATGGATATGGATACAAACTTCTCCAGAATTGGACGGGGAATTCAGATTTGAATGGGTATTGTTTTAGTTGTCTGATCATAGACATGAAAGAGAGCCGTTGGATTTAAATTCAGATTCAGCAGTTTCCCTTCTGCATAAAATGAGATTTTCAAATTTGCCCCATTTAGCTTCAGGACAAAACTGAGACCTTTTGAAAATTTTCAAGGTTAAAGGAGAAATCAACCCAGCCCGAAACAGCCCATTGGTTAGGACATTCACTGTGTTGGGACCCTCAGGTTCAATGCCCCATTCCAATTTACAAGAATGATGTATGCAAAGTGAAACAGCTCCAACAGAAGAGACTGAGCCTCCCACCCCAGAATAGCCAAAAGCCAGGTGTCCAGAAGTCTAAGGTTAAAATCTCCCTGATTTTGAACATGGATCAAGTAATCCCAGGTGAGTGTCCTTGGCCTCCGTTTTGGCCAGAAATTCCAATCTGGACCCAAGAAATCTTTCCTGGTCAAAGTTCTGTCAAACCTAGTATGTTCCCACAAATAGTTTTGATGAATTGCAATTCTGAAACAGAAAATTCTCAACCAGCTCTGGGCATAATAGATGGGTCAGTTAATGCATGGGTCATAAGATATACATGCATTAAGTGGCTCTATTCACTTACATATGATTTCCCACTTGTGACTATACATTTATCAAGAATATGAAACATTTCACTAAATTCATTTATCAAAATAAAAGTACAAAATCCAACTCAGCTTCAGGATTCTACCACATCTTTGGGATTCATGGGAGTCTGTCACAGAATGGTTTGTCTTAATAACTTTTTAAAAAAATCTGGGTAACCACAAGGAGAGAACAATTGAACTGAGAATCCATGTAGGTGCTTAAATGTCTCCCAATCAATATAGTATATGAGCACCTCCCATTTTCAGCTAAAAATAGAGAAGATATTATCCTTCCCTCTTTATTCCCACTACCTTGAGTAAGGTAGGGAGTGTGCAAATGATTTATTAAGGGAAAGCTAAATAACTAAGGTCACTCCAATGAAGAGGTTGGAATATTAGAACAGAGACTGCAAACAGGGCTGTGTATTCAACTGCAAGTATGCAGGGAGAAGACTACAGAAGTGGCATGCTCACAATAATCTGCTATCAGAAGGGTTGCTTCATTTTGTACCAGCTGAAATATTTCAAGTGCATGGCTCAATGTTTGACTGGAAATAATCAAGCCTTGTTTGCTCCAGCCAACTCTTCAATGGTGAGGAGGGGATTTTCAAAAATGCCTGAGTCCCTAACTCCCATTGAACTCCCAGTAGGCACCTTTCTGCATCTTTGGAACTGAAACACCTTTGAAAATGTCTCCGATCCCTTTGAAGTTATATGAATGGAAAGTGTTCTACACCTTGAGGGACTGAGCACTATTTAAGATAGATAATTGGAAAGCAATTTCTATTCTGCTGGGAATTCTGATATTTTGACTTCTGTTTTTCTCCCAAATCAAAACAAAAAGGTAAAATAGCAAAAACTTTCACAGACTGAAACACTGTGGGGAAAAAAACCTGAGTTTGAAACACCAAACTGGAATAGAATCAGAGGGGTAGCCGTGTTAGTCTGGAATTGCAGAAGTGACAAAGAGTCCTGTGGCACCTTAAAGACTAACTAAAATTTTAGAGCATAAGCCCATTAGCTCTATTAGCCCAAGAAAGCTTATGCTCTAAAATTTTAGTTAGTCTTTAAGGTGCCACAGGACTCTTTGTCACTTCTGCAAAATGGAATAGTCCAACTTTTTTTTTTTCAAAATGAAAATTTGTATTAGAATAACTATTTTGTTTTGAAGTGACACTTTAATGATATTTTAAGTTGAAAACCATTAAAAACATGCCAGGTTACATTTATGTTTCAAAATAAAACATTTGTCTTCAAAATGTTGCTCAGCTGTTTAGTTTACAATCCATCTCTTCCAGTTTTCTCTGTATCTGGATGTAAAATGTACATGCTACTCTAATTCAATAGTCTTATGATTTTAAGGATGTGTAAAAAGGAAAAGTGGTAAGGAGTCTAAGCTTACTTCTGAGCTTATGGTACCTCCACCCTGACTTAGACACCCACAGCTGCCCATGCCAACTGATTTGGGTTTGTGGTGGTGGGGCTAAGGGGCTGTTGAATTGCAGTATAGATGCTTGGGCTGGAACCTGTGTTTAGGCCACTGAGAGGTGGGAGGGTCCCAGAGCTCAGGCTCCAGCCCAACCCCCAAAAGCTATAACATAATTAAACAGCCTGATAGCCCAAGCCTTGTGAGCCAGAGACAGCTGGCGTGGATCAACTGTGGGTTTTTAATTGCCGTGTAGGCATACTTCTTAAATGTCAATGCTTGATTTACATCAGTAGAAGATACAATGAAGTATTTCTATCTTCTGCTTGTATGCAATCAATAAAAGTTTAATTTTATTGCATTAGAGAAACACTGGTTTAATTTTTATCATGCATATACGTGTAGCAGGCAGTATAGAAGCAAGCTTTGTGAATAGGGGCCGCTAACAGAGAGTTTCGACAGGGAGTTTGGAAGGGCAGTAGGAAGGGGGAGAGCTACACTTGCCATTCTTTAAAACCCTTAAACTAAACTATAATCAAAACTTCTTGATGTAAACAAAACCCTATAATTAACCTAGGTAGCTGTAGGAGAGAATGAAGGCAGAAGCCCAGCAGCAGAGTGGAGGCTATCCTGTTTATTTTGCTTAGTGTAGCACGTATAATTACTCGCCCTGTGGGCGGGTGGCATATGCGTGCATTCAGTGCAGAGAGCTCCTGGCCCTCAGAGACTGTGTACAGGCTTTGGAGGCCAGGGTGATAGAACTGCAGGAGCTAAGTGTGGCAGAAAGGTATGCTGATGAGTCTTTCCGGGACACTGTATATTTGCCCCATCTCCAGTCAGAGAGCCCCTGCGCTGTTAAAGAGGATGAAAGGCTCAGGAAAGGAGAGCAGTCAACAGGAGCAGAGGGAAACCTTCCAATAGTTGGGACCCTCCTTCCAGATTATGCTGGGGTATCTTCTTGCACTGAGGTTACCTTTCTGGGGGAGGGAGCCCCAGTCATCAGGAAAAGGTAGGTGTTAGTAATGGGAGATTTGATCATTAGAAACCTGGATAGCTGGAGCGACAAAGTCTTGTAGCACCTTAAAGATTAACAGATCTTAGGGATCATAAACTTTGTGGGTTTTAGCCCACAAAAGCTTATGATCCTTAAGATCTGTTAGTCTATAAGGTGCTACAAGACTCTTTGTCGCTTTTGCAGATCCAGACTAACACGGCTACCCCTCTAAAGGATAGCTGGGTTTGTGATGACCGGGAAAACTGTAAGGTGACTTACCTGCCTGATGCAAAGGTTGGAAAGCCAAAAAGGAGTTTGAAGAACAGCTTGCCAAAAACTCAAAAGGTAATAACAAAATGTTTTTCAAGTACATCAGAAGCAAGGCCTGCTAAACAACCAGTAGGGCCCCTGGCCGATCGAGATACAAAAGGAGCGCTTAAAGACGATAAAGTCCATAGAGGAGAAACTAAATGAATTCTTTGCTTCAGTCTTCACGACTGAGGATGTTAAGGAGAGTCCCAAATCTGAGCTGTCTTTTGTAGGTGACAAATTGTCACAGTTTGAACTGTCATTAGAGGACGTTTTGGAATTAATCGATAAACTTAACAGTAACAAGTCACCAAGACCAGATGGCATTCACCCAAGAGTTCTGAAAGAACTCAAATACGAAATTGTGGAATTAACTATGGTTTGAAATCTGTGCTTTAAATCAGCTTCGGTACCCAATGACAGGAAGATAGTTAATGTAACACCAATATTTTAAAAGGGCTCTACAGGTGATCCCGGCAATTACAGACCGGTAAGTCTAACATCAGCACTAGGCAAATTAGTTGAAATAATAATAAAGAATAAAATTGTCACACATAGAAGAACATAAATTGTTGGGCAAAAGTCCAACAACAAAAGTTCTGTAAAGGGAAATCATGTCTTACTAATCTATTAGAGTTCTTTGAAAGGGTCAACAAACGTGGACGAGGGGGATCCAGTGGACATAGTGTACTTAGATTTCCAAAAAGCCTTTGACAAGGTCCATGACCAAAGGCTCTTATGTAAATTAAGTTGTCATGGGATAAAAGGGAAGATCCTTTCATGGACTGAGAACTGGTTAAAAGACAGGGAGCAAAGAGTAGGAATAAATGATGAATTTTCAGAATGAAGAGGGATGACTAGTGATGTTCCCCAAGGGTCAGTCCTAGGACCAATCCTCTTCAACTTATTCATAAATGATCTGGAAAAGGGGTGAACAGTGAGGTGGCAAAGTTTCCAGATCATAGTAAACTGCTCAAGATAGTTAAGACCAAAGCAGACTGTGAAGAACTTCAGAAAGATCTCATGAAAAGAAGTGACTGGGCAACAAAATGGCAAATAAAAATTTAATATGGATAAATGTAAAGTAATGCACATTGCAAAAAATGACCCCAACTATACATGCAATATGATGGTGGCTATTTAGCTACAACTAATCAGGAAAAAGATCTTGGAGTCATCGTGGACAGTTCTCTAAAGACATCCAGATGGTGTGCAGCATCAGTTGAAAAAGCAAACAGGACGTTAGGAATCATTAAAAAGGGGATAGGGATTAAGATGGAGAATATCTTATTGCCCTTATATAAATCCATGGTATGCCCACATCTTGAATACTGCATACAGATGTGATCTCCTCATATTAAAAAAAAATATATTGGCATTAGAAAAGGTTCAGCGAAGGGTAGCTAAAATGATCAGGGGTTTGGAATGGGTCCCATATGAGGAGTGATTAAAGAGACTAGGACTTTCAGCTTGGAAAAGAGGAGACTAAGGAGAGATAGGATAGGGGCATATAAAAATCATGGCTGGTGTGGAGAAAGTGAATGAGGAAAAGTTATTTACTTGTTCCCATGATATAAGAACTAGGGGCAACCAAATGAAATTAATGGGAAACAAGTTTAAAACAAATAAAAGGAAGTTCTTCACACAGCACCCAGTCAACCTGTGGAACTCCTTGCCTGACGAGGTTGTGAGGATAAGAGTATAACAGGGTTTAAAAGAGAACCTCCATGCATTTATCCAGTTAAGTCAATTCATGGCTGTTAGCCAGGATGGGTAAGGAATAGTGTCCCTAGCCTCTGTTTGTCAGAGGGGGGTGATGGATGGCAGAAGGGAGATCATTTGATCATTACCTGTTAGGTTCAATCACTCTGGGGCACCTGGCATCGGCCACTGTCGGCAGACAGGATACTGGGCTGGATGGACCTTTGGTCTGATGCTGTATAGCCATTCTTGTGTTCTTAGGTTAAGCACAAAGTTGGTCGTGCGAAAAACAAGAGAAAATGTCTAGGCTGGCATCCCTGGAGTAGCACAGGTAGGAGACGTCATGATGATCAACAAGCAGCATTAGATACTGGTCATTGGCAGTATGATAATTCTTTTGTTCTTTTATAAGGGTCTATTATAGCTGATAAACTTCTAAATCACTCTGGAACACACTGAGTAGAATTGTTTTCACTGGCACTTGGTCAAAAAACAAACAAACCCTTCAAAATCATAAGCCCTTCTTCTGTTTCTTCAGACCTAAGATGTGCTCTGAGAGGAACAAATTATTTTTGCTAAATGAAAATGGAGGAAACAAGATAACAATCTACAGATGCTAAGTGTATATACTATGACACAAGGAAGGAGAGGGATGGATCTTTTAAATTAAAAATTAGAGGATAAAATGTTATAGGCTGAATATCAGGGGAAAATTCCTAACTGAGACCGTGGAATAAGCTCCTATGGGAAATGCCATGTCTATCATTTAAGCCCCCTTTAAATAAGACAGTGCAAAGCACTGTTCATTGCCAGGGGATAGACTACTTACTGCCAGGTGACCAAACAGGTCTTTTCTTACTATTAATTTCAGTAGTTCTATAAGCTCTACCATGTTTGCTCACAATCCAACAATTTTTCTTCCAAACATTCTACCATATATTAACCCACCCAATAGCTTTATGTAAATACAATACATATCTGAGAAAATGTATAAATATAATCAATTACATAATGGCTAATAAAATGTTTTACCTGCCATGCCATGGGGATGGGAAATAGTAAAGGTAATTTTAGAATTATTTTGAATTGTGGCACATATTATGCCACATCACAATGTCAAAAGTCACCATTTTTTAAACAGATATGAATAGGAAATAGTTGATTCTCACTAAGATGACTGAGTGCAAATCTATATCAAGCAGGTAGCTTGCATTAGTCGTTCATTAAATGCTTAGTTTATTCATTCACCTTGAGTCTTTAAACAAGTTTCTGAAACTCTAGCAGGTCCTACATTACACATTTGCAAATCTGCTTAACTTTGTTAGTATCATGTAACCTTCAGATAGCTGCTTCTGACCTTGAAACTGGTTCATGAAGGAAAATTCTGTGAAGAATAGGGCAAGTTCTGTTCTGAGTTGCATGTGGATATGGCTGAGTGGGAAAAAAAATGAATACATCATTTGCCTTAAAAAGGGAGTTTGGGTCTATCTGAACTGATGTGTATTTGACATGAACTCCTGAAATAGTTTTAATCACTTTATTGTAGGATGGGGTGACTTAAATGACATTCACAAAATGAAGTAGGGGTGCCCTTCTTATAATCACAGTGATTAGGACTTCCATCAGGAACATGGAAGACCTGAGTTCAATTTAGTCCTTTGCCTGATGTCAAGAAGGAATGTGAAGTTGGGTCTCTTACTTTGCAGTAGTAATTATTCTCATTCTAAATGTCTCTGAACTGCTACTGTGAATGACAATGAATAGTTATTGGACCAGGGAAAGCATGAGTGATTTGTATAGCCTGCTGGTTAGAGCAGTCACCTAGGATCTGGGAAACCATGTTCAAGTCCCTATTTCAATGACTTTTTATACAAGATAAACAACTTCAACAATAGACACACACCAGAACATGCTACTGGCTAGGGTACAGCCAAGTCCAAATCCAGATCAGGCAGAGGGAGGAACTGAACACAGGTCTCCTGGATGAGAGCTCTAACTACTACATATAAAAAGGGATGCTATCCCTGCTGCATTAATTTATCAGGGTTTTTCACAGTTGGATGGCATGCTGGCTGTGTATCCTGTGGTGAAATATTCTGAAGGCTTGACTTGACTTTCATATTCTATTTGATATTTTTTGAACTAGGGAACCATCGCAGCTTCCAGTTCCATAATTTGTTCAATACATTTTCCTGAATCATAATAACCATGTCTGCGATGCTCCCGCCTGATCGAAGTCCCTATTAGATTTCTGAAGATTTTACAGAGCAGCCATACTGGGTTAGACCAGTGGTTCATGTAGCTCAGTATCCCGTCTTCCAATACTGGCCGTTGCCATATGTTTCAGAGTGAATGAACAGAACAGGACAATGTCAAATTATCCACCCACTATCATCCCATCTCAGCTTCTGGCATTTGGATATTTAGGGACACCCAGCGCATGCGGTTGTGTCCCTGACCATCTTGACTAACATCCATTTATAGGCCTATCCTCCGTGAACTTATCTAACTATTTTCCAAACCCAATTATACTTTTGGCTTTCACAAGATCCTCTGGCAATGAGATCCACAAGTTGACTGTGCATTTTGTGTGGATAAGTACTTCCTTGTGTTTTTGTTTTTAAACCTGCTTTTGTTAATTTCAACGGATAATGCCTAGTTCTTGTTATGTAAAGGGGTAAATAACATTTTTTCCATACTATTCATGGTTTTATAGACCATTATTATATTCTCCCCCGACCTGGGTTGTCTTTTCTAAAATGAAAATCCCAGTCACCTTGATATCTCCTCATATGGTAGCTATTGCATACCCCTAATCATGTTACTTGCTCTTTTGTGCAACTTTCCAATTCTAATATGTTTTCTGAGATGAGGAGACCAGAACTGCATGCAGTATTCAAAGCTTAGGAGTAATGAGATCCCCTGGGTGCAGCCTGGGACTGTGTGACCGCTGTTCCCTCTTTACTCACTATTCAAGGTGCTTAAAGCCATTGAAGCAATCTGTAAACCCTATGTATAATGGAAACCACTTCAAGCCAGTGGGGCATCAGCATCCCTAGTTCCAGTACCTATGATCACTATTCTGGGTTGTCTTTCACAATGCCTTAATGGTGGCAAGCAGCAAACTCCACCAAGTGCTGTTACAACTCAGCACAACAATATGTGGAGTCACACACCCAATTAGATTGCATGGATGCTCCCAAAGTCACTCGTGAATCACACAGAGAAAAGCACCAGCCAAATCCCGCCATTTCCCAGCCTTGTAACTTAGGAATATACCATCTTGCACTGCTCAAGACCCTTCCCTGAACAATGCAAGTTTATTAATTGGTTCACCACTTCATCAATTGTAGTACTATCAATGCCAGTACTATTCTGTACTGGACTTCAGTTTTTTTGCATTGTCTATTAAAGTACATAGAGCTAAATGCCTGTCTCCAGGATTTTCATTAAAGCTAGTCCATTACTGACAAGCTACAGCTAAAAACAATAGAATGTTAAATGATTTCTAATAAAATACCTCATCAGACAGGTAGGCAAATGCTGCAGAATACTTTGCAAAAATTTAATTGAACTTGGCTTCAGTTAAGTTTTGAGTTTGCTTTCAACAAATATTCTGGCAGGCTAGATTAGTACAAAAGTTCAAGCAACTTCCTTTCAAAGCAGCAAAGGTGTGTATTCTTTTGCTTGCTCTTCAGAGAAATGCTCTCTAATAAGAAATTGGACTGAGACTAAGGTCACCCGGGTTCTTTTCTCAGCTCTGGCCTGCAGGGTGACATTGGGCAAGTGACCGTGCTTCATTTTCCCCATCTTTAAAATGCAGATAATCATACTGACTTCCTTTGTAAAGCACTTGAAGGTCTACTGATGACAAGCACTATGAATAACTAATATTTTTATGAAGTGACAAAGAGTCCTGTGGCACCTTAAAGACTAACTAAAATTTTTTTAGAGCATAAGCTTTCGTGGGCTAATACCCACTTCGTCGGATGTC
>ML677333.1:52340532-52597043 GCA_007922305.1 Dermatemys mawii | reverse complement strand
TCTTTAAGGTGCCACAGGACTCTTTGTCACTTCTGCAATTCCAGACTAACACGGCTACCCCTCTGATTCTTAATATTTTTATCTGTTTGCTTATTTTCAAGTTGCATGCTGTGCTACAAGCTACGCAGTCCTCACCGAAACAGGATGGTGGCTGAGTCAACTGCATATTGCTCACCAGACACCTGTATATCTACCAGTGTGGCTTCCTCCAGTAAGTGCAGTCTATACAAACCAATATTATAAAGCAGCATTTCAAAACTGTACTTGTGCTTTCTTTAGTTTCTAATGTAAAATTGCCTTTGCCTACTTGAAAGAACAAATTGCACAACTGCACTAATTAGTGAATGAATTTATATATAATCTGCTGCTGTGTGCTACAGTAGCTGTTAGCCAGAATTATTCCATCAAAATGACTTAGATCAAGAATGTGACTGCTGCTTTTACCTGAACAAATATAATTTGTGGGAATTGTGGAATTAAAGGGCAGGCAAGTCAAACATTTAAAGAATACTTCTTGTCAAATGTTGCTTGAAAGCAAACTCTTTTGGAAGCATGGACAAACATCTAAACAAAGACGTAAAGGATAATTTTGCAAATTTTTGAGAAGGCTGAGAAAGTTTCTTGGCAAACTGTCTACTAAAGCATTTAATCTGAACCCCTCCTACAAGTACAACTTTGATTACATTTGGAATGCCAATAGGAGGCTTCAGGCTCTAAGAACTCACATTTGTCCTTTTACTTTGGAAAGCTAAGGTTAGAAGATCTGACAGTATCACAAAAACGATTCATTCAAAAGCGCCTAAAGCTCTAGATAATAAATATAAAATCAAAATATGGGAAGGTAACATTACGGGGGAAAGTCATAAAGATAGCACAAAGCCTGAGACACACATGTTTTACCTTGAACTAGAGCTGTTTAAAAAAAAAATTCCAACATAGCACTTTCCACTGGAAAATGCTGATTGTCAAAATTGAAACTGTCCCATGGAAAGTGTCAAAGTTGTTTGGGAGAGGGGAAATCAAAACAAAGAATTCACCTTTATCATAACGGAATTATGGCATACTGAAGACTCTATTTAAGAGCCATGCTGGGGGAGGACAATTGCTGATCCTGCTTGCAGATTAGGGGCTTTGTGGGGAAGTGTGAGATCAGTCAGACTGCAAAAAGCCAACTTAAACCAACCTGTTTTCTCTCTCTCTGTTTCTGGGTGCTTGTGAGCAATCATTCTGAGTTCTAAGAAATATGCTGTGAATATAATATTTAAACATTTTATTTTGAAATGAATGTTTGAAATTGTATTTTATTTTATGTTACACCAATTATTGACTTTTATATTACAATTTTAAAATATAAAGTAATATATACATTAACAATTTACAACTACATATATAAAAAGTCAAAATTGAAAGGAAAACTTTTGATTGACCTGAAAAAAAAATATCAAACTTCATTTCATGGAAAACTGCAAAAAAAATAGACCCTGTTCTTTGGATTTTTTTTTTTTTTTTTTTTTTTTTTTAAATCTTGGAATGGAATGGAAATTCTGAGTTTTGACTAACCATACCTTAAACCAGGGAAGAGTTTGTATTTCTCTCTACCACAAATTAGGCCCCAGTTCAGCAAGATTTAAGCACATGCTTAACCCTAAGCATGTGAGTACTCTCCTGTTGATATTGGTGGGGTGTAATGAAGCAATCACTCCACTCTGGTTTGGAAAGGGCTAAAAACAGCCCTGGGAAAGGGCTGTCTGGGGGACTCATTCATGAGCAAGCTTGAGGAAGCCAATCATGGCCAGGCTGGCCAGTATAAGAAGGGAGAGGTTTGGTTACATTCTCACTGCAGATTTGGGGTGGGAAGGACCTAGCTACCTGGGCGCACAGGGTACCTGAAGCAGAGTAGTGCTAGGGAGGGGCAGGCAGAGCTCTGGCCGGGCAAGTCTCCAGGCCGAGACCTTGTTGAAGGCCAAAGGATGTACTGGGGATGCAGGGAGACAGCTGGGCTAAGAAAAGCAGCAGGTCCAACCCCCTTGCCAGTGATGAGTGGCCATCACAGACTGCAGTTTGCCCCAGAGAAAGGAGGATAGATGATGACTGGCAATCGCCACTGAGGCAAGGTGGTCATGGCGGGGCGGGGAGGGGGAGGAAGCGAGAAGTTCCTCTAGGAAAGGATACTCAGAGTGTGGGGGTATTGCAGTGAGCAGAACTCCAAGGTAAGGGGCACCAGGGTCCAGGAGGGACACAGGAGCCTGAGGCAGGAGAGACACTGGCCACCAGGAGGCACTCCGAGTGCTGGAATGAGCTTATTCCTGGACGACCTCCAGGAGGTGCCATGGCAGTGAGTCAGCAATCTGCTACATGGGGCTACTCATATGAGTAAAGTTTAAATGTTTGTCTTTCCAGTCTCAAGGCTTTTAAAGGCCCAGAAAAGATAAACTAAAATGATAGATTGAAAGGACTGAATATTTGCCTTCAGAAATTACAGATTATAAGCCATTTGCACATAATGTGAAGATGAAATGACACTCTGACCAGGAAGTGCTGCCACACTGCAGTCCCTTCTGACTTCTTTCTCCTGCAAACCCATACAAATACGTATACTCCTCTGTTTTATCTTTGGGATGGTGATAACTGATATGCAAACGCTCCCCTAACAACTCCTCACTCCTGCTGGCCACTTATGCATTTTTCTTCATCTCCACCACCCTTACTTAAACCCTCCTTTTCCCCCTTCAAAGTCACAGCACTACAATGAGTTTTGAAAGCAGCTATGCTGTTGGTGTGGATATGCACATGAACATAATTTTGCTTGAGTATTCTCTTCACTTTCTCATTTCACAAATGTTGGAGCAAATTTACCCTTGTGAACAAAAAGCAAATAAAAGGAGTAAATACTGTCAAGGCAAAATTGGAAACAGAATTCTCAGAATGGTTCTAAACTACTTTTCCCACAACATAGCCAATGCTAAATGTGAGAATATTGGGAGGGGGAAGAAAGTTACTTTTTCATTTAGAAAAGACATAAATAAAATAAACCTTAACAGCTCTGAATAGAGATCTGGACAGAGCTACTCAGCTTCAGTTCAGTGATTTTTTTGGTGAAATTCAAGTATTGGGTTGTCAAACCCTGCTTGGAATTTCAGCTGTGTGCCAGATGAATTTCAAACATATGCCATTAAGTTTTGCAACCCCAAAATTTATTGTCAACTCCTGATATTCACAGACCTCAAACGTCTCCTCATGAACAAGACTCCTCTGCATCTTTTGGCATATAATTCAGCTCTTCACAACCCTTTTAGCTTGAACTATTAATTGCTCACTGTTTTAAGAGCTTTCAGTCCAAAACCTTATTGACCTCAAAACATCCAAAGCATTACCTTTGTCCATCAAACTTATAATTCTATTGAAAATATGATTTATCATAGAAAATAAGCTGTTTCATTAACTTGTTTGTTACTGCACCTGAGTTTCCTAAATGTTTGCATGCATTGTTTCCTTTACCTGTTAACTTTTTTAACCTAGACTTGAAATCTAATTACCATAGTGTAACCGATTCATAATTTAAGTCTTCCCTTACAGCATGTAAGAAGTAAAAAGAAAACATGCATAATTGTAATAGATAAAATAATTAGTCTGCTCTTAGTTGTAAATGGATACATGAGGCCTGACTGAACTTTATACTAAAATAAACCAGGAGTACCTTTACTGAAGTCAATGGAATTACATTAATATCAAAGTAGGGTAATGTGGACAAAACTGGGCCCATGGTGTTCAATCTTGGGCAGAGTGATGGCCACCTGGATGGTGACATATGTATTTGTTTTGCACTTAAGTTTATCACAAGTGGAGTGGTATAGACTAAGCTTCTAGTGTATGTGCCTATTCTCAAGGAGTTTAAAGCAAAGTACGGAAAGCTTAAAGAGAAAGTGTGTGTGTTGTGTTGTGTGGAGATTCAGTGGAATTTACCTTGATAGGCAGGAAATCCCCTGCAGAGCAGATTGTATTTTAAAACTCCAGTGTGCCTATAGTGATATGACAGTCAAAAATTACTTTGTTTGAGTCATAGATACTCAGCAAGGAGAAACATGGGGATTAGAAAACATCACAAATCTAGTAGCTGATTTCTTGCAAACAAATTTGCATAAGGCATGGTAAGGCAAAAATGAAGAGAAGACCAATAAATGAATCTTCAAGTAAAAGAATTGAGTCAGTATCTTAATATCCTTATGAGAAAGAATAGAATATATTTTAGTAATATAAAGGGATTATTTGATGCTTTTGTTACTAGTGGATGCAGCATTTAAATAGCAATTAATTATTTGAAATGGATCAAGTTCCCAGGTGACCAAGCTGCACATATTGACCATGCAGATGCATAGAAGTGGGATCAGTGTGCTTAAGAGGAGGGTTACCCAGAACAAGAATTCTTATTAGAACTGGGCTGGAGGGGATTCAGTACGAATCAGACCTTATTGTCCTTAGAAGAGGAAATAGATGCTCACCTAGTCTTTTTATTTTGTGAAGCAAATATAGAATAAGCCTAGTATTCTTTACTATAGCAATGTTATGGTTCATAAAGTTGACTTATTCAATCTCCTAGTCAGAGGAGACGTGTTTAAAGAAAGAGCATCAGAAAAGGCCTATGAATTGGAAGATGATCTTCATTAGCTCAAATACAGGATTTGGTATTTGGAATTAAAGAATAGATCTTCAGCACCACTAAGATTAACCAGTGCTTATAAATAAATGCAGAAGGAGAAATCTGGAATCAGCATACACTAAAAAAAATTGATAGATTCTCTTTGCTGATGGACAATGCAGAAAATAAAATCCCTTAGAGTTTACAAATTTTATATTAGATTCTAAGTTTTGACATTTGCCTAACAATCTATACATCAGAGGCCAGAATGTGTCCAAAATATTTGCTAAACTGGGATCCATTCAAGATGCTGAAAAGCAAAATGGGTAAGATTAACATTTTATTAGTCTTATTCTGGCAGTGGATTTTTTTCCCCCTAGAGAGAGTGGTTACTAGAATGCAGTAATGAAAGACAGAAAAATCAGAAGGAAAAGGACTGAATTAATTTGTAAACTGTAAAACGTTAGTTTTAATGAATTAGAGATCAAGTGTGTTGATCTCAAACTAGCAACTCTTCTCCTAAATAAATTATTTAAATAAAAAATAACCTTGTGGTGGTATTGAAAGTTAACAGAACTCTAGGTAATGGCAGGCACAATACAGATAGATTCCTGACTCTACCTTCTCCATACACAACCTTCTTAATAATCTTTAGCCTCTTCTGAATCTAGACAGACTATAACAAAAACATTTGTATTGGAGAAAACTATCCTACTCTTTCGTTTGGTGATTTTCAAGCTAGGTCCCCAAAAGTGAAAGTTTGTCGCTTTACCACAACATTGTAAGAGTCAAAATTTGTCCTTTGAGCACTTGCAGTTTCTGCTGGTTCTACTGGGAGATGCATTTTAAGGCATAAGGTAACCCTGGGGGAGATATATATATTTTTAGGGGTGTCAAGCAATTTAAAACTTAATCATGATTAATCACATGTTTACTTGTGCTCTTAAACAATAATAGAATACCATTCATTTAAATAATTTGGATGTTTTCTACATTTTCAAATATGTTGATTTCAATTGCAACACAAAAGGCAAAGTATACAGTGCTTTTTAGATTTTTGATTACAAATATTTGCTTTGTAAAAAATAAAGAAATAGTATTTTTCAAGTTTCCAATTACAAGTACTACAGTGCAATCTCTTTATCATGAAAGTTGAACTTACAAATGGATAATTATGTACAAAAAAAATCCTGCATTCGAAAATAAAAGTGTAAAACTTTAGAGCCTACATGTGCACTCAGTCCTATTTGTTTTTCAGCCAATTGCTCAGACAAACAAGTTTGTTTACATTTGCTGGAGGTAATGCTCCCACCTCCTTGTTTACGATGTTGCATGAAAGTGAGAATAGGCATTCATATGACACTGTGGCTGAGGTTGCAAGATATTTACATGTCACAGACATAGTCTAATATATTTTGGATACACATAAAAATGTGGGTATTTTTATCTTAAGCAGCCTCTGAAACTTTTAAGGTTTGCCTAAACTATTTTTAAAGTGAGCTGGAAGGTGTGATAGAAACCAATTTAAGGACACTGTGAGAAACTTAGCAAAATAAATCCAGAACTTTTTGTTTTTACTTTAGAGATGGGCAACACTAGAAAATAGTTTTGAATTGACTATCTTTTCAGATGATTTCTGAGAAATGAGTATTGCCAGGGATTAAGTATATTGCCACTGAAAAAAATAATTTTGCAAGAGGGAGAAATATAGAATACTTAAGGAAGAGCAGAATTATAAAGCAAGCCACTCCATTCAAATGTGTGAGGTACAGCAAAACCCCATTTAATACAGAACAAACAATAGCATTGTAAGGTTTAGTACAATTGAAGCAATAATTTTGCCCATCTTTTAGCAAAGAAAAATAGGGAAACCTTAGGAGCAAAGTAGTAAAGAAGAAACTATAGAGAGCAATGTTCATGCAAGGTATTTGATAGTAAATGTTCACTTAGTTCTTTGGATCTATAACCTGAAACAGTAAAAATACCTATTGGAATACTCGGAAAACATGAATAAATACATACAAAACAGAAGCACTGGATAATTCACCTTGGTATGTTAATGGAATGAGGGAACAAATTTATACATTGACTGGCGATTATTTTAAAAAATCATGCAGCAATGCATAAAGCAAAGAAAATGTGAATACTGAGATAGGTGATCATAGCAATTATCCTGCAAGTCAATAATTTTGTTCTTAAAACAACAAACATTCTGAGGAAAATATCTGGGAACAACAGTAAATACTAGGGACGATAAATAGTATAACAAGGTGAATGAGGTAATATCTTATCTCTTCCACCAACAGAAGTTGGTTCAATAAAAGATCACAAGTTTGTCTCTTCCATCAGTAGAAGCTGATTCAATAAAAGACATTACCTCACCTCACCTTTTCTCTTTAATATCCTGGGGCCAACAAGGTGATAACAATATTGCAAACAATAAATAGTATGGATATACAAATGATTTTGCAAATCATTTAATAAATTTTCAATATTAAGTGAATAAAAATTTAATATTTGGATATTTTTAAAGCATTTAATAATATCTCATGCAAACTATGATTTGAAACCTGTCCTTTAAATCAGATTCTGTACCCAGTGACTGGAAGATAACTAATTTAATGCCAATATTTAAAAAGAACTCTAGAGGTGATCCCGGCAATTACAGATCGATACGTCTAACGTCTGTACCATGCAAATTAGTTGAAATAATGGTAAAGAATAAAACTGTCAGGCAGATAGAAGAATATAAATTGTTGGGCAAAAGTCAATATGGTTTCTGTAAAGGAAAATCATGTCTTACTAATCTATTAGAGTTCTTTGGGGGGGTCAACAAACATGGATTCAAGGGGGATCCAGTTGACATAGTGTACTTAGATTTCCGGAAAGCCTTTCATGAGGTCCCTCACCAAAGGCTCTTGTGTAAATTAAGTTGTCATGGGATAAGAGGGAAGATCCTTTCATGGATTGAGAATTGGTTAAAAGACAGGGAACAAAGGGTAGAAGTAAATGGTAAATTTTCAGAATGGAGGGGGTAATTAGTCGTGGTCCCCAATGGTAAGTTCTAGGACCAATCACATTCAACTTGTTCAGAAATGATTTGGAGGAAAGGGTAAACAGTGAGGTGGCAAAGTTTCCAGATCATACTAAACTGTTCAAGATAGATAATACCAAAAGCAGACTGTGAAGAACTTCTAAAAGATCTCACTAAACTAAGTGATTGGGCAACAAAATGTCAAATGAAATTTAATATGGATAAATGTAAAGTAATGCACATTGCAAAAAATAACCCCAACTATACATACAATATGATGGGGGCTAATTTAGATACAACTAATCAGGAAAAAATACTGGACCTTGTGGAGAGTTCTCTAAAGACGGCCATGCAGCGTGCAGCAGCAGTTGAAAAAGCAAACAGGATGTTAGGAATCATTAAAAAAGGGATAGAGGATAAGACAGAATATCTTATCACCTTTATATAAATCCATGGTGCACCCACATCTTGAATACTATGTACAGATGTAGTATCTCAAAAAGGATATCCTTGCACTAGAAAAGATTCACAGAAGGGCAGCTGAAATGATTAGGGATTTGGAACCTGTCCCATATGAGGAGAGATTAGAGGCTAGGACTTTTTAGCTTGGAAAAGAGGAAACTAAGGGAGGATAGAGGTATATAAAATCATGAGTGGTATAAATGAATAGGGAAAAATTATTTACTTTTTCCCATAATATAAGAACTAGGGGCCACCAAGTAAAATTAATGAGCATCAGGTTTAAAGCAAATAAAAGGAAGTTCTTCTTCACACAGCACACAGCCAACCTGTGGAATTCCTTGTCTGATGAGATTGTGAAGGCTAGGACTATAACAGAGTTTAAAAGAGAATTGGATAAATTAATGGAGGTTAAGTCCATTAATGGCTGTTAGCCAGGATGGGTAAGGAATGGTGTCCCTAGCCTCTCTTTGTCAGAGAGTGGTGATGGATGGCTGGAGAGAGATCATTTGATTGAACCTAACAGGTAACACTCACTCCGGGGCACCTGGCATTGGCCACTGACAGTAGACAGGATACTGGGATGGATGGACCTTTGGTCTGACCCTGTACAGCCATTCTTATGTTGTGTTCTTAACCATATGCTCACAATGAATTGAATTAAAATGTGTTTTCTTCTCATTCTCTGACTATTCTCTCACCATAATCCAGAAAACATGTTTAAAGGGGCAGGCATGAGAACATAAGAATGAATGGAAACGGGGAGGTGAGCTGGGTTCCAGTGGAATTTTTTCACCAGACAGAAGAGTATATTATGTACACATAGTATGAGTTTTAAACAAAAAAAAATATATACTGTACACAGCGATGATGATTGTGAAGTTTGGTTGAGGTGGTGAAGTCAGAGGCTGGGATATTTCCCAGGGAATGTCTTACTGCTAAATGATCTAGCTTTTGGCTGAGCCCTCAAGGGTTAACCCATTGTTGTAAATGTAGCTTCACACTCTAGAAGGCAGCACGAATAGAGGGAGGAGAGACAGCGTGGCATACAGAGACACACACCCTGTGTGTGTGAGAGATGTGCATTGTCCCTTTAAGTACACTGACCCCACTGTTAAGTACACTGCCTTGTTAGGTAGATCAGCAAGCTGAGACAACAGCTGCTTCCATGAAGCTCCCTTCATCCTTAGAGCTGTCTTGTAACCCCCCACATGGAGATGGTGTAAGTGGGGTGCAGGAGTGTGGGGTGAGGGGGACACCCTGACATTATGCCCCTTCTCTCCCCGCTCTACTTCTCTCCTCCCACACAGCAAGCAGGAGGCTTCCGGGAGCAGCAGAGGGCAGGAGCAGCACATGGCAGTGTGGGGGAGGGACAGCTGAACTGTTGGCAATTGATAGCTTGCTGGGTGGCTGCTTCACGGGGAACTTAAGGGAGCAGAGAGCTGATAGCAGGGCTGCTGGTCCACCCTAGTTCCAAGCCCCCACCAGCTAGCTCTAATGGGCTGTTCTTCCTGCAAGTAGTGGACAAAGCAGGCAGCTGCCAAAGAATGTTATAAGGCACCATTGCACAACTTTAAATGAGCATGTTCTCTAATGGAACAGCAATGTAACAATGAAACAACATTAAAAGGGATAACTTTAAGTGAGGAGTTACTGTGCTAGTGCTAGTTTATATAAATACACACATTTTTATTCTTGTTAAACTTAAAGATACTTCAATAGCTGTTGAGTGCTTTAAACATGACAGCCTTGCTTTGGCTTGGTGTATTTTGAGCATCACTTTAGGATTCCCCCAGTGACATAGCCAGCATGGAGAATATGAAAGGTTTCTGCTTTGTATAAGGTATTAATTAAATGCACATGCACTCTGCAGCTAAAGAGGGAAAGTTCACATGTTGAAAATAAAGTTGTAGGTAGGACATGGGTTTCTGCAAGCACATGACCTAAAGGAAGACGTGTTCATCCAGGAACGATAAAAAGTTAGGCAGTGAAATTTTAAAATAGTTTATCTGCAAGACTCTTAAACTATAGGTGAAATGAACATGTTTGGAGTAGGTTAAAGTACTATATTACTGTATGAATACAAAACATAAAATTACCTATAATGTTAATGTATGTAGATAGAAATAAAGGCCTTTTTTCAAAATATTAAAGTTTTAGAGAACTATTTAACTTAAATCCTTAATTGTACTAGTATAAATATGGCAATTACTATGCCTTTCCTCTCCCAGCTCATTGTCCAAATCTTCAAGATTTTTTTTAAATAACCTCTCCCCACCCATAAGAACAGAAGAACTGTCATACTGGGTCAGACCAGAGGTCCACCTAGCCTAGTATGCTGTCTTCTGACAGTAGCCAGTGCCATGTACTTCAGAGGGAATGAACAAAACAGGTAATCATCAAGTGATTTGTCACCCATTCCCACTCCCTTCTCAACAGTGCACCACTATCAGAAGTCTAAGCAGAGACTTTTAAAATCAGTGGATGGGGGGTGAGGTCACAGATATATATGTACCACTTCATAAATGTAAGTTAAATGTTTGTTTCCCAGGAGAAATGTTTTGATCTAACTGTCCATGTGTAAACAAGATCAAAAGCATGCTGACTTGTCCTAGGGCTTGGCTACACTTGCAGCTGTAGAGCACTTTGGGTTAAACCCATCTTCGTAGACAGCTCCAGGGAAAATGCTCCAGTGTGTCCACGCTGACAGCCGCAACCGCACTGGCATGGCCACATTTGCAGCACTTGCAGCAGCACTGGGAGTCATGCATTATGAGTAGCTATCCCATCATTCAGCTGGCTGCAAGAGGCTTTTCAAACAAGGGGGGTGGGGTGGAGTGTGTTGTGTGTATGTGGAGGGAAGAGAGAGTGGATTTTTGGACTGCTGAGAGTGTGTCAGCATGCTATCTTATCAGTTCAGTCTCCAGTAGCCCCCCTGCTTCTCACTCACTCATTCAGTAAATGTTTGCTTTGTTGATTTTCCCAGTAGCAATAAGCTCTGGAAAAGTACTTCTGCATTCCTCCAGCTGAGTTCAAAACAAAGAAAAGAGAGGTCAATTGACTTAAGGTGATTAGGGGGCATTTCCAGAGGTCATTCAAAGCGCAGTATTATTACTACCCATTTATACTGGATCTGCAGCGTCTCACCCAACACGCAACAGCTGTTAATCCTCTGGCAATGAGGAGTACCAGGACCAGTATAGCCAGGGAGTTAGAACACTTTACGTATCTTGCCAGTGTGGACAAGTAGTAAGGTAGAGTGCTGGGAGGCTTTATTGCGGTATAAAGTGCCGGTGTAACCAAGCCCCTAGGTTGTGAAGAAAGCTGACTTTCTCCATATTCTTCTCTTAAAGATCATCTTCGGTTCAAAGGTCTCCCATACTGTGTTTTTCTTTTCAGGGACTCAAAAGACAAGAAGTGGGGAAAAAAAAAAGTCATTATTAGCTATAGTAACTTGTCATAAATACTGCCTTTTTAGAATATTTTCCCTCAGAAATCTAATGCATTTTATTTAGTATGTCTTTATATTTGAGACTAAGATGCACTGCATCATAAATAAGCGGCATGAGACAAAAAACAGGGAAATATAACAGTTTGTGTTTCTGCTCCTATAAAATAATGCTACACAGTCCTGTAGAAAATGAGATGCTTCTGACATTAAGATTTTGGTTCTTAAAATATGATTTTGTGTGTGTGAGAGAGAGAGAATAAATTTGCTTACAAAATATGTTACTTTGTCTGAGACTAATAACAGGAAACAAAATCAGTAATATTGCTTTCCGGGTTACATTGACTTCTTGGGATATAGTCTTCACAGATCATCTCTTAGTACCTTGATACTGTTATTTAGAGAGAGAATCTGGTAGCAACAAGGAAAGTCATTGTTGTGACTTTGTTGCTTCAACCTTTATTTAGGCAAATTAGTACTTATATTTTGTCCCTGGTTTTAAATATATTCAATTACAACGTTCCTGTCAAGATTTTTTCCAAGGAAATACTGCAAAATTAATCCATACATAATATAATTTTCAGTGAAAGGAGATATAGGATATTACTTTCACAAAATATCAATACTATAATGACGTCTGCTGCCTTCAAGAACTCATTTCTTGAGGGAATTTACTGATTTAATTTTATAGTCCTATCACTGTAAATATTGCAAGTGAAGTGCAGTGATAAAATTGGGTCGCATTGGCTATAAATTAAATGTAAAGTGTCCCAACCTCAGTTTGGATAAGTTTTGTCTTATTAATCATTTTACCTCTTATTAAATTACCATAGCAACCTTACTAGATATTCCGCCTCATTGCTTGAGATTTTTTTCTGAGGATACAAAGAATGGCAGATAGCAGATATTGCAAGACAGTAACAAGAAATGCTAGATTATCAGAATATGTTGAGATAGGTCAAATGAATCATGGAGAAGGGTTATTACTGATTTTTCTGTGGTGTTCTGTCATCTAATGTAATCATCAAGATCTACTCCATCAATGACTGCAGGAAGCTCATAAGACTGCTAATAAAGAACAGTTGTGCAAAAGGATTATATGAATCTCATTCTTAATATCTCCTGATAGGAATTTATAATACAGCCACAAGTTGAACAGACACATTGCAGGACTCATGCAGTAGTTAATTTAATGATGAAAATAATTGTGTATCTATTTCTCTTTATTAAAGACCACAGGTGATTAATCATACTGAAGACTTTTCTATCTGGGAAAAATAAGTGATAATTGAGAAATACAGGATCCGGGCATCATTCTAAGAAGAGAAAGAGATGATTGTGGTTTTTTTCAGGCTCCTAATGTATGGTACAATATAATTTAACATTTTTTAAGAAAAGGCATCTCTCTGCCAATTTGAGAAACTTTTGAGAGTCTTTTCGATTAGTCCTTTGCCTTAAATAGCAAAGTGTTTTTCTCTTTCTCCTTAAATATGCGGACATGTGGACAATATGTGTTTAGATGTTAAGATGTATTCATAATCTTCCCATTCACTCCACTGGACAAAAAAAAATAGGGAATAAGTGCCAGGACACTAGGTTAGAAGAAAACCTTTCTTCTACCCATGTTCTAACCTCCAAGAAAACTCATCAAAACCCCTTTTCAAATGCACAATAAATGAGTAGTGGGGTTGTTGTAAAATATAAAGAGCCTTATTAACAGATATTGTGAGGCTCCATGTTTCTATCTGTTACTTCCATATCAGACTTGCATGGAAGGCTCTTCTACAACACTTTGGCCCTGCATAGGGGCTGTGTAGGAGGATTTCCAAAGCTGTATTAAGGCAGATGCACTGCAAGCTATGTCTACACTTGGATTTAGGGGTGTGATTCCCAGCTCAGGTAAACGTATCTTGGATCTAGGGATGTGATTCCCAGCTCAGGTAGCCCAGGCAAACAGCAGCATAACTTAGCTCCCTCCCCAAGTACAAATATGCCTGGACCCTATGACCATGTACGCTAGGTGGCTAGCTTGTGCCACATCTTGCCGCTGCCCATGCTACCGAGGGTACATACTATATTTTTTGTGTTAGCTTGATAAGCTAGCATGAGTGTGACTATGCAAGCTGGGAACCACACCCTTGCTCTTAGTGCAGACACAGCTTTAGAGTCCCAGGTTGAAACCAGAATCTGAGATTTTGTTAAAAGAATATAAGCTTCTTGCTCTCATGGCTGTGTAAATCAAGAACTGAATGTGATGCAGCTACATCTACCTGAGAGTGCTGATAGTCGGAAAGCAAAGACATGTAAGCTGGTTTATTCATATGAACTCTGAAACCTGCTGCATAGGGGTCTCTTGCAAAGGCCACCTCAGTACAAGACTTGTGGAGGGCCTATCCTATCAAAGCTCTGTGGTGGTTTGACAGGGCCTCCCTCTGTTGTGGTGGTGTGGGGGTGGCGGAGGTTGACTGCTCCCTTCATTGTGAAAGACATCAGCTTGTCTGAGGACAGGGAGGACCAGCCATCCCAAGGAGATTAGAATAGTCACTATTCCTCCAGCACATAGCTCCAGTGTTAGTGGCCTCATACCCTACCACCACAAGTAAGGCAAAGGTACTATATGTATGGGGACAGAGGCATAACCCTGCGCCACCTTGGGGACTGCTTATGATGTAACCATGGAGGTGTGCCTGTGACTTCATATTAGTTGTGCAAAGGGTGCCTAAACTAAATGTGGATTGGGATGTGAGACCAAAGTTCCCAACTTGCAACTACAGATCTTTTGGTATTTTTCTTAAAGCCCCAGTTCCTGTAACCATGCGGTTATGTAAGAGACTAAACTTTTTCTTAAGTTTGGTTCTATTTAGTCCTTATGGGTACAGAGAAAATCTTGAAAGCCTAAATGCTACAGGCTCAAAAATGAGAAGAAACATCAAAAGAACCCCTAACTAATTCTTAATGTCTTATTTCATTAAGCCAATCTCATGATTGTTTAATTATTTTTAAATGTGGGGTGGGCAAAATGGAAGGTCCCAGTTGAAGCAGGAAGTTGATAGGTTGGGAGAGAGGACTGCATTTTTATGCGCATGAAGATCCTATTTCTCCAACTAGCTGAGCAATAGTACAGAGGCATGACAATTGCTATTCCAGAATTGTAGTCTTGCACCTTGGCCTTGGCTTTGAATATGAAAGGGATTTCATCCTTCTTCCCTAAATGCAACTTTGGATCTGAAAGTCAATTGTGTCCTTTTAACTTTGGCATTGTCTCCATTAACCCTCTAGCAAAATGAAGTGTACTATAGATGCAAAAGGGGCAGACAATTTTTGGACAACTAGAGAAAAAAGTTCTACATACAGAAGTTTCCTAAAAATTGTGTTGATAAGCAAATCAGAACAGAATCTAGTTCACTCTTTCATAGCTATGTTGTCTCTGCTAGCAGTGGTAAAAGGAGTAAAAAAAAAAAATTGTAAAACCTTATTGTCACTAAATTTAACAAATATGACTTTGGAAATGCATTGGGGCCAAATATATGAAGTGTGAAAACACACTTTTTATATAGTTGCTTTTCTTCATACCATTCTTCAATAGAGTGGGACATGAACTGTAGTCTATTTTTGTTTCTGCAGCACCTCATACAGTGGGATTCCGTGAGTCTACTGTAAGAAAAATAATGACAATACACAACTTCAAGATGTGGCAGGTTCAACAGAGTTAAATTAATATTGTCCAGATTCCTATTTTTTATCATAACATTATTAGGAACTTCTGACACTCCTTCTTCCCCTTCCAGCACAGTGTAATCAGTATGTCTTTATTGTGGGGTTTGTTTTTCGAAATTTGCAACTTGTTCCTTTAAATGCACTGTTGCTGAGCAATGTCCTCCTATATTTTAGGTACCTGCATTATATTTGGAGGTAAGTGCAGATCCAACTTAATAGTGGTGTTTATAGAGAGTACCATCCAGAGCTCAGATTTTAATATCTGTAGCAAATGCAAAGGAGTCTCAATCCCAAATTTCTGGAATATTTTACCTGAGCATTTAAAACAGTATGTTTTTGTCAAATGTCCAATATTGAAAGAGAAAGCAGCTAACTCCTGAACAGCAGCACCACAATTGAGGAACCCATCTCTGTGTTTAATTATTAATGATGATCTACGGTATGGTGTCTGTTATTCCTTTCGAACTAATATGTTCATACTGATGCCACTAGATGAAATGACTCCACCTAATTCCAGCAATATGCTTACAATCATTTCCCATATGCATGAGGATTTCAGCAGTGCAAACTAAACTCAAATTAGTGGATAAACAATTTTATTTTTTGATATTTGCTGCAGGAATAGTAGTACACAAGGAATGGTACCAATAAAAAGTCATCCTCCAGTAAAAATCCATTTGTTTTCCATAATTATGCCAATTTCAGAAAGGGAAAAGAAGAATATAAAATACTTCTTGTCCATAAATATAATCACTTAATTTTCAGGAAAAGGAAAAAGGCAGCATCCTGAACTGGGTAAGATTGCATCTAAAAAACACAATAAGATCTCTGGGAGTACAAAGAAATTTTGCATGAAACAGACAGATTGTATCAAAGAGATCCAAGCAGAATTCATTTGAGTACTTTGTTTAAAAGTGTTGCTAGGTTAGTCACGTCTAGTTATTTCATGTAAATTAAGTCCATTGTCATTAATGGTGGTATGCATGTCAAATACAATTCTATTTGGAAAAGAGCAACATCAAGATAACAAGTAGCATATCATTCTGCTTTCCAAGCAGTCTCTAAGTGTTCTACTAATTCAAAATTAATGCAATATTGGGACAAAATTAGTTTAGAATTACTTCTGGCTAACTAAAATAGAACTTCATTACAAGCAGTGAACAGATTCATTCTGGAGAACTAGTAGGATTGCTGTGTTCTTAACTAAACAGTTTCTGGCATGTCTTCATCAAGAAAAGACCATAGTTCCTTTACACAATTGCATTAGATGCTTCTTTTACAGTGAATGACATGTGAATGAAGATTTTCTGTATGATTAGAAACAAATCCTTAATATTATTTCATTCACAACTCTCAGAATGTAATTATGGAACAACAAATAAGTACAACACCTTAAACATATAATATGTTTTGCCAAGTGAGGCTTATTATATTTGAGCTGTGCTTCAAGTTGCCATGACCTAAATCCGTATTTGTAGGATGTACGAAGAACCCCCATTATTTAAGCAAATGAATTCTCTGGAAGGCATTAGAAACTGTTTAACAAGTTTAAAAATAAATATCACAATATATTGTCATACAAACTGCCCGCAGGGCTGTTGCCTATCAAAAATCCACTATCTTTAACACTGAAATATTAGCTTTTACTTTATAACATTATTTATGCGGTTTTATAAAGGAATTTCTCATTGAATTGCAGCTTGCATTGTTATTCAATTGTTAACTCAATTACTCCTAGAATGTAAAAACATCATTAACTACTTATTTCAATTTCTGCTTTTTTTTAGTAGCCTCCCAATGTTTATATATGGGTAGAAGCAGAGGAAGAACCTCCAAGAAATGTAAGAGTTATTTACTACTTCTGTATTTTTGGTTATTAAAATGGCAGACAGGTAGGGTAAAATCCTAGCCGCATTCAAGTCAATGGCAAAACTCAAATTGACTTCACTGTGTCCAAGACTTCATCCAAGTGTAGAAAAAAATCTGACAACAGCAAAGTACCACAAAATTCCCACAACAGTGGGAATTTTAGTTCAATAATGAAGTCAAGTTTAGATAGACATATATCAAAAACAATTCATTGATATCAAGTTTAAATTTTATTATATACCGACTTCTTTAAAATATCATGGTGCATAGGGATGCAATTTTGTTCAGGAATATTAAAAACAATTAATTTTCTTTAGGTGGTTATCTAGCTGAAGCACCACTGGAGTCATAATTAATACTTTCTGATAATATGCATCATGCAAAAGTTGAAACTGAATGTTCTTCAGCTACAATTATATTTTTGTTTTTTAAAAAAAGTTGAAAAGCAAACCTAAAGAAGATTCATAACACAGCTGCCTTTCTTAATTTAAGTAAAATGTAATCTACTTGCTGAAACACAAGTAGACACGCAAATGTAGAGGAATGTCATTTTAAAGAGTTCTATGTGAGAAATTATCCTAGAAACAAATCATACAAACAGTATCAATACCTTGCAATGGGTATTGTATAACCATGTAGCTAATTTAGACTTACTGCTTTCAACCTGACAGAGTGGGTCACATAAATTGTATAGCATATCCATCTGTGTTCATGCACACAATTCAAAAGGCAAAGGTAGAAAAGTCTTGAAATACTTAATTCATTGCATCATTTATGTATCAGAAAAGGAAATGTCTCATAAATCATGTAGGGAGAACATTGAGTGAAGGGCACTTCATATTTTTCAGTGTGATGAAGATAAGTGCATAAGCCATAATGATAGAGATAAGCTTCTTTGATTTCTGGAGGGCTTTCTATTCAGTGCAAAAAAGGCACTGCAAAACTTTGATGGGAATCAGTTTGCTGGAAGATAAAATATAATTACTAAATAAAAAGAAAGCAAGACTGAAAATAATTGTCAAGCTGATGCAATTTATAACTCATTCGGTTTTTTAAAACTATAAATACCCTGTCTGAAAACCCAGTTTTTCATATGCTGAGCAGTTCTATTCTCCACAGGTAGTTCCATTCATTTCAGCAATTTCATATTTACATTCTGTTTTAGGAATTTCATAATATAGCAAACAAAAATCAGAACTGTTTTGTAAACCCTCTGTAATTACAATGTTACTACATTGTAGTTAATGTATCTGTATTAAGTGTGTTGAAAAGTTCACTTTTGGGCTGAGACCAAATTAAATATATGGGAGAAAGTTATAAGCCACTGAGAAATTGGATTGATATGAAAATAGAAGTTAATAGGAAAGAGGTGCTATGTTTTGCCCTACTTCAGTCCTCTTGTGTATAGGCAGTAGGATACATCTTTAATTGCATGGTTTCATAATACTTTTTTCCGTAGGATTATAGCCTCATTTAATGTCTGATTCTACACCCACTGACGTCATCAAACAAACCTCACTGGTGCAGCATACAGGTTGCATAGTGCTCTTTTACTGAGGCATCAGTTTAATATTTATCTTCATTATCCAATGTGTGATCTCATGACTAATACACTGTAACACCCCCATCCTTGCACTAAGTAAGGCTGAACTTCTAACATATAATTTCATTAGTTAAGGATGAAACTACCTTCCTCTCATAAACACAGTTTTGGCACACACTTCTCCCCTACGCCACATCTATACTACCCTCCAAATTGGCGGGTAGTGATCGATCTGTTGGGGATCAATTTATCACTTCTAGTGTAGATGCGATAAATCGATCCCCGAGAGCTCTCCCCATTGACTCCGGAACTCCACCACCATGAGAGGTGGAAGCAGAGTGGATGGGGGAGCAGCAGTGCTTAACTCGCTGCTCTGAGGACGGCAAGGTAAGTTAATTTAAGATACCTCAACTTCAGCTACGCTATTTGCATAGCTGAAGTTACGTATCTTAGGTTGACCCCAAGCCCAATGTGGACCTGGCCTAGTTTCACCAAAATCAAACCTCTTGACTCAAAAACTCAAACTAATGTTAGTCCACAGTAGAATTTTACTGAGTGCTGGGAAATTGGGGCAAAATCAGAGAAGGTATATAGAATTATGGGGTCTAAAAATAGGCTTTAATTGATATTTTTGAACGCAGTTCCCTTACCATTTTGGGATTTGAGAAATGTAGCTTCCAGCAGCACAGAGGCTGGGAATTAAGCTGGGCAAGCAGTTTGTGCTTCATACCCCACCCTGCAGTGGGGCTGGGATAGTGAAGAGTTACCAGGCTAGAGGCCAGTTTAACGTCAGGGCAATCTGTTTCATGACCCAAAAGCCTGTCTGTGGCTGACACTGCCCAAGCACATGCATTGAGCGTGGAGACACACAATGTTTGGGGAACAGAGCTGGTGTCTGATTGTTGGCTTCTAGTAGTAGACAGAGATGTAGCTCTTCAGTTGCTCACTGCAGCACAAGAGAGAAATAAATTGTTTTTGTCTATTGGGCAGAGAGGCTCAGCCAGCCAGGAGCACTCAGCTCTGTCATGTTGAGAGAGCCCCAGACTCTCTATGTAGAGGAAGAAAGAGCATGTATTTTGGAATGAGTTATTAGGGGCTCTAGGGATATGTCTACAATGAGGAGGAAAAAATGTCCCACAGTTGCAATACCTATAGCCTGGGTCTAGAATCTTGGGCTTACCCTATGGCACTAAAAAATAGCCATGTAGATATTCCTGCTTGGGCCTGGAGCTCTGAAACCTGAGGAGAGGGATGGGTTTCAGAGCCTAATCAGGAATGTCTACATGATATTTTTACTGCCAAGGGTGCAAGCCCCCTTATGAATGCGAATATGTAGAGCTGGCCTCTCAGACTTGCTGTCATGTTTTTGTTTTGTTTGTTTGTTTTTGTTTGTTTCTATTGTTTTTTTCTGTTGCAGTGTAGACATACCTATGAGATGAAAATGTTAATTTTTTTTGAAATAGGAGTCAGCTGATAGGAAAATGTGAAATGAGTTCTTAACATCAGTATTGACAGTGGACAACAGGAACATATTTCAGGGGTGTAAAAAAATGACTTACATTTCACTTGGGAGAAAAAAAAGGCTCACACCTGGATGGATGGACACAATCTCTGAAGACTGCCAAACCTCCAAGACCAAATAGAGCCTAACCTACTATTCTGAGCAAGCAGCTAAAAGGATTGTTCAGCTGTTACCAGAGTGTTCAAAATCTTTTTGGAAAAGGAAAAATGACACACTGAAGAAAGTTAAATGTTACCACCATATATGGAAAGTGATCTAGAGCTGCTTTAGGAAAATAGCCCCAGAAGCCCAATAAACTTCCTTCAGTATACTAACTCTAAACTCTAAACAGGTGCAGACTGGAACAATAAGCTTTAATTGAGGGTAGTTTACATTGATTTTTCAGTAAAGAAAACCACATCTTATAAATCATGGCATTTGTTGGGTTTTTATTGTTTTTGTGGGTGTCAAAAGGAATTGATGAGGGAAAGCTAAAGACATTTGTTAGCATGTCTGGACTTCAGGAAAGCTTTTGTTACAGTAGAAAACATACCACCAGCAAATTAAGTCAATATGTACATTATAAGGAGTGAAATGTATTGTAATTGAGAGAGAATTTCAACTAATTTGGATTCCAGTGATGGAAGGTAACTGTAAATGGTTCATTCTGAGGATTTAGGTGCTGACTAGTACAGTGCCCCAGTGATTTGCCTTCAATCAGGGTCAGTTCTGTTTACTTTGGCCCCAATGCAGCAGAGCATTTAAGCATGTGGAAAGGAAATTACTAGAATATTAAACTTGTGGGTGCCATATTTAATAATTTTAATAATTTGTACTTATATGTTAGCCTTGTACCTTGAAATATGCCATATAAGGCTACTATGTTTTATTATACATAAACAATGTACATTTCATTAGAACAATTACACATTCAATAAAAGTTCCTTTCCATTAACAATCTTTATTACCATAATCCTTATTTGACATTTTTTACTGTCTATTTTAAATATGATAGTGCAATGTTTCTAATGAGACCCACTGCTTGCTTGGTTGGGTTTTTGTTTTTGCTTTGTTTTTTTTTATTTTGATTTTTTGTGTTTTCTTTTTGTGTTTTTATTTATTTTTGCCAGTGGTAGATTTTACAGGTTTTTTTTTTTTTTTATTCAGTTGCATTGTATTTAGAGGTGGCCAACCTCCTACTGTCCACATCTGCTTTCAATTCAGAAGCAGTTGGTGGAAGTCATGCATCACCAGTGTTTCATTTGTATTGCTTGCTATGTTATCTCATCTGGGAGGCCATTCTATGAAGTAATAGAAGCAGAAAATAGTTATACCCCCTACTTTAAATTTTCAGCAGGGATCCTGTTTTTCGTCACTGCAGCAAATTGCACCATTAAATTGCATATGTTGGCCTGATGGGCACCCATAATCAGATGAAGAAAGAAAAGTGACCATAAACTTCGTGGTCTGAGAAACTTGTTAAAATCACCCATGAAGCAAACTCACAGAGAGAGAGAATACCATGGTTATCGTTTTCATTTTTCTTTAAGTTGATCCATGTTAATAACTTGGAAATCTCCTATACAAAAAATCCAGTATACTGCAGAAAAACATGACACATTTTTGAGCTGTGCTTGTTTACACTCTCTGTAAACAAGCACAGATGCTCTTGTTTGGCCCAGATACTCTTTTCTTTGAGGTTTATGAAAAAAAAAATGTTTGAAAGTGATGGAAAGTCTTGTTGCTGGCCATAGGTGAACCAAAGATGTTTGCATAAATGTGGGTATGACTTTCAATTGTCAGACATTCACGAATTATGTGCTTTTTGCTAATGCAAAAACATCTTTCAAGTAGCCTGAGTACCTTCCCTGGCTTTCTCACAGCAGAAACTCTTTGGTCTTGCATCAGATTATGCTGCTGGGGATAACATCACAACCCAGCTTTTTGTACACTGGGTAGTTGTAGCCATGTCGATCCCAGAATATTAGAGAGAGAAGGTGGGTGAGGTGATATCTTTTACTGGATCAACATCTGTGGCTCAAAAGCTTGCGCCTCTCACGAACAGAAGCTGGTCCAATAAAAGAGATTACCTCACCGAACCCAGCTTTTTAAAATACACTCTGGTATTCTGCTCCTCAGACCTGCCCGGTCTCCACAAAACTTAAAACATTTGATTTGTAGTAACATATCCAAGGCTAGTTGAGACGAACATTAAAGGGGAAATTGACCGTGTTCCTGAGGACCCATGCAAAACATGAGTAGCAAACTTCAGAACAGCAGCTCCCACCCTCCATGTTGTTGCTATACCACATGCTGTGTGGACAAGAAGCAGTATTGTAGAGATCTTGCCTCACTCGTGCATGCTTCAGATGAGTTCTCTGCACCAACCTATATTGATTGGATTGGAGATTCATCAGGGGCATGCCTGTAAGAGTATTTACATACCCTTTAACATCCAGTACAAGTAGCACCAGGGGGTCTGCAGAGGCCATTTTAGCCCACTGGCTTGAGCAGGATGGGAGGGAAGGTAAAAAGGAGACTACTAGAAGCTCCATGGCCTGGAGACTGGCTAGTGTTGGTGGATTTCAGCAGTTCTAAGCACTTCTCTTACATAAAACCCAATTAGTTGGGCTTTTTATGTGTGAAATAGATTTCACTCTAAGAACAAAAACATCCTGAACATAGATATCAAGTCTGTTCCAGATGCTGGGAGCATATGAATTAAAGTTTCTTCCTAGCAGGTAAAGATGAGTGTTGTAGGAAACCGTGGGAGAGGTTTTCATGGTCAATGATCCAAAGCCATAAACTATGTCTGTACTGGACAGTTAACCACGGTGACTTGCATCTGGCTCTGGTCACCTGGGTAAACCTAGATTGGGTGTGAGCAGACCCACTTGAATTCTATGTCCTCACTGTTCCTGTACACAATTCCATATGTGTCTGGGGCATGTCCCATGATTCTTTATGCTGAGATATTCATGCTGTCTCCAAGTCAATTGTGTGAATTGCAGGAGAATTTCTTTGTTCTTCAGGAGGAATTGTGGGAAGGTATTGGAGGACTATCAACACTCCAGTGATACTTGTCTGTAATATTGGAGACAACTGTATATATTATGTCTTCTAAATGGCTCAGCTAAATTACTTTAGATTGACTTTTAACTAACAAGTTGTCATAAGTATAAAGTAGCCTAGAATTACTGTTTACCTATAAGGGGTTAAGCTAAAGGTAACCTGAGAGGTGGACAACTGACCAATGAGAAATTCCTCGGGAGACAAAGGATTTTGAGTTTCAGTTTCTCTCTGGGTCTCTTTTCTGTTCAACTCGGCTATGGAATGAACCACACCTATTTCTTTCACTGTAACTATAGCTTTCTATCAAGTAAGATAGTCAGTAAGTTTATCTTCTTATTATCACTTGGAGGGTTCTCAGGGGTGAATGTTGGCTGAGTGCTTCTTGATATTGTAAGATTCAGCAGAGATATCAACAGAGGGAGAAAGTTGCCTTGGGGGAGAGGTTTGGTTTCTGAATCCTTTTGTTGATTATGGTAGATGCTGTTCTATTGATGATTATAAGGGATTTATTCCTTTCTTTTTTCTTTTATTAAAATCTTTCTTTTAAGAAGCTGACTGCTTGTTTTCCATTGTGTAAGATCTTGGTTTTGCACCAGGCACATCTCGCAGGAACAGGCGAGGTTTGTTTTTTTCTCTCAAGCTTCCCAGGGAAGGAAGAAGTTTGGGGGGTTAGTGGAAAGGGAAAGAAGGGTCCCAAACTACCCTAGACCTAGTTTGGTGGTGGCAGCATACCAGGTCCAGATACAGAAGAAGTTGTGTTCTGGGGAAAAACATTTTAACCCAAGCTGGTAAAATAAGCGGGGGGGGGGGGGGTATTTCTTTTTTCATGCAGGTCCCCACATCTGTACCCTAGAGTTCAGAGTCGGGAGGCAATCCTGACAGGAGGACTCTACATTGACGGTTAAGATGGTGCTGAGGCTATTTTACACTATCAGAACTGTGCGAAGAAGCCTTTACAGGAACAGGATGTGACCCACAGTTTTAAATAAACCAATATTGATCTTTGAGTTTATAAAGATTCTTCTAAATATGCCTATGTTCACCAAACATTAAATAGGTAAATTACAAAATGAAACTGTATGTGAGCAGTAAAATTAGATTGTGAAATTCAATTGTTTTACACTGTATCATTTAGTTTGGATGTTTTCATTAAATCTGGGTACATTTTAATAAACTTTCATTGTAGTACTCTGAAGGATCCTCAGTACATATTTACAATGAATGATTGGGTTTGAGAGACTTACTACCTTCTCTTTCATATTGTAAGGCACGTGTATTCCTAATATAGATAAAATATGCTACACAAATGAAATTTAGTGAACTTAATGGAGTTTAACTACTCTAGCCATTTAGTAGATATTACAAACAAGAGACATACAACTTTACAAATTTAAAAAAGGTTTCTCAAATAACCTGAAAACTGTATTGTAGTTTTTTTTTTCCAGAGTACATTTTGTGAGGTTATTTACAGACATAATCATGACCAAATATGACTTCTTTTATAGCCAAGGCAAATGAAGCATGTCTTCAATTAGAAACTTCTGAAAATACTGTGGTAGCCTACTGAGAATAGAATTGCTTTTCTTCACGGCTTCACGCACACCCATCTTTAGAAGCCCATGGTTGCATATAAGTGCTGCAAGTGCAATCTCCTTCTCTTGAAGCATTTTAGCTCACTACATATATTGAGTATTTCAAATGTGTGTAGTTTGGGGTTTCTCAGAATTACTTTTGTTCTATTCAGGCTATCTGTCCACCATGCAATGTGGAGGTAAAATATGTATGCGTATGGGTTTGTGTAAATGATATACGCATGTGTAATACTTCTAATGCACATCCACATACAAAGAGGGTTAAAGAGTTTACCTCCTAATTTGCTTGAGCACTGCCTTCTGAAACAAGGACAATATATCACATATGGTTCAATCTTCCTTCAACCTAACTCAGCTCTGTTTGTGCCATCATGCAAATTGTATCCATTATTAATCCATGTATGGAATTCTATAGCTATTAATAAAATGCATTTGTTTCAAAACCAGAACAATGGATTGCAACTGGAAATCTTATCACCTCAAGATATCACTTTCGATACTAGTGAAGTATTTTCCTATGATTGGCTGATCCAATTAGTCATTTAACATGATATTGTCAGTAGTTTTCTTTTAGGAAGAAAAATTATGGCTGAGCACCAGAAAAAAACAGATAATAGCATAGGATTGTTGAAGGTATGACCTTCATACAAAACAATGCTTAAGAATTATATTGCTATGCACTTTTCAATGTTCAAAACTGAATTAGGCAGTTGTGGTCCTAGCCACCCTGCCTTTTTCTTCATATAAATGATGAGTGGCAAGATGGTGAGATACTCAGATGCTATGCTGACAGACATGGTATAAAAGTTAGGACTGGTGATTCTGAACAGTTTCATTCTGACATGACAGCATCAAAGTTCTGTGAACCCAAATGGTGCTGTGATGATAAAACTATGATGTCAGCATCATGCAATGTGGTGCCCTGAAGAGCTCATACTTGGGGCTGGATTGTTGTCAGTCGTATTCTAAAGAGAGAGCCTGACTGAAAGGCTATTTGCATAAAAAGGAGGCAGTTCTCTCCTACATCATGTGTGGGTTACCGGAGTGGAATTATGATTTGGTGATTGTCTATAGGTATCACAATGCCAAGCCTTTGGAGAATGCAGGCCTATCCACAAGACTATGGTTTGGCCCATCTCTTTTTTTTTTTTTTCCTTTAACAATTTGCCTAACCAACTAAAAACGTATTTGGCACCTAAATTTGAAAATATTGGCCTAGCTCTAAGTAATCAAGTCCACATTCATACTTAAACAACTGGCTTGATTTTCAGAGTTGATGAATACCTGCAGTTCAGATTCTTACACACAACACACACTCTAGAAATATTTCATCATAATCTTTTTTTACCAATCCAGAATTTGGTCTTTTTCAAGAGACCCAAAATTTGCATCAGCCTGAGAAGCACACAGCAGTTTTCTCAAGTCATAATCTTGAAACCACAATACTGGTGTGATATTCCAATTAGGCAGTATAAGAAAAAGAAACTATAAAATAATGGTGTGAGAGGAGGCTGGAAGAAGATAAAGCCCACAATGAAAACACTGTTGAAAGAGTTCAGTAGATATTGTTGATAAAACCTAAAATGCTTATCATTCAAACACCAAAAAGATTGGTAGCACGGATGTTAGAAATAAATCAAAAGATACAGGATTGTTCTAGCTAGGACCTCTGTACAAAATTAATATGATGTATTTTCAGTACAAAATGTGCAATCACATGGATAATGCAAATCATTAAATAGAACATATAATGCTGTATTAGTTGTCCATTAATAGTGAGTAACATCAAACCAATGACTAATATAACAAATTATTATAATGAAAATATTCTGCACTTTGTGTTAAGATATATGAAGCTGAGTGGATAAGGAAGCAATATATTTATCTAAATGAACACAATGTAAATCTTTGCACATCTCTGTTCTCCATAACAAGTTTGTGTTAACCATATATTTAACTTAGCAATTGTACTAGGGATATTAGAACAAATACCATTTTAAAGTAACACCTTAACTTATCACTGTTGGCAACAAGATATTTAACCAGTCCTCTGGGTAGACTGTTATAGGAAAGAATTGGCTCCCCACTTTTTAATGTCTAAATGCTTACATTTGATGGGTGCTCAGCACTTTCTGAAAATCAGTCCCAGGAAAATCAGTTTGAGCACTGGAAAATGGAGGCATGCAAAATCACTGGCCACTTGCAAAATCTTCCTATTTTCCTGTTGACTCAGAAGCTGCATAACAGGTTCTATATAGCATGAGGGAAACCTAATCAAAATCGGGAGTAGTCCCCCTGGTCGTAATTCTTGTAACATCCTTCTAAAGTGAGGAGTAGACTAGTTACAAGTAAGTGTTTTGAGACTGAGCCAGTGGTGTCTCTTTTTTGATAAGCTCCCTGGCCCTGGCTTTCCAACAAAGGACTGTGAGTGTCTAAAAGTGGACTAGGAAATTGGGTGCATCAGAACAGCACTTTTAAGAGCTTCCCTCATCAAGATTTATTATTGAAATGGATTAGGGAGAGAGAAAGAGGACCGTGTGCTTGAAACAATAGTAAATCATACATTCTAAGTGCATTTCTGTCTGGGGATTTATTTTGTTTTATTATAATTGAGACTAGTCAAAGAGACAGCAGTACAAAGGTCTGATTTAAAAAAGAAATCAGGAAAAAGGGACAATAACTCAGAATTCAAACATACTAGGAATAAAAATACTTTCTACAAGAAAATCTCTTGAAGCTCAAGGCTGCCCCACTAGTTGATGGATACTGTGATGCATCTGAATACCATTCTGTCCTGGGAAGATCACCAAGCAGAATACGGTTGTATGGCATCTTTCTAGTACATTCAAAAAGCTGTCACTCCATCAAAAAGGACACTAAGGAACAGAATGGTCCCATAAATTTTAACTCAGCTTTGAAGGGGCAGTCAGGGGACAAGGCGGGTGGGGGGTGTTGGAGGTGTCGGGGATTTTGAGGGGGTAGTCAGGGGGTGGGAAGTGGGATGGGGCCGGATTGGGGGCGGGGCCTTCCCTACCTGGCCCTCTATATAATTTTGCAAACCCGATTTGGCCCTCGGGCCAAAAAGTTTCCCCATCCCTGCTCTATAGGCCTACAGTTATCCTTTGATGAAAGGTGCAAGAGCATAAAATTATTCATTTCATTCATTTTTTTATCTACTGTAACATGAAAATTCAGTTCGATTTATACTGTTCTGAGAAATAGAAAATTGGGCAACTTACATGTGTGAAGTTAATTGTAATGAAGTTTATAAAAAAATCAAAAATAAAGCTTATCATACAATGCAAATATACTATTTTATATATATATAGTGACAGAGTCAGACCAGAAGGATATAGGAGAGTGCTGGAAGGCAGGTATATCAGCCTTAGGATGTGCAGGTCCTTGTTCCCTGGATAGCCAAACAAAGGCTACTCTAGACCAATCAAGACACCTGGGGCCAATTAAGAACCTTCTAGAAAGGAGTAGAAACAGCTAGCCTAATTGGGACACCTGAAGCCACTCAGGGACTGGCTGAATCCAGACAAAAACCTCCCAGTTAGTCAGGTGGGCTGTGGGTGTCAGGAGCTGAGAGAAGAAGTTGTGCTGTTGGTGAGACTGAGTGGCGGACAACATATCATACAGAAGGAAGGAGGCCCTGAGGTAAGGGTGAAGTGGGGTTTGAAGAAGCGGAGACTGCTGTGGGGAAGTAGCCCAGGGAATTGTATTGTGTTTTGTGCCTAAAAGGTCAGCCATCTTAGCTGATACTATTAGGGTCCCTGGGCTGGAGTCCGGAGAAGAGGGCGGGCCCGGGCTCCCCCCTTTTCCATCTTCCATACTGGCCTGTGATGAAGGTAACTCACTAGGTGGTGACTCTTGCCAATTATACTGAGAAAGGGAGGTCACTCTGGGGCCTAGATGAGTTTCTGAGGCCCCTAAATCTGCCAGGAAGTGCAGGACCCACAAGTACAGACTTGGAGCTTTGTCACAACTGGTGTCAGAGGTGGGATAAGAACCATCTAGTCACTCTCGCATTTTTCTCCTTGTTCCCCTGCATCCACTGAAGAGGGGCATGGTCAGTCATGAGGGTAAACTGTCTACCAAGCAGGTAGTATCGCAGTGTTTCCATGGCCCACTTACCGGCAAGGCATTCCCTCTCGACCACAGCATACTTCTGTTCCCTTGGGAGAAGTTTTCTACTCAGATAGAGGATTGGATGTTCTTCTTCCCTGACCATCTGGGATAGGACAGCCCCTAGTCCAACTTCAGATGCGTCTGTCTGCAAGATGAACTCCTTAGTGAAGTCTGGAGCTATAAGTACAGGGTCACTGCAAAGGGCTGTCCTTAGATCTGTAAATGCCCTCTCTGCTGTGTCTGTCCATTGCACCATCTCAGGTCCCCGAGCTTTTATGAGATCAGTCAGGGCACTTGCCCTGGTGGCAAAATGGGGAATAAAGCGTCGATAGTACCCCACTACCCCCAAAAATGCCCAGACTTGTTTCTTGCGAACCGGTCGGGGCCAGTTTTGGATGGCCTCTAGTTTATTGAGTTGGGGTTTCACTACCCCTCATCCCACAATGTAGCCCAGATATTTCGCCTCCATTAATCCTATGGCACACTTTTGCGGGGTTTGCGGTAAGGCCAGCACGCCTTAGGGTATCTAGTACAGCTTCAACCTTTTCCAGGTGGGTTTCCCAGTCTGCGGTATGAATAACCACATCATCCAGGTAGGCAGCTGCATAACTAGCATGGGGGCGCAATAGCTTATCCATAAGGCGCTGAAAGGTAGCTGGGGCCCCATGTAGACCGAATGGAAGGACTGTATATTGAAACAGTCCATCTGGGGTGGAGAAAGCGGTCTTCTCCTTTGCGTCTTCAGCAAGGGGGATCTGCCAGTACCCTTTAGTTAAGTCTAGAGTGGTCAGGAAGCGGGCATTTCCCAGTCGGTTCACTAACTCGTCTATCCGGGGTATAGGATATGCATCGAACTGGGACACCTCATTCAGCCGACGGAAATCATTGCAAAACCTTGTGGAGCCATCTGGTTTGGGTGCTAGCACGATCGGGCTAGACCACTGACTGTGAGACTCTTCAATTACCCCTAAGTCCAACATTTTCTTTACTTCCGCTCTGATTTCTTCTCTTTTGGCCGCTGGCACCCGGTAAGGCCTCATCGTTACCTTGGCCCCGGGGTTTGTAATGATGTGGTGATATATCTCAGTTGTTCGTCCTGGCCGAGATGAGAATACGTCTTGGTTCCAGTTGATCATCTCGACCACCTCCTCTCTTTGGGCTGGTGTTAAATCAGGAGACACCTTCTCCTGCTCGGGGTTTTTGTTCTCCTGTAATGGGTCCTTTTGAGCAACTACACACGCTTCTTGGGTACGCCAGGGTTTTAGAAGGTTGATGTGGTACACTTGTTCCTGTTTTCTACGTCCGGGTTGTCGTACCTTATAATTTGCCTCTCCTATAGATTCAACTATTTCATAGGGCCCCTGCCACCGGGCCAAGAGTTTACTCTCTGCTGTGGGTACTAACACCATTACTCGGTCTCCGGGTTGGAACTGCCGAACCTTTGCTTGACGGTTGTAGTGTGTTTGTTGGGCTTTCTGGGCCTTCTCCAGGTGCTCTCGCACTATAGGGGTGACTCGGGTTATACGATCTCTCATTTGTAATACATGTTCCACTATATTCTTCCCTGTATTAGGCTCCTCTTCCCAAATTTCCCTAGCTATATCTAGTATGTCCCGGGGGTGGCGACCATATAATAGCTCGAAGGGAGAGAATCCAGTGGAGGCTTGAGGAACTTCCCGGATGGCAAACATAAGGTAGTGCAACAGGGTATCCCAGTCTTTTCCATCCCTACTTACCACCTTTTTGATCATGGCTTTGAGGGTCCAGTTGAATCTCTCTACCAGGCCGTCGGTCTGCAAGTGGTAAACTGAGGTTCACAGAGTCTGGACATGGAGCAGAGAGCAGAGGTCCTTCATCAGCTTTGACATGAAAGGCGTTCCTTGGTCCGTTAGAATCTCTTTCGGTAGCCCAACTCGGGCAAAAATTTCCACCAATGCCTTTGCTATGGACTTGGAGGCTGTATTTCGTAGAGGAATGGCCTCTGGATACCTGGTTGCATAGTCCAAGATGACAAGCACATATTGGTGACCTCGAGTTGTCTTCTCTAGAGGCCCCACCAGGTCCATGGCCACCCACTCAGAAGGGATCTCAATTATTGGTAGAGGTATCAACGGAGCCCTTAGATGTGGTCGAGGGCTGTGCAACTGACACTCGGGACAGGAGGCGCAGTACCGCCGGACATCCTCATGTACTCCTGGCCAGAAGAATCTGCGCAAGATTTGCGCTTGGGTCTTTTCTACCCCCAAGTGTCCCCCAAAGAGGTGACTGTGGGCGAGACTTAGTATTGCCCTCTGATGTTTTTGGGGTACCAGGAGCTGGTTTACTACCTCTTCTTGTATTTGAACCACCCTGTACAGGAGGTTCTTCTTGATCATGAAATAGGGCGCTGGCCCTCGGGTCTTACCCTCCACGGGCTCCCCATCTATCTCAGCCACCTCTCTTCTGACATTATCATATCTGGGATCTTCTACCTGGTCTCGCCCGAAAGTCTCTCTTCCAGGACGTATCGACCCAAACTCTGAGGAACTGGTCTCTGCCCCCTCAGTCACTTCGGTGACATTAAGGTTGGGACTGGATTCTGCTTCCTCCTCCTCTCTGAGGGTCTCTTTCTCAGTTCTCTGTGCCCTTCGGCCTACCAAGGCCATGTTCTGACCCTGAAGCAGAATCCGAGCACACAAAGTCTTCGCTGCCCTTCTTTCTTTCCTGGTTTTTCGGCCCTTCCCAGGGGCAGAGAACAATTCGGGAGATATTTCAGCAAAGAAAGGAGGGTGATTTTCTGTTAGGGATGACTCCTTAACTTCAGAGCCTTCTCGTCTGTCCTCTCCCTCTGGTGGGAGCAAATTTCCATATCCTGGGAAATCCCTTCCAATGAGCACTGGGTATGGGAGTTTTGGGACCACTCCTGCTTTTACCCCAGTGATGGTTCCCTGGATTTCAATCCTTACTGGGATGACAGGATAATAGCTAACAGTCCCATGTACACAGGTTACTCCCGTACGCTTAGCCTGTATTAACTGGCTGCGTTTCACTAGTTTTCCTGAAATCAAGGTGACAGCACTACCTGAATCAATGAGTGCCATAGTTTCTACCCCATTCAGTTTCACTGGTTTTGTATATTGGTGTTGGGTGACTGCATTGATTGATTAGGGTGCATGGGTCTGCCCAATCCCCAAGGTTACACTGCATGGGCTCCTCAATGTTGGGACATTGTGCCGCTAGGTGTCCCCATTCTCCACATGCATAACATCTATAAGAGGCTTTAGTTGCTCCTTTGTCTCTTGGGTTAGAGGTCTTTACCCCATGGTTCCCCCCCTTCTGGGTTCCCGGCTGTTCTGTGGCCACTACCTTCTTCCACCTGGGGCTCCCCGGATGCTTGGTTATCTGGCCTTCCGGGGTCAGGCCCAGATACTTCTTTTGGGAGAGGGCTTCTCTGGGTAGTTGGGACAGCTCTCGGGCTGCAATCCATCTCTCTACCAATGTGATCACCCCATCATAGGTGGCAGGGTCATTCTGGCCCACCCATGCACGAAGATCTGGAGGCAATCCCCTCATATAGTGGTCTATGACCAAAGTTTCCAACATTTCCTCCGGGCTGCAAACCTCCGGTCGTAACCACTTCTGTGCGAGGTGGATAAGGTCGAATAATTGGGACCTCGGAGGCTTACCCTCCTTGTACTTCCACTCATGGTATCTCTGTGCCTGTACTGCTGTTGTTACCCCTGATCATGCCAGGATCTCTGCTTTCAGCTGAGGGTAGTCCATGGCAGCTTCAGCGGGCATGTCATGATAAGCTTTTTGTGCTTCTCCACATAAGAAGGGAGCGAGGATGCTAGCCCACTGATCCTGGGGCCAGGCCTCTCGCAAGGCAGCCCTTTCAAAGGAGAGGAGATAAGCCTCTATGTCTTCATTAGCTGTCATCTTTGGCAGACAACCAGCAGCCCTCCATACTCGTGACCCCTCAGATCCTTGGTTTTTAGTGGTGAGGACTTTCAGTTGTTCTACCACGTCCCGCAAGAGGGCTCGATCCTGAGAGGCCTGCTCCATCAATAATTGTTTAGTCTCTTGTTGTACCCGCAGGGACTCCTGTTGTGCCATAGCCTGGGCTCGGGTGGCCTCCTGCTGGGCTGCAGTGGCTTGCAACAGTGCTTTTATTATGTCCTCCATTGTGGTGAGAACACCCCAAACCTGGTGCACTTTTTTTTTTTGTCTGTTTGTTTTTTTGTTTTTAAACCTCTCCCTTTCTTCTGCCGCGCAGTGAACAGTAAGTCAGAAACTCCCACTCCCAACACCAGTTGTGACAAAGCTCCAAGTCTGTACTTGTGGGTCCTGCGTTTCCTGGCAGATTTAGGGGCCTCAGAAACTCATCTAGGCCCCAGAGTGACCTCCCTTTCTCAGTAAAATTGGCAAGAGTCACCATCTAGTGAGTTACCTTCATCACAGGCCAGTATGGAAGATGGAAAAGGGGGGAGCCTGGGCCCGCCCTCTTCTCCGGACTCCAGCCCAGGGACCCTAATAGTATCAGCTAAGATGGCTGACCTTTTAGGCACAAAACACAATACAATTCCCTGGGCTACTTCCCCACAGCAGTCTCCGCTTCTTCAAACCCCACTTCACCCTTACCTCAGGGCCTCCTTCCTTCTGTATGATATGTTGTCCGCCACTCAGTCTCACCAACAGCACAACTTCCTCTCTCAGCTCCTGACACCCACAGCTCACCTGACTAACTGGGAGGTTTTTGTCTGGATTCAGCCAGTCCCTGAGTGGCTTCAGGTGTCCCAATTAGGCTAGCTGTTTCTACTCCTTTCTAGAAGGTTCTTAATTGGCCCCAGGTGTCTTGATTGGTCTGGAGTAGCCTTTGTTTGGCTATCCAGGGAACAAGGACCTGCACATCCTAAGGCTGATATACCTGCCTTCCAGCACTCTCCTATATCCTTCTGGTCTGACTCCGTCACTATATATATATATATACACACACACGCACACACATACAGGCATGTCGCATCTTGCACGAGGGTTCCGTTCCTTGGTTACCGCGTAAGGCGGAAACCGCGTATAGCCAGAACCCATTGACTTCAACGGCGGGTGAAATCGCCCGCCCTACAGAAAGTTTTTAATTTCCCCCCGCTTTTTTTATTTTTTTTTTGGTCCGACCGCGTAAAGCAGAAATCACGTAAGTTAAGTGTGCCTAAGACGCGACATGCCTGTATATATAAAGTGAAAAAGTGTTAAGTTTCAGTATCTTAGAGCTCCCATTGCTAATAAAATTATAGAGTACTACACATATAAAATTTGCTTGAGGGTAACTAGTTTAATATAAAATGCATATGTAAATTACATGAGGAAATTATGTCAAAACAGGTTTACATGAAAAATGAATCGTGTTTGTCACAATAGGAGAGGCACAATGTCATTTACCATATGTCATGCTTTACAAAATCTCCCTTAGAAAATTTACTCCAAGTATTTGGCAAGTCTGAGCAATTTAGCAGTCCAATTTTATATATATGTACTTATACATTAAAAAATCATGTGCTCTCTGCATATGCACATGTATACACTCTTATCCTGGTCACTTTTAAGGCCTTCCATTTGACTTATATGTCTAAGTATTGTTATCTCACTATTTGGAGTATCCTCCAGATATTTCTTATACTCCTTTTATCTAAGTTAAAATTGGAAAGCCCTTTGAAATGAGAGAGAGAGAGAAAGTGTGGCAATGGGAGAAGAGGCATGGATGGGAGATTCAGGAAGAGAATGATGGTAATGGAAGGGAGAGGGTCTAGGGAGACAGCGGAATGGAAAAAAAAAACATGGTAGAGGGCTAGGCTGGGAGAGAATGGGAGGCATGGGTGAGTGAAATATCTATTGGTTACAAACCACAATGCTTTATTCCTACACTCATTTGTGCCCTCACTCTTATATGACTAACTCTGACACTTTTAAAGAAAAAAATATATCATAATGGTCATAACATATTTGCATCAATGGCAAACCTTGGCAAGCTTTTATCACTGCAGTTGCTTTAGTTTTCAAATCCACTTGCAGGTAGATAGCTGCATTTTGCAAATGCTTGAATACCCTTCAAAATCTTTAGCACAAAACTTGCAAGGGGAGATGTGTGTACTTCATTGCAAAGATTTTCCTGCATTATATAAATTCATCATCAAGTGGATACATTAGAATATATTAAGTGCACTCAGTCAGCTTGATTTGGGTGGAGTCCAGAGGAACCCATTTTTAAAGCAGCAGGCACAAAGACTGCAGTCTGAAAACATGTTTTACTAAAACATGATGTTAATAAACAATTTGATTTGTTCAAATATGTCGCTTATAAGGCTTTAAAGATTGAATACTTAACGGCTGATTGAGTTCAGCAGGTGAATTGAAACAGTTACATCGGACCATCATAGTCAAATGCAAAGTAAGAATTTACCTCTCCCTAAGTTATCTTATCAAATGCTGAGCACATATGGGCATAAAGTGCACATGCTACACAGGAATAGTCTAGGTAATTTTAATGCTAAATTAATTTGCTTCCATTTTCTTTTTTTTTTTAAAAAAAAAAAAACACCTTCTGCTTGTCTTCAGAGACAAATACACCTTCCCAGCTTAAATCTCCAATCTTGTCTCATATTTCTTTGTTTTTTTGCTCTGCAATCAGAACAATCCTTGATGCCCTGGTCAGCTCTGCATTCCATGTCCTATCTCTGTGACTTTTTCTACATTCCCTCCCAATACACCAAGCTAACACTCCTAAGGATGGAAGGTAAAATTCTGGTCCCACTAGGGTGACCAGATGTTCTGATTTTGTAGGGACAGTCCTGATATTTGGGGCTTTGTCTTATATAGGTGCCTATTACCCCCCCACCCCCAACCCGAATTTTCACCCTTGTTGTCTGGTCACCCTAGGTTCCATTGAAGTCCATGGCAAATCTTCCACTGAGTTCAGGTGGGCCAGGATTTCACCCTCATTTCTTCCACATTGCTCAAGAAATCAGTCATATGTTACCCTTTAGAAAAGTGCTCTGTGTCACTTACTCTTTTTCCCTGTCATTACCTGCCTTCTTGGCCTGCCTATTACATCATGAGCATTGGCCATCTTCAAGCTGTGTTTTCCACAGCCTTCAGCACACTGTGGGAGTTTAACAAATAACTACTACTAACTATGGTGATTTGGTACAAATTGGCCTACAAATTCACACCCACCTTCTCTACCTGCAGGCGTAGAATGCCTTCACTGGAGCTTTTCTCTCTGTCTTAGTCTGCTTTTTGTTTTTTTAAATTTAAATGCTAATAAAATATTTTGAGTTAAAATTAAATTAAAATGCAGAGCCCCCCAGATCAGCGGCCAGGACCCAGGCAGTGTGAGTGCTGCTGAAAATCAGCTCACGTGCCGTCATTGGCACCCGTGCCATAGGTTGCCTACCCCTGCTCTAGCTCTACAATAGCGCTGTGTGTGAGGCAATTGTGGGGTGAGTAGATATTCTCCCCTTTATGCCAAAGAAACAGTCCCCACATTAGCCCTGGGTAGGCTTTCTCAGGAAACTGTGGTGATAAGTCGTATAAGTCACCTGATTCTGACTCAGAACCAGGTGAAGCGTGTTCACATACATCCAGTGGCCCCAACACCCAACCCAGTGATATGAAGGGCCTGATATAACTACTCTGGTTACATCAATGCATTCTGGCCAGGTTCTGGGATATATTTTACCTCCCTAGTCCTCTGCAGTTCTTCCATAGAGAGCCTGATTACTTGGATGAAGTATATTTCACTGAGCTCAGAAACAGCTTTTTTAAATTTTTTCTTCAGATTCTTCCTCTATTGTAGGGTTTACTCAGTCTGTTCACATAAATTACAGATACATTCAAAGGAACACACAAATGGTGAAATCATGCATTTGACTTGATGTAGAAGTTCTCATTTTACTTCCCTGATTGCATTTCCATTTACCGCCAGAGGCCTCGGAATAATTTGCTATCCACTTGGCATGATTTAGAATACAAAAAGCTTTAGACCCTGGGATTGACAAAGAAAGGACAAGTGGGCAACTGTTCCCTAGATCTGTTTCTATCTCATTGAAACAAGAGTTCTGAAGAAAATTCAACAACCCAAATCTTCACAAGTGGGTAGTTAAAATACTGTAAATAGTCTCCCTCATAGATGCAGTCCTCACAAAAGGAACCTAAAAGTCTGGTCTACACTTGCATTTTTCTGCCATAGCAATGTGGGAAAAATATCACAACCGAAATCGAGATAGCTATGTCAGCAAAATTCAAAGGGCTTTTCTATACTTACATTTTATAGCGCTCTAACTTGCTGGCTCAGGGGTGTGAAAAGTCACCTCCGAGCACAGCAAGTCTGAACAATTTAAAGCACTAGTATGGATAGGCCAGCAACAGTACTTTGAAGTTTCCAGTGTAGCCATGCCCTTAGTGTATATGCAGTTACACCTGCAAAAAAAGTTCTTGCTTGTATAGCTTAATTCATTCAGAGAACTGGTATGAACTATACTGGAAAAAGTATTCTTGCCTATATAACCTGCATCTCCACTAGGATAGTTTGCCAGTATAGCACTACTGGCAAACTTTTTCAGTGTAGAAAAGGTCTCTGTTTCATGCAACGAGAAAAGAGCAGTTTGTCTGCCTTGGCCCTCTATTAAGCACTATTATACAAATTAGATTATGCAGGGTATTATGCTGGAAGGTGTTAATGACTGTCATCAATCACAGACCTGGTTACAGTTACTGGGTGTTCTAACCACACTTCTTTCGGATATATGTTTTACATTAGAAACACTACAGCACCACAGCTGAAGCACTGCAGCTGTGACACTGTAGTGTTGTAGTGTACTGTAGACACTTACTTGCAGAGACTGAAAGGTTGTTGTAAATCCACGTGACAGAGCGGAGTAGGCCCAGAGGCCCACTGCTCATAGCCTCAGGGTCCTGCCACACCCATGCCCAGAGGCCAGGTAAACAGGAAGTCACTCCTCCCCTTTAGAGTCCTACAAAATTTTGAAATTGCATTTCCTGTTTGCCTGACTTGGAGAGCTCACCTAGCAACTCTTGAGCACATCTAGCTGGATCCATGCTGCGGACATGCTTCTGCCTGGAGTATACAAGAGGTGTTGGATCTTCTGGGTCTGTGAGGAGAAGAGGTTCTGCAAGCACAGCTTCGATCCAACTGTTGAAATGTCAGTATCTATGAGCAGATCACTTGGGGCATGCATGGAGGAGAAGAGCTACAAAAGGAACCAGCCAAGGAGCTATGGCAGGCGTACCAAAAGGTAAAGAAAGCTAACAGTCACTCTGGTGCAGAGCCACAGACCTACTGCTTTTACAAAGAGCTGCATGGGGCAGAGACACCACTACCAACCCCAAGGGCTTTGTGGATACTTCAGAGGAGCCGAAGTCACAGGCTAAACAATGAGGAAGAGGACAAAATGGATGAGGAAGAGGAGGAGTATGGGGGACCGGCGACTGGGAGTCCAGTGGAATAGTGAGCCAGTACCTGGTTTTGACACCTGGGCAGTTCAGCCAATCCCTACAGTCCATCATGGGCAAGCCTGATACATGGGAAGGAACTTCTAAGAAGTATGATGTTTACTTAAAAATTACCTGAATGAACCCCCCAAATAGCAGGAAACATCTGTTGATTCACTCTTTTTTATTGATACTAGAAGAGGTAGTGAAATACCAATAAAGGTAAAATTGCTATGTGTACTATCTGTTGCCCCACTGCAGTTTGGAAACCCCACTGAGGCAAAAACATTCACTATGTCCTGCACATTGCCCTGAATCATAGTCTTTCATAGTACTATGCCATTAATGGCTTTGCACACTTGCGTTGCTACAGTCCCCAGGATGGATTTTCCAACTCCAAATTGATTCCTGACTGATTAGTATAACTGGGTATCGCAAGTGTCCAAAGACTGATTGCTCCTCATTTCTCCACTATCAGTGAAGATCTCATTTTGGTGTCACTATGCTGGAGGGCTGGGATGAGTATGGCACACAGATCCTGGAATGTGGCCTTGTGCATCCCAAAGTTCTGCAGCTACTGATCAACATCCCAAACCTGCATCACAATGAAATCATACCAGTCATTTCTCAAGTCCAGTGTTCTGCCATCTGCAGCTGCTCCGTGAATGCTGCCAGCAACTTCGAATTGTTTCTTTCTATGTCTCACAGCAATCTAGCCTCGAAGGAATCGTCGTGTTCCCCATGGATCCTCTGGAGGCTCTGCATATACCACAAGATCAAGCACCCCTTGCTCACATCACTCGCACAATAGTGCAGAGCTGTGCAGGATCCATGCCGGTGTCACAGATGGCAGACAATGATGAGGGATGTGCAGGGTTTGCGAGAATTTAAAAAGAGAGGCATGGAATATTATGGGATGCAGATGAAAACATCAGATGGAGAACACTGCATTTTGGGACATTGAACTCATGTTCCCAGTCACCCCTGCGTGACTCATTTTGACCCCATGAGGTCCCAAAACACCCTGCACTAGATGATGGTGAGTTGCACAGTGGGATAGCTATCCATGGTGCACTGGTCTCTGCATCAATGCAAGTGCTGCTAGGGAGGATGCATGCCACTGGCACAAGGAGTGTAGCGTGGCCACACAAAGCGATTTAATTACTGCAGCTTAAATATGCCAACATAACTTTATTTTGTAGTGTCAACACGCCCTGAGAGGCAGTAGCGAGGCTATCAGAAGACTTCTTCCATCAATGTCTACAACGGAGCTTAGGCCGGCTTAACTACATTACTAGGGTATAAATTGTTTCATAGCTCTGAGTGATGTAGTTAAGCTGACCTAATGTCCTAGTGTAGACCAGCCTTCAGGCAAAATGGAAGAAGCAATGAATCCTCTTTGTGAAGTGAAGTAACTGGTATACTGCTGATGGCACCAAGACACATAGTGAAGCTAAGTAGACCGAAGCCCTGTGTACCAAGGGCTTTCCCTGGGGCAGGTTGCAAATGCAGGGACTAGGGGATTGATTGGTTGCACCTTAGTAGGTCTATCTGTGAGAGCCAAAAAGCAAGAGAAGCAGTCATGAGTGCAGTCCTGGATAGAGGCCAAGAGGCAATTTTTCTTTTGGACACAATACACGCTGGAACAGCAAGGAAACTGCTGTTGTTAATTTCTATTATGTTCAGGGAAGTAGGTGCAGAAACAAGATTGCACCAAAGAAACACCTAAGCCATATCATCAGTTTCTTCTCCTAATAGAAACAACTGGCAAAGCGCTGAATAATGGTTAACCCTTCAAGCCAAATAAGAGAACAACATACTTTAGATATAAATATACATGGCAATCTGGTTTAACATAGTTGATTCTGGCTTCTTCTTGGCATTCCCAGAGGGGCTGCTGGGCAATTATCCTGCCTTGTTAAGGAAAGTATTGTGTTTTTTAACAGACTCCGCTCATGTCTCTCTTGTGCCATGTTTTTTATGTGTTTATTAGGAGGTGGCTTGAGCTATGACGCTTTCACTATGCTGATGGCAATGAAACTCCTTAATCTTTATCTCCTCTGGCCTAGCCAGTACTGTGAAGGGAATTAGTAATTGTCTGGATGAGTGTGAACTAGCTAAAGTGCAATCTTGATAAGTGTGATGGTGGTAGGTCAAGGAAGTCACCAGAAGGTATAGTGAGGGTTATATATGCCTCTTTAGTTGAGGATATATTTCCCAGCATTTGTTACTAAAGCTGACAGGCAGTGGGTATTTTTGGATCTCCAGTTGCTGTTAAAAAATCACATTGCTGCAGTGTAGAGGAAGGTAAATATTCCACCTTCACGTTGCAAGGATATTGTGACTCACCCCCCTCAGAAAACAGATTTTCTAATCCCTGGAAAATTCTGACATTTTGAATTTTTTTTTTCTGAATTGGAAATGTTACACATGCCCACGCAGTGGCAATTCTTTAAAAAATCAGTTTGCAGCCTTTTAGATAGTTCATTTTGATAATAGAGGATTGTTTTATTAGATAATGTGAAAACATATGTAGAGCATACCATTCAAAACAAAATAAAATGAAATGAAAAAATCAAACCAAAAATATTTTACCTTATCAGAATGAAATATTTCAACATTAGCTAAATGGGAAAAAAAAGTCTACATGATTTATTTTGACTTTCTTCCATTGCAAATTTCTTCAGAATTGAAACATTCCTTTGAAATATTTTTATTTTGTTGAAACTGGATTTTAGAACCATAAAAACCTGTTCAGCTGAGAAGTTTTTGGCCAGTGTTAATCATGATCATTTCTTTCAAAGGCAGAATTTCCTACTGTTAGGAATGCATTAACTTGTCAAGATCAGACGATAGCAACATTGTCTACAAGTGATTGCACCTTAAATCAATGTGAAAATGAAAGCCAGTACAGAATGTGGCAGCCTACTTGATGAGTATAGTGCCTCTCTGAGAGCACATGGATTTAAGGAGGTGGTTTCATCCTTATAAGTCCTAAACATCGTAGGTCCTGCCTGCTTGAAAGACTACATCTCTCCTCATGAATATGCTGTCCATAATATTCAGCCACATTCTCCCCATGGTCCCCTGAACTTTGGAATTTAATCTTCGCTTTATTGATCCAAAATTGCCCAGCTTTGTAGAACTTCAGGGCTCACTACAAGGTCCACCTATTTACACAAACTTTAGTGGAGCCAGGGCAGATGATTGTAGGAAGAAGAAACTATTGTTTGGACCTGATTTTACTGAAGTTGGTCGATTTATTTGGCTTGAAGATAAGCAGCAACTGACAGCTTTCTGAATTTTTGTTTTTTGACAAAAGTTCCTACAGCCCAGGATAATGCTGATATCTTTTGTGTGTGTGTGTGTGAGAGAGAGAGACAGAGAGAGAGAGAGAGTGCAAAAAGAGGGTAGAGAATGTGAAAGGACAGAGTGAGCAAGATTGTCCACAGGTTTAACACTTGCAACCAGCTTATACAGGAAATAACCAAGATTTTTTCTTCCTGTAGTATATTTCTAGTGTGTCCAGTCACTGACAAAAAAATTTATCCATCAAAGTGTCCTGTGGCACCTTAAAGACTCACTAATGTATTGAAGCATAAGCTTTCGTGGGCTAATACCCACTTTGTCAGATGCATGCAGTGGAAGACATGCATCCGACGAAGTGGGTATTAGCCCACGAAAGCTTATGCTTCAATACATTAGTGAGTCTTTAAGGTGCCACAGGACTCTTTGTCACTTGTGCAATTCTAGACTAACATGGCTATCTGTCTGATTCTATCCATCAAAGGAAGTTATGAGAATTATTGAGATTTTTCACTGATGCTGTACTCCAATATGAAAAAAAGCTTCAGCCACTTAAAAATATTTTAACTACCTTGAAACTGACATCTTTAACGGAACAATGCTTGTCAGTAGAAGAATATTGAAATAACTAGGTGCTTCCCAGGAGGAGAAAGATTCTATGGTACACATGAGATGAAGGATGATAACCTATAATAGATTCCATAACATATCCTTTTTTATGTTTATGTTTATGTAGCTGTAATCTTCCTATTCATTAATTAAATCAAAGTATGCACAAGTTAAGATGATTAACATAAGAAAAACAGTGTTCTCCCAACTTTTTATAGGTAAGAACAATCTGGGAATTTGAAATTGCTGTAAAAATATGCTAGAATACTTTTCTCCCTGCTGTGCACCCTGTGTAAAATTACACTAAAATAACCTTTATGTTAAAAAAACATTCATAAGATTGCAAAGTCAAGCACTTCAAATGTAGGATATGCCAGATTTAAGGATTCCTGTGCATCCTTAATTTGTCCTCCCCCATGCATATACATTTTGATAGTCTTTAATTGCATGATCAAATATTTTTCCACTGGACCCCTCCCTCATTCAGTGCACAGGATAGATGTGCTTACGTAAAGAACAGCTACTCAGTATTTTATTTTCTTGTTATTTAGTGTGTTGCTCCATGGCTTATTTACTGAGCCCTATCCAAACCCTGTTCTGAAGACAGAATTACTAATTTCCTCATGGGCTCTTTCTATGATACTCATTATTAAAGTGTCTAAGAGCTTCACAAATATTAATAAATTTAGTTGCACAATAGCCCTGTGAGATGAATGGGGAGTATTATCACCATTTTACAGATGGGCAACTGAGGCACAGCGATACTATGTAAAAATTTGCACTAATTTTGGGTGTCCAATTTGAGATGTGTAGCTTGTCAGAATTTAACAAGGGCAAAACAAAGTAATTTTCTCTAGTGTTGTCATTGGAAATGACTGATCTATTTTGGCTAACATTTTCCAAAATATTCAGCCTCAAGCAGATACCCAGCATGGAAAATTTCAGCATAAACAGTTAAAGTGTGGCAAACTTATGAGTAACTGAAATCAGGGTTTTATAATGTGAAATGTCAGGTAACATTTATAATAGGTAGTGTTATTGGCCAGACCTGTAATAAACAATCATAACACAAAATAAGGAGCATTTCAACACAAAAGTGTTTACTGCTGGATTTCTAAAATGGTTTAACATTTGTAAAGCTGACATTTCTGGCAAAGATGCAACTTATTCCAAATCCTGTGCAGTGCTTTAAGGTTGTTAGTTCACCAAACTTAAAAGACAAACTAACTGTTTTTCCTTGTGCACAGGTGATATGGAGTATCTTTCTGTTCTAGTAATAAATTGATTTAAAACTCTAAAAGCTTTTGGGTATCCATCTAGAAAATATAGATCCATTATGTCAGAGCCCTAGTCTTTCATTAAAAACAACTTTATATTAACATGACAGAGGAGATGTGCTGGAAACCAAACTCCAGCAATTCCTGTCAGTATAAATGAGTAGAGAGATCTTATTTTAGCAAACCTTTCCATTTTTTTTCTTTCATTGTGGTGACTTAACTGTTATCTTCAGGGGTTTTGCAGCTATCATGAAAATTGCTACCATTAATTCTTAACCAAACCCACTCTCATAAAAAATAAACTTCTAGGGTTTCCCAAGGCAAATTAGCTCACAGATGTGGATTAAAATGACATATGATTCATGACTTAACCACTAACTTTTCTCCCTGAGTCTGAATTGCTAGCATTTTATCACTATTAATTATCTCTGTAGAAAACTTTCCTTGATATAACAGTCTACCAATTTAGTAATCTAGGTCTCAAATGTCTAACTAATTAATAGCATATGGACAATATTTAATAGTCTTAAAGCAAGCCAACAGAGACATGCAAATATAGTCATCATCATTTTCTTCCATCTCTCCACCCCAAACAAAAATATCTAACTTGACTCTTACTAATGTTGTTTTGAGGTTTTTCTAAAAATTACTTAAAATGATGTTGCTTTAGAATTTTGTTCAATGGTGTAAAAAAAAATCATAAATTTAGCCTACAGAAAGTTAGCCATGGTTGTTGTCATTAGACTTCAATGACAGCTCTTTTGAGTGTATATGGAAACAGGAAATTAACCAGTCTAAGTCTTCTCTCAGAGACCCCACCATTCCTGATAAATGTCAGCAGGGTTTCCTGGATGATTGCTTGATATATAAATGCCAGATACATGTTGTAAATTACGGTTGAAACAATTTCTTTTAACAAGCACAGCCAACAATTGCTATAGGAAGCAAGCAAAACAAACAACTATGGTTATTACTTATTATATTTGTGGTGCGTTTCTTTTCCATAAAAGGTACTTGATTGCTCACATTAATGTCATAGACTGTTACAATACTTCTATTGTGTTTAGTGCCTGTGCACAATAAATAAAAATCAAGTATTCTTCTTTAGCAGATAACCACAGATATTCAGGTGCTCAATCTTGAAGTTGCTAAAAAAAGTTGAACTTCTCCTGACCTTAATGAGAATTTTGTGTGTGTAAGGACAGCAAGATCGGGTTCAATATGGAAATTTTTAAAAATATGACTTATTTTATATTCCATTGCCTTAAATAAGATGTGTTAAACTGACAATATGAGGCAACTAAATTATACTGCAGCATTTTTCCTTTGGAGGATATGATTAAATTCAAAATGATCTCGACAACCTGGAGAAATGGTGAGAAGTAAATGGGATGAAATTCAATAAGAAGCAATTCTTCCACTTTGCTCCATAATGATTAGGCCTCAAACTGGAGTATTCCAGTTCTGAGCACCACATTTCAGGAAAAATGTGGACAAAATCCAGAGAAGGCCAACAAAAAATATTAAAGGTCTAGAAAACATGAGCTATGAGGGCACATTGAAAAAAGTTGGGTTTGTTTAGGCTGGAGAAGAGAAGAGTGAATGGGTACATAAAAGGTTGTTACAAGGAGGAGGGAGAAGGTTAGACAAACATTTGTTAGGAATGGCCTAGATAATACTTAGTCCTGTCATGACTGCAGCAGACTGAACTAGATGACCTCTCGAGGTCCCTTCCAGTCCTATGATTCTATGATTTTTTTTTTCCTGTGGGCTCCAGGCATGAGACACATCTAGAAAAAATAAGAAATAAAATGAGAAGATTTTTTTCAAAGAACTTCATATTCATGAAGGTTTATATCAAGGCTTAACTGAAATTAGGCTATTTTAAATAATATACTCTATTTTTGTTTTATATGTTTTCAGAATTATTTTTATTAAAAAAATCATGTCACTGTGTTTCCCTCATCTTTATTCATGCCCATTATTGCATATTTTTAGAAAATATTTTATTTAAAAAGTTGATTGGCTTGCTTGCTGAAACAGGGACATTTAAGCAAATATTTTAGAATAGTCATGGAAAGTACATATTAAATTCTTAATAATGTGTGTTCCCCTCAGAAATCAGACTCAAAATTTATATGGACCTGACCCTAAAGCAGATTGAAGTTATTGGAAAGACTTCCACTGAATTCAGTGGGTTTTGGATCAAGACTCACAATCCAGGAAGAGATATTTGCCATTTGACGTACCCTTAAGTCAAAACATCAGCTGCAATTCAAAATCGGACCTAACTATTCCAAACAATTTTCACAGTACATTTGCAGAAAAGGTTGATGAAATAATTTCAGAAAAATAAACTTGCAGTCCATTTGCAATGGACCATTTGCAAACAGGATAAAATAGCTAAATTTGACCTGCTACAGTTGTGACAATTTGCCCTACAAATGTATCCTAATTTTGAATTCAAATATAAAAAGTGAGTAAAACTTTTTAAGGTATAACTGTAATTTATAACAACAAATGTTGATGGGTGCAAAAGTGAAACAAACTGAATTAGTCCAAACAAAAAGGCCTACTGACACAATTCAAGGACTGTGTTAAGAAGAGAAGTGCAGGATCAAAATTAGTGCATTGGTAATTAGATTTAATTGGTAGACAAAATAATGAGGGGATTGTGACTTTGCACTCAATATGATTTTATGAAAATATGCTAATAGGTATGAATATAATGTAACTGGAATATGTTTCATGCACAAGGTCTCTTGTAAGGTATCATTACAAAGCTTATAATCTACTGAGTGTGGTCATCCTATTTGTATAAATGTATCATTCTTTTATCCAAAACTAGAAATATGAAATATAACTCTTAGGTCCTATTGTAATTATGGAAAGGGTGGGCCGTTAATGGTGGTTTGGAATCTTGATGGCTCCCATTAACCACAACAATTGGTTGTAGATGACTCTGTTTACTTGTAAGTCTTTCTGAATAGGTGTGCCAGCAAGTGGGTAAAGAAGTCTTACAATGATACGTGATTATGTCACCTGAACTGGAATACATCTTTTCCATTTAGAAGAAGGGGTGGGAACAAAGACAGATTGACAGACAGAGACAAAGGATTCCTGCCTTGTGCAAAAGATATCTAAGGGGGTTGAACAGAACAAAGGGGATTGCAGCCATAAAAAAGTCCCCTAGCTACCACCTGAGCTGGAACAAGGACTGTACCAGGGGAAAGGATTGTGGCCAGACTAGGAAGGTGTCCAGTCTGTGAAAGAAGCTTATTGAAACATCTCTGAGGGTGAGATTTTATTTGTGTTAGGTTTTCTTACTGTATTAGGCTTAGACTTGTTTTTTTATTCTATTTTGCTTGGTAATTCATTTTGTTCTATCTGTTATTACTTGGAACCACTTAAACCCTACTTTTTGTATTTATTAAAATCACTTTTTTTACTTGTTAATTAACCTAGTGTATGTATTAATACCTGTGGGGAAAGAGGGGGACCACTGTGCATATCTCTCTATCAGTGTTACAGAGGGCAAACAATGTATGAGTTTACCCTGTATAAACTTTATAGAGGGTAAAACAGATTTATTTGGGGTTTGGACTCCATTGGGAGTTGCGTATCTGAGTGGTGGAGACAGGAGCACTTCTTAAGCTGTTTTCAGTTAAGCCTGAATCTTGTGAGGGACATGGTTCAGATTTGGATCTATGTTTGTAGCAGGCAAGCGTGTCTGTTTCAAATCAAGCAGGGGACTGAAGCTCCAAGTTGGCAGGGAAAACAGTCTCAGAAGTAGTCTAGGCACATCAGACAGCAATCCCAAAGGGGTTTCTGTTATTCAACCCGTCACAGGGATGCTCTGTTCCATCCATCACTCCATTTTGGGAATCCTTAAAGAAAGAGACTTTAGGGAAGAAAAAATGGCTACTGGAGGTAGCTTCACAATCATGGTTACCACCCACCAATCTTTTGGGACTCTTGGTTTTTTTAATATGCTGATCCTGAAACATATCCTGACCAGACTGGCCCAGGGATAGGGTCTCAGATAACATTTCCACCTCTACCGGCTCTGGCTGAATCCAGCACAGTTGTGGGACTTCACTCAGCTGCTAGTATGTATTTTTTCTTCCCTATTTTATTTATTTTTTTACCATCCTTCTCCTTTTGCTTTCTGTTTGATCAGCATCTGGTTGCCCAAGAGTACATATTTTGCAACACTGCTTTGAGTCTGTGTCCAAAGAGGCAGCTAAAAGCAATGTCATAAACAGCAACCCGATTGGGATACAAGTTTGCCAGATATTAAAATTGCTGTGGGGCTGTGTTTTTGCAGCAGTGATGTCACAGCTGAAAGTCAACACCAGAGATAGAAACTGCAGCTCCAATCTTTATTGTTCTTTTCTCAGTCTTTTTTGTCATCTTATGAAACAGGATCAGACTTTAATACCAGTTGCAATAACAAGAATTTCAGCCCATATCAGCTATCTTCTCATTTTCACAGAAAAAATAACTATTTAAAGGACTGTCAAAGAAGGTGTTTTTTTTGTTTTTATGTTTTTTTGTTTTTTTTTTCTCTACAGCTAAAGAGAAAGGGAACAAGAAATGTTGGTAAAATGAAAGCATTATTCAATACTTGGCTTCATATACTTTCACCCCCTTCTCCCTTTCTTTTCTATATCTTTACTAAAGGATTTTATAAAATCCAAGAGTGTTTGACATGGTACTAAGTAGGCTGAGGTCTCTGTATACCAAATCCCAAACCTTGTTTAAAACTTCCTTAATGTTGGACTGGATTTTGTTGATATCTTTGAGTCTTTGGGCCCATATGTTCCATCTAAACTAATAGTAAATCCATAGTATTAGGAAGAGGATCTGGTGAGATTTTGTCATCTTATTTACATATTTGTAGTATTAACATAGGATACCTGCTTATACAAAGTGTTCTACAGGTAGTCCTTTTACATGGCCATCATACCCACCATAACTTTGATGACCATCACCACCAGATGAATTACTGAAAAATAAATATTCCAATATGTTGAACGATAATCTACTAATGCCCTAAGGAGCCCTAGCTCCACAGTATGCAATTTCTCACTCTACATCTCAAATTTGTGAGAGGTGCCATCTTTGTAAATAACTGCCTCATACTGACATCTTCTTCTTGCTTTAGGACAGTCAGGAAGAGTGTAATCTATGTGGAGATTGGAAGGTGAGGCCTTGTGTGAAACTGTCAACAGTTTAATGTTAGAGCATGTTCGTCACCTCCTCTTTATTCCTATAATTTGTGAATATCTGCATATAATTAATATCTCCCATCGATTCTCGAGATTGATCAATTAGTCCCAAGTAAAAATAATTAATGGTAGTCCAAAGGACAGAGAAATTCTTTGTGAAGATATAGGTACAAAATCTAAAGTTACTAATGATTTGCTTCTGCCTAACCCTGAGAGATGATATTAAATACCATTATTCTAGAGGGAGAAGGGCTGGCTTTATAGAGAAGATTTGAGATGGAATAGAATAGAAATTGGGACTGATTTCCTTGTTAAATTCCCCTGCAATCTATAGATTTAACACATGGGACTCCATGAATCCAATGGAATTATTTATGTCAGCATCTACCCACTGTGAGCAAGTGGATAATATGTGGCTCATGATTATCATGATGGCTACTTTCAGGTAATTAAATTAATAATCTTTAGGCTTCTAAACCTATACTCTATTACATATTACTCTATAAGCTTCTGAACTATATGCTTAAGACAGGGCAAACCTCAGACGATGAAATTAAATCTATAAATAGAAAACACAACTCAGACTCAGTTAAGGTCTAATATGTCCTCCATCATATCTGAGAACGAGTTTGAATTGTTTTGTATTAAGAAAGTAAACCTGGCTGAGCGCAGACAGGTTGATAAATACTATAATAAAATGTAAGACAACATTTAGCATAAAAAGGGAACATACTCATAAAACTGGAGTTTATGAACAACAAAGTCATAATAAACTATATTCCAGATTTCTGGGCCACTAAAACCACACTGATATCTTACCAGGGAAAAAACTGAAAAACAACAGTAACAACAAAAAACCCAGAATACACCATATCAACAGATCTTACAGAACACAAAACACAGAGGCAACATCATATATTAAAATGCTATGAAGATTATGATGGTGATAAGCAAAAAAAGGATAATATTGTCTAGGATTTTTGGAGTCTTTCCACCCACATACACGTTCTGTATATGTATTAAAAAATGCAAGCATCTGGCATACCAGATGGTTTATATCTGTGACATCTAAAGAAAAAACAAAGCACAAAGACCAAAAAGACATGCTATTAGCAGTACCAGAAGCATAGTATTCAAATAATGATTTTTCCTTTTTGTCTGTACAGTAGATTAATGATACAATTCACCAAAAAGAATCTGAAAAAGTTTCATTATTTTTGCAGAAAACAGACTGAATGTTAATACTTTGCTGCTCCCAAACACATTTCTTTTTCCTGTGGCATTGAGATTAAGGGACACATTTGTTTTATAAGGAAATAGTGGTAACAGGCCATTCTAATGTAGGCTGGAAAAGCACAACCATCCTCCATCCTGAGCAAATTCTGCCACACTGCATATGAATCACTAGAAGTCCCAAAGAACATTCAAAACACTACTAGGATAGCATATCCTTGTCTTTCCTGATTGGTGAAAGTGAGGCGAGAACAGCTGAGTTCACCAGTAATGACCAGTAATTTAGTATTTGATTCTAAAACCCACTAGAAAATCGTAAGCAACTTCTTGTCCCTCAAATCTACAAGCAGTCAAACCAAAGCAGAGTAAAAGAGATAAGGGGAGAAATGATAAATTACAGCTATATAACAATAAAGGGAAAGAGATGTAGGAAGAACAAAGATATGTGAGTATTTTGAGTCTGTTGGCAGGCAACCCTAGCTACCAAAGCTCTGAGAACTGCAATACCAAGAAAAACCTGCAGGAGACTCCTACCATCTACGCAGTGGAATTGTACGTTAGTGTTTGGGTGGGAGCATGAATGATCTGTGACTTCATAGTATCAAACAGACAGCAATATATGTTTTGGAATAAGTACCTGACATATTGTCCATTTATTGGTGTTCGGTTCTCTAGCACCACATTACAATAGGGGAACCTACCATGTTGAAGCAATGGTTAACCATCCACTAGCTTAAAATATTATTTCACAAGAGAGTGAATCAAAAATGAATGCCAATGCAAAAGGATAAGAAGCTTCAAAACTGTATTCAAACTAGCACCAGAATAACCCATTATAAGAAAAACAGAGACTAAAACTAAAATAGTAAAAGACAAAGTAAAGGTGCTATATTATGTTAACTACTGTAGCAAGCATGAATTAAAATAATAAGAGATGAGGATTCCTTCTGGGGCAAAGGAGCCAGATAACAGAAATTTACTACATTCCTACCCTGCTATTTACTTGCTACTAAGCTTCTAATAGGTAAATATCTGTCTTTGAAGAATTTTTCTCAGCAGATAAGAGGAAAAAGAACATTAGCATGTATGACATGAACAATGGGAAGACCGTAGGAAATATTTTTATAAGGATTGGGAGTACCCAGTCCTGTAAAGCATGTTTTAAAATTCTGTAGTGTATGTTCTGTATAGTATATACGAGTTTTAATGAATATGTTGGATCACAACCTAGTTTTGTGTGGCAAGTTTTAGTGAGGAATAGTCTATTATATTTTCCTTGCTATCAATAAGACTTTGGGCTATGTCGACACCTCTCCACTGTTCATATTACAAGAGTGTGGATAGCAGTTTGCGTCTACACTGTAACTCCTCCATGTGAACACTGGATGTGAAATAAAAGGTTCCTAGTTTGTATTAATGTATAGATTTCACTCCCTGGGCCTCTTAAGGATTCCCCTCCTAGTTCCAGTCCCTTGAGATGTGCTGAACTAGTGGTGTGATCTTATCTTCCTTATTCCTGCAGAAAACTCTTCTTTGTCTAATGCCTTGCATGCTATTTTAAAAATGTTCTTACACAACTAAATACAGATCATTAGGTCATTCAAATGCTTTGTAAGCATTATTTTAAAAGAATCCTTGTTAGGTTGTGACATTTGTTGGTACTCTGTGAAACTGGATTTGGAGAAGCAGAAGTGTTTTCCAATATAATTATACCATCTTCAATCTCTATTTATGTGTCTAGATTCTTCTGCAATACCCACCATCACAGTATCTGAGCAAGATACACATTTTAAAGAATAGAATGAACTATTCCTATCTGTCATCCTTGTATTTAGGGATAATCTGGTTGCTTTCATTATAAGGGATTTTAATTTTTGTTTTACTGGAAAAAAAGTTCATATGGGAAAGCTAAATTGAAGAGATGAATTTTAAAATTAGTTCTGAAAATGGAGAGAACTCTTCATGAGGCTGAAAGATTTTTCAACTGATTTTTTGGGAAAAAATTAAGATTTGGTGACAATGGCAGATTTCACAAAATCATGTGAATTTTGCCAAATTGCTTCAGTCTGGGGGGAAAAAAACCTGGGAGAGCATGACAGGGAGCAAAAGGCTTTTTATAGTTGAAATGTAATTTTGACATCTTCAAAATGAAATATTTAGCTTTTTTATTTATAATGACTTTTGTTTTCGAAATTGCCTTTAATTTTACTTAAAAAGTTAACATTAAAAATAATCAAAATCAAAATGAAATATTTCACCAAGGATCAACTGAAATATTTAGTTCTACTGACATGAAACTATTTTCTACTCTTCCAATTGCAAATTTTGAAAAGAAAAAGAAAAAAAGAAAAAAGATTTTTGTTCAGCTCAATTTTTTTTAATGATTATTTTGAAATTGAAAGCAAGCCAAAAAAATCCATTATTTGCCCTTCTCCACTCTTCATTTATCTTCTTCCAGTGAGTTTTACAGTTTTGGGCTGCATCTTAAGAAACTTCTGTCTCCTGAGCTCACAAATCTTTTCCTACTGGTCAACCTATTTGTTGCTGAAGTTGAACCATAATCAGTCATGCCATTGGAGGATATGAGACCAACTCCTATCGGATCCATCTCTTTGCCTCTGCTATTTTTTTTTGTACAGTGCCTACCTCAATGGGGACCAAATCTGAGTTAGGACCTGAAGTTGCTACAATAATCCTAATAATAATAATATATCTGTATCTAGGAATCTCCATTAATGCCTTCTAAAAGCTTCTTCTCCATTTCAGAATCCAGTTCTAAATATGCCAACAGACTCTGAAGATCATCCAGCCCATCCCCCCTAGATTATGTGTGTCTTACTCTCCTGATCATGCCATAGTTTCCAGACTTTTGTCTTCCTTTCCTTTTGTCTGTCTACCTGTCTGTTTTTATAAGATCCTGTATGATCTAGAAAAGAGTACAGGAGATAGGGATATGGGGATCATAGCAGATCAAAGCTAAATATGAGTAAACAATGTAATACTGTTTCAAAAAAAAAAGGCAAACATCATTTATATTAACAGGAGTATTAACAGGGATGTATTAACAGGAGTTGTAAGCAAGACATGAGAAGTAATTCTTCCGGTCTACTCCATGCTGATTAGACCTCAACTGGAGTACTGTGTTCAGTTCTGGGAGCCACATTTCAGGAAAATAATTGGACAAACTGGAGAAAGTCCAAAGGAGAGCAACAAAAATTATTAAAGGTCTAGAAAACATGAACTAAGGGATGATTGAAAAAAATGGGTTTGTTTAATCTGTAGAAGAGAAGACTGAGAGGAGACATGATAATAGTTCTCAAGTATTAAAAAAAGTTGTTTCAAGGAAGGGGGGAGAAAAAATATTCTCATTAGTCTATGAATTATATTAAATTGCAGCAAGAGCAGTTAGGTTGGACATTAGGAAAAACTTCACAACTGTCAGGATGGGTAAGCACTGGAATAAATTGCCTCAGCTGATTGTGGAATTTCCATCACTGAAGATTCTTAAGAGCGGGTAAGACAAACACCTGTTAGGAATGACTTATATATAATACTTAATGCAGGGGACTGGACTAGATGACCTCTCAAGGTCTCTTCCAGTCCTATGATTCTATTATGCTATGTACTGTAACTCACAGTCTAATTGCAACTGTCATGTATGTAAATATATATGAGCCACACATGATTGTGGGCAGTTTTGAGATACTTCTATAAGAAAAACACAACAAAAATATTTTTATTGAATTTATCCTCTTCGCTGCCTCTTCTGCAATCTATTTGCATAATAAAGTATAGCATAAGTTTTCTACATTACCGGAAGTTCCATTCCAAGGACAGACACACCCTCTCAGTAACTGGGATGAGATTTATTCACATAATGAACTTTTGAATCTTGTGGCTTCTTCTGATGCTTTATATGGGCTTGGATTTCTTTCTAGTTTTCTTCCTGTTGTTTTCTCTGCAATATTTGCAAATTCAGTCTGCTATGTGAATTTCTAGCTTCCAATATTGATGCTCACTCTGGTATTTGTTTTTTGCCACCTTCTTATAAGCTTCCACATTCAATCAGATCAACAGAGACCTGTCTAGAAATCTGTCAGACTGATCCATGATAATGAAGTAAATTTATTTTACTATTCTATGGCAAAAGCCTTAGCAAGACCAACTAAATGTATCCTGAATGCTGCATGAAATATGATACTTTCATAAAAATCCCAGTATCTCTTATTCAGTAATTAGTTAATCTGGCAAGACTTGCTGCAGTAGAAATGGGACAGTAACTTGAATTCAGTGGGCATTTTGAACCTAATATTTGCATCAGATATTTGTATTTGTTTATTTCCTCAACTCATGATAGTTAGAGGGACTATTCTGCAAATTAGTCTGGTTCAGAGGAAAAAAGCAGTTGTAATAATAGCTTGTTTAGCTAAAGAATCTGAGCTATTTGTAGTATTATGTTCGAACAATTAAAGCTTATGTTTATTTCAGAATAGAAATTCAATTATCTATACCGTATTACCAACGAGAATATTTTGGTTCTTCAGTAGTAAAGAAAAACATATAAATTTGAATTAAAAAATACAGTGGGGGAATAAACCAATAAACTGGCAATGACATAATTCCTAGTAAAGCATAGCACATGATAAAGAATGGCATATTCATAAAAGTATGAATATGCAGAGAATCTGGCTCACAGCAATAATAACGAACTGTTGTTACCATTTTACAACTGTTTGTCTCTGTGTGAAACATTTTGGCAAACTCATGCAGTGCCAGGTGCCACTTAGCGCATGTGATACCCAGTCCCAGTCAATCCACCTCCTCCACCATTAGTTCTTCGTACATCTAAGCCAACCCACCCCCTACTTCTGCTCTTCTTACCACTCATACTTGCTGTCCTTACGTATATACCTCTCTTTTCCAGCACTGTTGGCTCTGCCACTGGATTACACAGGATATTAGGGACAGAGCAAGCATTAGAATGCAAAAGTTCCTACCTAAGTCTTTTGCTTCAGACAACACTCCCTTTATCGCAGGTGTGGGGACACTTTTGGCCCGAGGGCCACATATGGGTTCAAAATTATGTGGCGGGCCGGGTAGGGAAGGCTGTGCCTCCCCAGACAGACTGGCCCCACTCCCATCTGACCCCCACCCACTTCCCACCCCCTGCCCCCACAGAACACCTGACTCATCCAACCCCCCTCCCATTTCTGGTCCCCTGATTGCCCCCTCTGGAGACCCACCACTCTAACTGTCCCCCAGGACCCCTTTCTAAGCTCCCCTGCTCTTTGTCTCCTGACTACCCGCTCCAGAGACCCCAGGCCCCTAACCACCCTCCCAAGACTCCATCCCCTATCAACACCCCCTGCTCCCTGTCCCCTGACTGCCCTTACCCCTAGCCACACCCCCACCCCCAGACAGGCCCCCTTGGACTCCTATGCCCTATCCAATGCCCCTGTCCTCTGACCAACCTCCGAGATCCCTCTGCATCTTATCCAACCCTGGCCCTGACCCTGACCCCGGCCCAGCCCCCTTACCTCTCCACCGCTCAGAGCAACGTGTATGGCCCAAAGCCAGACATGCTGCCACGCCGATCCTGTGGAGCGCACAGCCCCGCCCTCTACACTGCTGCTCACACAGCGCGCCGAGGCTGCGGGAAATCGGATAGCGGGGGAGGGGCCGGAGCAGCCTCCCCAGCCGGGGTTCAGGGGCCAGTTAGGAGGAGCCCGTGGGCTGGATCCAGCCCGCAGACTGTAGTTTGGCCACCCCTGCTTTATCATCTGCTATCTCTGCGCACCTTGGTGGTCAGACAGAGATACAGTTTCAGTTCTAACTCTAAAATATCCTTCTTCTATGTGTTTGTCAGGCCCTTAACAAATTATTTTAATGTAGTTTTTGCCATTTAATGGCTTAAAAGCCCAGACAGTTTAAATGACATCTTGAGTTATTATACCAGCCAGACAGCTTTTAGATATGGAAAATTGGCCAAAAATTCTAGACAGCATAATGAAGTGGAGAGACTCAAAAAAGGAGAAGGACAAAAAGATGAGGAAATGTTATTTAGCTCTCAGAGAGGGCTGATTTGTTCCTTATAAGTTAGGATAAATCATTAAAGTCCTGAATCATATGCTCAATGTCAGTCATATTTTTAAAAATGACCTTTTATATTGCTCTCATCATGCATGAGAAACTCCACACTTGTGACAGTGACTTTAATTTTTGTACCCTTTATTTGGTCTATTTCAAATCTACATTTGGAAGAGTTGGATGACTTCTGTGAACGTTTAAATATTTGTTCCATTTCTCCCCCAAATTTTCAAAGGTCGCTTAAAAATTAACGTGAAGATTGCAATGTATGTTTAGAGCTCAGTCACATTGTACCTTTCAATTGTATCTTCTTGGGATTCTTGCTGCACTGGAGTGATGTGGGAGTACAAAAGAATGAGTACTTGGTCTGAACACAAGGCTGAGACACAAGAACGACTGGGTTCCAAATTGCAGGTATAATAATATGTGGCTTTGGGAAAGTCAGTTAGGGCCATATTGTCAAAGTATTTAAGTGCCTAAATATTCAAATAGGTGCCTAGTGGGATTTTCTATTGTGTCTAAGCAGTTTAGATATCTAATTTCTATTGATTTCAATTAGAAATAGATGCCTAACTGTCTTATATGCTTTTGTGAATTCCATTAGGTATGTATCTGCATTTTTAGGTGTCTAAACACCTTTGAAAACTTGGTCCTTCATCCAAAACATCTAAATTCAGGTTTTTAAAGGTACTCATATTAAAGTACCCATGGTAACGTAATTAGGAACTGCCAGTATTCAGCACTCTGAAAATAATCATACCACTCTTACACAGGTACCTAAGTGTGAAATTTGATACCAATATGAAACAGACAAATTTGAAAACTCTAACCTTAACTGTCATGCCACGCTTTCCCTACATGTAAAAAGTGAATGATCCTAGCTTACAATCCCTCACTCACAGGGGTGTTATGGGGGCCAAATAGTGTTTTAAAATTTCTTTGAGATTACCAGTTTTTTTAAAAATACATAGGAAGCACCTTTCCACGTATGTTTTACACTCACTTAAAAAACCCTATAAAACTACATCTAAACAAAAACCCTGACTAAATTATGTAAAGTCAAAGTGTATTCATTCATTTGAATACAGAGATAAATAACCACTTGCCCTCATGCATGCTTTCAAGCATTAACCATATAAATTAAAAAGGATCAGGATTACATCGGAGCAAGGCTATTTTAAATAACTTTTACAGGAGCAATAATGTGTACTCCATATGCAATTAAACTCCCAGCCCCTCAAAAATCTATTGTACAAGCTATTTTTTGTGCTTGATGTTTAGTTGAGATTCCACTATGGGGAGAAGGCAGCCTGAATGCTTCACAAGGCATAGTGACACAATCTAAATTTCAACTTTATTTTTTATTATTGTCTCAACATGTCTGTTCATTTGTTCATTTGTAATACTGAAATGAACTATAATTAGAACAAATTGTTAAATTCACTTAATTAATTCACTCAATTAAGACCTAAGAAGTTATTATGGAATTAATACTTGGTTTGATTTAATCTAAAAAATCACACATTAATTCATGCACAATTGCAGTTCTAGTAACTTCTAGTCGACATCATATCAGACATATTTGTTTATTGTTTGTTTATTGCTTCTCTTCTCTTCCACCTACATTATTTCTTTCATAAAAAGTCATAAGTCACATTGTTCCAGCTTTTGTAATCTGCTATATTTGTAATTTGTAATTTGTAATTATTGCACATTCTTTCTTCTGGCCATCAGAAACATTACTAGCATGCAAAAATATAGTTTTCTGATGGTAACATTTGGCAAATTATTGCATGGTATCCTGGGAAGTTAATGTTAAAAAATATGTTGTTCCTCTGAACTTTCCCAGTCATTCTAATATTGATTCAGGTAGTGGGATTTCCATCTATATATGTTTTGTTACACAAACTATGTGACTTACTAAGGGCTTGTCTTCACTATGCGCGGCAGCAATTGGTCTTTTGGGGATTGATTTATTGTGTCTCATCAGGATGCGATAAATCGATCGCCAGCGCTGCCCCCATCGACTCTGGAACTCCAGCTCACCAAAAGGCGTAAGCTGGAGTCGATGGGGGAGCGCGCCGCTGACTGCCGCCATCGTAAGGACGGCAGGTAAGTCGGCTGTAGAGATGCCGACTTCAGCTACGTTATTAACGTAGCTGAAGTTGTGTATCTACAGCCGATCCCCAGCCCTAGTGAAGACCAGCCCTAAGTCTTCCCTACAGAAACCCTGACATTGTTTAGCCACAGAGACACTACCATGCTGACAGCTGAAGAGGAGCTGTATTAGGCCATACTTAACAGATAATGTGATTCATCTTCTATAGAAGTCACACACTTCTCAAGTCCGTATCTGCTTGACAATTTGAGCCCATATGAAGCAGCCTGAATCTCAAAGGGATTCTATAGGCTGCATGATTTTTGTATAGTCTCCAGGACTTGTTTTAGAATAAGATCTCCTATGCTTTGGAGTCTTTATATCAAACAAGCTCCTGACTATCTATTTGGGTCATTTTGGTCTGTAATGGACTTATTCTCTCTGGCTAAAGTGCCCTAAAGTGCGAGGATGCTGCAAACGTTAATTTATAACTGTACAATTTATTTATAAGGGAAAATCATATAACATGGGAAAAATGGAATACAAAAATGCAATAATAAATCTTATCTAGTCAATATGTCCATGTAATTAGAAAGCATTTTGAGAGGGCAGTTAAAGATAGATATGACATTTCCAGGCACCAATTCTGAACAACCACAGTGTGAAGGAGCTGACAATGCATGCTCAAGATGTGTCAGAGATAAGGATGATCCATTCACAAAGTTTTCATTTGGTCTTAGATTTATTTGTCTCCTCTGCTCAGGTTCTTATTCCACTCTCATTGACGGAGGGCATTTTTAGGAATCTGTCAGGTATTCAAGACACTGTCAATTTTTCAGTGATCAATTGACTATCAATTATTTTGCTTATTGCTGAAGAGGAAACCTGTAAGGCCTTTGTACCAGCCTTAGCACAACTAAGGCAAAGCTGAGGAGAGAGGGGGGTAATCACAAGGAGTGGGCCTGACTGTGTCTGCTGTGATATACGGTAAGAGTCTTTGAAAAACAGCATGTCTATCTGCATTTGATGGGTGTGTTGGGGCCCATGAGACTGCAGACTCTTCAAAAACACATTTGTATAACTAGCTGCTTAAAAAGTGCTTACTTTTTTTTTTTCTTTGATTGCCATGTTGATTGTAGCAACTAATAACAAAAAAGCGGTAGACAGGTCTGAGGAATTTAGATTTGATTTTCTGGACATCTCTCGGAATCCACAGTGACAGGCAGACAGCTGGCCACTTGAAACTTGTCATCTGATCACTCAAGACCCTTCCAGACTATAGATATCATTGCTTGGGGGATCTCTATAACCTATTGTGTTTGTATATGCTTGAGACCAAATAAAGCAGAGAATTTGAGGGAAGGCATTCTGGTGAGACTGCTGGACACTAATAAAGAGGCTTTAAGTGAAAGGACTTGGTTTTGATTTCTTTGTGTCAGTCATTTAGCAGACAGAAATGTTGTGTCTCCCTTGGTTTGTCCTGATACCACTTTGCGGAGAGTAAAGTTACTTAGAGCTTTGGGTTTGTGGAATCCTAGGTAACACCATCACCATGATATCTAGAGGACATATGATTAGCTTAATATCTGCCCGGCCATCCCACTTGGTATAATCATAGATACTCTATTCTTTTGCGGAATATCAGTTGATCCCAACTGCTCCAAACATGCTTCTGAAATAAAGACTCTAATTCTATCAAACATTAATTTTCACTCTTATTGTATTTTTCCACCTCTCATTACCCCTCTGATCTGGATGCTTCAGATCTATTCAACACACAATTATGCTCACCAAGTTTACAATAAAGATAGGCTTGAACAATTAAGACTTTCAGTGTACTCCCTCAACAGTTGAATTCACCATGATGTTTTCTACTTAAATGTAAGGAATACTGAAAATATAATACACTGCAGTATGTTAAATCGTTATACTATTTCCTAATGACACCAATTGTATATCTTTAGTTCAAATCTAGTTTGGAGTTGTTGCTGAAACCAACTAAAACCACTTGAATTCAAAAGAGCCTAATGAGTCATGCAGAGAACCTTTTTGCTCTTGAGCAGTTATCTAAAAAAGATCAGCACTCTCACCTTCTGATTTTAAGAAATTTCAGTCTTTCATTCTGAAATGGAAAACTAAATATTAAAACTTTTTTAAATAAACAGGAAAAAGTGATAAACATAACAAACATAACAGTTTTTATCCACAGAGTCCAAAAAGCTTTATAAATATGGGTCAATTATTTTACCTATTTTATAGCTGAGGAAAATGAAACTTATTGACATAGTAGTTTAGCTTGTTGTGTTCTTGGGAAAGCCACTAACAGTTAGGGATAATTGCAGTTAATTAATTAGTTAGAGTCCACATTTTAACCTATAGAATTTAGCTGACAACATCATAATACAGATGGAAGACTCCAAGATCTAGAAGCCCTGGAAAATCTGAATGTCATGGTTTTGCAATAGTATGGGAATCAACTATAGGTTTTGGAGAAGATCTGTTGTGTGCATAAATAAGAGAATAGTTTAAAATAGGCTTTTGCACACATCTGCCATTAAAGCCTGTAGAAATCAAAAGTCTAAAACTCCTGACCATATTTTGAAACTTCATCCTTTATAAATCTGACATACTGCTAGAGGGCAGTAGTAGGGACAAGGCTTTCTTCTTGAGAAGACCTTCTAGTCTGGGAAACTACACTCTAGTGAGGAAAATTAGAGCAAGAAGCTTCATGGTGCTAGTTGCAGTATAAGCAGGTCTCTCTCTGAAAGTTTACAGATCCCACCAATGTTGCAGCTGTGACCGTGGACCATCAGTCACAACTAAGAAGCTTAAGAAACCCTGAAAACAAATTGATCTCTTTGAGTCTATCACTGTAAGACATGTTTTCCAATCCTTTAACCATTCTTGTGGCTATTCTTGGAAACCTCTCTGATTTATCAACATCCTTCTTCAATTGTAGGCACCTGAACTGGACACAGTATTCTAGCAGTGGTTGTACCCCTTCCAAATACAGAGGTAAAGTAACCTCTTTACCCCTGCTCAACATTTCCCTTTTTATACCTCCAAGGATCATATTAATTCTTTTGGCTGCAGCATCGCACAGGGAGTTCATGTTCAGCTGATTATCCACAACAACCCCCAAATCTTTTTCAGAGTCACTGCTTCCCAGAATAGAGTCTCCCATCCTATAAATATGATTTATGTTCTTTATTCCTAGATGTATACATTTAGCCGTATTAAAATGCATATTGTTTGCTTGCCCCATATTTACCAAACAATCCAGATTGCTCTGTATCAGTGAACTGTCCTTTTCATTATGAATCCCTCTGCCAATTTTTGCATCATCTGCAAATTATATTAGTGATAATTTTATGTTTTCTGCCACATCATTAACAAAAACATTAAATAGCATATGGCAAAGACCAGATCTCTGTAGGTCTCCATTACAAACATATCTTTTGATGATGATTCCCAATTTACAATTTTCATTGTTTCATTGTTTCTTTGTTAGCCAGCTGTTAATCCATTTAAATGTGTACCAAGTTAATTTTATATCTTTATCTATATTTGATCACCAAGAGTGCCTTGCTTTTTTTTCAAGCAGCTCTTCATTAATAAATAATATGGGTGAAACCCTGACAAACGGATGAGAACTTTGCAACTGACTATAATGGGGGCAGGATTTCACCCTTTTTATTTATGTCCTGGAAATTTCCAGGTGGAGGCATCAGACCCTGAATTAGATTAAATTTAGGGATCATATATTTCAAGATCACAGCTTTAGCCCATACATTATAATAACATGGGTATACTAGCTACTACAAATATTCTCTCAGAGCCCAATTTTTCTTAAAACAATTAGCTACCATTCCCTCAAGTATTTTCTAGAAAAACTCAGTGGAAAAAAATAAAACATTTCCTTGTACTCCTGTCAATGTCCATTTGCTAGTCAGAAAAATAGTAAAACAAAACAAAACAAAAATATTTGAGAAAGTGTCTGTTAGGTATTTATAGCAATGTGCCATAACATATAAGAATAATGTCCAGACTTCTATAGCCCTAGTAGGAATTGCCATTTGTCTTCCCTGCAAAGTCAAAGGGTTCATGCAAATACTGTCCCATTTACAACAGTAATGCCAGAACCAAATGCATTCCCAAAGCCTTCTGATTGGAGCTGTGGTTTTGGCTTCAACTGTGATGTCAATGAAAAAGCACCTCTTTGGAAAGCCAGTGAAGGGTGTGAAAGGTTACTAGAGTCCATCCGAATGAATCCAAGGCCATGTGTGAGGATGAGTTAAAAACTGAGGAGAAGGAACCCTGAACTTTGGCATTGACCAATGGAAACCCAGGGCAATGAATGTCCCATCCAGAACTGTTGAATCATCCTTTATCAGCTGCAATCAAAGAAGTGCTGCCTGAGAGATCCTGCTGTTTACACAAGGTATCCAAGATTCTTTTAAATGTCAGTGAGGACCTCTGAGAAAACTCCAGGCCAGGGATGAGAATGTGATATGAAAGGACAAGAAATGTGTATCAAGACAGAGAAGCTGTCTGATCCTGTTCTGTTCAGCAATATTTAGATGCATTCCCCAGCTGGCAGGAAGGAGATTGTGAGTGATTGTGAATAGGTACCACTGACAGCAATTTAATTAGAAGAGGCTGCATAGCCTTGACTGTGCATAGAAACACCATGATTCCTGAGGGATCCCCAGGTTATTGCTGCTAATCTCCTAATCAATGATTGGAGTCTCTTATCCAAGATAATGGTGCCACATTATCCATGAGCCAGCCAACATATGTGCATTTGTGAGTTTTTGCTACTTAGAACTCAGTACGTATAGATAACCTATAATGTGTTCCTGGAGTTTGCCCAAATATAGTATAGGTCTGGATCCAAACTTAACCAAAGACTGTAAAATTGGGGATTTTGGATTAGGCTGATTTCTATAGACAGTAGCAATACATAACTAACAAGCACCTATAAATTTTCATACCCATGAACTGTGACTGGTCATGTAGAATTCTGTACCTACTCTTTAAAAACTTAATGTGCCCTAAAGGATTTGATTCAGGAAGGCTGATTCTGAAACATCCTAGACTGCAGGGGAATTCTTGGTGCTTCAGGAGAAGATGAAGGACCTGGGCTGTGTGAACTCACAATTCAGGTCAGCACACAGTCTTGCACATAAGCAATACTTTGGTTAAAGGTTGAGTGTATCTTAATGGTGGGTCAGTTATGAGTTACAGACAATTGTCCCTCATAGTCCTAATCAAGATTACAGTACATAGTTAGTTAGCATAATGAGCAATGCATTATTTTATTTTCCATAAGACAACAGCAACGTATTATTTTGTGAACATTTTACATACCTAATACTTTTAGAAAGTGAAATACTCATTTCACTTCAATGGGCTACAACAGGAGTAGGCAACCTATGGCACATGTGCAAAAGGCGGCACACGAGCTGATTTTCAGCGGCACTCACACTGCCTAGGTCCTGGACACTGATCTGGGGGGCTTTGCATTTTAATTTAATTTTAATTTAATTATAAATGAAGCTTCTTAAACATTTTATTTACTTTACATACAACAATAGTTTAGTTATATATTATAGACTTCTAGAAAGAGACCTTCTAAAAACATTAAAATGTATTACCGGCACACAAAACTTGAAATTAGAGTGAATAAATGAAGACTCGGCACACCACTTCTGAGAGGTTGCCAACCCCTGGGCTACAATTTACATAATAAATCTCTTTCTCTGAGAAGCTGAACATATAATTACTTGTAACTCCTTATTTTACTACTAGGGAGTTGAAAATCTGGCCTCATGCAATTTGCTTTTCTACTAACATTCCAGTCGGCCTCTCCTTTAATTCTGTGATGCTAGTAAAAACCTAACAGAGATATTTCACTAAGGAATGTCTGTTAGTTTTGATTCTTTCCTCTGATCTAGTAACTATGGTGGGCACCAGTAGTCAACAGCTTTAGAACTGGCCACAGGATGTGCTTTCAATTGCTGTTCTTTTTTGATCTGTAAGTTGAAAAGGCTTCTGTCTTCTGACCCCCTAAGGCTCTTCTCTGTAATTAGAAAGTTTCATCAAGGACCAGTTAATATTAAAAGTTCAATAGGGCCTCACTGTTTTCCTCCATCTGCTGTGTTTTAATAACCCCCTCATGTGAAAGTGTTGTATGAGTGGAGATAATTCTTTTGCAGAGAAGATGAGCAATTTTAATGAGCCAGTACCTCCTTTCTGAAGTAAGAACTCTTGAGCAGTGCTAAATAGTAAAAACAATCAAGAACCAGCACATTCTTTACATATTGATCCAAAATCATGCATTGTTGACTAATGTCACTGCAGTCTTTGAATCCATACCACAATACAAGTAAAGACTTTATGCTGGTGTATCATAATGTCTTTACTGGTATTGTGGTATGTTATATGTTCAGCTTTGGGCCAATCTCTCAGTGCTTATATGTAAATGAAAAGAACAGTAAAGAATTATGTAGAAGTGAATTATGTTCATTCTTCAGTGTTTGTTTTCTACCTGCTTTGAAGCTTGAATATAAATGTCACTGCCATATCTTCGTTTTCATGTGGCAAATTTTCTTTATTTCTCCTTGTATTCTCAATGAATTAAAATAAACCTTTGTGGAGGTCACAGAAAGAGATATACAAATAACTTCAGTACAGGTTTTAAATATATGAAAGGTGTAAGACAAGACACTAGTGAGGATTTAATATAATTATAGAGCAGGAGTGATTTATACACAGTATAGTGAAAGTGTGCACATGTACGTAAATTTGGGCCTGGTCCTCAGCTGATGTACATAGCTCTATTATGTTAATGAAACTACACTGATGTACACCAGCTATACATCTGTGTACACTATACTCAGCAGTTCATTATGAAGCTGCAATAAGACATCAGACAGATTAACAGTGTGAATGCTGAATTCAAAAAAGTGATGAATGGTAAACAAACTAATGCTTGTTTTTGTTCCTCAGCATCAGCCAATGCTCTTCAAATAATATTTGTTAGCCGCTGTAAATTTCTAAAATTACTAAGGATAGTTAAGACCCAGACAGACTGCAAAGAGCTACAAAAGGGTCTCTCAAAACTGGGTGACTGAGAAACTAAATGGCAGATGAAATTTAATGTTGATAAATGCAAAGTAATGCACATTGGGATGCATAATCCCAACTATACATATGCAGTTATGGGATCTAAATTAGCTGTTACCACTCAAGAAAGAGATCTTGGAATCATTGTGGATACGTCTCTGAAAACATCCACTCAATGTGCAGTAGCAGTCAAAAAAGCCAATAGAATGTTGGGAATCATTAAGAAAGGAATAGATAATAAGACAGAAAATATTATATTGCCTTTATATAAATCCATGGTATGCCCACATCTTGAATACTGAGTGCAGATGTAGTCGCCCCATCTCAAATAAGATTTACTGGAATTGGGAAAGGTTCAGAAAAGGGCAACAAAATGATTAAGGGTATGGAACAGCTTCTGTATAACGAAAGATTAATAAAACTGGGACTTTTCAGCTTGGAAAAGAGATAGCTAAGGGGAGCTATTATTGAGTGTTGTTTATTACTTCTCATAACACAAAATCTAGGGGTCACCAAATGAAATTAATAGGCAGCAGGTTTAAAACAAATAAAAGGAAGTATTTCTCCACACAACACATAGTCAACCTGTGGAGCTCCTTGCCAGAGAATGTTGTGAAGGCCAAGACCATAACAGGGTTCAAAAAAAGAACTAGATAAATTCATGGAGGATAGGGCCATCAATGGCTATTAGCCAGGATGGGCAGGAATGGTGCCCCTAGCCTCTGTTTGCCAGAAGCTGGGAATGAGTAACAGGGGATGGATCACTTGATGTTTTTCTGCATAAGCTTTTGTGGGCTAATACCCACTTCGTCGGATGCAAGCACTGGGTATTAGCCCATGAAAGCTTATGCTCTAATACTTTAGTTAGTCTTCAAGGTGCCACAGGACTCTTTGTCACTTCTGCAATTCCAGACTAACATGGCTACCTCTCGGATTCTTGATGTTTTTCTGTTCTTTTCATTCCCCTCTGGGGCACTTGCCATTGGCTGCTATTAGAAAACAGGATACTGGACTAGATGTACCATTGTTCTGACCCAGTAGAGCCACTCATGTTCAAGTCAGATGCAAAATGTTTAAAGGAACTCAGAGATCATATAGAATTTTAAATGAATAAACCAAAGTTACCTGGCTTCTCTTCTCTCTGCATTGTAGGAACTATAGTCAGAGAAAGGCTTTTGTTGGTTGACCACAACCTTGTGACTAATAATGTTCCTCTTCTTTGAATCCAAAGTGTGAAACTTTGGTTTGGGTCCAAAGCATTTGAAGATATTGGCTGGAGCAGGTTTATGCAATCCCTATGTCTAGCTGAAATCTAGGATGTGGAGAGAACTGAGTGAAAAGAGAAAGAAAGAAATTTGACTGATTTTTATATGTAACTGATTTACAATACAGAGCTGGCCTCCAAATGTGTTCAGGAGGCAAAATACTTTAAACAATTGTTTGGTTTTTGTCATATTTTCAAACCTCTTGATAATCTGGAGAGAATCCAGTCAAATGGCTTTGAATGACAGATCTCAAAACCAAATATTAGAGGAGCTTTCAGCAGAGCTGTTAGTCTGTTTTAATATTATTTTCAATGTTTTCTACTGAGAGCTTCTAAACAGTCCATCCTTTAATGTTTGTCTTTTAGGAATAACTGTTTTTTTTTTAATTACTGTGGATTTTGGAACATTATTGACCAAGAGACAGAAACAATAATTGCTTTGGATATAAAGATAACTGAAAAGGAAAGGATAAAGAAATAATCAATCCTTGTATATGTTTTGTGATAATGTTGTGGAGTGGGTGGACTTAGAATCCTTTTCAGCAGCTTTTGATGTAAAATTTCATGGAAACCTACAAGGGCTGTCTTAATAAACTTAGGAAGGGAAAGGGGATCAGATCTCAGTTTAATTGTACAGTATTTTAAATAATGAAACAGACCTAAAGTCATCACCTACAGTGGTATTTGCTGCTTGGTATTGGTCTTCAGTAACATGAACAAAAAGCAAGCTGATAAAGGAGGTGGAGTGAAACACTATAAATAAACTGCACAGTGCGGTATCTACATGAGAGAAGGACTATGAGTGGCCTGTGCAAAGTAAAGAGGATGGGAACAGTAGGTGCCCTGTCACACATGGTCAACACTGGATTTCATCTGGTGCCATGCTGCTTTCTCACCTAGTTTTGTTCAGACTTTCTGATGCTGGTTATGCTTCTCTAGCCTTGACTACCCAAAATAATTCTTGTCAGCAAAATTTGACACCTCATTGCTCATTCCCTTTTGCAGGTAATCAATAAATGTTTTACATTAAGTGAACTTTCCTAGTGTTTAATCTTGACACACCTTCTGTTAATATTTTCACAATAATTTTAATCTCTGAACATCCTGATTCTGTCCAAGGCATTAAGAACCAAATTAATATGCAAAAGGCTGTTCTTTGTGTATTTTAGCCACAATTAGAAGCTGACTACTTGACAGAAATCTTATGATAGAGGCTGTTTGTGTGAGATCTCCAGAGTGGCTGTAAAGGAGGTTATGATAATGGAGATAAGCATATAAATTTCAGAATGCTTATCTGAATGCCAGTGCCAACCAGAACCCATTTTCTGGTTCAGCCTTGAACACCAGCAAGGAGCACCCTTCCATGCTCCTCTGGCCTCAGCCATGGGCTGATCTGCTCAGGCCCTGCAGCTATTTTTAATGGAGCCTGCTGTGCTCTGATAGGCTTCCCAGGACAAGGTGTACTAGGACCATGAGGCCTGCAGAGGACATCTCAAGGGCTTGGTTCACCCCATCACAGGCTGTAAATTGGAAAGTTTTAAAAATTTCAAACATGAATATAATGAAGCAGTAAACCTGAGAGGAGTTGTTGTTTGCAGAGTCCCATCGTGTTGTAGCTATGTATAAAGAAAAGGTGCTTGACCTGAGTAATTAACAATCTAGACAAATATCCTGTTCTGTTCATGTTGTTACATGATATCCACCACTGTGGTATCAAATACCTTCCAGTAGTGCATTAAGGGATGTAACTAATTTGTCAAATGTAGGTCTGTTTTTCTGCCAGGAGGAAATTGAGATTAAGGCTGACACATAAGTACATGTGTGCACGCACACTGTATTTATCTAGCAGTAAAATTTAGGGGCTATAATTGCATATTATATTTTTTATTATATTATTGTTATTCTAAAGGAGGAAAGGTTTAATTCAAGTGAGAGCATTTGTTTGTGGAGAGAACTAAGGAGGAAAAGCCTCTTGAGAGAAATCAGTTTCCAGAGAAGATGTGTAAAGAGTAAAGAGCAAACAAAAATATGAAACGTATATGTTTGGATTTCCATTTCCAAATAAAGCAAACATCAGGGATAATCTAAAGCTGAATAATCTGAATCATGAGAGAAATCCCTAGCTGGCTCACATTCACAGGACTCAGGTGAGGCCAAGGATTTTTACGCTAAATAGAAGTCCTACAGCTGTCACTTCTAATTTCTTTCACTGCCTATGTATGACTGCCTGGCTGTAGCCCACTGGTTGAAAAGAAAATTTAGGAAGGTAGCCTGGAGTTTCAAAAGAAAATTTGGCCTTATTTACTTATTTTTTATGGGCCAATTTTCTGATGAAAAATGCAGTTTCCTCAAAATGAAAACATTTCATGGGAACATATCGATTTCAATGACATTTTCAATGAGAAACACAACATTTTTATTTTGACTTTTGTTATATTAACTTCCATATTATGATATTGATTATATTTAATATAAGATAAAATAAATCAATCAAAATGATAATGAAACAAAATATTTAGATGCTATTGAAATGAAATATCTTGACGGTCCTGAAGGATGGAGGTTTATTCTTCTTTTTGAATAAATTTGTTTCATAGGACATTTTTTAAATTTTGGCTTTTTATTCTGATTTGGAATGAAAAAAAAACAATTTTGAAATGTTAGAATTTCCAGCTGAATGGAGAGTCCTGTTCCTAATCAGCTGTATTTAACACCCAATAGCCACCTATTTTCCCAGTACTTTGTCTAATCATCTTCAGACACACGATGAACTATGTACCACCACTAATAATGGGAGAGGAGACCACAGGACATTGGCTTCACACTACAGGGATGCTACCTACAGCAATCTTCTTGAAGTTTTGGGAGCCAGAAGCACAATGGTCTGAGAGATGTAGGTTGTAGGATTGATGGATTGAGCATGAGGTAGACATGAAATGTAATGGAATTTTTGTGTTCACTCGTACGATGAATATTAATTTTATCCAGAGAACATCATATGTGTCATTGACAGAGATGGAAAGGTCCTGAGAAATCCTTATATTAAAAATTTGGCAGGACATCACTGATGAAATCTCATGCAATATTAGATTTAAGCTTGTGAAAAAGTCAACTTTAGTCACCACTGAACGCTTGATTTCAGACAATTTCTAATGTAACCTGTTTATCTTTAGTCTTTCATCTTCATCTAAATGTCTACACAGAAGTGGCCTGATTTTCTTGGTGACTAATTTTAGGCACCTATATTTGGAAATCTTGACATATTTCAAAATAAAGCAACTTTGACTATATAATGGAAAGATGATATACTTAGAATTTATGTGGAATGGAAAATAGTGTGAATATAGTGAATTTCAGAGTAACAATAGAACAAAATTAATGCAAATGATACATTTTCAGTTGTGACTAACATTTATACACCTGATTATATTATTACTTTGTTTTGAAATTGTTTTGTCTAGGTGAGTATAAACTTTCTGAAGAGAGAATATTTTTGGACACTATCTACAACTGCAAAAATATTATTACAATGTGATTTTTCATGACATGTAACCTAATTCTTCTTTTCTTCCCTATGTCCCACTACTTCCATTCACAGTTTTTTAGTATGTCATAATTCCTTTACCTTCTTCATCTTTCACAATTCATATTTTTGTAGATGATCAGTATGTCCTGTAGCCTCTTTAGTCACTAAATAAGTCGGTCTCTTTATCCCATTAATCATTTTTTATGCTTTTTCTCTTTTACTCTGTAATACACAGTGACCTTCACTCATCATCTACAAGTTAAAAAATGTGTAAAAGGTAATTTATCAATCAGTGTAACTACAGAACAGCAATAGGTTGTCGTAATGACAGTTGAAATGCCACAATTGATGCAGTTCTACTACAGTCAGATACAAGGGGATGAACAAACAAAACATTCACTTTTTTCCAAGATAACATCCACTATTTGTAGCTTTCATTAGACACTGATATTCAAAATACAGCCGCTGATTATTTTTTTAAAAAAATTGGACATTAGATCTAATTATTTCTCTGCAATTGAGCAATGAGTTAGAGCCTTTGATGTTTAATTGGTCAGAAAGAAAATGTCAAATGTTAGTTATGAAGCCTGTTCAAAATTACTAAAACTGACTTTTAAAATCCTGAACCTTAATAGAGGATCAATTTGAATTCTCTTGGAATTACAGTGATGTTCCCCATAGATATGCCTATAAATAAATTGTAACTGGAATTGCTAGCATAATGCTCACTTTCAGCATCTTTTTCATGGCTAAAGAAACTATTAATTGTTTGCTTTATTTATAAACATAATTAAACACCCATTGGAAAGTTCTCTTTCCAGTGGACATTGCCCATTAAGGAGCAATATTAAACACTGAAGCTAGTTATTTTAAAATTAGACCTAGATATTGTAAATCATTTCCAGAGCATGGAATAAATTAGCTTTGGGCAATCCAAGTCAAATTTTAATTTTCTGCATAAGGATATAGGTTAACAAGGAATTCTTCAAGACCACAAGCCAGTTCTGGGAATGCACGGTAGATGCTTTGCATTGTGCTGATGTTAGAATCTGTCTGTAAAGTCAGATTCACCACTGACAGGAGGCTTTTTGAATGCCAGGGGATCCGCCATGGATATAGAGCAGGTATGGGCAAACTTTTTGGCCTGAGGGCCACATCGGATTTGTAAAATTATATGGAGGGCCAGGTAGGGAAGGCCCTGTCCCCAATCGGGCCCCCTCCCACTTCCCGCCCCCTCACTACCCCCTCAGAATCTCCGACCTATACAACCCCTCAACCTTGTCCCCTGACTGCCCCTTCCAGAGACATCTAACCATTCCCCAGGACACCACCCCCTACCCAATTCCCCTGATCCCTGTCCCCTGACTGCCCTGACCCCTATCCAACCTCCCACCCCCTAACCACCTCTCCAGAACCCCACCCCCTATCCAACCCACCCTGCTCCCTGACTGCTCCCTCCAGAGCCCCTACAACCACCCCCACCGCAGAACCCCACCCCCTATCCATCCCTTACCATAGCTGCTCGCTGCAACTCTGGGGGAAGGGGGAGCATGGAGCTCTGGCCCCCGCAGTTCTGCCCACACAGCACAGCTCCAGGGGAGGGACAAGTGTGCAGCCCCAGCCCCAGAGCTCTGCCCGTGCAGCTCCGGGGGAGGGGGTAGCATGCAGCCCCGGCCCTGCAGCAGTGCCCACGTGGCCCAGATCTGGGAGAGGAGCTGGGGGAAGCCTCCCTAGCCGGGGGATGGACAGGACAGTCTTGCGGGCTGGATCTGGCCCACGGGCCATAGTTTGCCCACCCCTGATATAGAGTCATCATAGAAGCTCCTAGCCCTATCACCCAGAGCTAGGCATAATGTCAAAAAGTTGGAGTGGTGCTTCTCTCTATCCCACAAATCCTTAGATGTCATTTCAGTTAGAGCAGGGAGAAGAGTTGTTTTACCCATCTGATGACAACTTTTGAGATTTGGAAAAATATATCCATCCTCAATCAAAACCAAAAATCGAGGTCTCAAAAAAAAAAAAAAAAAAAAGAAAGAAAGAAAGAAAGAAAAAAGTAAGCCAACAATCTGAAGCTGAGTGAGGTTGTAGTTTTGTGGTTCATTTTGTGTTTTCTTTTCAATCAGGATGATTGACATCTGTCATTTAAATATTTTTGAAACATTTCATTTTAGCACCTCAAAAGATACCTCCAGGCTTGAGAGACTGAGCTCCAGACTAAGCAACATCTTCCTCACTAACACAACTGTGTGAACCCAGATTGGGAGGCTCATTCCCAGATGAAATGAAGACATAGTCTAAAGGACCCTACCCGTAGAATGAAGACGATTTCAGACGGATGCCAAGTCCCCACTCCGAACATGTCCACTCCTGCCCCAATATGTTCAGAAGTGCGAGGTGCAGGTGAATAGATGAGAGACAGGACCCAAAGTATAAAGTTCCTCTGTGACAGAGGACTTTTCTGCGGGCCAATTACTGCTATTTTCCTGGCCTTTTGCGCCTCCTAAAGGGAGAAAGGAATCAAATCAGGTTACAGAATCCAGCACTAGTATGTTGATTTATGGTTTATTTGGGGGTTAATTACTCACAAAGTACCTTCTCAATCCATTGAAAAACAGTGCATAAAACAGCAAGGAGGATTTTTTAAAAAAATATTCCAATAACCTCTGTAAGTATAGTGGAATTAAGAGCTAAGATTTATATAAGGTATGCAGTGTTGTTGTATCAGTGTTAGTCCCAGGATATTAGACAAACAAGGTGTGTGAGAGCTATTTTTCATATCTGAAATCTATGATGAATCTTTTTAAAAAGATATTCTTAAAATAATTTCACATTAAAAAAGTAACTAAGGTAAGATCCTTGCCCTATTGAAGTCAATGGGTCTTCAGTGGGGCCTAGATTTCAGTGGAGGCAGAGAGAGAGAGAGAGAGAGAGAGAGAGAGAGAGTTGTTGTTGTTCATACTCTTGGAAGAATGTCCATGAACATCTTTCTGTAAGTGTAAAAGCTGTACTATTTTATTTTGGAAGGACATGGTCCTGCCTCAGTAAAGGGGGTGGAATATATGACCTCTTGAGGTCCTTCCCAGCCCTAGATTTTATGAGTCTGTGTTTTAAACAGAAATGCTTGGAGAATGCCTAGAATTCATATCTGGTAGTTGCCTAGTATTATGTCCATCAATTAGTGAAAACTCTGTTATCCTTGTTTATATAGCACTGATAGTTTTGGCAGCACCAATTCTTGTAATGCTGCTGCATTACAACTATTGATGAACTCCTAACAACTAGACAATCTCATTCTGTGATATTTCACCTTCCACTACCATGTAAGGATACTCTTTTTTCCTCCCCTTGTTCTGCCAGGCCCCAGATTTGTTAAACTTTGGCATGTGACAGGTCCTATCTTTTTTAAAGAGGGGGTGGGGAGATATAAGGAAGACAGTGGATTAACGGTATTGAGGCCTGCATGCGGGTTTTGTTTGCATGATATTATTTTCGCAGCTTTTATTCTGATTGTAAGCCTTAATTAATGTAACAGTTCCTCCTGCAATTGGATGGGAGCTCTATTATAAACTGGAATAAATATGCAGATAGGGCATAGGCTGCACAGCATACTTAAAATCTAGGCTTTCATAGCTTAACACCTGATTTCTGTTGTTATTTGAGGTTAAGGAAAAGTTTCGTCCTAGTCTTCAACCACATCAGAAACCTATCCTTAGTTTAACATGTTTGGCAATCCAGGCTCAAGAAAGGCTTTGAATCAGGATTGGGATCCAAAGTCCATGGGCCCAAACTAAGGTAGGCTGATACTGTTTGCATGGAAATTTCTGCATTAGCTACTGCTGTTGTAAATCTACCCTTCCCAACACATGCATGCACACTTTTCACACAGTCTGTCACCATTCAAAATATTTTATTTACAGTATTTAAAAAATAACAATTTGTTATTCTGAGTATGGGGAAAAAAACAGAATGATGGAGGGAGAAATGGAAAACAGATTTTCATAGTTTCTTCTGCAGAAAACATTTCTAGCTCATCAAGCTAATCCTTTACTCTTATGTGATTTAAAAGAACATATTCAAGATGAAGGAAAATGCATTTGAACAACTGGGTGATTTTTTTCATGTGGCATGCACAGTTCAGTTCTAAAGCTATAAGCTTGATAATGTAATCTTTTTTCCCCTCTAGTCAGTAGCGAGTTAGTTCTTAAATGTTGATCTCACACTAATCTGGAAACTTTTGGGGAGAAAAATCAAAGGGTTTCCAAGACCATTAAAATGTATTCTGTCCTTTTTTCACAGTAGGAGAAAGGTAATTTTCTAAGGCTAAAAAGCTTGAAAAGATTCCCCTAGAAGCTGATCAAACTTTGTGTAACCTTTTCTTTTAATGTTTTTATTACCTCCATTTCTTAATTACAGTTTCCCCTATTAGCTGTGCACTGGAACAAACCCTGCATTTAAGTGTATTCTACCTTTTGGCATTGTAAAAATGGGCTGCAGTGGTGCTCTGCATGGGAGCCAGGGCCTCCATTTGCAGGATTGTGGATTTGTACAATAAGTATGGCTTTGGAGAACTGGGCTCGTACGAAAACAATAATCAACATATTAGGGAGAAATTTCCCAGTTAATGTTTTGGAGCTGTGTTTATTGCCACTTAACCATCTTTCAATCCAGCTGTATGTCTTTAAAAACCATCAGGATTTCCACTCAAGAAGACAAAATGGCATCATCTTTGTTGTGTAAACTAACATTCACCTATTACTAATCCCATTTGAAGGTATTATAGGCAAAAAATGTTCACATTTTATAATGTCTTTAAGTAAACATGAACAAAAAATCTAAATAATGAGAGGGATGCGAATAACTAGAGGCAAATTAAGAAGTTGTTTCTATCAAAGAACAACCAGATTTGGGGACAGACTCTGAAAGCCTTCTGCATGAAGAGTGACCAGCTGAAGTCAATGGAAGCTTCTTTGCAGTTGATTTCACAGGATGAGGAATCTAGACCAGGAGTCGGCAACCTTTCGGAAGCTATGTGCCAAGTCTTCATTTATTCACTCTAATTTAAGGTTTTGCATGCTAGTAATACATGTTAACATTTTTAGAAGGTCTCTTTCTATAAGTCTATAATATATAACTAAACTATTGTTGAATGTAAAATCAATAAGGTTTTTTAAACTTTAAGAAGCTTCATTTAAAATTAAATTAAAATGCAGAGCCCCCCAGAACGGTGGCCAGGACCCGGGCAGTGTGAATGCCATTGCAAATCGGCTCGCGTGCCACCTTCGGCACACGTGCCATAGATTGCCTACCCCTGATCTCTAGACTATTTGCCTTGTCAGGCATTGAAACTTCATTCTTTTCCATGTTCCTAATCTCCCAATCATAAACATTAGTTTTCATAAATGTTTTGATTAGGGGACAATATGTAGAAAAGATGTAAGGAAAGTCTTGTTCAACTTAATCTCATCCATTTATTGGAAAGGCAAATTAGATTAAACTTGCATGATATTTAATACTCTGGTAGAACATGGTATGAACAAGAGAACAAACTTTATCTGATCTCTGAAGTAATTATAATCAATTTTCATTAGTTCTTTATTTTTACATTGTCTGCGTTTATATTCAACTTACAGAGCAATAGGGGAGCCCTCCTGTAGCTAACTTAATACCTCCAAATTCCCATAAAGTATATTGATAGCTTACTGGATAATGTGCCTGCTGTATAATGTGAAATGGATTTGTTCATATTATGGTCCTGTTGTTCCTTTATTAAACATCTATTAGGGTTTTTTTTTATCAAAGCAATTACAGACTGATTAATTTTTTTACCACGTCTATTAAGAACCAAACATAAAAATCAGACTGTTAGAAAACATAAGAAATTAAGAAGGGAACATAACATAGGGGGAAAAAGAAGAGAAAAGGGGAAATCAGATGGAAAGAGAAGCAACTATTATGAAATGTTATAGAAAAATAGATAGAGGGAAAGGAAAAGAAAATGTGGAATGAAGAAAGGGAGGCAAAAGAATAACATAAATACTAAGCTATTTTTAAAAACTGATTTTCAGAAAGCTTACTGCTAAATTACTACAATAAGTTAAAAAGTAACACATTTGGTTTTAGTGGGGGCAAAAGTGGCTTTTTGTAGAAAAATAGTTTACTTGCTTTTATCATAGTTTCCTCACTCTCAGTGGAATTGTTAATCAGAATAGCTGCTTCCTGTGACAGAGCTGAGTGTTTCTGCAGAGAGGAATTTTCACATTACCATGTGGGTCATTTTGGACAGAATTGCTATCCTGAGAGGTTTTCTTCTCCTAATAGTCTTCAGCTGGAATTCTTCCCTCTTCCTCCCACAGTGTGAAGGTTCTGCTTAAGATTCAGGACTGTATGGCCTGAGGGGATGTCCCACAAGGCTTTGGGAGGATGATAGATATCACACCCACACCTGATGGCCATATCCATTACCTAAGTTTGGGACAGCACTTAAGCATTCAGGTCCGACCATGCTTAACTTTAGGCTCATGTTGTCACAAATAAGGATTTTTTCCTGAAAAAGCAACAATCCCCAACCCATAGCGCAACTTCTGTGGAACCAGTCACAGGTGGAGCCCACACTGTGGAGGCAGTTGTCAAATCAGAGCTATACACTCACAACAATTGCATGGCTGGGGAAAGATCTATATACTAAGGATGCTCCATATTCATGGATCTAAAAGGTGTGTTTTGAACTAGAAGCGAACAGTGTAATATTGTTTCAAAAGGAAAAACTATAAGGTAGGTTATCCTAGGATATTGTAGAGCAAACACAATCTGCTGCAAATATTCTACATTTGTTTTCATCTGGGAAAACTATGATAGGCATGAACCCCAGCTACAATAAATGGATACTAATTGTATTGTCAGTAGGAACAGAGATTCTCATTATTTAGATAAATGTACTTCTGTGTTGTATGTGTAATTCAATGATGTCATGAACCTAAAATGATGAAAAGGTGGAACCCCTTCAAAACTGTAAAAGTAACATCATAAAAGACATACAGCACATCTACCTGAGAAGTCTACTAATGGCTTCTAGATGAAATGGGAACAAATTGGCTATGCAAAATCTGGGTTAAAAGTCTAGAAATTCATAAACTTGCAAATGAGGACGGAACTGTGAATTAATAGGGGAAAATGAACAGCCTATTCTAATTATCACCTCTGTATTCTAATCCTTTCTGGCTGCTTCATTTTAATCACTCCACATTTTAAAAATGTATCTTTTGATCATCTAAGTAATGCTTTTGCCCTCTGATTAGTTCTTTCTGCCCTCCCTCCCCTTCCTTCGCCCCCTCCCCCCGTGCATGTAATCTGAGCATTTCAACAACTAGGGCCCTATATTTTTTTATTCATGTATTATCTTGTTTACCCACTTTCGTTTCTTTCTCTGTATTGGCTCTTCATTTTCTCCCTTCTCCAGCTAACACTTCTTCTATTTCTTCCTTAGTCGGAGGCAAGCCTCATAGTCAAAACGTCACCTCTAATCTGCTTTTTCTGTCTCTTGCTCTTATTTGATTGGTCAACTTATTTTTATTTTGCAGTCTGTATACTGACATAGCACAAATGTCTTTAGTTTCAGCCTTACCACTTTCAAATCTGAACGCTGCTGAAATAGTGCTACTACAATGTAGAATCATGAACAAAGCAGAAATGCAATGAAATAAGACTGTTTCTTCCACAAGACAGGCTGTGCATAATAATCATCTTCTATATGCTGTATGCATCTAACATCATAACCCATCTCCAAAGCTCAATCAGTAATGTTCAGATTTAAGGATCGAAGTAGAGGTATCTCTGGGTACGTCTTCACAGCAATTAAACACCTTCAGGTGCCCTTGATCAACTAATTCAGCCTCAAGAGTCTCAGTCTGTGGGGTTGGTGGTAGACATTTGGGTTAGGGCTGGAACCCCCAAGGAGAGAGGATCCCAGAGCCCAGGCCCCACCCCGAGCCTGAATATCTACATAGCAATTGTTAGCCCTCCAGTCCAAACCCCACAAGCATGAGTCAGCTGACGTAGGCCAGTTGTGGCCTTGCCATAGATCTTTTAGTCCACCGTAGATGTATCCAGTATTACAAATTGCTCATGTTAAGATGAAACAGTGCTCTTAAATAGCTTCCTTTACTGGCCATAGGATTAAGAAAGGCAACTCTTCAAGCAGGGAAGGTTAGAAAATGAGTCTGTGAAAAATAAGAGGATCAAGCCCAATGGAGATGCCACAGAACAGCCTTAACAAAGGCACCTGCATAGCTTTGCCAGCACAACCTGGGGCTGCTTCTAGTGGAGAACCATGATTATCCCCTTTACTTGCACATGTTAGTTGGGGATTGTTCCTGCTTTGTGTGGGGGTTGGATTAGATGACCTCTTGAGGTCTCTTCCAACCCTGATATTCAGTCCATCGGGGACTGAATATCAGGGAGCTCCTTTTGAGTGTCTGGTGAAGGGAAAAGTGACTGCTACTTCTGATTATTATTAATTTGTATTACAGCAGTGGTCAGAGGCCCTCGTCAGGATCAGGGGCCTATTGTGCTGGCTGCTATACAAACATAAAATAGAATAGAGTCCTTTTCCTCCAAATTACAATCTGAATAATCAAACAGTTTCAATACCCTTTCCCCTTTCTCTGCCAATAAGAAAAGAATGGAGACAGTCAACACTTCACATCCCTTTCATAGACATAATATTCCAATATGTAAATTCTCTTGCATCGAGATAACATATTATCCCTCAAAGATTAAATTCAATATTTCCTTGATAAACTGCATGTACGCTAATGCTGTTTTCCTGTAAATGGCAAACAGCAGAGCATCCCTGAGTCTGTTTGCCTTGCTGTGGAGCAGCTTACAGTTTTTCTTAACAATAAAGAAAGAATTGTCATTTAGCTTAGTGATTATTGACGAGAACTAGGTAATGAATGGTGTATTTAATGTTATGCAGAGGCTAATTTTAACTGAGTGACAAGAGGCTTATAAATTTCTGAAAATAGCTACTTTTGGTCCTTCCTCATTATTGATATTTTAGAATGTAGCACCGACATACACATTTGTATTTTACATCACAGTTTTTTAAAACTTTTAAGAAACATTTTGATATGAATAAAATCAGTATAAAATACTTGATACCAAATATTAAAATATGAATCCTGACCAGTCCTTAGCAGTTCTGTATTTATAGTTACTGTACTCTGGCAACATGGTGCAATAGACAGGAAAGGAGAGAGGGCAGCAAAAAAACAAAAGATCTTAGAGCAGCTCTCATGGTCCTCTAAACAAGTGGTTTTCAAACTTGTGGCATACAGGACACATAAAGTGTTTGCTGTCCTCTTAATGCAGTCCGACTCAGTCACATAATTCTTTGCAAAGTCATGTGAGTGACTTTCGATGCTGCATGAAAGTCACTCAAAGTACTCAAAATTGTGGGTGCTACTGGAGCTGCTGCTATTGGGCAGGGTGAAGATTGGGTGGCCTATTAGAGTTGCTGGCTCCTGTTAGGATAAGCAGTAAGTGCATTATACTTTTAAGGTACCTTATTTGGACTTTTTTCTCCTGGCATGACATTGAGAGTATGTTGAGTTCTGGTTTCTGTTGCCCAAAGTTTTGTTTTCCCCTACTGTACAATATCTAAGAAGAAATGACTTGTAACCCAAAATAAAAGAACAAAAAGGAGGAGGAAAGAAACAATGAAAATATTTGAAACTTCAACATGTAAATCTTAATTTTTTTATAAACTCCCATATTCTTTCATTAATTTAATGGAGTCTTTCCAAAGGAAAAGATAGTGGGGGGCGAGTCAGTTTTTGATAGTCACTTGTAGCTCCTAGGGTCTGCAGTTAAACACTGATTTCGGTTTCCTTTTTAAGACCAAGCAAGGAGAATACATGAAAAAAAAAAGGGGAAGGAGGGAGAGAGAAAAGATGAGGAAAATGCAGCTTCTCTCATGCAGTTTAGTTTCTGGAAAAGCATAGGCACAGAACACAGTATTGCTCTGAGCTGGCCAAATTGGCTACATCAGCGTTCCAGTGTCAGATTTGTTTGGACTGGCTAAGCCAGTCTCATATTAGACAAAAAGTGAAAAGAAAAAGAAGGCAGGCTGGAGGAATAAACTGGTGATGGAAATTGATGTAGAAGGTACGGAATAACAAGAAACTTAAGTTCACATCTCAGAAGTTACTCAGATATTGCTCTGAAGATCGATTTGCTATTTAGTTTCCTTTCCCCATGCTCTTTCTTCATCTGGTCAGGACACCTTTCAAGATCAAGAGAAAGAAGCCTCAATGGTATGACGGTAAATACTTGGATCTCAGAACACACAAGTAGACATAATGGTCTGTAGTTAAAACAGTGTTATAATATAATCTCCCCAAAAGCCTTCAGGGGATGCTGGAGGTTGTTGGAACTATTGACTGATGATATTTGGTTTGGAAGATCAGATATGGGAATAGAGGTCTGTATGACAGATTTATGATACCAATCTGCCTGTGGCTTCACATGTTCAGGTTGAGGCCACAGAATCTTAAGGGACGGAGATGCAGGAGCACACCAGGTGACTAAGTTTTAAAGCTTTATTAACCAAATAACAGTAGTGAGTGCCTGGGTACTCCCCCTGTCACTCAGAGGAAGGAAGGAAGTGTTAGTGCCTAAGCCCTAACCCACTTTCATACTCACACATGCACAACTCAAGGCTGGCCAAGCCTGGGTGCAATGTAAGAAGAAGAGGGGGAAGAGTGGATGGGAGTTCTTCCCTGTGCACAGGTCATCCAGGGTCCAATGTAGATTTCCGGCTTGCTTCCGCTCTCTGGAGAATTTTAAGCCTTCGGTTTTCCTGGGGGTGTCTTGATTAGGGGCCCACCCCTCATCCCCCATGCTCTCTGTACCAGTCTGAACCAGCTTTCTGCAGCTCTCTTAACTTTCTCCCAGCACATCAGCTTCAGTGTTGCAAGACAGACTGTTAATTTCCACCAGGCCCATCTTCGCAACATGATCTCGCTAATTCTGCAACTCCTTCAGTTCTGTTTGTCTCAGTTCTCATTTCTCATGGCTGGCTGGGGATGGGATGCAGATTTTCTCTCTGGGCCTGGCCAAATCCTTGACTTAACCTGTTCCTTTCTCCCTCCCATATCCTTCAGCCTCTTACATCCTGCAAAGGAATCTTTCACTCCCCACTCACACCTTTACCGCTTCCCAACCCACAGCCCAATACATGCAAAAGCATTAGCAATGCACAATGCTGTTGCTTACCCAGGAGACACCAAAGGGGGGGAGACTTCTTAATGTGACATTTTTACTGATTTTGTGACTGACCATCAGAAAGCCTCTTAACATCTCTGCACCTCAATTTCCCCATTTGTTAACCAGAAGAAATGAGACCCATCTTCTGTCAAAGGCTGTGAGATATGAGTGAAACATACAGAATATGGTATGATGATAAATATCCCAATGCAAACGGACAAAAGAATAAGCTGTTTAATATGATAAAAGAAAAAGAAGGGGAAAAGTTAAGTGATCAGACCTCGTAAAAAGTCTGGGTGACACTCACCCCTCCTTCAGACCATTTAAAAGGGTCAGAATTTCATAAAGGGGAACTAAAATCTCCACATTCAATCTGGGAAGGATTCCTCAGTGCAGGAACAGCAGAAAGAAGCCGTAAGGACCCTCCCAAATATTTAATCTAAAGCTCTGGCCTAGGGGACAAGTGGTGGTATGCTGCCATGTGTGGGAAGGCAGGGATATATTAGGAGAAGGGTCACAGCACACAGTGCTGCAGTGATTGTGGTCATAGAGTAGCCTAGGGAGATCACTGTAACTTATAAATTATACCAGCAGCCTCTCTAACTCTGTAACAGCCCTCAGTTGGGAGGATGCAAAGCTATTTTACAGGTACTCCTAGAGGCACAGGACAGAATCTCACTCCATACCTTTTTTGCACTGACATATGCAAAGACTGCAGTCGAAGCAATAGAAATCTGCTCTTAATGAAGAAATAAAACTGCCAGAGGGTTAGACTTACAGCCAAGCTATGCGTTTAAGAAGTCCCCATTGCCAAACTAAATATGTACACTATCAATTTTCAGTTTGTTGCAAGAAAACATGCAAAACTCTCATGCTTCCCCTGACAAATGAACTGATCTATATAACTCTCTGACATTATTATTCATAGGACAGCTCTGGAGAAAATGTGTTACTTGCTTTTTTTAAAAAAAATATATATATATATCCATGTAACATTCAGCTGTGGTGTAAAGCAAAATCCCCTTTATTTTTTTCCTGAAATATAATATTATGTGTGATTTATGAAATTATGAAGAAATATTCATCTTAAAACATCGAAGCTTCTTTCTTCTGCTGTGGCTGAAGAAAGACTAATGTTTTACCTGCAAAGAAATAATCCATTTATAATTCATTCTTGCACCGAGTTTCTGTGTTTTTGCTATTATTCTTACTCAAGCACGGAGATAATTAGAGATGGGCCAAATTGTTCAAAAATAATTTGAATGTAGATTAATAAAGGGGATGCTAGCAAAGTCATTTTTTACATTTTTAATTTGACATATCATGTCACATTAGGAGGTGATCGAATATAATGCACCTCTTTCCCTTCCCTCTTCAAATCAAGCAGTTAAAGTTAATTCAGAGAGAGGCTGAAGTGACCTGAATTACTGTGTTCAAAACAATCCCCAACCCAATGATGCTGCTTACCTGCTCTCTTTCTTGGCATGTACAAAATGAAAGGGGAAGACAGTATATCAATTTGTTTTCTTTGAAATCCAATTACACCCTTTTATTTAAATCTGATATAGGCCATCACAGTAATGACCAATAATATTAATGAAGGGTGCTAAATTAAGTCCTGGTATAAATAAGTACAACTATAAGCTCAACAGAAGCCATTTATACCAAGGCTGTATTTTGCCCCTTAATTTTGTGTAATTATTTTGATTTCAAATAATCCTAAAGTGATTTGCAAACCAAACTAATAGTAAGAGCATCATTTCTACTTAAGTGCACTGACTTCAGACATGCCAGTGTCTTTGGTAGTGTAGGAGAAAATTTGAAGACTAACATTATCCAACTGAAATAGGAAAGGAAATCAAATTACCCAATCAATTTGGGAATTTAGGCAGGACAATGGAATTAACAACCCTACACAAGGAAAAAGTACCACAAGATCTTTAATTATTACAACTGGTCTGAACACTAGTTTTTCACCTAATAGAAAGGTAGCAGCTCCAGAGGCAGAGTGGCTAGTCCTAATACACAGATGAGAGTGTTGGTGCATTCCTGACTCAGAAGAAAATTGCCACTTATTGAATGAAACCCAAATGCATCTTTCATGGATGTATTATTAACTTCAACCTATGATCACACAAAGAAAGAAGAAAATGAAAATTTCTAATGTCCTAAAAATCATTTTTGTCTAATAAGGGGCAACAAATAATGTCATGCACTAATATTAATTGTATGTTTATTATAGCATGGAAGCACTACCTGGAAGTTAAGACTGTTTGAATGCCTTACTTGTGCATTTCCCTACATTCATATGTTTGAATTTCTTCTAAATTTAACATGAACTCTGGATTTTCTATGTTGGTAATGCCTGTTATTTTTGCTTGTTTGAGATAATTGTAATATTTTAAAATTTAAATTACTTATATATACTCAGTCTTAACTCCAATTTACCATAGCTTTATCTGGGAAGAATTAGACAGCTTAGTTTCCTGGCAGCATCTGTAATGCATATATTTGCTTGGATCAAAAGGAAATGTATGCCTGATGTTGAAATAAAAATTGTCTGACTCGTATTTTGGAGATACGGTTTATCCTCACACACAGTCAGCCTCCACACTGCTTCCTAGAATGCTGTCAGTGTCAGCCTGTCAGAGGCCTAGAGCAGTGTCAGGTTGGGTTATCTGCTGTGTACTTGCTGTTAGTTGAAACCAAAGGGCTTGGGATATCTGTTTTAATAATGTAGGCAGTGGGCTCAGAAGTGAAAATCTGTGGCATTGAGAATTAAAGCTGCCTTCTAGTATTACACATGGTTAATTTTGTCTAAACTTCTCAGGATTTTTCCCTGTTTTGAGCTTTAAATAGTGTAACAGAAATAACAGTGGAGTGGATTAATACATATCAAATGTTTGCAGTAGAAAAAAGGAATTTGAAAGCCTACAATTACACTGGATGTTTTCAGAGTAGTAGTTGAGTTAGTCTGTGTCCGCAAAAAGAATGAGGAGTACTTGTGGCACCTTAAAGACTAGCTAGTTTATTTGGGCATAAGCTTTTGTGGGCTAGAACCCACTTCATCAAATGCATAGAGTGGAACATACAGTAGGAAGATGTATGAATATACAGAAAACATGAAAAGGTGGAGGTTGCCATACCAACTTTAAGTGGCTTAATCAATTAAGGTGAGCTATTATCATCATGAGAAAAAACTTTTGTAGTGATAATAAGGATGGCCCATTTCAAGCAGTTGGCAAGAAGGGTGTGAGTAACAGTAGGGGGATACTTAGCATGGGGAAATAGATTCAATTTGTGTAAAGATCCAGCCATTCCCAGTCTTTATTCAAGCCTAATTTAATTATATATAGTTAGCAAATTAATTCCAATGCAGCAGTTTCTCGTTGGAGTCTGTTTTTGAAGTAGTTTTTAATTGAAGAATTGCCACTGCCACTAGGTCTGTTATTGAATGTCCAGAGAGATTGAAGTGTTCTACTGGGTTTTTAATGTTACAATTCCTGATGTCAGATTTGTGTCCATTTATTCTTTTGCATAGAGACTGTCTGGTTTGGACAATGTATGTGGCAGAGGGGCATTGCTGGCACATGATGGCATATATCACATTGATAGACGTGCAGGTGAATGAGCATCTGATGGTGTGGCTCATGTGGTTAGGTCCTATGATGGTGTCACTTGAATAGGTATGTGAGCAGAGTTGGCCCCGGGCTTTGTTGCAAGGGTAGGCTCCTGTTAGTGTTTTTGTTGTGTGGTGTGTGGTTGCTGGTGAGTATGTGCTTGAGGTTTGGGGGCTGTCTGTAAACGAGGACTGGCCTGTTTCCCAAGATCTGTGAGAGTGTGGGATTGTCCTTCGGGATTGGTTGTAGATCTTTGATGATACGCTGGAGAGGTTTTAGACGGGGGCTGAAGATGACGGCTAGTAGTGTTCTGTTACTTTCTTTGTTGGGCCTGTCGTATAGTAGGTGACTTCTGGGTACTTTTCTGGATCTGTCAATCTGTTTGTTCACTTCAGCAGGTGGGCACTGGAGCTAGCTGTCACCTTCAGCCCCCAACTAAAACTGGATATTTTGTTATGGACCTGCCACTGAATACCTTTTGATATTGTTACTCTTGTTTAATTAGTAATATGAGTAAATATCTAATACATTTGACTAATGGAAACTGTGAGAGATTCTTTGTTGCCAGATTTGATTGACCTAGCCCATGTAGTAGCAGATAGGAATTCATGGAGTATGTATTGAAATAATGATTGTTGCCATCACATGGCTTGCTTTAGAAATTTACTTTTACTGAAGTTATTACTGGTGGGATAAATTAATATTACAACACACAGGGATATCTTTGATGCACCGGTGAACTTAAGTACTAATTCTCCTCTTTTATTCAAACTAAAGCCAACTTTACTTTCAACCCAGCTGTCTGTATTCTCAGCAGGCATAAACTGGCAAAGCCGTACTGAAATAATTTTGCACCACTTGAGGATCTAGACCTTTTATTTTTTTTTATATATTTTCTTAAAGACTGTCAATATTTTTACTCCCACATTAGAGGTTTTTTGGGGGAAAAGAGAACAATTTTGACTCACATTTTATGAAAAAATTCCTATCAAAAGTTGGCTTCATTGGTAAATTTCTTTCTGCCCCCTTTCTTGAGTGTATCAAGGGACACACTCTAGGCTGAATTTCATTCTGTGCAGCCCCAAACAGAATTCTAGTTTAACCTCCTCTCCCACATCTACAATGAATCTTTCTTGTTCTGCCTTTGGCACTTGTGTTGTTTCAGAGTTTAGCTCTGTGTTTTAGGTATAGTCTTCAGTATTATTTCAACTCTTTGAGATCACAATTATTGTTTTTCATTGTATTGATTCAGGCAACTTCAATTAAACATGTTTACTTCATGCAAGAACACCCTCAAGGAAATTCTGTCAAGGAGTAAATTGCCTCTTTCCAACTGTTTCTAATGAGAATATCAGCTCCTCTGGCTTATTGGAAGTGTTATGTAGTGGTTGTCAGGGGTTTTAAAGATATTTTAAGTTTAACCACTCTTGATTTTGTGTGTTTTTACTATAGGGCTTTTGAGGTAACCTTTATTGCCAAACACATTAATTTTGCCTATTATTCTTTTTTAGCTTGGTGGAGTTTCAACACTACACTAATTATTGCCTTTCAAGGATGGGCAGACAAATGGAACATTTCTGGGCACACTTAATAATTATACCTGTGAAACAATTGAGAATAATCAATTTGTGTGCACAAAAGATACATAGTGAATGCAATTGGTGTGGGTATTGCATGAAATTACAAAAGCACCTACAGTAAGACAAACTTGCTAAATAATCTACAGAAAAAAGTTGCTGATGTTCTCAGTGAAATGCAGAGATGTGAACTGATTCTACCAAATTATATACCCACATAAAAATGGTGTGGGGTCCAAAAGCTTTTGAGAGTCTTTTGCTCAGGTTCCTGCTGGGTGCCCTTGGTCAAATCCCTTTAACTCTGTGCCTGTCTCCCCCCTGCCACTTTGTCCATTTTGTCTATTTGAACTGTAAGCTCTTCAGAGCACAATTTGTCTTACATACTTGAAGACTGTTACCATATTCTCCATCAGTCTTTTCTTCTACGGACTAAACAAACTCACTTTTTTCAGTCTTTCCTCATAGGCCATATTCTCTAGACCTTTAATAGTGTTTGTTGCTCTCTTCTGGACTTTCTCCAATTTGTCCACATATTTCCCAAAGTCTGGTTCCCAGAACAGGATACAGGATACTCCAACTGAGTCTTTATTAGTGCTGAGTATAGTGGAAGAATTACTTCTTGACGCTTGCTTACAATACTCTTGCTAATACATCCCAGATTGATATTCACACTTTTTTTGCAACAGTACTACATTGTGGACTGATACGTAGTTTGTGATCTATTATAATCCAGAGACACACTTGTGCACTATTCCTTCCTAGGCAGTCATTTCCCATTTTATATTTGTGCAATTGTTTATTCTTTCCTAAGTGTAGTACTTTGCATTTATCCTTATTGAATTTCAATGTGTTGCAATGTGTAACCTGGGCTGCAGGGCTCGTATGGCAGGGAAGTGGACCCTGGACCCCAACCCTGGAATCCCCAGCTGACTGCCCTGATCCCAGAGCCCCCACCACTTGGGGCGGGCTGGCTACTTGCCTCTGTACCCCACCATGCAGCTGCCCCAGACCACAGACCCTATGGGGCCAGCTGGCTACCCCAACCCCAGCACCCCTGTCATTCGGGGCAGGCTGGCTGCCAGTCCCCATCCCCCACCATGTGGCTGCCCCGCACCACATAGGGTGGGGCAGCTATTTCAGACCTTGGAGGTGGGTGGCTACCTCAGACTCCAAAGCTCATGACCCTCCAGGGGCCTGTGGGGAGCCCTGGACCTCCAACCCCACAGGGCTGGCCAGGATCCTGCCCCCCCTGCACTATGCAGCAGGGCAGTCTGGAACCCTTCTCCCCCAGGCAGCTGCCTTAGACCCTGATGCTTGTGGGGCCAGCTGGCTGCCCTTTACCCCAGAGCTTGTGGGGCCAGGCAGCTGCCCCAGACCTTGGAGCCAAGTGGCTACCTTGGACCCTGGGGCTCACAACCCCTCACAAGGGTCAGTGGGGAGCCTTGGACCTCCAACCCCGCAGGGACAGCCAGAAGCCTGACCAGCCAGGCAGCCAGAAGCTGCTTGGGAGAGGGATCCAGGCTACCCCGCAGCTACCCTCCCCCGAGCAGCTACCCCGGACCCCAGAACTCACAATGCTGGGCAGCTACCTTGAACTCTGCATAGCGGCCATCTGTCCCCGTGAACTCCAGGGTCCAGGGCAGCCAGTTGGCCCAATAGGATCTGGGGCAGCCGCATGCCTGGGGGTGAGGGATGGACGTGGGCAGAAAAGGAGTCAATATTTTTACCATGGAGACATTTTAAAGAATCCAGAATGATCTTTTAGCATTTACCTGAGTTTGTGTTGTATTCAATGTCAGTGCAGGCAGAGTGGCAGAGGTACAAGAGTGGGGACAGCTGGCAGTTTGGGGAAGCTGCCCAGTGGGATAGGTCCAGGGGTCCATCTCTAATTCCCCCTGAGTGATGTTGGTGTCGCATGTTCAAACCCACATAGCTCTGATTAGGCCGAACTGGTCAAGCACACCTATCTTAAATAAAGGCATTTGTGTTTACATCAATTTACATATAAGTAACACACACAGTCCTTGAAATAGCAAGAAGATGATGAGGCAAATCTGCATTTTAGCAAACAACATCATGACACCTATCTCACAACAGGACTCCCTGTCTCCATCCTCACAGCTGGAAGGGATTTTATCTAGAGGTAACCCTCAGAAAAATGAATTTAAAAGGGAGACTGAAGAAAGGGTCAAAAATATCCCCAAATTCTCTCCCTCCTGCCCCAATCCATCTCTCTCTTTTCCACCTGAGAAGACAAAAGAAACATCATTTGGGCTTTTGGGAGCAGATCCTGGCCTGAGAATTTGATGAGTAAGGTTACTGGGAACCTGTGGTAAGAATTTCACCTTGAATCAAGACTAGTTTGTTAATTTTAGGAAGTGTTTTATCTTTATTTCTCTTGTAACCATTTCTGACTCTAAGCCCTTATTCTCATACTCTCTTAACACCTGTCTCTTTGTAGTTAAATAAATGTGCTTTATTCTTTTTTTAATACTAATCCAGCATTCTCTTTCAATTGAATTGTTTAGGTAACTCCATTTAAGGTAGCAGACCATTTTAAATTGATCCCGTTGGAAGGCAATGGACAGTGTAGAAAACATATTTTTGGGCAGAAATCCAGAACTGGGAGTGTGTTGGGTTCACCCTGGAAGTAGTAGCCAAGGTTGCTGGAAGCCAGAGTGTGGCTGGTGTTTGCTAATAGGCTGCTGGGGTTAGAGTTGCTAGACCAGGGCTGTGGCTATGCACGCTGTCTGTCTGTCTGTTAGGAGCCCAAGATAGCTACAACAACAAAGCATTGTGAGTCACCCTAGGTTGTAGGTCAGGGATGATACAGCCCCTCACTGGTCTCGGTTACACTTTGGAATGCCATACCATGTGACTCCTTTCTTCAAATCCCTCCACTGGGACCTTCTACCTTTGTGTGTCTGGCTTATGTTATACAGGAGATCAGATTAGATTGTCATAATGATTCCTTCTGGCCTTAAAGTACAGTAAACTCCATACTTATCGTCTCTTCATTTAAGGTTCTGCCCAAATCCATTCCAGTGTACATTTTGGGTCTAGTGATTTTTTATTGTGTCCCTTCCACGACTGCCCCCTCTATGTCACCTTTATATTCATCTCCAAATCTGACCTTTCTTCCATGTTGCCTCCAGGAATGGAAGAGCCCCCCTGTCTCATTTACCTGGCCTCTTCTGTCATCTAATTCAAATCCCCAATAAGGACTCACTTTTTTTTCAGTGCCTTCAAACAATAATATTCATCATTCAAATGCCTTCTCCACCCCAGCAAGGAGGGAAGTAATAAGTGAGGCATTTAAAAAATAATACGAAAGAGTAATACCATTGTTAAACGATTGCTTTAACTTTCCTGTATGAGAGCCCATCCCACAGTTCTTGCCACGAACAGGAGGAGATAGCTTTCTGGCATAGAATAAAAACTCTTGAGACAGAAGCCAGCCTGACATGATGTTTCTTCAAAAGCTCTCAGTTCCTAAGGCTCCTTATTCAAAATTAAGATCATAATGCAAAATGAGGAAAAATATCTTTGGAGCAGAGAGTGCTTTTCTTCACAAGGCAGCAGCTATCTACTTGGGAGACTGCCCTCCTGATTGGTACTTTTAAAAATTGGGTGTAGCTGTCCTGCCTTGTGCTCTGGAGTGCTCCCTGCATCTGAGTTTCCCACCACTTGGACTAATGTTGCCTCCTTTCATTTCAGAAGCTGAGATGTGGGAGAATCACAACTACAAGGGTTCCAGTGATGGTCATGAATGTTGTCTGCCATCCATCACATCTTGTCTTCCCTTTTGGTGCCTCCTTGCCATCCTTTCTGTTTGTTCGTATCCATTATGGCTAAAATTAGATTCTAAGTTCTTTTTTGCTCTCCTTCACTCTCCCCTACTCCATCTTTTTTTGTTGTTCTGTGATGTGACTTCAGTTGGATTATCAATAACACTGCTAATCAGATATGGTGCATCTAAAACATAAATAATCAAATTCTGATATGTATATTAGTTCATTTGCATACTCATGGAAAGCTATAAAACATTTTATGCCTAGAGGATATAGGATTTCCTTTTGATTGGGGACATGGCATGCACCCTGAAGCATTTAGATAAGGAGGATATGGTATTACTTAAGTGAATAGACCCATTGATTCCTAAGGTATTACTTGTATAAGAAAAGCAAATAGAGAATGATCATTTATAGTTATTATTTCAGGTTTGCTCTGTTCTCCAGTCTGCTTGTGAACCAAACTTTTTGCTTTCCCCAATGTTTATAAATGTTAGAAAAGAAAAAAAAGTGAAGCCCTTATAACTCCCATGATGAGGCAGCCTTTAGAATACAATGAGGTAGGCGAGGACTTCATTTTTACGCCAGTTTCTCTGTGTGTCTATCAGCATGTCACATACAGTCATGGTTTAATCAGTCATGCCATCATCCTCACTAAAACTGTAGTTAATACTCAGCCCTGCACCAACTGTTTTCCTGCAGTGCTATCCTTAGGTGTGTAGTGAAACTGCAATTAAATAAAATGGTTTGGCTCAGAGTCCCTGTGAACATAGGTTAAGAACAAGGGAGGGAATTCCCAGGAATAGAAGCAGATCTGAAATCAGATCAGATCTGAAAAGTTGATTTAATCAGAAATAATGAAAGATTCTCAAGGGGATTATGGTGCAAGAGTTTTTCAAACTTGAAAATGTTAGAACCTTTTGAGTTTTCACATGCTTGCTTTGAATGTTCATACATGCTGCTCGTCTCCTCCTTGTAACTAGGGAAAAGCCTGGGGGAGAAAGAAATTGAATAACATTAGAAATTAGGCATTAACCCTTATAGTATCAAGAGAAAAGCAAATACAAACCATATAAAAAGATGAACATCAGAGTTAATCTTTAATCTTTATTAATGTTAACTTTTCCCCTTTCCCCCAATAAAATAATAAAATCTATTTTATAAAACTGCACAATTAATAAGATCACCCATCAATAAATACACATAGAGACGCAAAATGTGCTGTAAGCAGTTTTTTCAAAAACACCTCTACAAGGTTTCTAATCATTGTCTACAATACTGCCTCACCAGTCATGGGAGCTAAGTTAAGCCAATATTCCTAAATGAAAATGCTCTGCATGTCTGAAAACCAAACTGCTTTCAGTTAGGGCTGGGCTATACTGGGGCAGGAGGAGGTCAACCTAAAATACGCAACTTCAGCTACGCAAATAGTGAATAGCATAGCTGAAGTCAAAGTACCTTAGGTCAACTTACCTGGCTGTCCCTACAGTGGCGGATCGACTGCAGCTGCTCCTCCGTCGACTCCACTTACTCCTCCTGCTGAGGTGGAGTACAGGCGTCGATTCAGGGATCGACTTATTGCGTCTAGACAACATGTGATAAATTGATCCCTATCTGGCGGGTAGTGTAGCCATATCCTTAGATGCCTAAATATCTGAAAACTTGGCCATAAGTTTAAAGGTGCCAGATCAACAGCAGTCAAAATTTCGTGTTTTAAATATACAAAATGTGTCTTGTATAAAATGGCAGTGTAGTAATGTAAACTTTTGCTTATAATCCTGAGTTTGCCCAGGTAATATTTTTTTTTCTGAAGTGCAGGAGTATAAATCACATATGTAATATCTGTTGCATGCCATAAAGTGATCAAATGAGTTTGCATGCCTTTACAAGAGCTGAGATAAAATGGAAATGGCTGGTAAGTTGTTGCCTTTGCAGTATTTTCCAAATCTTTTTCTCTAAAGCAGATGATTAATGGAAAGCAGAAGGGACACCAACTATCAGCACTGGTATTCACAGAAGGCTGACTTATGAAAAGTAGTGCTGTGAGAAAAGACCCTATAATGGGACCCAACCAGAATTTAATATAACTTAAGAATATTCCTGAGAGAGCTGCTTTCAGGAAAAAAAGAACTGAGGCCAACATTTTTGAAATATGTTTGTGCATGCAACCCCAACTTGCTGACATTTTGTATGTTTGCAAATCAAATATTTCCAACACTTGAAACTCAGGTAATTGATCTAAAGTTTTTAATAGTAGAGAACACTTTGATAAAAATGGCCATTGTCCAATAAAAATTGTTTGCTGGCAAGAGTATTTTTCCCCTCACTGTCCATTTTGCAGTATCTTGTCTCTTCTGTGTCAGTCTCCACTCATTTCTACAGAAGAAACAGCACCTTTGTCAATGACAGATTACCACCGATCTGGAGGTACATCATTTGTGTATCTTTTTTTTCAGTCACCCTTTCATTAACATTGAATGTACCAATGAATACCATTAATGTCTGAGGAGGAGCTTTTATCTGTGCAAATAAGAATATTCATTTTCAACAATTAGTATGGACATATGTATGAACATATTCATGATGCAAGTGTAACCCATGTGCCTAATAGGGAGATATCTCCTTAAAAGCCCCATTCTTGGGAGGTAGGAGCTGTGCATGGTTCACTGTTGCTAGGTACATGCACAATTAGCACTCCACATCCAGAAACTTCTGGAATAGGGTGTGGTAGTTTTGGGCATGCTCCAGTAGGCTCCCTGTTGCTGTGATCAGACTCCATAAGGGCAAGCAGTCAGGGCAACTGCTTTACTAAAGGCCATGTGCCCAGGACCAGAAAGCAGGCTGTTGTCCCTAACTCTGAAGCATTTTGCTGCAGGTTAGTTGATATCATTAGCCCTCCAATAGGGAAGCATGGACAGTGGTAATTATAGGAAGGAACATTTTCTTTAACTTTAATTTTATACTTTGAATGTTGTTTGATTTTAGCCAAACTGTTTTGGTTAAATTGTCTAAACTAGTATGATTTATTCTTTCCACATTACTACATTTAAAGAAAAGTTGGTCAATTATAATTTGCTATTCTCCATTCTTGTATTTTCTTGTAACAGGTGACTTTTTAAAAAATCTATATACGTAACTGAGTGGTTGGTTATTCAGTTAGCTGGCTGGCTAACAGTGATTACAGCAGAGGAAGAGTCTGCATGAATTCCAGCTGAAGATTCTTACAAGGAAGTGGAGGGAAGATGTTGCTTTTAAGTCAGAAGACTAGATAGGTTTGGAGATGAAAGACTCTAACTGAGGCTCAGGTGAACTCAACCTAAGCTTTTGGGAACTCTGAGTTTCTTCTCACTGTGTTTCTGTGGGGACTGACCTTTCAGAGTTAATTTGTATTCTTATTTATGTATAACTGTAAAGATAATGTATGTGGATTATCAAAAGCCATGTTATGTTGTAAAATTTAAATTATTATAATTTATTATGTTTCTTTATCATAAGATTTTATAAAGGTGTTAAATTCATTCCTTTTGGGACTTGACTGGGGGCAGGTTGACCCTGTCCAATCCTTAGACACTGAATTCTGCATCTCCAGTTGCTTTTATAAGGGAGTTAGGAAGGTTTCTTGAGGCACTGGGGAAGGGCAATTTAGCAAACTCTAGGCCACCCAAAGCTTACACAAGCGCTAACAAACAAACCTTTACCCACAAGATCAAATGGAAGCGTAAAAGGAAAAACAACTAAACACATTGCAAGGCAGCCTATAAATCTGACTTATAGCTTTCTCTCTCCTCACCAGGAAGGAATACAACTGTTTTTGAATCCGGGTCTGTGAATGTAGCCAAATATTATTTTCTTTCTTGTACTGAAGACAGAAACAATTTGTATGTCCGAAAATGCCCCTCTTCTGCTTATTTACTATCAGTTTCTCTCTCTCTCTCCCTCTCTCTCTCTCTCTTCACCTTACATTGTTCCACAGCCTTTCTATAAGGGATTCAACACCCCACTTAATTTCTTCAAACAGTAATCCTGCATATGAAGATTAGGGTCACGTGACTTTAGGGGAATAAGTCACACAGTTTGAATACTGAATTCTGAGTACTGAGTACATCACACAGTATGAATAGTTCATAAAACTCCCAGGCTGAGTAGATTTATAAAAAAAAATTGACAAACAATGTATGAATAACATGCATAAAATAAAATGCATAAAAATTATGATCAGTTTGCATATATTTTGCAAAGACAAGATAGGGCAAACTGTCAAATAGTTTATCCAACGCTGATTCCATGCCCATAGGCCTCCAGTGTCAGCCCCCAAACGTTCAAAGGTATTGAAGCAAAGCTGTACCTCTCTGTTCCAGCTCCAGATTACACATTTTACACTATTTAGCAATATAAAAATAATTACAGTATAAAAATAGATGGCTTTGTTTTAATCTTAGACATAAGAAGAAGTAAAGAGCAATGGTCTCAGTCAATGTTGTCTCCCTCCACTGAGAGATCAAGAGCCACAAGAAGAAACGATCTTAAGGGAAGATAAAAAGAGATCCTAGCAATGGAGAGAGTTTAAAAGATTAAAAGCTAAACAGCAGCAGATAGCCAGATAAAAAGAAAAACTATAAAGAGACATCAGAACTATGACAGCAATGATACAGAGGAAGACATAGGCAGAGATTAAATGAAAATGAAAGTATTTTACAGTAAAGGGAGGGAAAGCAAAAGTACAAAGAAAAATGTAAACAAAAAAAGAAGGATCAAAGGAAATTATATTAAGTATACAAGACATAAAAGAGAAAAGGTACATCTCAAAACCAGTCAAAACAGGAACCTCAGTTACAGGTGAATATATTGGGTTATATATGTATGTCATCAAACAAGCACAAACCTCTTTCTCTAACTTGAAAACCATACTGGAAAAATAGTCTATTTTTCATGGAATTTGTAGTGCAAATTCCAAATAACAACACATGTTATTTAAGTGATGTTGATTAATTTGTATTGTCAATTGCTAGACCGTACTTTAGTTTGTTATGAAATATGCTTAATAGACCAAATAACCATGTTAGTTAGGTTTATTGATATAAGCAAATAAGAATATAGTGCAGAAAAAAGGGTTCTGTAAGATCCTAGTTTCTGGGAAGCTATCTCATATAATAAAGTTACATTCACCTTACACAGAAGGTGTGCTCCCAAAGCTACATATTTTATCTGGTATTATTAATATGATGATTTAAGAAGTTAAACATCCCTTTACACATCACTAAAATGCAATCTATCAGTTGGTCCCATTTCCCTAACTTGTTTTTCTGTTCCTTCCTTATCTTTGTTTTGGATGATAGCATTACAGCTACTGGACCATGAAAGTGCCTCGCTAGCTTGTACTAAGACCCAGAACAAATGTATATTGATTTTTGACAAAAAACCTTTTTTATTTTATGCCAAAGCTTACTTAAACTACTGCAAGGTGTTATGGGACTCTTAGCATAAGAGAACAGGATTATCGTAAAGATACAGGCCAATTTAGCCTACATAACTGCTATACTATTTGTACTTAATACATATCATATATACATGGTGTGGATAATACATATAATTAATACTACGTGCTAGCCAGCATATATTGGTCAACAGTGAAATGCATTGTAAGCATTTCAAGAATTAAAAATATGAGATCTCTTAAATTTATGATTTTCTGGACATAGTAATAACTAATTACTAAATTTAGCAAGAAAGAAAAACCCACATAGGCCAGCATCAAACTATTTTTTATTAAAAGATGAGTTAATGATGAAGCTTAATACATTTTCATGAAACTTTCTCTTTTTATGAACAGCAGATATGCTAAGGTATGCATAAAAGAAAGAGAGAGAGAAAGAGCAGCCAACTGTAAAATAACCAATAGGGGTTAGGGCACTCACTTTAGATACTGAAGATTCAAGTCCCTGCTCTGCCTGAATTGTAGCAAGGAACTAAACCTGAATGTCTGACATCTTAAGTGCATGCCCTAAACAAAAGTTTATTGATTATTCTGGGGTGAGACTCTCTCTGACCAGAAATTTCAGCTCTGACAAAATCTTTATTGAAATAATAAGTTTCCATAAAATATATAAATTTTCAATGAAATAGCATTTTTATAGAAAAAAAATCTGTTGAAAATCTTGACCATCTCTAATAAGTATTTTTTTTTAATGTTTAGCAGTGCTGCCATGGAGAGCTGGTCAAATAATGAAAACTTTTTGTGAATAAATGTTTGGAAATAGACCAAAATGTGCTATAAGTAGTAATTATAAAACATTATTCAATCAGCTCTACTATAAAGTTGGGTTCTCCTTTATTGTTCATTGTATGTCTTTCACAGGGTCCCAAGATTGAACAGCATTATGTATATAAAAGAATAACATTTTCATCTGCAATATTATTTCCCACTTAAATAATCTTAATTTCCAAAGGGCTTTTGAGACCTTGCCTAATTGTTAGTACAGTGCGTATGCTATTAGGATAAAAACAAAGTGCACGATCATGCTGCTTACTGTAGCTACATATTTTCTAGTTAATTGTTGCAAAATATGATATTTGTTAGTCTAAGCCCAGTGTACACTAGAAAATTAGATTAATTTAACTATGTTGGTCAGGGTTACGAAAAATCCACACCCTTGAGTGGTGTTAATTCAAACTAAGCCACTTTGTAGACAATGCTAGGTCGACCAAAGATGGGACACCTCCTCCTGTTGATGTAGGTAGTGTCTACACTGAAGCGCTACTGCAGTGCAGCTGCAGTGACAGCTGTGCCACTGTAGCATTTTAAGTGTAGACAAACCCTAAGTGATATTAATGGGACTTTAAAGTCAGGTAGCAGTAGCATATACCTGACCTTGATTTTGCCTGTAGTTAGTCATTTGACTCATTTGCAGGGAATGGGTTATAATATCAGAGATGGTTGAATCTTTGATAATTGATTTGACTAATCTAATGCAAAACAGATAATACATCCAAACCTGCTCTCATGGAACTCAACAGGGCTTCAGTGGAGGTAGAAGAAAGCCTGATGATATTAGCTGCATTGTTAAAAATGTCCTGTTGTGAAAATCCTCTACAGCAGTATTAGATATTTGAAATATTTAGATTCTATTGATTTTTTCTATAGACATTTTCCTATCATCCTTTGCATTTTTCCTTTATCAAATTATGATCAACAACATAGTTTAAAAAGAGCAATAACCAAACATCCCTATATAAACTTGAAGGAAGAAAAGACCTGTTCAGGTTCTGCTGGCTTAAAGAGGTAGGAGTTCATTCTCTTGTGTTTATCAACTTAATATGCTGGTATTCTTTGCAGAAAAGAAAAAGGAGCAGATGCTTTTCTCTTTGTACAGAAGTCTTTGCTTGTCTATATTTATCAGAAATGCTAGAAGCTAGCATGTAAAACGATGATTTGCTCTATAGACACAGCTTTAATATATTGCAACAGGGTATTTATAACAATATAATTTTCCAGTCAAGCATTAATCAAATCATTATTAACATTTAAATGTGTTGTGATAGCATCTAGAAGATCCAGTCAGAGTCAGGAAACCATGTGCAAAGCACTGTACAAAAACATAGTATGACAAAGTCCCAGCCCCATATAGTTTAAGGCAAGTGTGGAGAAAGGACTATGTTAACTTTAAATTGTTTGATATGAGATGTTGTTTTAAGTGCTAAGCAAAATTGCATGATGTGTCATGTTGTGGGACAAAGTCCAAAAGAACCATATATGCCTGGGTGCACAGAAACGAACAGGCTTGGACTCCTGGACAGAAGCTCACCTAATCTGCTCATTTGGAACTTTGGGAGTCTTTGGTTGGCTCCTGAAGATCAGAGGCAGGGTCATAGAGATGGTTGGGGACCTAGACTGTAATCAGGAAAGGAAGCTCTGGCAGGATTAGGCTGTAAAATTAAGCTTCCCTTCTAGGAGTAAGAAGGAGAGGGGTTACTGAAAACTGTTATGCCTCTGTTACGTTTTATCTGGTTAAATAAAAGTTGACTATTTTTTCAAACCCAGAAGTTGGAGGCAGTCAATTGGAGGAATTTGAAGAGATCAACCAGTCCCTTGAACTAGAGTTAGGAAAAGCAGGCAGTATTGCTGGATATTTACAGGCAAGTGCCCTAAAAATAAGCTTAGAAAAGGGCAAAAGGGCTGTAGTAGTGACCCAGAGACAGCAATGTAGAGCAAGGAGCAGGTCATGATAACAGGATACAACCCAGTTAGTGTAACAAACAATAGGAGAATGAGGAGTAGACAACAGCACTAAGAACATGTCATTACCAGGTATCATTGTGGAAAATGTTACTGTTACAAATTATATAGGAATGTATATAATGATCTCAAGTTTAGCTGGCTGGGAAATTTTTACAGAAACATTTTCATTGAAACCAAAACTGTTCATGGAAATGTTTGTTTTGACTAAACTTTCATTGGGAAAAGTGAAGGTTCTGACTATTGGATCTTTTGGTAGGTGACATGGCAAAGGCTGAGAAACTCTCACCATTAGAGCTTTGATCAGATCTGCTGTTTGACATTTCTGAATGGTTAATTGTTCCAAATGGTGAGACGCAGGGCTGAGCTGAATTCAGCAGAGAGACATGGTATAAAAAGTCACTTGCTAGACAAACTCAAGAGCTGCAAACCAGGGCAGCTAACAGGAGAGTTTCAGAGGGAGGTTGAGAGTGAGTGTAAGAGGTTTTCCTTTCTGGTTCAGCATTATGTGTGATTTCACTATGGCCCATGATGGACCAATGGTGGTAAGATTCAATGGATTTGTCATGGATTCTTTCCTGACCGAGGTCTTTCATGGACAAAGTGAAAATTGCTGGCTGTTTTACAAGAAAATATTGGAGTGGAAGGGCAAGTAGAATCACTAATGTGAATCAGAGAAGTTGAGGAGTTCCTAGGCAGTCATGTTTGGAAAACCCCATTCCCCAAGTTCAACAAAGAAAGAAGATGGCAAATAAAGAATCAGAGAGAAAGCACTGAAATTTGTAACCACTAGAGGAAAGAGATCACATCAGAATTCACAAGAGCTGGAAACAGACAAGGATATGCAGGCTGTGGCCACCAGAGCAAATAGGACCAGGGGGAATTTCACACAGCTAGAAATTCTCAGTCAATATCTGGTCCTCAGAATGGAAATGGTGGAAGATATTTCTCAAATCCAGCTGGTCAAAGAGAATAGAGAAATGTACGAGAGAAAACTGTAGATGGCTTCTTGGCACAACCTGTATGATCAGAAAGTTTTCCCAGAAAGAGTTCTCCCCCTGTCATAGGATCCTTGTTGGGAATTCAGTACTCAGAAGAATAGAAAGAACGTTCTACAAGGGACAAGCAGATAACAGGATGGTGTGCTATCTCCCAGAGCTAAGACATGTGACATCACTCTAAGACTCAATAGACATCACTCTAAGACGGGCAGGAATCTATTGGGGATGGTTCTTATCAGCACTAGTGACAGTGAATTGTGGAATATCTCACAGATTATAGGTTACATCAGAAAATATGGAAAGATTCTGAAGATGAATGTCTAAGCAATCTTCCCAGAAAATCGTTCCTATTTTGTGAGAGAAGGAAGGCAGAAGATTTTGGAAGTGAAACACTGGTTAGGTAGGTGGTAGAGGTTTTGGTTTTGTGGAGCTTTGGTCCTCCACATTTTGGGAGAGGGGGCTCTATAATTTGGATACCTTTCCTTCACTAGAAGGAGAACCAACCTCCTCAGGGACAGGCTGGTTACAGTAATTGGATGGGTGTTAAATTTATTACAAAAGGAGAGAGTGAAAAGAGGAGGAGATGAGCACTCATTTAGCACAGAATCAAGATTTTGAATTCAAAATTAATCAGGAACCAAAGGACATAATGTGAAGAAATTACTGAATTTCCTGTACGCTAAAACTAGGAGCCTGCATAACAAACAAGAGGAACTGGAATTGTTCATTTGTGAGAATAAATTTGACCTAGCTGGTCGGATGATTCAAATGATTGGAATATTAAAATCAATGGTTATAAACTATTTAAAAAGGACTGAGTGGGTAAAAGGGAAGGGGGAGTGGCACTCTAAGTCAAAAATGGGATTGTCTGTTTTCAAGTCACTTTTGATAACTCAAAAAATGATCTTGAATGCTTATGGATCAATGGTCTATGATAAAGCACAAATGTAAGAGTGTTTTCAAGATCGTCAACAGGATCACACGTTACCTTATGAACCTAGCAAAGCAAACAACCACTGCTTGTGGTAGCAAACAAAACAACTGCAAACTTCAGAGTTCAGATCCAAGGAAAAGGTCTATTTCAGCATAGATATGAAGTACCACACCCAAGTGGTCAGTTGCGGGTGACTGGCTAGTGATCTGGTTGAAAATATTCAAAAAAGTCTGTACAAAAACAAGGGCAGAGACTTAAGTCTCAGTACCGTCTTTTGTACTTAGGATGACACCATACTTTTAGCAAAACCCCTCTCTTCTGATTTGTTATGTAATAACAATTACTAATGTTCTAGGACCAAATATAAGATTCCACAGTACACACTAAGTTATATAACTTGTTTATCTAATTATTAATCATAACAAAACTGTCCATCTTTATATTTGACAGGGACTTTCCTTGTTTATTCTGATTCTATTTGGCTTGGTCATCATGGCCTTTCATTGTATCTTCATACCTGTTCTGGACCCAATCATCAAGGGCGCTTCAAGAGTTGAATAACAGGATGCATAGTAAGTCAAATATTATTTAACAAAATGGCTCTGTTTTGTACTTCTTCCTGAAAGGGTTACTCACAGGCCATCCATTTTATTAGTTATATTGGTTATGTTCTTGGTTATATATATCACTGACAAATACATGTTATATATTCATATATTTGTGCCATTAAATAAATGATTAGATACATTTAGGCCCTTACCATTTTAAATGAGGTAAATTCACTTAATTATTTCTCATCTGCTTACGCTCCTCCACTTGAGTCTGTCTTTGAATTACAATTCTCATCTGGCAATAGATTATCAACAGTACTATTACAATTACAAGCTGAAATACTTAATATATAACAACATACAAACCTATGTATGCATTCCTGTTGTTATATATATATATATACAATTTTGTCCCATATATTAGGAGCTATGTCTTGTTCTATTTCCTTACTGTCCTCCCACAAATTACTTCCCCCACTTTCCTTTCTTTGAAGTACTGTAGTTAGGTTAAGGCTTAATAGAAGAATAGGCTCCATAAATTGTGGATGAATGTTATCCCAAAATACCTCCTCATTGTCCATATTTAAATTCAATGTAGGTTTTGATATACGTCTGAATGGTATACCTCTGTTAATTTCTAATATTTCATCTCCTTTTACACACCATGCCATAATAGGGATTCTGAAGCTGAGACCATTTGAACCATGAATTGTATTCTGACATTTGGTATGATTACAAACATGAAACCTGTTCATAGATTTTGACTGCCAATTTGACATGTAGACTGAGTAATTTGTGCTTCCTACCACTGCACACGGTCCTTCACTATTATTCACAGCATCACGAGTGCAAAGAAAAATAGATTTCATCTTCTGGCAACATTCCAAATGTTGTTTGACCCATGAATCATATTGCATCACCATTTGCATTTGTAGTAGGTATTGCTTTATTCTCATGGTATCATCAACATCCTGTAATTGCTCTAATGAGAGAATTTGACTTAACACAAAGTTATGGTTTGAGGACGTTGATAATGGAACATTTTACACCATTGGACTCAAATTAGGATTATTTTCTGAACGCATATGTGAAGTTACCATTGCAGAAGAATACTTATATGCCTCACAATTTGGCTGTGTATTGTCCAGAGGTCCACAATTGTCCAGAGGTCCACTGCAAAAATCTCCAACTTGCTTCTGCTCTTGGGAGGGTTTTTAATGCCCTAGGGTCTCTTGGGGCATCCATTTCAGAAACTTTTGCTTGATATTTCAGTCCAGGCCAGCTGCCTGTGGCCTCTTCAGCATTCCCAAACCACACCGGCTCCAGGAATACGAAGCTCGGCTCCTCCTTTCACCGTTTCATCTGTGTTTTCCATCTCTGCAGCCTTTAAACCTTGTTGTTGTTATTTTCTTTTCTTTTTTTATGTTTGGCAAGGTCTGTGTCGATTCTTGACCTTGAACGCAGAGCAGCTTTCTCTCTATCTCTAGGCTAAGCTGACTCCTTGGTTTCAGCCTGAACTATTAGGGGATATAAAGGAGCCAAAGGGGTTAATAAAATAATTTGGATAGGGAGGCATCCGGATGCTTTACATTTTGTTTTAAATCCTGCATTTGCGTTTTTAATTTTGCCTGGGGGTCCTTCATGGACTCTCTTTGTGGCTTCCTCTGAGGTGTATGATTTTGTCTTAATCAAAGGTACCTTCTAGTGGGAATTGTTTAGATGGATCATCACTCATGTAAAAATTCCAATTCCAAGTCCGCTCAAAGGCTCGTAAGCTAGGGAAGATTTCCTGTCCTGTCTGCAGGATTAGCGGCTAATAAACTAAAAAGATTTCTGCATAATCCAGGGAAGGGTCTGCTGGGTAGAAGCTCATAAATAGGGAAGGCTTTCACTCTCTCGCACTGTCCGCTGGGTCATGAGGTTCGGCTGACCCCCCTTGGATTCAGAACTCCCTCACTCCCTCATTCAGCCCTGGTGTGGCTGAAGACATCTTAAGTCCCAGACCTGGTCGGTGGCATTCACTTCTCACACATTCTATTATTCACTCATTCTCACTCATTCCCCATATCTAGATGCGTCTCTTAACTAGAATCTTAATTTCTTATGTCCAGACTTAATTCAACTTTTCCCTTATATGAGGAAGCAAGAACTCCTCAATATCAATTAGATCTCACTTTAACCTTATTGGGGGCAGCAAAAAAAGTTCCCCAGAACCACTTATCACTCTTATTGGGGGCGGCAAAAAAAATTCCCCAGAACTGCTTTGCATCTGGTGTTGTTGCATCATCAATAAGTTTGCATGGAATGAGCCTAAAGGGACAGACAGCCCCACGGTCAGTCCTTTGATACCCCAGTAGAGATTTCAAAAGGTCTCCTACCTCTTATTTGGTGCCTTGGGGTTCAGAGGAGAATGGTCCGTAGTAATTGTCGCTGTCTCAGCTGGGCGTTGCCATCCAAGTCACGGCACCAAATTGTGGAAGAAAATGAGTCCTCACTCTCTTTTTGGTATGCAACAAGTCAGAGACAATTGTATTTTCAGGCAATTGCAAGAAGGAAGGCAGCAGTTTGGACAGAGTGTCTGTCCTTATGCAAATCTTCAAAGTACAAACAATGGAAAGCAGTATTTATACCTTTTTGTTACATAAAGCTGTGTCTTGTTTATACATTTTTCTTTCTGATATCTTACTTGTTTTTAACATTTTCCTGCTACAATTATGTTCCCTTGTTATCTCAAAGCAAGGTTAAAAACAGCTTTGTTTGCAGTTTCCCATACACTTACACCAATCCTGCCTTTACAAATCTCATGTTATTAGGGCTAGGACTAGGGTTAGCCTGACTTTTGTTCTGTCTTTATCAGAACTAAGATGGTTGCATTCAAATCCCCTTTTTTCACTTCCACATATATAATACAGAATATCGGATGTTAAGGAAAAGTTACCTAGAGAAATTAGAGATGAGTTCAGATTGATGTGTGAAGTAGGCCAGTTAATTGTTAAAACTTCTCTTCAAGTTCTAGATGTGATTGACAGAAGTGTCCATTCAATGGCTACAACTGTTGTTTTGAGATCTGCTTCATAGTTTTTTTCTTTAAGTTTACCTAGTGATGGACAGATAACCATTGAAGATTTACCATTTCATGTACTGAGCTTGTTTAGTACTAAAGTGGATGAGTCCCTATACTCATTATAAAGATTAAAGATCCACTCTCAGTTTATATATGCCTGTGTATAGGAAGAAATAATTATGTCCTCAGAATTCTTCCTTGAGCTGTAGAAACACTACATCTTTCTCATATTTTTACCAACAGAGATCTTATGATTAATCCAAAAGGAAATTGTTCCCTCATTCTCTTTGGTAACCTCTGAATCAGGCCAGACACAAAGACATCAGATTTGAATTGATTGTCAAGGATCTTGGACTAATCTTCAAGGATCTATATCCCTTATCCCCCATTTTGGTTCCCACATGTATTTTTTCCAAGAGGCTTGTATGGCGATCACAACAGATCAATGTGTCCTTCAAGTTAAGGATGGTTATCATTTAGTCTGAATCTCTGCCTCTTACCCAGAGTCCTTCCCAGTCACTTTCAGCACCACTCTCAAAAGAGTGCTATGCACAAAAAAATAAATGACTTAATCAGTCTAAGAGAACTGGTGCCCCAAAAATTTGTGGGAAAAGGCTTCTATTCCCCTTATTTTCTCAAATGAAAAAGAAAGGAGGCTGTCATTTGATACCAGATCTCAGGAATCTAAACAAATAAATTTGGCAGGCAAAGTTCTATATGATAACTCTTGCTTCAGTTATTCCCACACTGGTTCCCATTATTTTGTTCATTACCCTTGACTTGCAAGATGTTTATTTTCATATGTCAATTCATTGTAAACCCAAGAAAGTTTCTTTGGCTTATTGGTTTAAGAAACCACTGTCAATTTGAAATACTACTCTTTGGAATTTATTCAGCTCAGAGGGTGTTCACCAAGTGTCAGTCCACAGAAGCAGCTCATCTTTGCAGACAATAATTACACATTTAGCCTACTCTGGACATTTGACATGTATAGGGAAAATTACAGGATCAAGTGACTAGAGGAGCAAGGAATGTGATCCTTCTATTTTCATCCCTAGGTTTGAGAATCAATTTGAAAAAAAAAATCAGATCTGATTACAACCCAGTTGCCATAGTTTATTGAGGTTCAGTTACATTCACTAGCGATAAGAACATTTGTTCCATAAGACAGATTTCATACAAGACAACTGATCCTCCTCCTTCAAGATCACCTTCAGACAACAGTAAAGATATGTCTCAAAATTCTAGGCTACATGGAATCATGAACTTTTTTGACTCCTTTTCCTTGTCTACTACTGAGATTCTTCTGAGCTAGGATTAAGTCAATTTACAAACTAAAAATTAATAACATGTCACTGAGGATGGCAATTCCAAATAAAGTTTTAAGATCTTTGAAACTGTGAACAACACTGACGTCAGAGGGACCCAAGAACAGTTGGGGAGTACATATAGGTCATGTTCAGACTAATGGCCAGTGATTTCATCAGGAGTCCAAGGTACACATAAATGTGCTTGAATTGATGTTGGTATAACTACTGCGCAAGATGTTTCTACCACTGACCAAGGATTCTTTTATCCAAATTTGTATGGACATCTTCACAGTGGTTTGCTGCATAAACAAATTAGGACATGCAAGATCAGACCCTTCATGTCAAGACATCATAGGACTGTGGGCCAGTGCTTAATTTGTGCCAGGGCTTGCAAGGGTTGAGTCCTGGAACCTCTAGGCTTGGCAGTTCACAACCGCATCACCTCTGGACTTGCTGCATCAATCATAAATGTAAAAAAAATTGCTTGAGCCCTGATACCTCTTTAATTACATCTTAGGTACTGTGGGAGTGGTGTATCCAGAATCATGTCGATCTGTCTCCTCTTCATCGTCCAGGGGATAAAAATGGTTTAATAGATTGAGTAAGTAGAAAGGAAACCTTTGACATGTAAAATTCTAAATGGGATTTAGAAGATTCAATACTCTACTGAAACTTCCAAAAGTGGAGTTTCTCCAAATAGAACTGTTTTCTTTGAATCTGAACAAGAAGTGTCCAATGTATCATTTTGAGAAGGAAGGAGTCCAGGATCTATAGCAGGTCACATCATTTTATGTATGTCTTCCTTCTTTTTCCTTAAGTCCCAGGGTGTTAAGGAGGATAAGGCAAGAAAAAGTTAAATTATATTGATAGCTCCTTCTTGGCCCTTTCCAGGTCTGGTTCTCAGATCTCCTGATATTGTCCTATTTCCAATTTACCACACACCCAATTCATATTTCAGAATCATAACTCAGTTCTACACCCAGATCCAGCATAACTACATCTCACGTCTTGGATGACTTCTAGATGTCCTTCTTAGATAGTGTATGTTCTTCAGAAGTACAGAATGTCATACTTTGGAGAATAAAATTATCTAGGAGGATTACGTAGTCTGCAAAACTGATGTTTTTCATTATGGTTCGCATTCCTCCTCAGTATTCTAGTTTGGTAATTTTGGATTATTTTTACACTTGAAGCACTTGGATCTATCTCTTCAATTTAAAGTACATGTGTAGGGTCCTACCAAATTCTGGGTCCATTTTGGTCAAATTCATGGTTGTAGGAATTTAAAAATCATAAATTTCATGATTTCAGCTATTTAAATCTGAAATTTCACAGTGTTGTAATTGTTGGGGTCCTGACCCAAAAAAGGAGTTTGTGGGGTCGCAAGGTTATTGTAAGGATATTGTGGTACTGCTATCCTTACTTCTGCACTGCTGCCTTTAGAGCTGGGCACTGGAGAGTAATAGCTGCTGGCCAGGAACCCAACTCTGAAGGCACCACAGACGTAAGGATGGCAATACCATACCATGCCACCCTTACTTCTGTGCTGCTGCCTGCTGAGCTGGGCCCTCAATAAGCAGCCACCAATGTCCCACTGCCCAGTTCTGAAAGAAGCAGCATAGGAGTAAGAGTGGCATGGTATGGTATTGCCACCCTTATTTCTGTAATGCTGCTGGTGGTGTGCTGCCTTCAGAGCTGAGAGCCTGGCCCACAGTTGTCATGCTCTGCCCACCTGGCTCTGAAGGCAGCACAGAAATAAGGAGGGCAATGCTGCGACCTCTCTAAAATAACCTTGCAACCTCTGGTCTGGACCCCTAATTTGAGAAACAATGTGAAATCTGTATAGTACAGGGTAAAAGCACACAAAAGAACAGATTACCCAATCTGTGACACATGTTTCATGACCATGCATTTGATAGGACCCTGCACATTTGGCAGTGATTTCAACATTTCATCTGCCAGTAGAAGGGGGTTCCATTTTCCCTCATCAGTCAATTAAAAGCTTTCTGAGGGGTCTATTCTGATTCTCCTCCTATAATAAAGATTTTTTGATAATGGCATTTAACTCTAGGGCTTTCTTCTCAAATGGAGTTGCCTTTTGAATTTCTCGCAAGCTGCCCAATTCACCTTTTACCAGTTACAGTGCATTTTTGGTGTCAAATATCTCAGCACATAGAGTATGTGAACTACAAGCATTACTGATAAAACCTGTCTACAGGATTTTTCATATGAACTATGAAATCCCATCCATCCTTCATTCCAAAAGAATTATCAGACTTTCATATAAATCAAAGTATTCACCTACACAATCTTCTTTTCTAGACCTCATTCATCAACAGCTGAAGAAGTAAAATTACATAACTTGGATATTAAAAAATCATTGTTATGCTATCTGGATAGAACTAAATCTTTTTATAACACTTTAAGACTTTTTATTGCTTATGGTAATAAACCAAAAGAGATGGCTATATCATCTCACACTTTCAAAAGGGATATCTGATTATATTAGGACTGCATATAATAATAAGATGAATCCTCCTTCAGACATTCAGACTCATTGTTCCTGAGCACAAGTGACAATGGTGGCATATTTAAGTCAAGTGTCAGTGCTTGAGGTTTACAGAGCAGCTACCAGGACTTCAGCTCATAATGTTTACAAAACATTCTTCATGAATGAATGCTTCCACACTGAACACCCATTTTGGAAGGCTGGTTTTGTAATATCTTTTCAAATAATTCCTCGCTCCCATCTTCATTTAAGATGACTGCTAGCTCATCATCGTGAGTGGAAACCACAGGTGCAGTACTCAAAGAAAGAGTGATTACTTACCTTATAGTAAGTCTGTTGTTTTGAGATGTCTGCACATGTGGTCCCTAAGATCTGTTCTTTACCCACAGTTTGGAGCATTATAAATTAGATTCTAGGGGATGAAGGAACTGCTCTTGGAAGAGGGAGCATGATGACATGAAGAGTGTGAGTACAAACCCTACTGGACTCTATGGGTGAAAATATTCCACATTACTGAAAAGGGGTGCCTACATACAATGAGTGGGCTCCATATGTGCACACATCTTGAAGAACCACAATTACTATAGGGTAAGTAGCCATCCATTTACTACCATACAATAAAAATGGTAGAATTGTGGTCCTATAGATCTGCTGCTTCATGGAAAATTTAATGTCACAACATGCCCACAGAGGCCACAGATAGGCTCAAAGGATGGCAGCAATTGCTGCTATACAGGTGTCCACATCCTTCAAACATCCTCCAGCTCTGTCTATGTCACTGGCCCAAACATTTGACAGTTACTACCTGATCTGTTCTTTACCCACAGGTTTACCCTTCTGGACAAGTTAACACTGAGCTGGTTGTAATTTTGAGCGGGATGTCTAACCCATTCAGCCTTTGCTTTTGCTCTTGACAAACATGTATGGGAAGACTCAAATTGTAGCCTCACTTTTTTTCTTCTTATCTCTGACAACTTTAAACATCTCCTCACTGATCCATGGATGATGTTTGTAGGGCTGAGGCCCCAGCACTGAGCTGGCAGAAGTCAGCACAGATTACTTGAAATAATGCTATTCCTCCTCACATGACAGAGAGGGTGAGACTTCAGTCTCTAATGCTTTGATGTCCTTAAGCAGTTCAGAACAGAAACTCATTTGATAGCTTAGTGGTAATATGAGTGTTTGCTTAGTGGAACCAATTTCAGCTTGTAAGCTTTCGTGGGCTAATACCCACTTCATCGGTTGCATCCAACAAAGTGGGTATTAGCCCACGAAATCTTATGCTCTAAAACTTTAGTTAGTCTTTAAGGTGCCACAGGACTCTTTGTCACTTCAGCAATTCCAGACTAACATGGCTATCCCTCTGATTCTCAATTTCAGCTTGTTAACTGGCTTTCTTTGAAGTAGAGGTGCACTTTTGTCAGCAGAAGCAGATGATCAATGTGAAGTTCAACATTTCTGTGAACTCGCAGGTCCATGATAGTTCACCAGCAAAGATTGTTAATGAAGACATGATCAATGACAGTCCTAGCGAAATGATCTGAGCTGTGCTAAGTCTTCTTATGAATCTTTGGGTGATGGAAGCACAAATAGTGATCACTGTGTCATTGGGAGCTTCAAATTCCAGCAGTTGCTACCCATTCTTGTTCTTCTGCCTGATACCATACCTCCTGAGTGTATCTGCTTTTCCTACCAGTGCATTAAAGTTATTCATGGTCATGATGACATCTCTTCTTGGAATTTCATTAAGGATTAATGGCAGTTTCTGGTAAAATATATATAATCTACTGTGACTCTAGCTTTACTTTTCTCAGTCTTGTAAAATAGGTCTTTTTTGCTAAGGTGGTTTTTTGTGATTTTCAGTTTGATATGACATTCAGGTTAGACTTTAGGAGCAAATGGAGGGAAAATAATTCAGTTTCCTACACATATCTGTGCTAGCATTCTGGTTGGAAATAAATGAATAATTTGCATAGGAAAAGGATGAAAAAACTATTCACCCATGCAAAAATATTATTGAAAATGTGTGAAACTATAACCATTCAATTTGAGTCTACATGGTGTGATGCACAGGCATTTATGATTCCCCTACATTTCTATAAAAACTTTATCTTCAGTGCACAGTACAGGTACAGTATATCAGCATCCCTATACATTTTTCTACTTAAAACTTTCATACATGGAGAAAAGTAATGAGGATGGCAGTTGTTTTAAACTTGATTCTAACAGAAAGGAATTGGTGGCGAATCTGAAGGAAGAAGGCAATTTGGGTGAAAGTGATCAGGAAATAACAGATATCATGATTCGAAGGAAAAGGCGGGATGAGAGTAGCAGAATAAGGATGATGCACTTCAATAAAGCAGACTTTACCAAACTCAGGTAACCTGTAGGTAAAGTCCCATGGAAATAAAATGTAAGGGAAAAACAAGTTTCGGAAAGCTGCCAGTTTTTCAGATACAATATTAAAGAAGTAACAGCAAAGAACAGAGAGAGAACAGTAAGAGGCCAATATGGCTCCACTAGGAGCTCTTTAATGATCTTAAACTCAAAAAGTATTCATACAAAAATTGGGAACATGGACTGACTGCTGAGGATGAGTACAGAAGTATAGCACAAACACATAGGAAGAAAAACAGAAAGGCTAAAACACAAAATGTGTTATATCGAGTAAGGCATATAAGAGGCAATAAAAGATGTTCTGTAAACACTTTAGGAACAGGAGAATGAATGAAGGTCCTTTACTTAGTGGAGAAGGAGAACTAATAGCAGACAACATCAACAATCAATTTATAAGGACTATCACAATTATAGGGTGATATGTAATAGTCACCATAAAGAAAAAAATCATGGTAAACCAATCTTATTTATTTCTTTGACAGCATTACTGGCCTACCAGATGGAGTGGAGCAGTAAAAATTAGATAAATTGACTTTTGGTAAGATTTTTAACATAATCACATATGACATTCTTATAAGTAAATTAGGGACATTTGGTCTAGATGAAATTACTATAAGGTGGATGCATAACTTGTTGAAAGACAAAGCTCATGGTTTTCTGTCAAACTGGGGGGGGCATATTTAGCTGGGTCTACAAGTGTCTGTCCTGGGTCTAGTACTATTCAATATTTTCGTTAATAATTTGGATAAGGGAGTAGAGAGTATGTGCATATCATCTGTGGTTGATGTCAAGCTGAAAAAGGGTTCCAAACACTCTGAAGGACAGGATTAGCATTCAAAAGATTGGAGAACTGGTCTAAAATCATGAAAATGAAATTCTATGAAGAAAAGGGTAAAGTAGTAGATGAAAGAAGGAAAAATCAAATGCACAAAAATACAAATTGAGGAATAACTGACTAGGTGGTTGTACTGCTTGAAAAGATATGGAAGTCATAGTATATCATAAATTGAATAGGACCCAGCAATGAGCTGGAGTTACAAAAAAATCTGTACAGGAAGCAGGGGAGTGAGGGACAATCTTGAATGGGGTTACCCTGGAGTGATAGAGCTCCTGGCTCAGCATAGTTGGACAAGGCACGGTCACTCCTTCTCCATGCAGGGAGCTGCTTGGTCACCACTCAGCTCTCTGGCCCCCCCAACCACCCTGGGACTGCCTATGCAAGAGTAACCTGGGTAGCATGCACTGTCAGAGTGATGAGTGGGAACCAGCCCCAAAAGTTCCCTGAATCCTCCCATGGCAGCAGCTCTGACTCCTCCTCGTTGCTGTGCAGAGATTGCCTGGAACAGGGACCAAAGCTCCCAGGCAGGAGGCAGTTCTAGGTTGCCAGGATGTTGTGGGTCATCCAACCCACAGCAGTGCTAATCCAGGAGCTCTGCAACTCCCCCTCCCTGCAGGATAGCCACTTGGTCCCGCTCCATTCTCTGTCCCTTGCTCCCGGGCCCCTCTTGCCCTTATTAGGGCTGCATGTGTAGAGGCAGCACGCATGATGAAGGTGGTGAGTGGGAGACAGCCTCAAAACTTCCCCACAGCCTCCAGAGGATCCCCATCCCTGCCCCCTGGGGTTTGGGATGAGGGAGCCCCAGGGGGTGCAGGAGTACTTCACTGTTCCACGTCTGGCAGCAGCCAGGCTGGGGTATGTGTGTTTTTCCTCCGAAACCTACATTTTATGTCAAACTTCAAAACAGACAAAAATAAACAAATAAAAAACATCTTCATTGAATAGCCAATTTGAACAAAAAAATAATTGCAATCTTTCGTTTTGCTAGGTTGCTAGCCCTGAAGACTGATGAGCAAATTATCCTCAGAATAGATCCCCTTCGGCATTTTCTTGCCAGTGTGACCCAGTCTAGAGGTTGAGAGCCTGATTCTCAGATTAGATGGTAGATCAGTATAAAGCCTTTTCCAACTGCTGTCATTCTACTGAGACAGCCACAAAAGGAGCTACTTTTGCAGTTTATGTATCATGTGCTCTTTATGGGCATCCAAGTCCCATCAGCTGCATAGTCACAGCTAGTTAACAATGTGGGCAATCATGTTTTCTCACAGAGCAACACATTCATTGGGTTAGAATGTTTACACAGAGGCAGGACCGGCTCTACCTTTTTTGCCGCCCCAAGCGAAAAAAACAAACACTAGGACTGCGGCGCCTGCAGATTGACCGAAATGCCACCCCTTGGCTGCCCCAGGCATGTGCTTCGTCCGCTAGTGCCTGGAGCTGACCCTACACAGGAGGCGGAGGGCACTAGACAGTCTGAGATAGAGCTACTTTGACTCAGGTCTGGGTTCAAATGCGATGTAGATACTCAAAGCCACGGTTCCATAACACAGCTCCAGCTGATTCAAGTCTCACTAACCCTAGGCTTACCTTGTTATATAGACATACCTCTAGAGACTCAGTCCAGCATTTCAGAAGCTGCCAGACTCCCAAGGGGGATTACACGCACTATGGTGAAGTATGTGAAAGATATTTTTTTAGAAATATTTCAGAGATAAAAGTATGTATACTTGCTATTATTTTTCATAGCCTTCCATATGTAAAGCCAGACCTCTCTAGTAAATCCAAATTCTTTTGTCAAAGACACAGAGGCCACTGCTTTCATAGCAATATGAAACAATTTTGCTATACATATGACATTTTGTTTTGTAACTAAATTGCAAATTCTTATGATACATTTAGCTGACATGCAAATTATCATTACAATAATACTCCTGCCTTGCTCAACCTCTAAGGCAGAAGCATGCAGGGTATGGTAGGATAGTTCATTCTGTACCTCCATGCATCACATGGAGTGAAATTGGCCCAAAGTAGCTGTATTTTAATACATATATATTCTGTAAAATCAGTATTTATTTTTGTCATTTGAGGGTATTGGTACTGATTATCTGATAATTCCATTAATTTGCTATAGCATGGTGAATCTGTAAACAAAAAACCAAACAAACAAAAAAGATCAGGATTAATAGCTATGTAAAACTCCAAGGGGGTCAATATTGTATTGTATTATGTTAGAATTGTTAGATTGTAATCTTTCTTTGCTCTTCAAGTGCTTCAGCAATTGTTACCTTATTGATGGATTGGTGATTCATTGATTAATTCATTATAGTGATTGAAATTAATTATTGATTAATCTTTTAGACCACAATGGTCAATACGGGCTGGGTCTCCTGAGGACTACAGAATGAGGAATATTTTCCTCAGTTTCACTAGAATAAGAGACCTTAGAATCACACAAGAAATAATTGCAATTATCACAAGTCCTTTTTATTAAAAAATCCACCAAGCAGATAAACAACCCCACAAACACTGAAATACAATAACATATAGAGAGATAATGCAAAGCATTTGGCCCTATGACTGGCATTATTCACATTTCACATCTCCTTCTGGGGGACCTTGGAGTGTCAGTCAATATCTTCCTCATCATCATTTTCATTGTCACCCATGGTTATCATTGTGGTATCTCCCTATGTGTGTCCCCCTACCCCATATACACCCGCAGACCCAACAATACTTTTTTATTCTGAATTATGCTTATGCCTGCTAAAGCTCACACATATCTAGAAGGCCCATAAAACTCCTTTTTTTAATCCATCCTTTCACACCCACTAATTTAGGCTTTCTATCCCATTATCTCACTGGCTATCCCCTTAGTTCCTCTTATTCTCACTAACATCTACATCAATAAATTACCATAGTTATCACAGAATCCCCTGAATTATTACTATAGGGTATCTTGTGGTAGTTATTGGTATGTTGTGGCATATTTTCCAGTGTATTATTGCACAGTTTCCAGAGCAACAGCATGTAACCCACCTTTTACTGTAATTTTACAATCTACTAGTACAAGGTTTTTCTTTTGGTCAGCTAGTCATGCCAGTCTATTTCAGGCCTAAAGCATTGTGTGCGTAAAGTGAATATTTTACAGGCCTGAAACCTGTAGGCCCTGTGTTACTACATTAATCAATACAAATATTTCACCTCTATATTCTAAATATATCTAATACTGCATGTTTTTTGCCACTGGGGGAAATAAGGTTATATTTGTAGTTACATTTATTTTAGTTAACCTATGTACCCTGCTTTGTCAGTATATTTTTAGTTGACATATTAACTGGTATGGAAACTTCTCAAAATGACAACAATATTTTACAGTCATAGTACACACAAAAAGCTATGTTAATTGAATGTAATTAATGTTACAATGTCAAGCACTCGAAAGTTGCCAGTGCAACTTTAATTCAGCCCCCTGGTGCGTATGCATTATTATATAGTCTTTAATTATAAGATCACTTATTTCCAAAGGGCTCCTGTCTCTTTCCATGCACAGAATGGATGATGCTCACTCAATAAACAGCCAATTCAATATTTTTCTCCGTATTGTTCAATATATGGCCTCATGCCTTATTTATACCTCACTATTCAACTTTGCTCTGAAGACAGAATTATTAATTTCCTTATGAAATTTTCTATGGTACTCATCATTAATGTATCTGAATGCTTCACACTGTACAGAGGAGAGTGTACTCTAAGGGGAACAGATTTTTCTGGTTATTCTCCACAAGCTTGATCTTTATGCCTTGTCCCATCCAACCTGTCCCTATCCCAGTCCTGATTTATGCCAATCCATACCTCTTTGTCCATCTTAGTCCCATTCTTTTTACCTACCCAGTCTCTGTCTCCACTCTTCAGGCTTATCATACCAGTCCAAGTCTTCTTGCCCAGCCAGTACTTTTCTCTCCCTCCCTCTAGTCTCTCCCCCTTTCAACACACCGTCCCAAACTCCTTGCTCATATACTTCTAGTTTTTCCCATCACAACTAATCTGGTCTGTCTCTTCCTTCCCCCTCACTAGCTCTCAGTCCTAATCTCCTCCCCAGGCACCTCATGCAGTCCCAGTCTGTCTTCCACACCTGCCTGGCTCATTGCCCTAGTCTCTTTTCCCATCCAGTCCCATTCTCTCTCCTCCCCAAAATCATTCTCAGAGATCCTCCATCTCGCACATTTCCTTGTCTGATCTCATCGTTCACTCTTCCCAGCCAACTGTCTCCCAGTCCTGTCCCATCACCATTTTCCTCTGTGTCCCCCAATCCCAATCTCCTGCCCCAGCTAGTCTCAGACCCTTGTCCACTCTGCTAGGTGTCCTACTCTCCCGCTCAAGCAGTCTCAACCTTTTCTCCCATAACCACTCCCAATATCAGCCTCCCCTCCCATCTTTCTACTCCAGTGCTCATCAGACTGCTTAATCCAATCTATTCTTGTTCCTCCCCTCTGGTTTAGTTTATTGTCAGACTGCTTCCTCCACATTGCCTGAGTGCCAACTAGTGTGTCTATTTGAGGCGGGGGGAGGTGTCATTGAGAGCACAGAACATCCCTATTCTCAGTTCTGGTGCTCAGTAACACACCACTCTACAGCAACTGGGAGGAGCCATTACATGGAACGTTTGTATTTATCCCTGTAGCCTTGGGCTGGAGGGACCACGCGGCTCTGTTGCTCTGTAGGGATGGCGCATATACAGTATATTCAAATGAAGGAGCTCTAAAGAGAAGGAACATGTTCAGTTGCTCTGTGGGCCTGGCACATGTGCCATCTGATCAGCACTAGAAGGCTCAGGCATGTTCAGTGAAGATGGAATCTTATAAGATTTTAGCTGCTAAAAATAAATCAAGTCTTTACTGAGCATGTGCAAACTGTGATTATTCAAAGACTCATAATTTGGGGCAGATTTTCACAGAGATGGCAAAAGGCATGCTCTGGATCTGAAAACTATCCCTCTGTCAAATCTCAAACCCTTGCTCCAAAGCAAGGGGTTCTAGAGCTGTTAAAAGGAAAGGTTAATGATGTTGGCTCCAGAGTCTCGAGACATCATTCCCCAATTTGCTTAGAGTCCGTAGAGGGGACATAAAAGACTGGCAACTCCCACAAAACGTGGTAGAGAGGTTTCTGATGTGGTGATTTATACAAACAGTTTTCTGGACCAGTAAGAAGCCAGGACTGCTCAGTTCCTCAGTGGGTTGGGACAACCTGATTCAGAGACAAAGGGCCTAGTTTTAGTTTCATTTGGGTGCTTTAGAGTTGGGAATAGAACTGAAAGAGAAGCACAACAGCCCAGGAAGTCTCTGATTAATGCCCCCTTTTCTCCTCACAAAGGGAGTCTTTGAAATTCAAAGTAATGTGTATTGGAAAATATAATCCTAAATATATATACAAAAATATGGAATCTAGATTAGCTGTTATCACTCAGGAAAGAAATTTTGGAATCATCATGGATAGTTCTCTGAGAACATCTGCTCAATGTGCAGCAGCAGGCAAAAAAGAAAACAATATTAGGTACCATTAGTAAAGTGAAGTTAATAAGACAGAAAAATATCCTAATGCCACTATATACTACATGAAGTTCTGGCTGAACAATCTAAACTCACACATTATATTGGAAAACTTACAGAGAAGGGCAACAACAATGGTTATGGAACAATTTCTACATGTGGAGAGATTAAAAAAACTGGGACTGTTCATCTCAGGTACCTAGTTGGTGGGTAGTGATCGATCTGTCGGGGATCAATTTGTCGCGTCTAGAGTAGACACGATAAATTGATCCCCAAACTCACTCTCCATCGACTCCTGTACTCCACCTCAGCAAGAGGTGGAAGCGGAGTCGATGGGTGAGTGGCAGCGGTCGACTGGCCACCATGTGGACAGCCAGGGTAGTCGATTTAAGATACCGCAACTTCAGTTACGCTATTCGCGTAGCTGAAGTTGCATATCTTAGATTGACCTCCGTCCCCACCCTCTTAGTGTAGACCTGGCCTAAGAAGGGAGACAATTAAGGGGAGATATGATAAAGGTGTAAACAACCATGACTGGTATGAAGAAAATGAATAAGGAAGTGTTATTTTCCCCCCTTCAAAATTACACAAGAAGCAGGGCTCACCCAATGAAATTAATAGACCACATGTTTAAAACAAACATAAGGAAGTACTTGTGCCCACATCACACAGTCGAACTTGCTGCCACAAAATGTTGTGAAGGCCAAAAGTTTAACTTATTTCAGAAAATAATTAGATAAATTCATGGAGGATAGGTTTATCAATGGTTATTAGCCAAGATTGTCAGGGAGTCAACCTCATGCTCTAGGTGTCTCTAAATCTCTGACTAGCAGAAACTGGGACTGGATGACAAGGGATGAATTATGCAATAATCGCCCTGTTATGTTCACTCCTTCTGAAGCATCTATCTGACACCAGGTGATGTCCGAAGACAGTATACTGGGTTAGATGGACCATTGTTCTTAATTGCTGTGGTATCTAGGGTATGGTTGAACAATTCCAGCCCTGCAGAGACCAGCGACCAGAAAGGCAGAAAACTAACCCAGTACCAGCTACCTAGAGCCAGCCAAGACCTCCATAGGACTCCAAACGAGGGAGTCAGGAGAGGATCCTGCACTGCTAGGGGTTGAAAACACTACAGGAGGGACTTGTTTGTTTTTCTGAACCTGCCAAAATTTGCAGCTCCGCTACTCTTGTCTCCAGACTAATGCTAGGCATTCCATGTGCCCGGAAAGATGTCAGAGAGGGAACATGGAGCAGTAGTACAATTGTGAATGATGAAAGGTGGGGAATTTGATGGGCTATTAATGTTTAAATATGTATTAGTTAACCTTAACCTTTTCGTTCCCTGGAGCCTCTATTTCCTACTCCAATAAAGTCTCCCCCTCCCTCTCTGTTTTTTATTGTTATTTTCAGGAGTGGTGTTTCATTTGTTGGAATTTGTAATAGTGCATTTTATTTCTTGTGTACTGGATCAAACTTCCTGTTCAGAGTAGCAGTATTAGTTATTTTTTCAAGGGACAGCACTCCTAGTGTCCCACAGAGAGTGGATGGAGCAACCGGGCATCATAGCAAAGAACTCATGATCAAGCCCATGTAGGAGAAGGAAGAAGCCACTCCAATTAGCAAGGACCAAGGAGAAAACTTGAATGGCACCTTGGGAGAAGGGCTGCATGTTTATTTCTTCTGTCACCTTCTTTTTGCCTCCCATTCCTTCTTAGGTAATTTAATCTATAGAGTTGCAGATATGAGGACAAAACCTCCTTTGATGTCAGTGGAGCTTTGTGAATTTACCCTGCCTGATGTTCTAGACAAAAATATATATTGCAAATTTGCATAGTGTTTGGCCTTTGTGTTTAGTCAAACTGGCCCCAGTTCAAAGTAGCTACAAATTTATGAATTGCTTGGCTAATCTATGATCTCATTGTTGCCTGGAAAATAAAACCAAATATTTATTATGAAGGCAAAATATACTAGACAATATGTGTTCTGAGATATAGAAGGAATGAAAAGAAAAAATCTTTTCTATTTAATCTATTGTGAATCAGTTTTTGTTCTAATATGTTATTAAAATTGCCTTTTCTGCCTTAGAATCTAAGCCACCAGGGCTATGCACAGCATAACTATGGTATAAATGGATACCAATAAAAGATGTGCTGTCCAAATTCAGTACCATGGCTAAAAATAACAGACCACCTACTGTAATGCCCTTACTGTTGTAACAGCAGCATATGAATTCATGCAGTTACTTAAGAAATCTACTTCAGGGCATTCTATCTCTCTTCCTTTACTAATCAAAAGAAGCTTGTATCATTTCCAGCAAAGGCTTGAAAAATAGTAACAGCCTTGTCTTTATTGCTGAAGGAATCAAATCTTGTAGGGACAGTAAAATTTAAATATAATGAAATGCCTGTCACCCTAAATGGAGAAATATTGATGACCTAAAATCCTAAATTGGAGTATAGATGAAGTGTCCCTTCATGTACCATTGTTTCTGCTCTCTCTCTCTCTCTCTCTCTCTTTCTCTCTCTCCTCTCCTTCTGTAATATCGCATCTCTGCCAGATCTGAAAACCACAATCTTAAGCTAACCTTCTATTCCAATTTACAAGACTATAATACCAAATCAAACCATCAAGTCAAACCCAGTGTCATTGCCTTTATTTATGGTTTAAAAGGTTTACAAAGGATTTGTTGCACTGAAACAGACTCTTGCATCCACAAGTACTGTGAGGTATGTCTGCTGAAGATTTTAAAGGACAACTGCAACTATGAGGTATATTTTCCAAAGTTTATAAGTGGCTGGAGTAGAAAAGTGACTTGGAAAATGTGGCCACTACAAAATTTCTAAATGACTGCACATGAGCAGAAGTGGGAATCAAATTGGCTACGCCACTGCTTTAACCTACAGAAGTCAGCATCTCTTGTATATCCAAATTCTTACACTATGGCCATCACCACAGTGTCTGATTTTCACCCTACTCACCTCCTGCCACCAGCTCTGGGGGGACTTTGAAAAGGGGACTTCGTCGGTTACTCCCCCTGATGCAGGAGCAGCATAGATCTGATGTAAGTGGGCCTATGCTTTCCCCTTCACATTCTCTGCTCTAACCTATGCCTGTGCCTGGACAGGCAGAATTCATGTGGTTTAAAATTGGCAAAAAAAAATTTTTTTCTCCTTCCTCTTGGGTTATACCTTCTGTACCACACAACTCAGGAGATGCAGCACTGAATCTGTCCCACAAAATATAATCCCCAGGGTAGAAGGCTTTTCTGCCTTTTTTGCTCATGAGTCCTGGGTGGCTGAAATATGTCAAGTGGGGATGGGCCCACAAGACCTTCCCTGTTACTTCATAGAAGCCACAAACAGTAAGTATGGCCATACTAATGAGAGGATTAGACATGCTTTTCTTTTGCCTATTCTGCAGAAAACTGTGCTGCTTACAGATGAAAATGATGACACTTCTACAGCTGTTGGAAGGAGAAGTGCAATTTGCAGCTAATTTAAGCAACACAATGGCAGCTTAGGCACCCTTTTGTGGGAACCCTTGCTACCTTGCTATGGGAAAGCAGAGGGGTTTGGGGACAATTACCATAAGACAACTCACAGTGTTAATAACTTTTCCTACCAGAGGAACAGATTTGCACTGTAACTCTTATTTTTAATAATCAGGTTGAGGCAAATGGCCTAAGTTTAGTCTTTTTAACAGAGTATTTGCAGTAGGTTGTCATAACATTTGGAAGAGTAGTGTGTGTGTGTGTGTTTGTGTGTGTTGGTGCAGGAAGCTGGTTCTGTGTTTAATGACTATTGACTGTTGCATAGATAGCCATTCCACAGTATTTCCCAGAGAAGATTGTTTGGTAGAATATGGGAACATTTTTCATTGCCATCCAGTAAGAATGTACCTCTCATACAGGTAGACAGGCTGCTGCTTATCCTTGCTATCTGAACCCTGACTCTGCCATTTGGTGACAGTAACAAAAATGCCCTAACCCCAACCCTCTGCCTCAGCCGTGAGCTCCTCCCACACCCCAAATCCTTCATCCCCAGTTCTGTTGGGTCACGGGCATTAACAATTTTCTTCAACTGGATCGCCAGACCAAAAAAAAACCACTGCTGTAAGGTATATTTTCTAATTCTTTAATATTTCTTGTGGCTCTTCTCAGAACGCTCTCCAATTTTTAATCATCCTTCTTGAATTGTGAGCATCAGAACTGTGGACACAATATTCCAAGAGTTGTCACAAAAGTGCCAAATATGGGTGTAAAATAATCTCTGCTCCTTCTCAGAATTCCTTTGTTTAGGCATCACATTAGCTCTTTTCGCCATAGTATCCTACTGGGAACTCATGTTCAACTGATCATCCACCATGACCCCAAAATGTTTTTTTGTTTTTGTTGTTTTTTTAGAGTCACTACTTCCCAAAATAGAATCCCCCATCTTGTAAATAAGCCCTACATTTTGTTTTGATGTACATTTATATTTAGCTGTATTAAATAGCATATAGTTTGCTTGCACCCAGTTTATCTAATTATCTAGATTGCTCTAATCACTTTCTCAGTTTTTGAGTAATCTGCAGACTTTATCAGTGGTGATTATATGTTTCCTCCAGGTCACTGCTAAAAATTTTAAATAGCTTAGTGCCAAGAACTGATTCCTGCATGGTCCCACTGGAAACATATAAACTTGGTGATAAGCTGTTTGTAACTACATTTTAAGAATTATTAGCTAGCCCAAATTTTAATCAATTTAATATGTGCCATGTTAATTTTATATTGTTCTAGTTTTTGTAATGAAAATGTCTTGCAGTTCCAAGTCAAATGCCTTAGAGAAGTCTATTACATCAACCAAACCTTTATCAACCAAACCTGTAATCTCATAAAAAAAGATATCAAGTTAATTCGACAGCATCTATTTTCTATAAAATGATGTTGATTTACATGAATTACATTACCCTCCTCTAATACAGAGGTCTCCAAACTATGGCCCGGGGGCCGGATCTGGCCCTCAGCTTTGATTTGTCCGGCCCTCCAGCTGAGCAGGCATGTGGAGAAGCTGCAGTTGCTCCCCCCTGACACACAGTGAGCTGCTGCCAGCGGCCCCAGGTGCGGAGGGGTGAGTGCCCCGGTGGCAGTGGGCAGAGGAGTAAAGGGGGGGACACGCAGCAGTGACCAGAGGGCCAAAGGGGAGGATTTTGCATATATTTGCATATATTGAATGTTTTCACAGTTGCTTCGGCCCGCAAAGCCCCTTCAAAAATCTAATATGGCCCCCTCTCATAAAGTTTGGAGACCTCTGCTCTAATGCTTTATTGAGTCCTGTATCAGCAGCTCTGTTATCTTGCCAGGGATCAATGTCAAGATGACAAGCCTACAATAATCCAGGTCATCCTGTTTACCCTTTTTAAATATTGACGTATCATTATTTTTCTTCCAGTCTTCTGGAACTTCCTCACCGCTTGAAGACTTATTGAAAATGAACATTAACTGGCCATAAAACTCCACAGCCAGCTCTTTTAAAACTCTTGATTCAAGTTATCTAGAACTGCTGATTTAAAATATCTAATTTTAGTTGCTTACGTTTAACATTCTCCAAATATACTAGTAGAATGGAAAAAGTGTTACCACCATATGATGAAAATGTATCATCTGCTTTCTCTCAAATGCAGAACACAAATATTTATTAAACACTTCTGCCTATTCTGCATTATTATTGATAATTCCACCACTTCCATCTAGCAATGGACCAATATAGTTATCAGGATTATCTTCCTATTATTAAATAAAATAAAAACACTCCTTCTTATAGTCCTTAACCCTGCCAGCCATAAATTTTTCCTTAGTGTTCCTTCCCTTCCCTTATCAACTTTCTGCAAATCCTAACTCCTGATTTTTATTCACTGTTGTCAAAGTCCCCTTTATTCCTCTTATATAATATCACCTTATATACCAGATATATACAGACTTTATACCAGATTTTACAATTCTAAACAAACTGAGTGGTGAGAGAGTAGTCTTCATCACAGGCCAAGTAAAGAGAAGCATTGTACTAATGGTAAAGAGCCAGCCTCAATATGGTACACTCATAAGGGATGTTGTCAAAGGGGGCAAATGGTTTGCTGTACTTCAAATTAGGACCCTTATCACTAAATACAAGAAATCTGACTTAGTGCTCTGAAATGGGACATAAGATATAGGCTAATGAAAAATGCATTAAAGGAATCAAAAGTAGATAAACACAGTATTTCAGTTATAGTTATCAATTTCCCTAACTATTCACTCTCCTGAGATAAAGATTATTTGTAGAATAAGAAAGTTTCAAACTAGTAATCAACAGAACTTATTATCTAAGGAACCCATAAACAAAAAATTATAATCAAATATAGTTTTTAATCACTTCAGTGTCTTTAAATTGCAAATAATTTATGATTCCTGAAATAAAGTTATCCTGAGAAAAAAATATACTGAACTTGACTATGCACAGCTTATCTCCTCAAGGCATTTTTGCTCAAATGCTCTTCTACTGAATGCATTGAAATATACAGCTTTAATAAACGGAACTGTAACATCTGCTTTAAATGCAGTTACTGAGGATAAATAGCCATCAGACTTGCAGAAAATTATAAAATTTGGGTCAAATACAAATGTTATGTAGAACAATGTAATTCATGTAACTTACATGGTATGGGGTTAGTAGGACCAAAACAGCAATCAACAGGGAAGTGTGAAAGTTCATCCCCCCCGCACACTCACACTTTCTACTACACCTTCTTTACCCCGTTCTGTGATTACTTTTTCCTCTCTACTACTTTCTGCCACACTCATCTCAATGCAAGATTCTTATTGCTGCCTCACATTGTGTGGTGTATTAGTCCCCAAGAGGTCCCAGTGAAACCAATGAGACTTCTCATAGAGTGAGTTTCTATTCAGTATGAGCATGGGTATCAGAATCCAATCTTCTTTGTGAAAGTCACACTTGAGTAGGTGGGTTTGTAAGTGACTCTGAATTTAGCCCTTAGCCTCTCTTCTAGTCCTCATTATTCTCCTCTGCTGTGGCATGGTGTTGTGATCTTCCCATGAGAGGAAGCCATACCAACTCATTTCCTTAATAGTTATCTATATCCATCAAGGTTATACATGGTTGGCACCATTAGAAACAATAGAATTTTATGTAGCCCTGGCTCATGAGGTGTATGAAATCCTAACATTACAGTTTTCAGAGTCATCATGTGCTAACTCATTACAGGAAATATAGATAAAAACAGCATATATCAAATATCGGTGAATAAAATTTAAATGGACATTCTAGGTCATTCCTCATTTCCCACTAGGCAACTAGAATGAGAAGAAATATTTAAGGACGATCTCACTAATGTTATTTAAAAAAATGTCCTACCTGTGTGTGTCAAATGCCAGTGAAAGACTCCTCAATAGATGATTTCTCTTTTTTTGAGAGGGCAAATGGGAGATTCCAATCTTTTAGACCCACTAAGAACTGTCAGAAGTCTCTGAAAATGAGCTTGACCTTATGGGTAGTAAGGTCAGTTTTAATACCTGTGATTAGAGTATGTAAAAAAGGAGGTACAATGTCAGAAGCTCTTGGCAGACAGCATGTCCTTAAGGAAAATAACTGTTTGATGTCTTATTCAGAATTCAAATGTAAAATTCCAGCGATACGATGCTTATAGAGAAAAAAACCTTATTAAAATATCCCCCCTCCCCACAGCTTTACTTTTTTTTGATGCTGATGAAAGGTAGCTTCATTGTCGTAACTGCTGATTACTGAATTTTAAGATCTAATGATTTATCCTCCACCAGCTGAATAGATAATTTAGGTCTGGAAGGGTGGGTAGCATGTGACACAAGGTCACTGACCCTTTTACCCGCATCCTCCACTGCACCTGCTGTGTTACCAGAGTCCTGTTAATATTCTTTTAAAATCAATGAAATGTTAAAATGTATCATCACATGCAGCAGAGGCTTTTTACTTGGGCATAGTTCAAAAGTTTGGAACAGTAAGTCTATCCATTAGTTGTTGTTATAATATAGTTGTGATGGGGTGTTCACCCCACACTTCCCTGTGAATTCGCAGGTGAATGCTGTAACCATTGGGCTAAAAGTTATAAGGTGAGCACCTCTACCTCCTCTGGCCATTTTGTGTGGGAAAAGGCAAGCACCTGACTCACAAGAATCAGCTTTGACACCTAAGTCTAAGTCTGGTGGTAGGTTGCTAGCAGAGATAGGTACCTCACTGCGGCTTGGATTTAGATGCCTATCTCCATGAGAGGGCTGAGCCTAGGACACAGCTCTCCGGAAGGCATCACTCATTGGCTACTTAGGCAGTTTTTCTCCTAGCATGCTAGCTTTGTGGACCCTATTCTTAGGTTCCTACTTCTCCCCATTCATTGTACATGGAGCTTAGGCACCCATACAGGCTTTGTGGATTGTATATACCTGTGCTTTTTCCCCCGCCCCCTTTTACAGACACCAACATTTTGTTCAATGCTTAAGTCCTTTTGTGAATCTGGGCCTTAATTAAGAAAGATGGCTTTCTATCTGGTGCTGCTGTATCAGGAGATTGAAAGTCAGCTTTATAATGGAGCCCAGCAACCCTAACTACAGAGATAATATGGGCTGAGTTTCCAGAGCCTAGTAGTGGACTCTTCCACACAACTGCTATTGAAATTAGTGGGAATTCTGTAGCAAAATCCTCCATTTAGATTAAAAACTCTAGTCTTTGATCTCTCAATAATATTGACAAATTATGATCTAAACTGGGTAAAATGCAACCCTCCCCCCACACTGCAACGATGAGCACCTTTGTAAAAGCTTGTGGTAATAATAACATACACTTGTTCAGACAGGTTTTTGAATGACTTTCAATGGCACTGTTGAGATTCTTATCAACTGGTGATCAGGCAAAAATCTATTTTATGGTACTTTGTTTCATACAATGTATTCTGTTTAGATGCTGTGGGTACAATATTTGAATATATATCTTTAAAATTATAATTATTTATATCCCTTGGGTAAGACAGAAGGAAAACAGTTTGATATCAACTTTTAAAAAAAAATCTAAACCAAGATTTCAGTAAATTGTAAGTAAGCATAGACAGTATCTAAAATAAAAGCCTCTCACAATCTAAAGTCAACTGTGTTGCCAAAAGGGAAATAATAATAGATGTACAGGAACAGTTTGTACTTTGTACCATCAAACAGTCCCATCAAAAACCATGCTGTTAGCTGCAGACTGCCTGAAATGCCCTCCAGCATAACACAAAAAGACAAGAAGAATAGAAAATATAACTTGGTCCAGTGTTGGACTTAATGGGAAGTTTTCCTCTTTCATGCTTAGAAGAAAAATGAAGCTGAAAGGAGCAGGCATACAAAATAAGTGTCTAAGAAGAGTAATGGCCAAGAAAGGTCCTGTGGTGCTAAAGAAACTTAATTAAACTTCTGAACCTCTCTAGAGGACATTGTTCTGAATAAGCAGCCATGGAGGAAAGATAATCTCAAAAGGTAAAGCAAGTGACCATTTGCTCTCCAGAGCAGATGTTTTCCTGTGGATAAAAATGTTTCACTCATGTTGTCAGAATGTTTTTCAGACACTACATCTCATATTTTCTAAAAGTATGTGCACAACTTTGTTGCGATTGATTACGTAAAATGTGATACCCACCCTCTTGGGATTAAAAGAGATAAAGGCATGAGCAGCTACAATTTGAGCTAGGGAGCCAAGGCTTTATAGCTAGGAACTGTAACAACTCATAGCCACTGTGGATAAGCTTGGGAGATCTGTGAGGGAAGATTTGTAACACATACTCTCCAATGGGTTACATAAACTCAGGATGTGGGGATGAGGTGTCTTCAGGCTTACATGTGTGCATAAATATATAGAGGCTGGTTTGAGACCCTTTAGAAAATTCAGCATTAATTGTCTTCAGTAAAAAAACCTCTTATAAAATTTCTCTTCCTTTGAATGTAGATGGTGAGTGTCTCTGTAAAGATATGTTAAAATATTTTCAGGAGGCCTGATTCAGTATTTGACATAGACTTGATGGATGCAAGCTCAGGTCCAACATGGTGTCAGAGAAGCAGCTTCCAATTCAGTATATAAAAGACAACCTTCAGCCTTTTTGATTTCCCTGGGTTTTCTGTTCTAGACAGAATGTTGTGAAAAGGACACACAAACCACACAATTCTGTGTCTGTTACACCAGACAAGCATTTCTTTACTCATTATTTACAACTTGCTGCCTTGATTCAAAAGTTCTAATACATTAACCTTGTCCAATAATCCACAAACATAAATACAGGACTTGAATCTTTTTGATTGGATACTTGCCCTTTTCTGCATACCCAACTGAGTTCCTACTGTATCTCTGCACTCTTGAATGTGTATGCACAAAGCAAGTATTTGTAAACGTGGTTAAATATATAGCTGTGTATGCGTTCACACAAGCACTTTGTTTCCACATGTATATCTAGCACTGAGCATGATAGGGGATCTCAGATTTTTCCATGCCTTGGATCATGATTTAATACATAATAAATGGAGGAACAGGGTTCACCAATGTGCACATACATCTCTTTGATAACCATAGCAATTGCTTCCATGGAAATGTAATGCTGGGAGATTATTTAGATTGAGATTATCAATACTGCTATAACATGGAGGCCCAAATTCACATTAAAATTAATGCAAATTGAGTATCCAAATACAGTAAGCACCTTTGAAAATCTTAGTCTTGCTTTATTTCAGATTATTTTTAATGCAATTTAGCATGTGAAAATGAGGAGGAGGCACCAATACCATGCAATTTATGAGTTTTCTGAAAACCATTAAAAGTGCTCTACAGACCTCAGTTTAAGAACCTCTGGCTGTGTGAATTGCGACACATACATTGGGAGTATTCTGAACTTTAGACCTACAATTTTGATAGGATTCTAACATTTTAAAATGCTGGATGAGTTCTTTTCTCATTTACCAAAACCAAAGGATTTATATTTTAAAATGTTGTCATTTCACATTTTTAAAGGAAAATATTTGCACTCCATGTAGTTAACTATTTTCAGGAATTGGGTACAATTAGGCAGAGACTTACTGTGCCTAGAAATCAATGGGAAAAGCAGACAGATTTGTATGCTACATTTAGGTTCCGTTATCCAATTTACACTTCTCATGTGGTGGAAGTAAAATGTGGTTTTGTTTATAACTTGCTTACTTTATATGTGGTTTGGGAGTTGTATATTAAATTAGACAATCTGCAGCTGCTGGAATGATGTGTTTCTCTGATCTTCTCTGTCCTTGAATGCTTTACTCTGGATTCTGTGATGGCTTAGCTGTGAGTTTTATAGAGGCTGGTAAAATTGTCCTTATTTGTGGTACCATCAAGGTTTGACACTTTCAATGATTTTCACATTTAATTAATTTTAACTATGATGTTTTTGTTTTGGAATGGTAAGGTTGAAAATTGCTATATATATCTATTTATACACACTGTTGGGATTTTGTGGCTCCCAATAAGTCAGAGGCCAGGCAGAATCAAGGGGTTTTGATATTTTATTCAATGCAATTCGATTCAATTCAATACAATGTGCACAAGGAGGGAGAACCCCTGCTAACAAGAAACAGCTAGAGTCTCTCCAACCAGAAGCCCCTTCCTTTCACTCCACATGGTGAGCTCAGTCCCCCCTCCCCCTGGGTGGTGACTAATTCCAGAATGTTCCAGCATGTTCCTAGGGTGGTGAGCCACATTGTGCCTCCCTATACAGATGCATCTCCCAAATAACACACTGTTCAAACTGAACACAAACATACGCTTCAACATATAATATAATTCCACAAATTAGTCAAAAACAAAACAAATATTAGAAACTATGGAAATGATCATCTGTATACAATATACAATTCTCAGCCCAACCTTAAGATATTTGTACATGGAAACTTTTGCCTGCAATCTTAATTCTGGCCTTCGTAATTATGCCAGTTTCCAGTCTTCACATCTTTGTTCCTTTCATATCTAAAGTGATCCTCACAGCTTTTACCCTGAATATGGAGGGGTGATATTGTAAGATGTCTCTTCTGGATCAGTCTGATTGAATCCATACTTGCACATATTTTTCTGAATCGTTGAGTTCTGACTGTGCATATGCATTCTTAGATGAGTATGGACAAAGCGCACGTGGCTATATATATAATTGTATATCCATGTGGGTACACAAATATTTGATTTGCACATATACTTTAAACTAGAATTGGATGAAAATTTTCAGCTGGAACTTTTGCTAAGCGCTTTAAGAAGTTCAGATTGGTGCAATGCCTATCTTTTAGTGATGAAAGCTGTTGGCATTTTGATCACAGCATGGCCATCCTTCAGTCTTTTCTTCATATTTTGTTGAATAACAGGGTTAAGAAATTTGCATCCAGTGGCTACAGAATTCTTACATCTGTAGAAGCCACTGCATTTGTGTACCTAGATATAACAAACTTCATGCATGTGTAAATGTATGATTTGTCACCACACTAGCAGTGACTATCCATGTCAAAGGTACAATATAATCGTCTGGGCCTAAGCGGCTTTTATAATTAGCTCTTAATATTTGGGGTCACATCTCTTCTATCAGCACTTAGATCCAGTACTACAGTGATAAGTTACTTATAAAACCCTAAGATAACTGAACATATGTTGTCTTAATAGAAGAATAAAGAAATATAGTTTTCAGTATGTTGTTTGTATAATCAGTATTATGTGTAATATTTCTTTTCATGTGGATTTGTGTACTATAAATACTTCTGGACTTTGCACAGCAAATGCACTACACAGAGGAGGGCATTCTAGTGATGTTGGAAATGATGGGACCAGAATATTATAGGAACAATCATACTGAAAAAGGTAAGTAAATGCTACACCTAGTCTATTATCCTGCATCTGAGAGTGATCTGTACCAGCTGTGTCTGAAGTCGAAACCTCACAGTGAGCTGTTACAAAATAACCTACCCATAAAGTTTCCATCTACTCCCAATGGTTGGAAGAGGATTTATGTTCCAAAAAATGAGGGATTATGTCCCTTTCTAAAGCTCTTGTGTTTTGTAATATTGACCAATATAATGCTGCATAGCCTTATTATCCATATTCTCTTCCGAATCCCCCTAAGCTCTTGACTTCAAGGATTTTCTTGACGATGAGTTCCACGTGCTCTAATGAAATGAGATGAATTTATGGATGGATGAAATTGATGTACTTTCTTTTTTTCCCCCTTCTGCTTTAAATCTTTGAAAGAGCTCCCAGGAAACCTCTTCTCTTACCCTGGGAAGTTTCTGAGGCTTTGTTTATAGTTGTGATGAACATTGTTTTTTAAGCATAGCCAGTTAATCACTCAACCACTCAAACGTTTGAATGTCTTTTAGTTTAAATGCAGCTTATTTTTTTAGTGTGAGAATTAGATGAACTCTATTTTTTCAGTGTACTGCCTCTTTAGGGCAGGGGTTCTGAAACTGGGCATCGGGACCTCTCAGGGGATCCCAAGGTTTTTACTGTGTTCTTACTATGCAAAAGTTTGAGAACCACTGCTTTAAGGTGTACACCTCTATTGGGAAGGTCAGTGGACCACTGCTCTAGTGCTCAGAGTGTGCTTGCAGCAAAGTCAGCTACTCCTGGAAGGCGCTCAATTTGTGGGTTTTTGCAAGCTGTGTTTGCTTGTTTGGATTTGGGGGGAGGGGGAATTACTATACTCCATTGAAATATCATCCTGGTCTTGTTATACATTAACATTAACACATTTTAAAATGCAACCATCCTTGTCCCCACAAAGGGAAAAATCATGTTTTACATCATGTTAGCTAATGTACTTTTTAATGCAATGCCTTTTCCAGTATAGAAAAGGCCTTGTAGTGGAGGAGGACTATTTGTACTCCTGTCCTGCAGCAATGAGGACAAGACAGCTTCCTGTTGCTACTGCTGCTTAAACCATGCTGATTTAAGGCTTGAGGCAGTCCAGGGTCCACTACGCACAGTAAGTAGGAAAACATTCAATTTTCCCTAGATCCTGCTCAAGGCTTCAGAGCAGTGGTTAGTAGAATAATTCCCTGAACTGCATGCAAAGGAGACAGGGGAAGTTTAACGTCCCAGCATTAAAATGGAATGATTAGTGGGGAAATATTTTGATTTTCCAAATAACAAAAATACGTATATTGTTCAGCAACTCTATTATTCAGTTTACCCATCACCATAACAAGAAGGAGGAGTTGGAAAACAATTCAGTATATTCAGTCTTTATAACTGCCTGCTAGTTAGGGGAAACAGAGACACTAACATGACACTGGTCTCTTATAAAGCAAATGCCCTTGTCTTTGTTCAGTACTGCTTCCTTACAAAATGCCTTACTGCCAAATCACTTTTAAGCTCAGATCCCTGTGCCTTAAAGTCCTTTATTTTATCTAGAAGCTTATTTGCAGTTGATGAATCCCAGAAAATGTAAGCTTGCTGATCACTCAGTTTCCCTTCCTATAATAGTTTCCCCCTTTGCCAGATTTGAGGCATTGCACAGGCTCATTTTCCAGCTTCCAAAGAAACTAGTGACAGACTCATGGTATTTTCTTTTAGCCTGTTTAAACAAGGTGGACTCAGGTTCTGAGCCACTATGTACACATCATCAAGCGCACTAGCAGAAGCCCAGCTAAGATGACCTTATCCAGTCCCTGTAGCTAGGAAGCAGTCCTCTTTCTGATTTTTGGTCTCTCTATTGTACCCTAACCATTCTTTATTCCTGTGTCTTGAGAAAACACTTAGCCCAAAGTTAAACAGCATAAAGGCATGATCTATTTCATGTGGACCTAAGCATTAACTCCTTTTACCCTCTCTTTTTTAGCTAATTGTTCTGCCAGCCAACTGCTCTGCTTAACTGGCCTAACACCCTTAACAATAGCTTGTGTATTGTTGCTGTAGCCACCCTTTTGGATAAGTCCATCTATACTTACACCATTCTATATAGTTTCATATTTAGTAGTCATTATATTAAGCATTTCATTATCACCTTTGCCATCGGAGTACAATGACCTCTCTTTCAAGGTATATGAACATTTTCTACATCATGATGGCTGGCTTCATGAAAACCTGAAAGGGCAGGATAATGTATCTTTCAAATATAATATCGCTGATTATCAAAGATATATTCAAATATTCTAGTCCTGTTTTGCCTCTTGCTTACATTGAAATAAACCTGGATTAACTCCACTGAAAGCAAGGGAATTCCATGTAAAAAAATAGTATAAGTGAGATAAGTCCTTAATAGTCAGATGATGAGTAGGATTATATTCTCATATTTTCCTGTGCTTTGGAGTTTCCTGACCGGGGTTCAGGCTTTATCTATGTAAATAGGATCATATCTGAAACCAAGACTGAGCACTTTGGGAATCACGGTATACGTATAATAATATATAATCCAGAGTTACTAGAGTCTTCTGAGATCCCCAGGAGTTGTTTTTTATATCTGTGTTGATTTTATAAATTTTCAATATGCTAGGCGTTAATTAACTCTTGTAAGCAAACACCGTTCAGCAGTTCAGTTCTTCACAGTTCAAGTGCATCTCTCCTATATTTAGAAAGGTTTTTTCCCCTTCATTTAAATTCCAGTTTATTGCATTGTGAAGAAACCTTCATTCTTATTTTCCATCAAGGAAAGTGTCTCCTGAACTTGATCTGATTTTCTACAATACTGCTTCAAACACACTTTTTCCCCAACCATCTCTTGCTGTGATAAGAGAATATAGGCCAGAGAAGTGCATACTTCAACATCCCTTTTCGGTACAGACCTGTGACCTGAAGAAATCTTATTTCTCTAATTTGAAAATGTATGTTTGACAGCTTGTTTTTTCAGAGGTTCCCCAAGCACTCCATTGTTCTACCAGCATGATGTATAAAGCAGAGATTCCCTGATTTCTGGTATAGAATATAAGTCCCCAATCCTGCAGTAAGCTCTGTGTAGTAGACCTCACTGAAGAGAAAGATACTGATCAAATTTGCAGATAATACAAAGCTATGGTGTGGGGGAGGATCCCAACGCTTTGGAGTATCAAGTTAAAATTCAGAGGGATCTTTATAAATTGGAGAACTGGGTTATAGACCACAAAATGAAATTCAGCAAAGACAAATATGTATGACTTAGGGGAGAAAAATCAAATGCCTAAATACAGAATGGGGGATAACTAGCTTGGCAGCAGCACTGCTGAAAAGGATCTGGGAGTTGTGGTAGATCACAACCTCTACATGAATCAGCAATGTGATGCTGTTGCAAAAAAAGCAAATGTAATTTTAGGTTGCATTAACAGAGGCATAGCATGCAAGTCGTGATAAGTGATAGTATTGCTCTACTCAATGCTGGCTAGGCCTCAGCTGGAGCACTGTCTCCAGTTTTGGTCACCAATATGTAAAAAGATGTAGAGAAACTGGGAAAGATCCAGAGGTGAAAGACAAAGATGATCAGAGGTATGGAATGAAAGCCATGAGACCAAAGGCTGAAGAAACTGGGTATTCTTAATCTGGAAAAGAGGAGATTAAGTGGGGGAGATGATAGTAGTCTTCAAATACTTGAAAGACTGCCATTCAAAAATGGAGAAATTTGTTCTCTCTTGCCACAGAGGGCAGGACAAGAAGCAATGGGTACAAACTACAAAAGAGCAGATTTAGACCAGAAAAACTTCCTCTCTGTAAATATAGTAGGACAATGGAACAGATTGCCTTGAGAGGTTGTGGAAGCTCCTTCACTGTTGGTTTTCAAAAGGAGGCTGGATCGCAATATGTCTTGGCAAGGGGTTAAATTCAGATGCTTCAGTCCCTTCTAACCCTATGATTCTATGAAGTTCAGTGTTATCTGACACTGCAAAACTCATGACAGGACTGGGACCTATCTCAGGGCTAGAGTTCTTTAAAAAATTAAATAGTCTTCCATGCAGACAGTCCCTACCTCCTGTTTGGTGTTCTATTTCTTAAAAAAACGTAATTATTTGCAGTCCTCTGATAGACTTGGGTAAGAGTTTACTGCAGATATTTTCGTGTTTGCTGTTATTAATTAGTTTTGAATCTAAATAAGTGATAGGTATAAGCTGTAAATACTGTCAGTGCATCTGAAAATATGAAGAATAAGACTCCATTAATACTACTTTTAGATAGCAACTGACATACCATTCTCATAAATAATCAGCTCCTCTAAGTAATGTGACACATTTTCCAGCTCATTTTAAATCAGGCTGAGCAAAAACAGTGGTGAACAGTCATTTTTAAAGATGATACTTGGATTAATAGGACTCTTTGGTTGGGAGATTGCATCTGAGATACAGTCTTTGACCAGAAAAAGCACACAGAGAAGCAATAATAAGACACAGAAGAAAGGTCAGTGGTTAGCTTTCCGAGAAATGATTTTCCTTCCTTGGATTGTGACAGTGTGATTTCCAGACCCCCGTTTAAAATGCAGCTGTAGAAGACAAGGGGCAATATTTGTAATGTCAGAAAAACATAAATAATGTGTGTGTAGGGGGTGGGGGGGAACCATTAAAAGTGTTTTAAAATATCCTCTATATATAAGCCTTCAAAGCATATATTAGCTTTCTGAAAATCCAAAAAGCACTTCTAGCTGGTGATACTTACTAACTTTTGATTTATAAACTGTGACATATTTATGGTTTATTCTTTGAGAGATACTGTAATTAAAGCAGATTTAATATAAAATGTACCAAAATGGCTTTAAACTTTATAGCCCTTTTGTGAAGCCAAAGAGCACTTTAAAATCCTGCTTTTATCTTTTTTACAGTGTCTTTCAAATGTAGTGAAAAGGTTCCTCTGTATTAAATGTCTTCCACAAAACTTTCTCTCTGAAGCTAGAATGATCAGAATTAAAAATGAACAGAAGCCATCATGAAACAAGGCTCTGGAGACATGGAAGCCAGAAGGAATCAATGGCAAATAATAAGCATATACAAGTACACATGATTTGTTTGTAGAAGTAAATTATTTAATTCCCCCAAAACGGGTAAAAATGAAATATAACAGGAAAAAATCAAAAAATAAATAAACAGAGCTTCAGATTTCACTGCTACAGAAGTCAGTGCAGCTCAATTGACTATTTTCACATGCTTAACCAGACACAAATGATGTAAAATCTGTACTAACAGATTAGAAGGTTAATTAGCACTATGATTTTAGCCAGTTCTTATTGGCTTAGCCTTCACCATTTTCCTCCTTTTTTTTTTCTGCTCTGTTTTCTGAATTCTGGTTTTCTATTTGTTTTTATTTCTATATTTTTAATCATAATGTTATTTGTATTGAAGTTGTGTCTAGCAACCCCATCTGATATCATGACCCCCTGTGCAATGCACTGTACAAATGCAGAGCGCAATACAATCCTTCTCCCAATGAGTTTACAATCTAACTAAAGATAAACAAAAAGCGTAGTGGGAGAAAGAGAGACACTAAAAGGACTTGCTCCATGTCTCACAGCAGGTCAGCGGCAGAGCTGAGAATAGAAACCAGGTTGCCAGAGTCTCGGTCCAGCTCCCTATCCACTGTACCCTACTGCTTCTCTTAGGAACGATAACACATTTCAGTCTGCATTTATAATACCTTGTGACTTGTCTGCATGGTGGAAGGGGTTAACTGCGTCATAGTTCATAGGGAATGGGGGAAGATTCTATAAATGACAGCATGTGAAATTGTTTGTTTGAAGATAATTTAAGTTTGATATCCTAATTTTTATTTCCAATTCAAATAACTTGTTGTTAAAGTCCTGTCAACTTTTTTTGATATTTGGTATTTGTCCATCTTCTTTATTAACAACCTTCCCCTGCCCCCAAGTTCTTCCCTGTGTATTTTTGAGATTGTTTGTTTGTTTGCTAGGACAGTCTGAGTAAACACACATAACTTTTTTTGAATATTATATGCAATAGATAAGCCAAAAAGAATGTTATTGTTACTTTTCTGTCCTATCTTTTCAGTGCTATGGCTGTAAAGCTTTAACTGTCAAATTAAAAAAAAATGTAACTCTACTTCATACACATAGTCGATTTCACTTATTTTCAACAAAAATCATGCTACAAAAGAGAGCTCTCCTGTGGATAATGTGAATGCCCCTCATTGGGGGGAGAAGTTTTTTTCAGCCAGAGAGCTGACTTTTAGCAGCATGGCTGTGGCAACACAGCCATGTCACTAAAAGCTGTGTAGCGTAGACATGGACTTAGAGTGGTTCCTTCCCCCACCTCCCCCCACACACTCTCATTCATTCTTTATGAGGAAAAACATTCAATGCATTAGAAACAGATGGAGCAGGGATAGTATATAACCTGCTACTTGCTCAACTTTATGCCACAGTGTACTCTAAGGGTATGTGTTCACTACCCTCTGGATTGGCGGGTAGTGATCGATCTATCGGGGATCGATTTATCGCGTCTCATTTAGACATCATAAATCAATCCCCAAAGGTACTCCCTGTTGACTCCGGAACTCCAGATTGCCAAGAGGGTCAAGCAGAGTCAATGGGAGAGCCAGGTAAGTTGACCTAAGATGAGCCAACTTCAGCTATGTTATTCACATAGCTAAAGTTGCATATCTTAGGTTGATCTGCACCCACCCGCTAGTGTAGACCAAGCCTAAGGTAACAGCTAAACTGAGCTGTTCACCAGAGAAGGTTTTTAAATATCGAGTTGTATCATTATTATTCATCTAACTGTGAGGATAATTGAGGCATTTGTCATGACTTTTCAGTGAGCAGAAATGATCTTCTATAACTATTAATTCTGTAGTACAAAGAAAAGTACAGTACATTATATTGCAAGCAATTATAAAAGATGAGAACAAAAAACCTCACAAAACTTGGTAACTGAAAGTGACCTTTCAGTTGTAAACATGTGAGCATTAATACTTTTCCTTGGTAATATGGTAGATTTGTGACTATAGACAAACCTTCCAATTTCTGAAACCTGCATAGTTTACAGAGTGCTCTTGAAAAATGTAAATGTGTGACTATTACAAAACAAAAATGATTCTAAAACTTTGTTATATGTTTTTAAAATCTACATAGCTCCTCCAGAGGTGGGGGAAGGGTGAAGTCTTATTTTCACTTAAATTTTTACACCTGTAATAGTTTACAGCATAACAGGTAAAATGAAAAGTGCGTCTTTCAGTTAATGTTAAGGTACTTAGATGGTGGTCAGTTTTTAGACAGCAGCAGTGAGAAAATAACCTACTGTTACAAATTGTGGGAGAACTAACTAATACTGGGACTGAACAGTATTGTTAGGAGATGACTAAATTTTTAGGCCTCAACCCTAGACTGTTCTGAGGTTTATACACTCCTGGTACTTTATCTATGCTAAATCTGCTTTGGAGAGCACAGAAATACAACAACGGTATCTTCTGACAGAAGGTTCCAGCAATGAGGGGAGGACTCTTTTTATATTGAGCTAGAGGGATGGATTGCAGTGCCCAGCTTTGCTGCTCTTTGGAGCAGGGACAAAGTATGACACACACACAGCTAGTACTTACTGCTCAGGATGCGTTAGTCAATTTGTGGGGAGCTAGACATTGTCTTTGCACTGTTACCAATAGACCATTTAAGGTATGTCTACACTATAGTAAAATACCCACAGCTGACCCAAGTCATCTGACTCCGGCTGGAGCTGTGGGACTATAAAATCACAGTACAGATGTTCAGGATGGAGTCTGGGCTCTGGGACCCACACCACCTAGTGGGGTCTCAGATCCCAGACTCCAGACCAAGCCTAAATGTCTACAATGGAATTTTATAGCCCTACATCCTGACCTGTGTGAATCAGCTGACTTAGGACTGCTACAGGTGTTTCACTGTGTTGTAGACATACCCTTATGATGTGGGACAGCATTATGCTACCTTTCTGTCACAAGTGTTGTTGTGACTATATAAAGAAATCCTTCTCTTTTCAAGATTCTGGATGTAGGAGGGAAGAATGGGAGAGTCGCTCTTTTTTCATCCTTCAACACAAGCAGATTAAAGCTAGGTAGCTTTAGTCACAGCAGTGGAATATTGATATGACTGGCAGTTCATATAGTGCTGTGTAGCATTAGTCATGGGAGTAGGGTATCACTACTAAGTCTGCTATTGCCATTTATTCCGTGTTTGGCTTCACGTTCAGCTCCATCTAAACAGTTTTTTCTTCTGGAAGAAAAATTGTGGGTCTTAGTTGACACTTTTCTTCACTTCTCATCTTTCACTGGACTGTTATCTTTTTTTCTTCCTTTTCTCTCATCCACGACTTATTTCTCACCAAAAGAAGCAATGACAATTTGTAGAATCTTACATATTAGGGATAGAAAAGACTTCTTACTGTAGACAGAGTTGCTCCAAACTTTTGTTCTGAACCTTCCTTGTTTAGGGTTTGCATGCAATAACTCAACCTAGCGCATTTGAGAGCAGCTTTCAAGCCTGTGAGCCATCCCTGTGAAAGGGGAGCTGCATTTTTTGCCCCAGCTAGATAAGCATAAATATTTGAGTCTGAATTTTATTAGTTTGTTTTGAAACTCTCTGGTGTAAATCACATGGTAGCTCTAAGGATATGTCTACACTGCAATTAGATACCCATGGCTCGACAATGTCAGAGGACTCTGATTTTCAGGGCTGAGTTCCAGTCTGAGTCCAGAAACCTACATTGCAATTAAATAGCTCCACAGCCCTAGCCCTGCAGCCTGAGTTAGCTATCATGGGCCAGCCACTGGTTTTTAATTGTAGACATTCCCTAAATTGCTGATTAGATGAGTCCTTCCTCTGTGAACAAGCAAACCAACCACAAACTATTTCTGGTCAAGTATTCACAGAGGAAAGCTGTGCCTAACTGAACTCTGCAAGTACAGTATAAAAGGTAAAGTAGTATTCCCTTTTTGTGTTTTCATACACATACTTACTAGGTATGCAAGGTTGCAAACACTTATTACAGTGTTTCTCACATCTCTTAAAAAAGGAATAGGGGACAGACAACTGAATTAAAAAGTGAAAAATTCAAAACAGATAAAAGGAATATGTCATGTTGTCAGGATTGCCTCCCCACTCTGAACTCTAGGGTACAGATGTGGGGACCCGCATGAAAAAAAGAAATAACCCCCACAAGCCTATTTTACCAGCTTGGGTTAAAATGTTTTCCCCCAGAACACAAATTCTTCTGTATCTGGACCTGGTACGCTGCCACCACCAAACTAGGTCTAGGGTAGTTTGGGACCCTTCTTTCCCTTTCCACTAACCCCCCAAACTTCTTCCTTCCCTGGAAAGCTTGAGAGACTAAAAAACCCAAACCTCGCCTGATCCTGCAAGATGTGACTGATCCAAAACCAGGATCTTACACAATGGAAAACAAGCAGTCAGCTTCTTAAAAGAAAGATTTTAATAAAAGAAAAAAAAGAAAGGAATAAATCCCTTATAACCATCAATAGAACAGCATCTACCATAATCAACAAAAGGATTCAGAAACCAACCCTCTCCCCCGAGGCAACTTTCTCCCACTGTTGAAATCTCTGCTGAAGCTTACAATATCAAGAAGCACCCAGCCAACACTCACCCCTGAGAACCCTCCAAGTGGTAAAAGAAGGTAAACTTACTGACTACAGTACTGGATAGAATCTTATAGTTACAGTGAAAGACATAGCTGTGTTCATCCCATAGCCGAGGTGAACAGAGAGAGACCCAGAGAGAAACTGAAACTTAAAATCCTTTGTCTCCTGAGGAATTTCTCATTGGTCAGTTGTCCACCTCTCAGGTTACCTTTAGCTTAACCCCTTACAGGTAAACACTAATTCTAGGCTACTTCACACTTATGACACATGTATAATTAGATTGTGGATCTCATTTCCAGAGGCCATAGTTGAGGCCAAGAATTAAGCAAGATTCAAAGCAGGCTGGACACTTATATAGTAGGAAGAATATCCAGAATTACAATTGTGTTGCCCCTTTTTGATCTACGTAGCTAGTCAAAATTTGGGGCTTTGTGGGAATTCTAGCTAGGAGTAAAATCTGGTCTTAGTTTACAAGGAACCAAGAATAAAAAGGAGCAGGTTCTTAGCTTGCCAGTTCTTTGAGCTCCTTGTAGCCAACACCAGAACCACATGTGCTTTCTTTACCTTTTTCTAGAGTGTCACTGTGCTTGGAGCCTACTGCTTAATTTTCTTGCTTTTCCCAGACACCCACACCCACCTAGTTACAATACCCAGTTGAAGTGTATGCTCTCATGGTGCTAGTTTCTGTGCAGACTATATTAGGCTTTCCTGTAGGTATGGCCCTTAATTGCCTCTTACCACTGTCTTAAATGGAGGACTCATTCATGAATTAGCTTGAACAAGGTTTTAACTGAGCCCGTAATAAGGTTTCATCCAGCTTGTTACAATAGTTGTTGCTAACAAAAGGATATTAAACCTCATTTTTCAGGGCTTAAGTCAATTTCCATAAGTAGGCTTGCAAGGATTAATTTTTAAGTATCAGTAAAAGTGAATTTCACTGTACACATAACAGAAAAATGTCCACTGATAAACAATTACAGATATAAAGAAAAATGCTGCTTGAGAGCTTATTAGTTTGATTTAAGGAAATTTCCTTTGTCAATATCACATCAAAATATACAATATATGTTTTAAAGATTATAAAGCTTTAATTTTTTTGAAACTCAGCTGTCTGCCATATTACGTCCATAATTACGTCCATAATTTCCCATAACCGTCACATTTTAAACTGGTAAAAAATAAAGCTTAAAATTAATCAAATTTATCCATTAAAATTTATTTCTGCCAAAGCTAACTAAATAAGGGATTAGAATGAGACCTTTCTGGGAAATGGATTATACCACAGTTGTTTTCTGCAGGATTTCCTGCATCTCACGTTGGCTACTGTCAAGGGCAAAATACTGGGCTGCATGGACCATTTGATTGCTCAAGGACTGAACATTACTGTTTCTCTGCTGTTAATGTTTAGAAGGGTCTTCTGATCAGGGGTTGGACTCCCCTCCCATCTCATTTATGTCTGTGCACATTCCTGCCTCCCACTTTTGTTTCAATTTCATCTTTGCTGCTACTGTCACTAGTAAATACCCTCTTATGGTTGTGTTCTATTAACAAGAATGAAACTCACTATACACAGTGTCAAATGTAAATAGAAAAATTAGAGAATTTATAAATCACAAATCTTTCATTTTATATTAAATATTAGGAATTGCTTGTAACATTAGGTACAAAATTTTCAGGTAGCAATACATCGTTGCAAAATGGAATTGCTTCTTTAAGAAATTTTGTAATGTTACCTTATGCAAAACAAACTATACTCAGAAGGATTAAAGAAAACACTTTGTAATATATCACTCTTTCAAATACATGAAACAAATACAGCTGCCAATGAAAACTATCATCTTAGCAAATTAGTACAATACCACTTCATGGAAATTTTTAAAATCACATCCCATCACACCTATAAGATATCTCCTTAAGGATCTTCCTGTATAGTCCCATCTCCAAGTTAGTTTAACTTCAGAGAACAATCTCACTATCTTCTATGCCATATGAACCTCTAACACTTGTTCCATCTTTATTAAAGAAACAACCAAACAAAAAACAGGAAACATGAATTGTCAGAAAAGAAATATCCTTATTATAAGGTGACAACTTTATACAAGCAAGAGCATTCACAAAGAATAACAAAAAATGTTTTTTTAAAAAAAAACAGATCCTTCTGTATTAATCTATATTCCTAATATGCATATTCCATCTTTATTCCTAAAATTAAAATTATGCTGTATCCAAAAATTTCCACTTATTCTAGACACAAGTTGTACCTCACTTATAACACATGAATAACATTACTGCACCAGTCCCATACACAAGCAAAATAGACAGGACAAATAGATACATAGATATTTGGATACCATTTATTCAAAGTACATTCCCCTACAAGAACACCAGCCAACCAGTTCAATTTTTTGAATATTAATATTTGATAGATATGCCTGGTCTGTTAAATGTATAATCAGAATTTACTCACTAGAAATGACATGATAGCTGTGCTAATTATGGCGACTCTGTAATATGGTAATGTCTCATTAAAGAGAGAGATCAGATGACTGTTATTGTGTAATGTCTCCTTAAACAAAAGGTAATTATTGTAATTGTTTTGTTTTTAATAATTACATGGCATGGATCTTAAAAACCTGTTAAAATTTCTTAAATAAATCAGTAATTAAAGATTATTTTTAATAAAATAATTTTCAAAAGGTTTTATTTTAAGGTCTATATACCATCAATACTATCAGAGTCAAGCTGGAAGGCATATCAAGTAGGGTCCCTCATGGAACAGTTCCGGATCCAGTTCTGTTCTATATCTTAATCCGTGATTTAGATACTAATATAGATAGTATACTTATAAAGCTTGCGGATAATACCAAACTGGGAGCGGTTGAAAATGCTTTGGAGGATATGATCTGGACAAACTGAAGAAATGGTCTGATGTAAATAGGATAAAATTCAATAAGGACAAATATAAAGTACTCCACTTAGGAAGGAACAATCAGTTGCACCCATATAAAATGGGAAGTGACTGCCTAGGAAGGGATCTGAGGGTAATAGTAGATCATAAGCTAAATGAATCAACAGTGTAACGCTATTGCAAAAAAAAAAAAAAAAGCCAACATAATTCTGAGATGTACTATCAAGAGTATCCTAAACAAGACACAAGAGTAATTCTACTCCACTCAGTGCTGATTAGCTCTCAACTGGAGTATTGCATCCAGCTCTGGGCACCACATTTCAGGAAACGTGAAGAAATTGGAGAAAGTCCAGAGAAGATCAACAAAATGAAGAAAGGTCTAGAAAACATGACTTATGAGGGAAGATTGAAAAATTGGGTTTGCTTTGTCTGGAAAAGAGAAGACTGAAAGGGGACATAATAGTTTTCAAGTACATAAAACGTTGTTACAAGGAGGAGGGAGAAAAATAGTTCTTCTTAACCTCTGAAGATAGGACAAGAAGCAATGTGCTTAAATTGTAACAATTTAGGTTGGACATTAGGTAAAACTTCTTAACTGTCAGGGTAGTGAAGCATTAGAATAAATTGTCTAGGGAAGTTGTGGAATCTCCATCATTGGAGGTTTAAGAGCAGTTTAGACACACATCTGTGAGGGATGATCTAGATGAGTGGTGGGCAACCTGCAGCCCACATGCGGCCCATCAGGGTAATCTGATTGCAGGCCATAAGAGATTTTGCTGACGCCGTGGCCATGGTTTGCCATTCCTACATTGCGCTCGACATCAGCAAAGTGCCTTGCGGCGTGCAATCATATTAGCCTGATGGGCCTCATGCAGCCTGTAGGCCACAGTTTGCCCACCACTGCCTTACAGTTCATGTCTTGACATCTTAACAAGTCAATATGTATGAGAATATGGGAAAAATGTCAGATATTTTATGCATAAAATGAAAACCCATTTCACAAACTATAGTATAAATCACAGGGGTCGCTGTGTTAGTCTAGATCTGCAAAAGCAACAAAGAGTCCTGGTGCACCTTATAGACTAACAAATGTATTGGAGTATAAGCTTTCGTGGGGATTAGCTCCAGAACTGGCATTTTTAAAATTTCCTCCTCAATAAGGCTTACCACACTAACCCAGAATTACTCTATCGTTTTACAACTGTCATTGAGGCTTTGCTCCATCAATTCTTCAGACAAACTGCATATTGCTTTTGTAGGCCATACTGTGCAGCACCTAAGGGCTGATTGGAGGGGAAGCAGCAATGTGCTTGGTACTAGGCAGGCAGAAGCAGCCAGTTCAGCTGCTGGCTGCATGCACCTGCAAAAGGAGAATCTGATAATAACAGCTCCTATGCAGGAATCCACAGCTGCCTGGGGATGGGGGAGAATCAAAAAACCACAAATGCATAAAACTAGAAGGCAGAGCTTGCTTCCCAAGGATTTTATGTAGAGTAGGGACCTGCAGGTAAAGATAAGCAAAGAAGTCTAAGTAATTATTCTGCATTTAGCCTTTCAGTTAACTCTTTTTTTTTCCTGCTTACTGCTTCACTTGCTTGAATTTATTTATTAGGCCAAACTTCCTAAATGAGTTTGTTTTTAAATTTTCTCATTGCAACCCATTCACACTGTTGTTTGATACTAATTCTAATTCAAAATTAGAAATGTGCTCTTTTAGTTGTGATCAGTCACATACAGTGATTATTTCTGTTCCCAGATGGAAGGCTTGATGAAGCCATGAGACTTTGAACTTCTTATGGAGAGGCAGCAGTTAAACAAGATTAGGGAATTTCAGATTTATGAAGGTTTAAAATTCCTTCATCCTTTTACTTTCTGGACCACACATGACTTGACTTGTCCAAAGCATCATTTCTAGAAAAAAACTAGGCCATCATGAAATATATTGGCTGTGTGCAATGTTTAAATTGAATGCTTTCATCATATTCATTCATAATCACTATATGTGTCTCTCTGGTCCTTAGTCATGAAGTGTATGCTCAGATTCTTGTCTGTTTCATTTAAATGTCTCTGTATTTCTATTGATCCCACTTCACCAATGAGCAGGGCACCATCCCATATAAAATATGCCATTCTGATGTGAATACTCATGATGCAAGCTTAAAATTTATTTGTAGTTGGTGGTTGCTTCAGGGTGTGTTTTTTATATAAACATTTTTTTAAATGTTAATGTTTAAATGTTTAAAATTTAATGTTTAAAAAATGTTTAAAAATGTTAATGTTTAAAACCAAAATATACACAAGTTAAGAAAGAAGGTACTGTACATCTGGCGTCAGGCTTGGGTTATGAGAGATTACAAGTTTTGGTTAGAAGGTTCACGATGTATGTACATATCATATAGCCAGCAAAGATCCAGACTGGGGTGTGGGAGATTTTAAAGTATCCATGGATAAGTGGGCTGAGGTACCATCCATGGAATGTATTAAGAGTCCAAGTCAGTAATGGTGTAGAGAATAAGTACATGAGTAGGGTGCATCTCTCGGTTCGTCAGGGAAGGAAATGGGCTATTTTCCCTGGTTGGCGGTCTCGATTACTCGACCTTGTACTGACAGAGGTCTGTGATGTGTTCTGCGTAGATATCTCTGGACCACCTGATGATGTTAGACATGACTGACTCCACACACTCTCAGTACTGGCTCGTCGTGGGGGTCCCACATGCCAAGGGCTCCCACGATCAGGGCATGTATCTGGACTTTGTAGCTCTGGGCTCTCAGGATGTCAGACAGCGGGGTGTATTTCAAAGCCTTCCATGCTCGGGCCTCATGGAACGCTGGTGACCTGTTTTCAAATGGCATCATGTCTATCTTGAAGATCTTCGTCTTTTCTGCGTCGGTCACGACAATGTTGGGTCACAGTCGGCAGTCTGTCCCGGGGATGGCGGAGTTGATGGTGATCTTCCCCACGGACGGCAGGACGGCTTTCACCAGCCATTTCTAAATGGCATTGTGGCAGTGCTGCCAGGCTCCGGAGTGGTGCTTGCATCCACACAGGAAATGGGGCAGGGTATTTTTACAGTCCAACTCCAAGCTTTGCTGTCTTGGATTCAGACAGCAAAGAAAAGTTGAGTCCTGGGACTTGCTAGAGGACTGAAAATGGTGGGGGTGAAGTGCCAAAACTATCAGGAAGCTTTTCTTACAGACACAAGGATTTCAGATAACACAGTTAAACCTCAGATAAATGTTACTCTCCAAAATGGCTCTTCAAAGAAAAAAAAATTGTGAAATCTTATTTTTTTAGGAAACTTTTCAATTTCTTAATGAAACATCAAAACAAAGTATTTACTTTCAATTACAATGTTTTTCAGTTCATCAGGTTTTTTTCCCCTATTTTTTCTCACTAGAAAAACATTGCTTGAAAAAATCTTACATATTTTACCAGCCTTGATGAAACCAAATGCTTGACCAGACCAAGCTTTTTGTTCATCATTACTCAGAAATCTATAGGATACTGCTACTGTTTTAAAGTCTTGTTTCTTCCTAATGTCTAACGTACAGCATCAGCATTCTACAGTATCTCTCCATGCTTGCAAATGACTGCACATGGAAAAAAACCCCACCACTGCAATAATCATTCTCAAGATGTCAGAACTAGTGGGACACGACAAGAAGCAATAACAACGAGGAGTCCTTGTGGCACTTTAGAGACTAACAAATTTATTTGGACATAAGTTTTCATGGGCTAGAACTCACTTCATCAGATGCATGGAATGAAAAACACAGTTACAGGTATATGTGCATAGTACGTGAAAAGATGTTCTTTTCTATGTTAGATCAAGAATGATTCCCACAATGTTTCTGAGAAAAGATAATACAGATAAATACTGTAGCAAGTCATAGTATGTGAACAAACACATATAAGGTAATTTTTAATGCTTTTGCCCCCAGGTTTCACTGGGTTGCACATACTCATCTGAAATGCAAATTAAGCAGTTCTCATTGGTTCTTTGATTTTTATGACACATTTCTGCACATTGTTCAACTAATGTAAATTATACAACTGTCCTTAGGAATGTTTTTCTCAGGTTAGCAAACTGAAATAGAAAAAAAAGTAATCAAAGAACATAGGAATAACAGAGTACAACCAGACTTAGCAGTGATCTGATGTTTGAAGAACTAAAGGAAAACACAAAAGTAATGTCCAATAACTATTCCCTATTTGAATGCTTCTACTAGAGGGTGGCAGGTTCTGTGTAAAAAATCAGTGGCATCATACATTATGCTGAAATCAGTTATATAAGATCTGACAATAACTACTTTTAACTTAAAGATTAGATAGGTGTATGAGGAATTGTACATGGCATGGTATCTGTTTTTCCTTTTTTGGAAAGTGCAATTGCATAGCTTGTGCCAACACAGTATACATTGCAGTACAATACTATACATGAAACAATTATTTTAATTTTATTGTATATATTAACGCTTAATATAGTTGACATTGAAATTCAATACATGTGTGAGCATACTATATAAATTTCAAAAACAATGTTTCCTAATTACCCAAGAGTGCAAAGTGGACTGTTTACTTAATTTACTTTCTGTCACTTTCTTTTGTATTTTGTCTGTCATATATGCAAATGACACAACATATACAATGTCACCTCTAGCACAGAAGTGGGTAAAAGAAGGAAAACAATTAATTGATCTTTAGGCATAATGAATTCCCCAAAGCAGCAGGCATTAATTTGAGTTTATAAGGGGAAATAAAAAACAAAATGTATCTGAGCTTCGAACACTGAGGAGTTGCAAATGCAAATGAGAGTAGTAAAAGATAATTGCATCCTCTAGACTATAGCAATAAAAACTGTATAATAGATGGAAAACCTGAAGACACATTTTAGTATTAAAGGTGAGATATAAATAAATATAATGGATTGAAACAAGGTCTAGAGAAAGATCTACAAAGTTTTGGTTTGACTATATAATTAAAATATGATTTGTAGCACCAAATATAATCATGTCAAAGTATGGATCCATCTTACATGTAGCAGCTGAAGAAAGATCCTGTCTAACAACATAAAAAATAGCTTCCATATGTGATTTTTTGACAGGGTTATATATAGAATACATATGACTGTACCCTTTTTTTTTCAAGAATAAATATTTTTGTTTAAGGATAAGAGGTTCTCCCCATGCCCATTTTTACCTTTGTGTGTTCCGCAGATTAGGAAAAAAACTAACGTTTTTCTCTGAATGCTGATCCTGATGTGTAGTCTATGCAATGTATAGGTATGCATCTGCTCTATGCACCTGAGGCTGGTAAATCTTGCAAATAACGTCCTGGGGAGCAGATGCACCATCAGTTTCCTCTTTCTTCAGTTCCTTCTTACCATCACATGGCTTGAGAAGGAAACTCCTGTAGCTGGAGTTATCCTCACATCATTTTCATCTCTGTAATTATAATTACACTGGTCTACAATTTTTTAGAAGTCGTCTGCTTCAGAGATAAAATGTGATATTTATTATGTATTTTGATGTGCTGAATTCAAATATGACAATTAAAACAACTGATTGGCTACTGTTTCTAAGATATTTAAGTTTTTACATTTTATGTCTATGTATATTGTGTAGATAGTAGAGTTTTAATCATAAATTGTAAACCTAGGTCTTTTCATGTGTTTATGGTTGTTTACATGATAATAGTTCACCTGTCCTGTTTATGTAACACTTTAAAAATCAGCAAAAGGGTTATACAAATAAAATGTATTATGAAACAAAAGGCAAAAAAACTATTATGTACATAGTTTAGTCCTATTCAGTGTCTACTTGGCGCTTCTTGGCTTGTCTCTTGTATTCATTAAATGGAGCATCTCTTGTCACTGTCCAGCAATAGTCTGCAAGCATTGATGGGCTCCATTTGCCCTGATAGCGTTTCTCCTTTGTTGCAATGTCCTGGTGAAATCGCTCGCCGTGCTCGTCGCTCACTGCTCCGCAGTTCGGTGGAAAACAATCTAGATGAGAGTGCAAAAAATGTATCTTTAGTGACATGTTGCAACCAAGGCTTTTGTATGCCTTGAGGAGGTTTTCCACCAACAACTTGTAGTTGTCTGCCTTGTTGTTTCCGAGCAAATGTATTGCCACTGACTGAAAGGCTTTCCATGCCGTCTTTTCCTTGCCACGCACTGCATGGTCAGATGCATCATCTCGAAGAAGTTCACGAATCTGAGGACCAACAAAGACACCCTCTTTTATCTTAGCTTCACTTAACCTTGGAAATTTTCCACGGAGATACTTGAAAGCTGCTTGTGTTTTGTCAATGGCCTTCATCAGTTCTTCATCAGACCCAGCTTGATGTGTAAGGGTGGTAACAAAATCTTCCTTGATTCAACAAGTGGTGGATGCTGAACACTTTTCCTCCCAGGCTCCAATGACTGTCGGAGTGGCCAGTCTTTCTTGATGTAGTGGGAATCTCTTGCACGACTATCCCATTCGCAGAAAAAACCGCAGTACTTTGTGTATCCAGTCTGCAGACCAAGCAAGAGAGCAACAACCTTCAAATCGCCACAAAGCTGCCACTGATGTTGGTCATAGTTTATGCACCTCTAAAGTTGTTTCATGTTGTCATAGGTTTCCTTCATATGGACTGCATGACCAACTGGAATTGATGGCAAAACATTGCCATTATGCAGCAAAACAGCTTTAAGACTCGTCTTCGATGAATCAATGAAGAGTCTGCACTCATCTGGATCGTGAACGATGTTGAGGGCTGCCATCACACCATCGATGTTGTTGCAGGCTACAAGATCACCTTCCCTGAATAAGAATGAGACAAGATCCTTTTGACGGTCACGGAACATGGAAATCCTAACATCACCTGCCAGGAGATTCCACTGCTGTAGTCTGGAGCCCAGCAGCTCTGCCTTACTCTTGGGTAGTTCCAAATCCCTGACAAGGTCATTCAGTTCAGCTTGTGTTATGAGATGTGGTACAGAGGAGGAGGATGGGAGAAAATGTGGGTCCTGTGACATTGATGGTTCAGGACCAGAAGTTTCATCCTCTTCCTCTTCCTCGTCTGACTGAAGTGAGAATGATTCTGGTGCATCAGGAACCGGCAGTCCTTCTCCGTGTGGTATTGGGCGTATAGCTGATGGAATGTTTGGATAATGCACAGTCCACTTTTTCTTCTTTGACACACCTTTCCCACCTGGAGGCACCATGCAGAAGTAACAATTGCTGGTATGATCTGTTGGCTCTCTCCAAATCATTGGCACTGCAAAAGGCATAGATTTCCTTTTCCTGTTCAAGCACTGGTGAAGATTTGTTGCACAAGTGTTGCAGCATATGTGTGGGGCCCACCTCTTGTCCTGATCTCCAATTTTGAAGCCAAAATAAAGGTGATAGGCTTTCTTAACCATAGTGGTTATACTGCGCCTTTGTGATGCAAAAGTCACTTCACCACAAACATAGCAGAAGTTATCTGCACTGTTCACACAAGTACGAGGCATCTTTGCTCACTTTGGCTAAACAGAAATGTGTCCCTTTGCAAAATCAAACACTGACAAATAAGAGAGCACGACACTGTATGATTTCTAGAGCTGATATAGGGCAATTTGTTCAGCAGAGTGATGTAAGCTTCGTTATGATTGCATCATCCATGACTTCGAGAAATAACATGATGCAATTCATATCAGGTATGACGCAATACCAGCTTCAGATTGCATCATTCATCGTTTTGCCTAAAAAGCAAGTACTGTCCAAACCCAGTCATAGATTTATTCATAGATCCAGTCAAAGATGTATTTTAGTCATTTCTGGTTTAAACTGAGATCCCTTCCCTTTATAACTCACTTATGCTCCGCCATTCCCATGTCAAGGGTCGTATATACTGACCCAATAGCATATCTTGAAAACTAGAGCCAATCAACAATTTTAAGCATCATTTTCGTTCTCAGTGACCCGGAATTAGTAAAGTTTGTCTACATTTATTTCAGAAGCATTTTGGCTGTAGAGCAGTGTTACATATACTCTGATAGTGGTTTTTATAGTGAAGACAAAAGTGAGAGATATTCTAACCACAAAAATGATGGTAAACACCACGACAATCAACTAAGCAACATTATTTAGCAAACCCAATCATAATATTTCCCCAGATTAAATGTATCACAAAAATGAATTTAGAATATCTTTTATAACCTTCAATGGGCTGTTTAGGTATAAAGAGACACTTTGGAATTCTAACTTAGACTTGGTTAATGTTTTGCTGAAAAATGTGCGTATCAATTGAACTAGACAAAGGGTCAATAGAAGTAATAATGATTTGGAAAGCTTTATAAGAAAAAAAAATTCTAAAACCTGTCCAACATTTATTTAAAAACTAAAAACTCATTCCAGAATGGAAAATTTCATACTCTTGGGAATATGATGGAAATTATGCCCAGGAGGTTTATATATCTCTATCTTCATTGCAACCCACTTCTGACAACAAAAAATACTACAAGATCCCAGGAGGGGTACCAAAGCCCAAGCCCACGCAAGCCTTGCCACCCTGGGGTGAGGGAGACACAAAGCCCCCAGGCAGGGGCTCTGTAACCTGAGCCCCACTGTCCAGGTCTGAAGCCCTCAGCCTTCGCCTTTGGCCCCAGGCAATGGGGCTCAGGGTTTGGTTCCACCCCAGGCCCCAGCAAGTCTGAGCGAGCTCTGGCCACCCCACTTTGGGGTCTCGACCCACAGTTTTAGAACAACTGGTCTAGAATAAGACAGATACTCCTAATCACATTTCTTTAATATGGGACTTGGGGGACAAATATCTTTCCAATTTGAAGAATTATATACACTAAAATCAACTTTTAGTGAGAACTGTTGCCAACTAAAGTAGAAAGGAACTATATCTCTACAGGAATCAAATAAAAACTACAAGCTATATTGTTCTTTTGAGTCCAAACCACTTCAATAGCATCATTTCACTAATGGAGTCCCATGAACTAAGATATGTAAGGGTGAGGAATCTGGGATAAACCACAGGTTTAGAGAGAGGCCTGCATTTCAAAAGGAGCTCTTTAATAAGAGATTCACCTACCAGCAAAAAATGGTGCTAGGAGGATAACAAAGAACCAATGATATTTGGAGTCTTAGGCTTTCATTCATTTCAATCACTCTTCAGCTGGTTAAATGAATTATTGGGTTTTTGGCACGTCTTTTGAACCATTAGGTATAGGCCATTGTTGAAAGCAGAATGCCAGACTCGATGGACAAATGATCTCATCAGGTATGAGCACTCTTATGTTGCTAATTATATTGATCACAGTTCTTCTGTATGAGTTCTCTTCTTTGTATTAATATGCCCTTTTAAAACTCTAGTATTTGTGAGGCAAGTTGGTGCTTTGTGAGATGCACTGAGAGCTTTTATTTAATAGTACATACTCTTGATCAAATCTAGTCGACACTGTTTGAAAATTAGAACAAATGTATCAAGAAGAAAAACTCTCCATCACTTTTAAAAATGAAAAAAAGTGTAGTTGGAAATAAAACTAAAATGTTAACTATATTACCTACAATAGCAGGATCAGATCCCACCATAACCTTTATTTCAACTATTGAAATAAAGCATAGGTTTGATGTTTTCTACAGACAGGCAAACATTTTTAGGACACTAGACTCAAGTATTCGGCCCTGTGGCTAGATGGTTGACAGATAACAGGAGATCAGTAAATTCGGCAAAAACACTTGAGAATGTACAGGCATAAAAAGGACTAAATGAAAAGAATAAATTGTTTGCAACAAATAATTTGACCAGGTGTAGTAAGAGCCTCAGGAGCTAACCCTTTAAGAGAAAAATAACCACTGCCAAATACCTGTAACTAGTTCCAGCTGAGAAGCAAGTTGACTAGACAACATTCATATTTGGGGATATGTAAAGGAAGCAGGTGAGTCCAGTGAGGATTTCACATTTTGCATAGAGTCAGATCCCCAGTTATTGCAAATATACTCAGGTACATTGGGATTTTCCCATGATTTTTAAGGTGTTTTTCCAACAAAAAAAATGTCATAATTATGTTATCTTTATCATTTTCTGCTTAAGAAAAAACCTACTAATCATCTTTAGATCTCAAAAGCATCACTGTGTTCAACTTGTCTATATTTGCAGCAGTACCTAGTCTAATAGTCAGACCGCATATGAATATTTCCCCCATGATTTGGAGCTAGGGCTTCAAATTTGTCAGAGGGTGACCTTTTTTCAGAGATAAAACTTTTACTGTACATGTGAAAAAGTTTGCAAATTTGGCCATGTTATGAGCCTTTGAAAAAAAATCTCAGCTCACACACATGCTCGGTACAGACTTGTTAGAATTGGTTGGTAAATTCTGTGATGTTTCCATCTGCACTGAGCATGCTCTGGACCATCACAGCTCCTGACTGTGAATGGACTGTATATGCCCATCCTTATAGAGTGACTGAGCATACTCCATTTTAGGGCTGAGCAGAACTATTCCTGCAATTGCTGCCCCGGGGCCTGAGACATTTGGCCCCAGAAGTCAGAGCTGGAAAGGAGCCTTGATTCATTAAGTGCAGAGGATGGACCGTGCTCTGGGAATGAATCGGTGTTGTGGAGTGAAAGAGGCTGTTTTATGTGGGACCACTGCCTCATTTGTTTCTGAAGCTGGAAGGTGTGTACCAAACAATGCCTGGAATTGCAGGAAGAGAAAGTATGGTCTCATGGTTAAGGGAGATCAGTGTCATTCTGGAGAACTGGAGTCTATCCCTCCTCTGACACAGAGCTCTTGTGTGATGCTGGGCAGGTCAAACAAACAATCTTTTCACAAGTGGTCACTAATTGTGTGTTCCATTAATTTCTGTGGGTGCCCAGTGTGACAGATGTGAATTGGCTCCAATGAGCCTGAGACAAACACCCAGCATGGAAAATTTCAGCCCAAAGAATAAACATTTGGCACATTTAGAAGAAACTGAAATCAGGTTATTATAATGGAAAATGTTAATCATCCTAGACTAGAAGCGGTGTTAATACCTCCACCTACAATAATAACAATAATAACAATATTAATAATAATAATAATTAATAATAATAATAATAAAATTAGCAATATGGGTCAAAATCCAAGATCTTTAGCACTGACACATAAAATTCCCATTATAAAATGGAATTAGGATGTATGACTGACCCCTTTAAGAGAATTGGGTTCAAGTTCCCCTGTGATGCAATAGATGCCTCCTAGCTGAGGAGGGGCACCTGACACTAATAAAGTCAGGAAGGGTAGTTAAGAGGGATTCCAATAGGGATCTCTCTTTGTTTATACATAGGATTTAGATTTAGTTGGTGACAGTAGCACAATGGGGTCATAATTTCTGCTGTGCACTGTATAAAAGGTCTTCGAAGTTTCTTAAGCTGCTCATTACATTTTTTTTTCACATGTCGACATTAGCTCAGATGTGCTTTGAAATGTTAAGCTCAGATGTGTGCTAAAGGAGAAAGAAGCTACAGAAGGGACAAAGCTGTGCAGGTCCTGGCTGAGAATAGAGAGGGAGCTGCCCAGTGGGATTCAGGCAGGAACACTATGATGGGCTGGTGAAAGGAGATTGCAGGAAGGCCACAGGCCTAAGTCTAGTGATAGAACATGAAAGAAACTTTAGTCAGTCTGAAGAAAGTTATGGTATAAATGGTAAAGAGAAATAACCTATGGACCAAGAGAGTCCTGGCTTAAGGCTCTGGATAAATGGGGAATTGTTCTGAAAGGTCTGTATCTCAGAGTATGAGCTGACAAGAAATACTGAATAACCAGGTTTACTGCAGGCCCTGAATGGAAGGAAATTCAGGGTGAAGATAAAAAGTCTATGGAAGGCAACAGAACTTTGCGTATTATTGGTAATAAGAAATAAAATGATTTTTAATAGTCACAGTCGACTTGAGGCTGGTATCTGTCCTTTTCTGTCTGTGGTAAGAGTAGAAACTGTTGCAGGATAAACTTGCAGCATCTTGACCAGCAAGGAGGGGATGCTCTGGGATTGTGAATCTATGACATAAGACCATGAGATTTATTCCAGTGAGCAAATTCGTTTCCTCCCCCTGGCCACAGAAGGTTCCAGGTGCAGGGGATTTTGTAACTATTGGGCTTACAAGGTGTATCCCTATTGTGAGTGCAAGTGCAAAAAGTATGTGAAAGTTCATAAGTTGTTACAATAACCATGAAAAATAGGTCAAGTTGTTTATAACATTGAGTGTTGTAACAAGCCTTTTGGGTTGGGGGGAAATGGTAGACATGGTTATCTTGACTTTAGTAAGGCTTTTGAAAATGTCTCACATGATCTTCTCATAAACAAACTAGGAAAATCGAACATAGATGGAGCTATTGTAAGGTGGGTTCAAAACTGGTTGGAAAGAAGAAGAGGACCAAAATAGATCAAAATTGGTGTGATGGATATCAGGCCTATTTAGTGGACAAAATAATAAAGGAGATGAACTAAGATGCCTACTTTCCTCTTTTTTAGTTCAGTTTTGCTTTCCGTCTAATCTTTGTCCCACCATGCACCCAGTTCACCCCACCCACAGAATTACCACTGCAGGTCAACTTGGCTCATCTGAAGAACTTTCTTCCTGCAGGGAAGTCTGGCTGGTCTTAATCTTGTTCATGGAATTTTTTCACCTGTGAATACTGAAAGTCATTATATTATGATGGCATCCAATCCTCAGCCCCATAGGTGCTAGCTTCCTCTGGCCCCAGGGCGGAGGGGTGCTCAACCCCCAACTCTGCCCCAGGCCGTTCCCCCACCTGACCCCTTCCCCTAAATCCCCACCCTTGCCCTGCCTCTTCCCACCCAATTCCACCCACTTCCCTGAGCATGTCCCATCCCTGCTCCTCCCACTTCCTCCCAGAGCCTCCTGCACCCCATGAAATAGCTGATTGTGGCAGGAAGTAGGCACTGGGATGGACGGGGGGAGGAGCTGATCGACAAGGCCACTGGCTGGAAAGGTGTGGGGGAACTGTCTGCCATTTGGTGCTAAGCACCCGCCAGTTTTCTCCCGGGGGTACTCCAGAGCTGAAGCAGTCACAGAGTTGGCTCCTATGTTCAGTGCATCAGTGGAGATATCTAATTTCCAGTACTGCAGAGGCATGTAAGATCCTGCATTGCTTTCCCTTCCTCTGTTGTGTTGTTTTCTGCCCTCCCCCAATTTTTTTCTTTTCTTCTGTCATATCTTTTACTCTCTTGGCTTTTTACTGAATCTTGATGTTAGCTGTGCTGTATTCATCCAAGCCCGCCTTGTGTAAGAAGAAAAGTTCCAATCAATTGTATGATATCTCTGACTAGACTGTAGACTATGGTCCACAATCATCAATGAAAGCTGTGTTTCACCAGCTTTTCTGTCCTGACTCTCCTCTACCTTGTGTCTGACTGTTTGTTAACAACAGAATAAGTAAATGCTCTCTACACATCAGGACTGATAAGGAAAATTAACCTTTTCTTTTTAATCAAAGAAAGGTTCCTCTAAAAATAACAGACTCTGATATTTTGCCTCCAAAAGTCTTTCAAGGTTTTGACTCTATTTTGCATAATCACTCAACCACAATTTCATATAAATGCCTGTTTTAGTTTCTCGTTCCTTCTTGTGTTTCAATCAATATGTTTTTAATTAACAAAAATGCTTTTGAGTAGTTGCAAAGTAGCAGAGTAAAACCAAAGCCTCTCTTTAAAAGAACCCTGAACCTACCAATCACTGCTTAATGTGGGACAATGAAAGAGTTTATAAACATCTTTAACTTCTTGGGCCTCTGAAGTCAATATCTATACAGCAGAGATGAGTGGGCATGAGCTGGGGAACCTATATGCTGGCTGCAGGATCTTTGTATGCCATGGAGCCTAGCTGTATAGCTCTGTACATTCTCAAAATATTCATCAGATATTTAGTTTAGTCTGATCGTGGTTCAACCGTAGGATCATGGTTCAGCCGTACATATACTTAAGGCAGTCAGTAAATAATGTGACCTAATTCCCAGGTTTAGCCACATTCCACTACAGGAAGCACACTGGTGAGGGCAAAGGTGTTTCTATGTCTCTTTTATGAACCTCAGGGAAGTGGAGGGTGCTGATTCAGACTCTGGAAAAAAGTATAGCAGCTTTAGGGATTCCAGTCTAACTATGAGCACATGCCTCATATGCCCTTACACTGGGAATTGGAAGGGACTGAACAGAGCCAGCTATGCTAGAGCTACACCAACAAAGGATCCCTTTGCAGCGGGAGAATCCCCAACTGCCTCTAAAGGCTGCTTGGTGCCTCCAGAGCATTTCCAAGTAGCCTTATCTGTGAGGAGGACCTGACCTCAAAACACTACAGATGGAGTAAGCTACTCCAATGTGAATGAAGCTGGCAGAAGCAGATCCCTTGTTACAGAAACTTCTTCGCTAGGGAACCTGACTCTTGGCATTGTTTGTCTCTTCTAAAGCCTTGCAACTACAGAGACACCATGTTTAGATGTCTCACATGGCAGTCTGCTGCCTTTGTAGAACTCAGTTATGCTAAAAAAAAATCATGTCAAAAGACAGGATTTTCCAACTCTAAAAGCTTTGCTGCTAAAACATGCTGCCAACTGCCAACGCTTTGGGATTAAAACAGTTCCAAAAAGGATCTCACTTTTTTTGTTTGTTTACATGTGGGATTTAGATTTAGTTGGTGACAGTAGCAGAATGGGGTCATCATTTCTCTAATGTACTCTATAAGAGACCTTCCAACCTCTTAAAATTGCCTTTTTCCCCCACATGTTGACATTAGCTGAGATGTCTTAGCCTTGTCTTAAAGAAACACTTTTAAAAATCATACGGATTTTTCCCAGGGTTCAAAGTAATAGTTATATTTGTATGTGTTATATTTCATATTATATCTAATTTGCATAACCATCCATTAACTTTAAAATGGCTAAAGAAAATAATCATAATGCTCCATAAACAGGGAAAATATGTTCTGCTTCACATGCTATTGCTTTTCTTCACTATATGGATGTCATGGAGGTCAGGAAAACTAATTAGCTTGAGGTTAGTTCAGGTTTCCACAAGAAAGCTTTACTTTAATCTCCTGCAAATGCTCAGTATGCAGTCAGATTATTCAATGAAAAGAGTAAAAATGGGTTGTCTTCAATGTATGTAGTCTAGGTTTTTGAGATAATTGGTATGATAATAAACATGTTATTAATCACTATATGGTCCTCATTGTATCATTGTTTATAGCACCAAACTGTTTGAAGATTGAATGCAAAAATACGTAATTTAAAATGGTTAAAAACACTAATTTATCAAACATGATTACATGTGGACATGCCAGGAGCTGAAATTGAGAATAGAAGCTTAAGCATGCCATTAGAGATCTATTATCAGAGTTTGTAAATTGTTATATAGTTCTTCTCATTTTGAAGTATTAAGGCTATTAAATACCTTCAAGAAAGGTGAAAGGCTCAATTAGATTTGATGGACCTAGAGAAGCAATTTCTATAATGTAATATTTCCATGATTTTGAGAAAAAGGGAAAGAGAAATTGTTCACCATCATTTCTTAACTTCATTTTTTTTTTTGTAATTTTGTGCCGCCTTTACATTTTATTAGGGATTGACACAACTCCCAACATATACTGAAAGTAGCATAAATGAGATTATATAGTTGTCACAATGTTTCTGCTGTCTTTGCATTATATTCAGAGCAAAATTGTATAGTCAAGTCGACCTCCACTCTTGCAGCAAATCTTACACTCTTATCTGAGCAACTGACCTCCAAGTTATGCATATTCTTCTATAATAAAAGAATCACTTTAGTGAGATTATTGTAGCTATTCAGTCCTTCAGCATGTCCATAGCAGAATCCTCCTCATCCCCCTTCTAACTTCCTATGGCAGTTCCATAGGTCTCTGTCCTTTGTCTCTTTCTCTTCCTCCTCTACACCTTATCTCTGGGTAGTCTCATCCAGAAACACAAATTCAGCCACCATCTTTATGCTGATGACTCACAGATCCTCTCTTCCCCAAAACTGTCTTTCTCTCCAAATTAAAATCTTGGCCTGTGTTTGATATCTCCTCATGGATGCTGAGCTGTCAGCTCACGCTCAACATGGCTAAAATAGAGCTCTTTATCTTCTCGTCCAAGTCCCACACCAATAACTATTTTTTCTGTCATTGTGGACAACACCACCATCTTAGCCTGCCTGTCACTCATCGCTATAATTTAGGCATGATTTTTTACTTAAACCTCTGTGACATCTGATTAAAATATAACCATACAGATCATTGTTGAAACCATTGTTGTATATCTGCAACAAATCTTGTACTAAATGTGTCATGTAAGATGTCAATGGAAAGGTAATTTTGCTGATTTGCTGAATATGATTATGCTATCTGTATGCATATATCATTTTTTGTAATTGAAGTTATGAATATTGGCTCTATACCTGTATTTTGAATGTTTGCTCCTGGGGGAACAAACACAAGGTAGTTAGCCAGCACATCTTGAAGGGACTATTCAAACTGAATGGCTCATCAAAAGAACTCACATTGAACTCACAATGGAAGATACCCACCTACCCTGAAGGGACTTTACTGTGCACATGCTGTTTGAGGTATAGGTAATGATTTCCTGCTGTGATTAGGCAAAATCATGCATGGACATATGACTTGTCCATGTTAATCCAAACACCATCTTGTTACTGTAATTTTCCATGGTAAGAAAAATGGAATTCCCTCCACAGAGCAGAAGATATAAAAGGCACTGAAAACGCCTTCATTTTGCCTCTTTCCTTCTCCAGCCTCATTCCTGCTCAAACCCCTGGACTATAGATTTATACTAATGAGAGCATTCTAATCAAGGGATTGAAGTCCTTCCAATGATTTGGAAGCAACCACAGACCTATTCTATCACTGCTACAAGTTTGAACCAAGAACTTTCCAATTACTGTATGTATTTGATTCCTTTAACCAATTTTAACTCTCTTCTTTCTTTCTTTCTTTCTTTCTTTCTTTCTTTCTTTCTTTCTTTCTAGTTCACCATTGAGAAGTTAACTCCCATCTCCTGTTGACCAATGATCCCAGCCTCCATTGCCACTTCTTAAAATCTTCATGATTTCTCCTATGCTGTTCCTCATGCTTGGGAGGATCTCCCCATAAACATATGTAAAGCTACCTTATCCTCCTTAAAAATTCTCCTTTGCTATGATCCCTACAAAAAAAAATTAACAATAGGTAGGCCATTGGTATGCTAAGACCAATGTCTATTGTTATGACTAATGTCTATTGTTATTTCTTTGTACTCTACACTCTCTGTCTGTCTGTGCCCTCATATTGTTATTTATTTTACATGTAGATTCAAAGATCATAGGTGCAGTGTGATTCTGGGGAGGTCACTCTGGTGCATCCCCTTTCAGTCAGATGTGGTATCATAGGTAAGCATCCCTCAGTTTCCCTTCACCTGGGTTATAAAGCAGTCTAGAGAGACCTTTTTATATGACAGCACCCCCTTCTAAGAGTCTGACTTATTATTACCAGTCATAAGCCTGAGTAGGATTTTAGTCAGATACAGCCAAATCATTCGTAATCTCAGGCTCAGTCCAACTAGCCGTCTCTGGCTCCTTCCTTCAGGATAATTTTATTTCCTGCATCTTGAAACAGTCTCTCTTTCTGGAATCCTTCCTGGTTCCTTCTCTGGATTATTCCATCCCTGTCCTTCTTTAAGCAGAAGTTCCCAGCTCTCCCTTTTGGAACTGGGCTGTACTAATTAGTCTCTCATTTTTAGTCCTTAAACAAGAGTCCTTGACCCCAGTTCTCCTCTCTGCAACTGATTTGTGAGTTAGCCAACCGCAAGGCCTTTGCCAGCTTCTCCCTCAACTGGCCCCTTTTTTTCCTTAATAAGCCATTCATCTTCAGGGTACTCAGCAAGCCAGCCTTCCTCTGCTATCTTCTGATGTTTGTCCTGCTATGAAGAAGGAGGCAACTGTTATGCGGGTTCCCTTCTCCCAGTTCATGCCCAATTGGCTGGTCCTCTCTGCAAGGCTCCAGTCATTCTTAGGACTGCTTCATGTATATACGTGGACTTTTCAAATCCTTAAAAGGCCAAGCCATGTGGTAATATAGGCAGCTCACAGAGTGCCCTGTCAGAGACAGAAACCCTCTTTTTGTTTTGTGTTTGTATAGCTCCTAACACAGTGGGGTTCTTGTCTGTGATTAGATTGTTAGACTCTAGGGTAATACCAATGATCAGTTATAATTTTTATCTTAAGATTCCATAACTCATGCCATAACTCATGGCAACTCATCATGATTCTCTGATGTGGAACCAAGAGGCAAAACCAACAGAATGTGTTTGAACAATGTAGGTTATGATTCTGCAATCTGATTGGTGTGGTCATTTCCTTGTGCCTGTATGGATCTCCATGGATTTGTCCGCACTGTGGGACCTGGGCCATCTTTTCATATATAAAGTACTGAGCCAAGGAACTTCAAGTGAAATTTTGTGTGACTGTTGGGGTTTTAGTCCATGACATTAAAATTATGTGTCTGACATCTCTAATTATGCTTTCACATATTTTGTACTATTCTAAGAGAAACTGTGCCCATTTGCCAGCACATTCCTTCCCCCTGACCCTCCCGATGATTTATTAATATTTGGGCAAAATAACAGTATTAATGTTTACAATTTAGAAAGCTGTTCAATCTCAACAAGCAAAGGGGTTTGTTTTTGTTTTTAGTTGGTCAAATCTTGTATTTTCAGAATACAAGACTGTGGACTTTGAGAAAGAAAACATGAATCTGTATCAAATAACAACAGTGCAGTATAGCAAAATAAAGTTTTCACCGCTGTAATAAATATAGGTGTGTTGTGACTGCAAACTAGAATGAGGCTCTGTGAACTGCCAGAATAAGACTGTCTCAGCTATCAAAATATACTTTAAATTGACCAGACATGTAGTAACACATTTTGGCTGACAATGTGTCTGATTGTTTTCATTGAAAACTACCTCCCATGTCCTATATGCAGTTAGATAAGCACACAGAATTCACGTTGTTGTGTAACTGAGAGGCCTAGTGAATATTAGCCACTGCTAAAGTGCTTAGCATAAAAGAAAATTGTAAAGTGTATAGCTGCTGCTTATGGAAATTTTCATCCTTTAGTTAGCAATTGTAATGGGTGTTGCTGGATGTACCATTCTGAGATGGCTGATGTTAAATATATAGTGCAGTGGTGTTCCCATAAATACCTGATCTGCACATACATTTCAGCATTAGCATGCTGAAATTGGGTAATTATGCACCTAACTACCCTTTTGAGCTTTCGTGCAAATGCCTGTTTTTGCACACAATTTTTTCATGCAATGGAGGCATGCACATGGTTATACCTTTTGCACTCACAGCTAAAAATTGTCCCTTTATCTTTAAGATATTGGAAGAATTCAGAGATTAGAATTCAGGAGTGTGGAGGAAGAGTCAAAAATACACATGTGAGCAGTGGAAGGATAATTCGTGTTCGAAACTGGATGTAGAAAGGGAGAGGAAAAAATTCCATGATGTTGATGATGTTAACTCACCTCTAAGGTTGCTCTTCATTTTTACTCATCACTATTGCTTTTACCACCTCATAATCATAGGTACTGTGTCCCTGAGTACTCCATGGCTGGAGCACCCATGGAAAAAAATAGTGGGTGCTCAGGACTCATCAGTCACCGCCGATCAGCTGTTTAACAGTCCCTCCCACCTCAAGCAGCTCCTCCCCTCCCCAGTGCCTCCTGCCCATAACTGATCAGCTGTTCAGTGGCAGGCAGGAGGCTCTGGGGTGGAGGGAGAGGAGCTGGGGCAGGAAGAGGTAGAGTGAGGGTGTGGCATGCTTGGAGGAGTGGGCAGGATGAGGCAGGGTGGGAGCAGAGCCTTGGGGAAGGAGAGGAGATCGAGCAACCCCTGAGAAAAGCTGAAAGTTGGTAATTGTGTTCATAGTCACTTTAACTTTATTCTTTTATGGGATTTTAAGACAGCTCTAGCTCTCTTCTTCATCCTATTTCAATGTGTGAATTCAGAGCATTACTCTGAGTTATACCAAGTCCAACATTTTATAGGTAAATGGTTATTTTACTTATTGACCTGCAAGTAGAAGTTCTATATGTTTATAAGTGACCACATTAGATAATTAAAATATATAGAAAATTATTGATAAGAACTGAGGTTTAAAGGAAAAAAAAGATGCTGTGGCTACAGGATTTTTAGTATAACTCAATCCACCACTGTTACCTACACATCAGCAGGTAATTTTTGAAAAATGCACATAGTTAGAGAGGAATGGATACATTAAGTCGTTATAAAGTCCTAATTCATTCTTCAGAGGCAGCCTGAATTGGGAAGTAAATAATCTTAAAATTTCCCATATTTCTGGCAAAAAACAAAAGTAAATATTTTAGTGAGATGCTGAAAGCCAGGCATACTGGAACGTGAGTCACAACATGTGATCATGTTCCATTAGTTCATTTATGAAGTCAGATTCTGTATGGGTCCATTTACATCCAGAAGTTGCAAATTCTTCAATCAGTGCCACTAAAATGTTAATCTTTGTGGTGATGGACTCTGAATTCAGACATCAATCAACATCAACGGCAACTGGTTTTAGTGCTTGGATGACCTCTGAAAGTGCCTTCCAGCCCTACATTTCTTTGATTCAATAAAATTTGATGGATATGGATGACTGATTATTTTTCATTATCCATCACTTACAGTAAAATCTTTACAATTAGGACATCTTTTGAGTTTTTGTTGAGAAATGAGAATTTTGTTCCTGGTATAAACTACCATAAATGGACATATGCCTGAGCCATTCTAAGAAATTTTATCTTGAAACTGTTCCCGTTCATAAATTCTTGGTCTGTTTGTTTTCAACTTCTTATTCTCAACAATATTCATCCAACGGCAAATTCTGCTTAAATTCCAGAGGTAAAATCTCACATTATATAATCCCCCATGATATTTTTCATTGTGATCTTCATTTGAAATAGCAAACAATCAGTTTAGGTAAGTGTAAGAAAAGAAGTAGAGAAAAGAAGGTGAATAAAGACTAATATAACCCTTTATTTCTGACTGTAGCCCAAGGGTGGCCAAACTGTGGATTGTGAGTTGCATGTGGCTCTTTTACAGTTAAAGTGCAGCTCTCAGAATCTCTCCCCCACCTCCACCCCGGTTCCTGCTCGTGGTAGGGCAGTGGGACTAGTGGCTTCTGCCCAGCAGGGAGGGAGGTGTTGGGTTTTCAGCCCTGAGCCCCGACAGGCACACCCTGTGGGGCTGAAACTCCAAGATCCCCTGACCTCACAGGGAAGAAGCCCTTAGCCCTACCACCCTACTGCAGATCTGAAGCCCCGAGCCCTGCCAGGCATGTCCTGGCTCTCAAACTTTCAAAGATTGTTATATGCTGTTCAGAATGTTAGTAAGTTTGACCATCTTTGAGATAGCCCATTGCACCCTGGGCTTAATTTTCAGCCTTGCCTACCAAGGAAATCTTACTCTGGCTAATTTTGATTGGTTAGGGATCAGATGGAATGGATCAATTAGTAGACCCAGCTGCAAAGGAGTCAGGTGATTTTTATACAGTCTGGGAGAGCTAAACTGGGGAAGAAGGTTGCAGGACTGAGGTAGTCTTCCATGTGACTAGCCCTGAAAAAAGAATAAGATTGTTGGAGAGAAAGATAATCCTGCAGATAAACTGGGAATGAAAATCCAACCTGTGGAGAACCAGATTTAGGGAAGGACTCAGAGAGGAAGCCCTGAAGGTTAGTAGCTTGGGTGCGAACTGGATCTTTGGAGAGAAAATCCAGAGAGTCAGTGATCTATGAGCCATTAGACTATAACGGTAGCTCAGGCAGATAGAAAATCCTTTTTTGTTTCTTTTGGAACTATTGTTTAAATTCATTTTCAGCACCTTGCCTGGGGTGCTGGGGGAAATGATTGCCTGACAGAGCCTCCATGCGGGAAAGCAGGCCAGAGAAAGGGAGTGCTGGTGAGTATTAACTTGAGAAAAGCAGACCCTAAGTACAATGGCTGTGGCCAGCCAAGGAGTGGAATCCTCTGGTGGGACCACTATTGACCAAGGTCTCAAATCTAGCTATGGTGAGGAGTTACCAAGTGCAGAAAGGCTCTGGCAGGAAGTCTTCATACAACGGTGACTGATGACCCCTGGCAGAGTTCATAGTTGCCATGAGCAGTTTTAATTTAACTGCATTTTTTTAGAACTTTGATATTCTGATGAAATTTGATGTACTTTAGCTAGAGGGTTAAGTCACCACAGCACTGGACCATGTTGGAGGCAGCTGCTAACCACTGAAGACCTTGAGGGAAACTGAGGCAGGGTGAGTAGTGTCATGGCAGGCCACAAGGGAATGCTGCAAAGGTAGGCTCTGCCATGCCTTGATACAGTGATTATAAAAAGCATACTCCATAGCCTGCTTTAAGACCAAAGTTCTATAGCCGTGTCTAAGAGTATTAGTGAAATGTTTTACCATTCTAGGCTATGCTTGGCATTTTAATTAGAATTTTCACATCTTTGCATGGAAATTCAAAACTCTGTTGTTATCCATCTCCTGAAATGTCTTCTGTGGCATTCAAAATTAGAGGATGAGATTTTGTGCTATGCCTTTGAAAGCTGCAGTACAAACTTACAGCCCAGGGGGAAGCAGCACAAAAGGGTCTTTGACTTTGCACCATTCTGGGCTGCTCTGGGGGCTGAAGTGTTATGTGCTGTAATTTAGATGGCCCTGAGGTCTTAGCTCTGGCTACCTGTGAGCAATGCCTTCCGTGAATTTCTGCAGCAGTAAAGCTGTGGGCTCCACCTCAACATGCTCCCTATATCAGAGCTTGTGAGTTCCCGAACTGGGGAAATTCTTCCTCAACCAGATTTATGGCTCTGAGATGTGTTTTTCATTGTCGTGTCCCTTTTACTTAGCATAAAAGGGTCAGACTGGAGATGAGTGTCTCAGGCAGAATGTGGAAGTAACCATGTTGATGGAACTGGAAGGGGTGCACAGTAACTATTGGTGGAGTGTTATCCCACATGGTACAGAATTCAATGACTCATCTCCTCAGCCACATAGGTTATCCTGAGTAAATCTAGCTGAAAAAGAGAAATCCTTTCATGTAAAATCCTTTGCAGTTTTGAAAAAAAGTCATCCTGAATTGTGATGAAAAGTCACATGCAACATCTTTTTACAGGAAGGGATCTCTAGAAATATTCAGTCTTGGGAGAACCAACATGGAATTTTTCTAAGCTGCCTGCTTAGAAGACTTGTAATTTCATTGTTTCCCTCATGGGAGAAAGAAAATTGACAACACCTTCTCCCTGGAGAGGGGGTTATGGGCCAGGCAAAGAGCTGGGACATTCAGACCCACAACTTCCCAGCAAAAGCCTGCGTGTGCTCCTCAGCTGCTTGCCTGAAAGACTATTGTCAATTTCACTTTCACCTGCAGGGAGAAATCAAAATGGACTTCTTTCAGCAGCCAGAAAGTGAAACTGACAAAAGCCTTCCAGGTGAGAAGCCATCACTTCAGTTTTTCTCAAGTAAATCAGGTTTTTTTCAGCTGTATTTAAATTTTCCCATGTAAAATTTTGATTTTGAGAAAAAGGCACTTTCCCTTCAGAAAATCTTTCTGATTGACAATTCTTGTCAATCTCTAACTGTGAGCCCCTCACACGTGTACTTTGCTGATTTCTCATAGAATATTGTGTTTCTTGCCTCAGTCTCTTTTTTCAAGGTTCTGAATGCCCTGAGCCCAGGATACCTAAAAGACCATCTCCCACTCCAGGACCTCAACCTTCACTGACAACTCCTCTCTTTTGGAGCAATGGAATTGCTACCTGCAAAGGTGAAGTTCATCTTTCCATGAGACAGGATTCTTGGAATTCTCATTCTGCAGTCCAGGACAGTTTGCTTTTGTTTGTAAAGGAAGTCGAAGAATGGTGCTATTTGGGCTGGACAGTGGAGAGATTTGAGATAGCTATATCAGTGGGAGTGAATTCCCCAGTTCAGGACACAGGCAAATACCACATCAACTTTAAAAAGACAACCAACAAAACTCTCTGTATCTCCCCTCCCTTCCACCTCGCTACTACACACAACCAAATTTTTCTATTCCTCTGATCAGGGACAATAAACTATATGTGACAGATGCTAGTTATTTTGTTTTCTTTAGTCTTTGGAAGACGATCAGACACCACATTTCAGGCAGGGATAAGGCCTGAACTGAATAGAACATAAACAATAGCAGCTGTGAGCCGGTATCCTGTTCCTCGGACTGAGCAATGACCTGCTCTCCTTTCTCGTCATTGTTGTGCTTGGATAAGGGTGTGGGAAAAAGGCTAGAGAATCTGGGAAGATGATTTCTTGACTCCATATGCACAGTCATTAACTACAGTGTAGATTAGTTTGGCATCAGAAGAACTTGATGACTATTCTGAAACTCAGCAGAAACTGGGGTGTCAATTTGACTCATGAAGAGACAGCTCTTCGTGTTGATCTAACAGAAGGACAGGGACTCCAACAGTCTGGAACCTTCTAGACACTGGTTGTCTTAAGACTTCTGGGGCAAAGCACTCAAAGCATCATCGATGAGGCCAGTGCCTCAGAAGCAGGTAGAGAAAGCTTTTAAGGAGCAGGCATGGACATCAGCAGAACATAACCTGAAAGGCATTTTGATCTAATTCTACTGCGATTGAATTCAGCAAAACACAAACCAAAAATATTGTAGCTATAAATTCTTTTTGCTACTGAGTGCAATACATTTAACAAGTCAAGATACTTTACTTTGGAAGGAGAGGAGGGCTTAAGAGTTAGATGATTTATCTTCAGTCAAATCAGGTAACTGTTTGGCTTAAGATCTTCACTTTTGTGCCTATGAGATCAAAGGGATTTATTCAAAAAAGCTTCCTGCATTCCAAGTACTTTAATTTGATACCAGTCTGTCACAGAACTCTCAACAAAACTGGATTAAATGATTTCCTAGAGCAACTGGGGGCAAAGGTGCCTTTTATCACTGGCTGTCTTTTCTCCTGTAAATATGTTGAAAATATGGATGTTGAAAGATATTTTTTATCTCTTAGAAAAGAGATCCATTTAAACTAATGAAATAAAAAGAAGCATATTACTGGAAAAAAGTAAATTATTCAACAATTACAGAGGGACTGTGTAGGTGACAAGTGAATAGCAGTTTAATGGATTAAAAGATCTTTTCCAACAGGGCATTTTGAACCATGACACTTAACCCCATGTTTTTATTATTAAGTTATTATAAAAATGTTACACTGTACATTAGAATGCAGATGAAAATGCTTCTTATTTTTAGAGGGAAAACCAAAAATTCATGAGGTTAAAAATTAAAGAGCTCTTTCTACAATTTTCCCTAAAGCAATTATTGTGTCTGTTCTCCCATTGACAGAATGCATGCATTATTCCTTTAACATTAATGGAGTTCGATGCAAACATCAAGGGAGAATAGATCCTGTCAGTTACCATCATAGCATAGGTTTCACATGGTATAAGTCAATTTTCTTCAATGAAGAGTAAAAATAAGTGAGCAGGCCATTATTTGACAGAGGAGTTATTTCTTTTTAAATTTAAAACATCATATTTTAAAAATACTTATTTAGATTTAAACTATAACTAAAAATTGTCTATACAAAGAGCTCTAGGTCCTGTGACTGATTAACCTTGGACCAATATAATAGTGCTTCTCCCAGCAGCATTTAGAAATTGATTCATTCTTTTTACATAACTTCAGATAGCATTACTGAGAATTGTTACCCATTCCTAAGGATCACATTTTATTGGAGTAGTCTGCCCTGAATTTATGAGTTAGAACAATTTTATAGGACTTTTTGGCTTCACCTCCCAGTTCCGGTTTTAAACTGTTCTGCGCCAACTCACCTATGCCTTCCCACAAAACTACTAATTTATAATTTAACAATTAAAATATAATTAAAAAATCCCAGGTTCATCTGCCTAAGGGGAAATAAAGGCAACCAATACCAGCCATCCAGGAACTTGCAGATAAACAAATTAAAACAGATGAGCCACCCAAAGCCTCCTTTTTGCATTCCCCATGGAACATAGAAGGAACTCATTCCACCAAGATAGCTTTTCCTGTGGATGCCTCAGTACGGATCAGGGCAATGTCTGCCCTTGTGAGTCATCAGGCCACGTGAGGAGAAGTGATATGCTCATGTGACCCTGGACTCCATCTTGTGCTAGTAACTTTCCACAAACTTAACTGTGAACTCAGTTTGAAACAGCAGATTTCCAGGCACATGGCAAAGGATATAAAAGACCTTTGAGTTGACTCCATCTTGTCTCTTTCCTGCCCTTGTTATCTGGATTGTGGATTTACAATTAAAAGGAGCATACTGATTTATTGACTGAGGACCTTCCAATCTTTTGGAATTTACCAGGGAGCCCTTATAAGCCAGCAAACGGTTCCATCACTGCTACAAACCTGATACAAGGACTTTGCAAGTATTTGTATGTATATGATCTTTTAACCATTATTAACTCTCTTCTTTGTTTATTTTATCAAATGTTTACTAAAAGATGGCATTAGCATGATTATTTGGTAAAATTTAGCTAAGTGGCTGATCTCTTGGGATTAGAGGGACCCTATATGTGATGAAACTGGTTTTCGGTAACCACTCATCATACAGTCCAGTGTCTGGATGGTGGTGAGATAAGGGCTGGAATGCCGAAGGACACTGCCTCTTTGATTTCTTGTTAACTAAAGTGGTGAGACAGAAGTTTAGATTATACCAAGCAAGTAACAAAAGAAATGATCGAAATATCACCAGTTTATGGTAAATCTGCCTTACTTCTTAGCAGTATGTCCTGAATCTGGAATTCTCAGCAGTAACCCACTGAAGTATGCTGACAAGTACGTATCAAAAATTAAAAGTAAAATTAGAGTTGGTTTGAAGAACTTCAACTGAACCATTTGGTGCTTGGAGAATGCAGTCTTCTCAAAGTGCTTTGCAAAATCATATCTATTTTGCCAAAATTTCGTTTCATTTTGGCAAAATCTGGGGAAAAAAAAAACCAAGTCCAACAATATCCAGACATCCCTTTTCAACAATTTTGGAACAAAAACTGATTTTATGATTATAATAATTATAATTATAATTCTATAATTTAAAATCTTAAAGGGCACAATCAAAATTAAACTTGTCAATTCTGTTGAAACAAAGCAGTTTGACTGAAAACATTTTTTCCATAATCTTTTGTGGAGAATTTTAAAACATATAGGTTTCAGTCCTCTTTTGACAAATATCAAAATCCTTCATGAAACAGAATTTCCATCATCACTACAGCTCTGAGTAAATCTACATTTTAGGTCTACTGTAGTTTTCCCTTAAAATAAGATGTATAAACTCAAGAAATTCACAATTAACATTACATTTAAAAGAAATCCACAAAGTTTATGAATTAATGCACAGTTAAGGCATCAAAGCCAACTTAACATTTACCAGTAGTGACACTATAAAATGATATGATTGTTAAAGCATTTTAATATTTTTGATCCCAGATTATAGTAAATTGACTTTTAAAGAAACTTGGTTTATTTCTTCTTCTTTTTCCCTTCCTACTGTTCTCACTAAAGGGCAGAGTTAAAGTTGTTAACAGTGCATTTCTCATATATTTATATGTTTGGATTTCTTTTAAGATTTTTTCTTAGCAGCTTCTCTGAATCATTATTATTAGTTAAAATAATTATATGAGTAACATTTGCTGCATATATATCGACCTCAGTCCATCTGTGGATATCATATTTCTCATTGTCTGTTAATGGTTTGTGAAAAATTAATTTTGCTCAGTGACCTTGAGGTTGGTGGGGAAGGGAAAGCCACACTCTGGGCAAAATACTTCTGCAAATATTGAATAAATGGCTCTTGACTGGAGAGACCTTGTTGGGGCTGGAGAAATGTAATGTTCCCAGAAACCTTGGGGCACATGGTAGAATGCCCAAACAGCCTCTTCCATGGTTGGTAGTAGCAAGTGTAAACTCTATGAGCACCCTTTGATAGTAGTGAGCTCAGCATAGAGACAGAGAAGAAAGACAATCCTCAATTCTGAAGCAGTCTTAGCTCTAACTTGCACCAGTCATTCCTGATTTTGACCAACAAGGTGAGTGCCCTTCAGCCCACTTCCTACACTGAGACTCCTGCAGAAAGTTGTACGGAGCATCAAAGCAGGATAAAACACTGGTTTAAATGTTTATGCTCCTCAGGTTTTCATCCACATTATTCTAAACTATCTGTTCTCACTCCATGACATTCATACCAATCTCTCTTCACTGCTATATTCATACACCACCCACTCTTGCACCCTCCAGGAGGCACTGCCTGCCACTACTGCCCCCATCTCCAGATAGAAATGGAGTACAACAGAAAAGAGGAAAGCAAACCTAAGCACTCATAAGATCAGTGTTATAGCCTCGCATTAAGCCTTCATGAATGTGTAACACTGAGATCACATCTTACATAACACTGCTCTACAGCCAAAATGCTTCTGAAATAAATGTAGTCAAACTTTACTAATTCTGGGTCACTGAGAACGAAAATGATGCTTAAAATTGTTGATTGGCTCTAGTTTTCAGGATATGCTATTGGGTCAGTATATACGACCCTTGACATGGGAATGGTGGAGGATAAGTGAGTTATAAAGGGAAGGGATCTCAATTTAAACCAGAAATTACTAAAAAGCATCTATGACTGGATCTATGAATAAATCTATGACTGGGTTTGGACAGTACTTGCTTTTTAGGCAAAACAATGAATGATGCAATCTGAAGCTGGTATTGCATCAAACATGATATGAATTGCATCATGTTATTCCTCGAAGTCATGGATGATACAATCATAATGAAGCTTACGTCACTCTGCTGAACAAATTGCCCTATATCAGCTCTAGAAATCATACAGTGTCGTGCTCTCTTATTTGTCAGTGTTTGATTTTGCAAAGGGACACATTTCTGTTTAGCCAAAGTGAGCAGAGATGCCTCGTACTTGTGTGAACAGTGCAAATAACTTCTGCTATGTTTGTGGTGAAGTGACTTTTGCATCACAAAAGCGCAGTATAACCACTATGGTTAAGAAAGCCTATCACCTTTATTTTGGCGGCAAAACTGGAGATCAGGACAAGAGGTGGGCCCCACACATATACTGCAACACTTGTGCAACAAATCTTCACCAGTGGTTGAACAGGAAAAGGAAATCTATGCCTTTTGCAGTGCCAATGATTTGGAGAGATCCAACAGATCATACCAGCAATTGTTACTTCTGCATGGTGCCTCCAGTTGGGAAAGGTGTGTCAAAGAAGAAAAAGTGGACTGTGCATTATCCAAACATTCCATCAGCTATACGCCCAATACCCCATGGAGAAGGACTGCCAGTTCCTGATGCACCAGAATCATTCTCACTTGAGTCAGACGAGGAAGAGGATGAAACTTCTGGTCCTGAACCATCAATGCCACAGGACCCACATTTTCTCCCATCCTCCTCCTCTGAACCACACCTCACAACACAAGCTGAACTGAATGACCTTGTCAGGGATTTGGAACTACCCAAGAGTAAGGCAGAGCTGTTGGGCTCCAGACTACAGCAGTGGAATCTCCTGGCAGGTGATGTTAGGGTTTCCATGTTCCGTGATCGTCAAAAGGATCTTGTCCCATTCTTCTTCATGGAAGGTGATCTTGTAGCCTGCAACAACATCGATGGTGTGATGGCAGCCCTCAACATCGTTCACGATCCAGATGAGTGGAGACTCTTCATTGATTCATCGAAGACGAGTCTTAAAGCTGTTTTGCTGCATAATGGCAATGTTTTGCCATCAATTCCAATTGGTCATGCAGTCCATATGAAGGAAACCTATGACAACATGAAACAACTTTAGAGGTGCATAAACTATGACCAACATCAGTGGCAGCTTTGTGGCGATTTGAAGGTTGTTGCTCTCTTGCTTTGTCTGCAGACTGGATACACAAAGTACTGCTGTTTTCTCTGTGAATGGGATAGTCCTGCAAGAGATTCCCACTACATCAAGAAAGACTGGCCACTCCGACAGTCATTGGAGCCTGGGAGGAAAAGTGTTCAGCATCCACCACTTGTTGAATCAAGGAAGATTTTGTTACACCCTTACACATCAAGCTGGGTCTGATGACGAACTTTGTCAAGGCCATTGACAAAACACAAGCAGCTTTCAAGTACCTCCGTGGAAAATTTCCAAGGTTAAGTGAAGCTAAGATAAAGGAAGATGTCTTTGTTGGTCCTCAGATTCGTGAACTTCTTCGAGATGATGCATTTGACCATGCAGTGCGTGGCAGGGAAAAGATGGCATGGAAAGCCTTCCAGTCAATGGCAATACATTTTCTCAGAAACAAGGCAGACAACTACAGGTTGTTGGTGGAAAACCTCCTCAAGGCATACAAAAGCCTTGGTTGCAACATGTCACTAAAGATACATTTTTTGCACTCTCATCTAGATTTTTTTCCACCGAACTGCGGAGCAGTGAGCGACGAGCACGGCGAGCGATTTCACCAGGACATTGCAACAATGGAGAAATGCTATCAGGGCAAATGGAGCCCATCAATGCTTGCAGACTATTGCTGGACAGTGACAAGAGATGCTCCATTTAATGAATACAAGAGACAAGCCAAGAAGCGCCAAGTAGACACTGAATAGGACTAAACTATGTACATAATAGTTTTTTGCCTTTTGTTTCACAATACATTTTATTTATATAACCCTTCTGCTGATTTTTAAAGTGTTACATAGACAGGACAGGTGAAATATTATCATGTAAAGCAACCATAAACACATGAAAAGACCTAGGTTTACAATTTATGATTAAAACTCTACTATCTACACAATATACATAGACATAAAATGTAAAAACTTAAATATCTTAGAAACAGTAGTCAATCAGTTGTTTTAATTGTCATATTTGAATTCAGCACATCAAAATACATAATAAATATCACATTTTATCTCTGAAGCAGATGACTTCTAAAAAATTGTAGACCAGTGTAATCCATATGCAGATGTTTATTGGGGAAATGTATTTTCCCATGGTTTAGAGGGAAAAGATTGCTGTAATTTGTAGTATAAAGCTGATACAGAATCAACTGAATTCCAAAATGATGGCAAATATTAAGGGAACGTTTTGTCTTTCTAAGTGCTTTTCGATTTCAGTGGAACCATCAAAATGTCAGATGAAGGCAAATGCAAAGTAATTTTCAGTTTACTAAAATGTATAAAATTTGCTTGATCATAAAACCATGTGAGATTATCAGTATTTTGCACTCAATACATTTGCCATTGACCAATGAAAAGCTGAAATGATTTGCATTTTTGTACAAGTAATAAATCTTAAGTCAGCAGTTTGAACACCTGAAAATAATATTCCCACAGCAACATAAAGTCATAGGACTGGAAGGAACCTCAAGAGATCATCCAGTCCAGTCCTCTGCACTCATGGCACGACTAAATATTATCTAGACCATCCCTGACAGGTGTTTGTCCAACCTTCTCTTAAAAATCCCCAATGACAGAGATTCCACAACTTCCCTAGACAATTTATCCCAGTGCTTAACCACCCTGACAGTTAAGAAGTTTTTCGTAATGTCCAATCTAAATCTCCCTTGCTGAAATTTAAACACATAGTAGTCCAATTGTTAAAGGCATTCCAGTACCAATGCACAAATACGATAAGCTTTTATATGTCTCTTGATTTTGCAGGACAAACATGGACAGAATGAATATAATAGTTTTTGCATGTTGATGACTTTCAGTGGGCTTCAAAAGGGTAATACAGTTTATAAAACCTGACTTGTAAATGTCATATAAAACAGCAAACATGTAATGTAGTCAGAAGCTAATTTTGAGATTAGATTGCCTATACTTCATTTTTTTTGAATGATACTGAAGGAGCAAACTTCAAAATGAACAAACTTTATAGGATGAAAGACATGATTCCTTATGTGAAAGGACACATTAAATAATATTAATTTATATAAAAGTACATATACAATAAGAAATATGTATGATGTACATATTTTACTGTGTGGAATGAAATCTCTACAACAGCAAAAAAGACTGTGTATATGTTCAGTGAAATATTTGCATTTGGGGACTTGAATAAATCATGTCTACAAATATCTTTATTCTATCTATCCAATGGTGTAAGTGTGTTCTAATCTTTCTTAACCAGGTATAACATAACCCAACACAGAGAGTGTGCATATTATAGAAGAAGTTAATATTCTGGCAAACCCTACAGAACAAACATATTTTCCTCTATCTGTATGAAGAAGAAAATCCTGTACTGTATAATACTAGCTGATGGATGTAGCAAGAGCTCTTGCTAAGGCTTCTTGGGTGTTTCCAATTTAAATATCCTCTTTGAAGTTACTGCAAATTGTTTGGAACATTTCTCTTTGGAGTGAAATGTTCAAAGAAGGTGGTCCCTGCTTGAAAGTAATGGTTTGTGGAAGCTTGAATAGTGTTCAGTGAATAAATCTCAGTGAGCCCTCTTAAGACTTTATTAGGCCCATCTGTTCTTTACCTGATTAACTCCTACCCAGCTATTTAGGCAATAACTATATACAGGTGGGTCTGGTTTGGCTCATTCTCCTTCTGTGAACCTATCACAGGTAGAGTGGGTGTCTGACCCTTCAAAGGGCCAGTCCTTGTGACATCCAGTCCCGCTCCCTCGCCAACACACGTATATGGCTCCCAGTCCCCGGTTGACTTCTTGTCCTCGTAGGTTTACAGCATAGCCAAATCTGGGCATATTTTCAAAGGAACAGCAAAAGACATGTACCTAACACCAAGGCTACTCCTTGGCAAATTTCAATTCTCTGCTCCAAAGCACTGGGGCACTGGAGCATCTCAAAATTTCATCAGAGTAGTTTGTTTGTTTTGTTTTTTTGAATAACAAAACAACTTATTTGTCCCATACCCTAATTCTCAGAAATAGTTGAACTGTTTTGGCTGTAATTGTCTCAACAAATATTTAGCCTAAGGCAGACACTAACCATTTGGGATGAAATTTTCTATGCTGAAAGTTTTGGAAAATAGCAACCAGTTTCAAAAAATAAGCAACTGTATAAATGTTTTATAATAAATGGTGAGCAATCTCGATAGGCAGTGCTAACAACTTTGCCTATAAAAAACATTTGTTCCTAGTTGTCATGTCCTTATTAAGACAATGACAATCATAAAATACACATAACATCCCCTTTCTATTTGATTTCCTTCACAAATCCCAGGAATAACACTCAGGTTTTCCCTTGAAAAGACCCAACCACCACAAATGAAAATCAGATCCAAGAAGTGTGATGAACCATGTGGCTGGGGAAATGCATCACTCATACTGAAAAGTTAAATGTTCATTTGGAAGAATTGGGTGGAAAACGGTTTTCTAAAGCCTTCAGACCTGCTTCATAAGGAGATATGCAGAAGCTTAGGAAACTTACTGATAAATCAAATTTATATTGGACTTAAAACTGTCACTATTTAGTGCTGATACAATGCCAATAAACTGGAAGCTTAAAAAAAGCATGGAAACTTTATTGAAAATAATTAATCAACAGTTTACAAATGAAGGATCCAAAATAATATATACAGATGACATCTAATATACAGTGGATTCTGGTTTATTGGGACACATCGGGACTGGAACAATTTGGCCCAATTAAGCGGCTGCCCTAATTAACCGAAGTAAATAAAAAGGGATGCTTTGTTTCCATTCTTTGAGATGTGTCCCAATTAAGCGGCTGTCCCAATTAATCCATGGCCTGATTAACTGGAATCCACTGTATTTTAAATATGTTAAAAATATTTACTCTTTCCAGGGCAAAGTTTCAGAATATGATGTCTCAGTGTGCATTGTTTCAGGTGCTGTCCCTTGCATACACAAATGAGTTTAATTTGCCCATGCAGCTTTGGTAACTGAATGCAAAAAGAAAGCCCAAGTGCATTTGCAAAACTGGTCTAGGTCTGGGGTCTCAACATTCCAAACATCAGGGCTTTAATGAGGGAAAGAAAAAATATATACCTAAAATATCAGTAAAGAATGAAGTATTTAACAATGACAAAAATAAATGTTTTCACATAATATACATTTAGACTGTGGAACTCATTGCCATAAAATATAATTAAGACAAAGCATTTAGCAGGATTAAAAATGGGATTAGACATATGTATAACAAAAAATGGTATACCGTTATAATAGTAAAGGTATAAACACAATTTTTGGAAGAGACATTTCTCTTGTGTTTCAGGGCTTAAAAGAAAAAAAAAAATCCCTACAGGCAGGTTATCCCATAATTGCCAATCACAGGGTTACTTACACCTTCCTCTGAAGCATTTGGTGCTGAACTCTGTTAGTGAGAGTGTACTGAACCAGATGTAGAAATTGTATGACTGACTGAACTTTCTCCTGCTCCCTATTAATTAACTGGGGGGAAAAGATCTCAGGAGTAGACTGTATTTGCATAAACACATTTACTTTGTCTACGTGATTAGCAGACATACCTGCTTTGCCAAAGTGACCAATTTTGGCTGTTTGGGGGTAAAATACACTTATGTCTTTGAGGAAGGGTAATAAAATATTATCTTTATTGTATGAGTAAAAGCAAGCACATTGTAATTAATATGCCCTAACTGACAGGGTCACCCTAAATTGAATCTCCCTTACTAAGCCTGGAGTAGTGATGTCAAATACAATTGAAATACGGGGGATAGTGTTCTTACCTGCTAGTGTAGATTTAGTTAAAGTGTTTTATACACTATTTGACCATCTGTCTCCCGTGTTTAAAGACACTGTTGGTTATATTCAACGGTGATTCCTTGTTTCTTCTCAGCAGATACTAGAGCTGACTGATCACAGAGAACTGATGCATTTGCAGCACTTTTGTTCAAAATGAAGCAGGGTGCACAAAATAATGCTCCAACGTAATCAGTCTCTTGTGCAAGTCTACTGTGAACATGTACACAAATGCTGAATGGTACACAAATGCTGAAAAGACTTAAAATGAAGGAATACTAATTAAGAACACAAAATGAAACAGTCAGACTGTTTATTATCCTTATCACTGAATCAAAACACAAGCACATAAGGTATAATATAACAGGCTGAGTTGAAGACAAAGGGATGACTATATTTCAGGGGTCTCCAAACTTTATGAGATGATGGACATCTTAGATTTTTGAAGGGGCTTCGCAGGCCAAAGCGACTGTGAATATAGATAGATAGATATAGATATAGAAATATATGCAAAATTGTTTAAAAAAACACTACTCTACTGTGTCAGTGTTGCATTAAATTCTAAATCAGGTATAAAAGTAGCCGTATAATCAAAGCAGGTACTGTTAAATCACATAAAATATTTGTCAATACATGAAAAATCATTTCACATTTTTTTTATTTTATTTCTAAACTCACAAATTTGTATAATACAAATACATATACTCAAAAATAAAGAAATATTATTTTAGTATTAGTGAGAAGTATGGTACTGATGTTTTTCTGACAAAACTGCATGTATCTGTGGTTCAAAGTTAGTGTTCTCTGTCATCAAAATTGATTGTCCAGCAGAGCCCCATGCGAGCAGCTGAATCCGGCCAGCAACCCTGTCAGCCACGCCATGCTCTGCATGTGGAGGAATCCCAGAGATATTAAGATATTTACAGATTGCTCCTGGATGCTATTTTTAACAAAAAAGCCGGACATGTCCAGCAGAGAATGAATGGTAACCCTATGAGGCTTTGCTCCTCCGGCTGCTGCTCTGCCTCCCCCTCACCTTTGCTCCTCCTGCTGCTGCCCTGCTCACCCCCTGCCCCCACTTTGCTCCTCCAGTGGCTGCTGAGACCCCCACATTTTCTCCTCCAATGGTTGCTGAGGCCTCTCCCCCTTTGCTCCTCCGGCGGCTGCTGAGACTCCCTCACCTTTGCTCCTCCAGCTGCTGCCCCGGATCCCCCACTTCTTCCTCCGACGCAGGGACACACTCACCCCTCTGCATATGGGTCCGCCAGTAGCAACTCGCACAGTGGGGCAGCGGTAGCTTCTCCACATGCCTGCTTGGTGTGACCCTCCCCCCTTTGCTCCTCCGGCTGCCAGTGTAGTGAAGGATCGTGTTCCGAGCCAGAACGTGCTACCAGTAGCACTTATTAATACATATATATTGTAAGATATTGCCACTGTATTAAACTGCTATGTTATATAGCAAATGCCTACAGATAGCAGTTTCTGCAGCAGAAACTCACGTGATGGGGCAGGGGTGACTTCTCCACATGCCTGCTCAGCGGGGGTGGGGCTGGACAAATTGATCCGATGGGCCGAATCGGGCCCAGGGGCCGTAGTTTGGAGATCCCTGCTATATATAGTAAACACAGACAGGGATAGAGACAGATGGATAAGGTCCAAAAATTTCAAACGTATGTCCTCATGAAACTCACGGTAAAAGATTGTTCTTACAATTTTTCACCTTGAATCTGGGTCTATAAACTACAAAAGCCTATGATGATGGCCAAGCTATCAAGCTAGGGCTCAACCAACAAACCAGCCAGTCACCTATTTTTGCTACCATATAAAGATAATAATGAGGAATTCTCACTCACAAATGTCAACTATACGTAAAACTATAAAGACACTAAAATGTAACAATTCTCTACCTTTCAACATGCATTTTATCTACCACCAGCTACTAGTAGTGGTCTGTTTATGTACTCAGCTGATCTGAGAGGACACGTTAATCACAGTCTAATCTTGTGCCATCAGAACTGATATATTTTATTAGTATTTATCAACATTTTAATTCTTTAATATGACAAAAATCTATATTAGTTAACAAAAAAAAGTCTTACCAAATCATATCTGTTATTTGCTTAAATTTGCAGCTCTAACCTGAGATAGTGTGTCACATTTTGGTCCCATAGGAATATGCATAAAACCAAATTGCGAAACTTATCAAATGCCAAAAAATAAACAAGTGTCTAAATTTGAGGCCCTTTTGACATTGAGGCCCAGTCCAAATTCTCCTGCCCTCTGCCCCCCACTCCCTGGCCTCAGTGAGTGGCCCTGGCTAGAGGCAACGGCAAGTAATGGCAGAAGAATCAGTGGTGAGGTGCAGCAGAGGTGCCAGCAACAATGGCAAGCAGCAGCAAAGGTGGTAAGTACATTGGAGTGCACCCCTGAACTCTGGGGCTTCACTCACTTCACACAACAAACCATGAGTGGGGTATAGCAGAGGGAACATGGGAGTGATGTGTTAGGAGGGCATTCATCCTTTGGACTTTTACACAGCAAGATGGGAAACTGAGGCAAAGCACTACTGCCTAAGATACTGTGCGGTGGGTGTTTACTTTTATTTTTTAATCTTTTTTGTGGTGTTTTCTCAAATTAATACTGTGTTCCCTCTTCTCTTAAAATAAGTTTTCTTTTGCTATGTACAGACTTGGTGCTTGTGAGTATTGCCTCTCAAAGGCACCTAGGGGCGGTGTTTAGTTTTCACAGATTTCTGAGCAAGCACTCAACACGGTTCTATTTAGTAATGCTAAGAGGAAACTCTAACTCCTGATCCTGACCCTTGTTGCAGCTGGCAAAAGGTTTACATTTGTGTATGTTTGTGTGTACGTAAATATACCTAAGTGCAGCTATATGCTATGCCTGAAGTCTATTGAAGTTTCATGGACCCAAAGTACACCATGAAGTATTACTTATCCACATGATGACCATTGAGTGAGTGGTAGGTTTTTGCATTTGGATCTCCGAGTACGGTGAAAGATATAGAAAACCTGATGTAGCCAGAAGGCTTCCTGTATTGGTTATGTCTTTCAGACGTCTCAAGGGCATTGTATTCTTTCCAAAATTGATTGCAATTTACACTCACTTAAATGGTTCAAGAAAGACTGGCCTATTTCCAACTGCTACATAAGTCTTGCTTACATTTCATGCTGAATATGCCCATTATTACCCAAAGCACATCCATAGAAGCCCTCTCCCTCAAGTCCCTACAATATAAATATTGAGGCTATGTCATATCTCAAATCCTTAAGGTGCCACTGGCACGCCAGGTGTACTACCACTTGGATGCAAACACTGACGTTGCTTCAGCATCTAGGCCTTATAGGTGCTACCCCTGGTGGGTCCTAGTAACCACTCAGACATGGCCAAAGGAAAAAGCATTTTACTAGGCCTAGCAGGAAAGGGAAAGGTTAGAGATATGGTAGTTACAGAGGATTTAACAATTACAGTTCAAAGGGAGCAATAATGATAAATATTTGGGTCCCTGGGGCAATCCAATTAAGAGTCAGGACTTTTCAGACCTACTGCCTGGGTGCCCTTTCCAGCCTCGTCACCATTCCAGTAAATATGAGCTTGGGGGTTTCCAAGTCAGGCTCAGTGAGTGCCTCCTATTGATGCCCCTCCACACTGCCTTCCTGTCCAGAAGTCCCACACAGACCTACACCTAGTTGTAATGTTCAATACTCAGCCTGTGCCACTAGCTGCCTCTAGCTCTCTTTTTGCCATGCAATCTCTGCTTCAGCTTCCCTGCAGCTCCATGCTTGTTACATGTGGCTGACAGTTTCTGCTTCAGGACCATTCCCTCTCCCTCTTTCTCTCTCTGGCTGGGTGAAAAGAAAGTTCAGTAGGGAGAGGACCAATGGGATTTGCTTTGTGGATCCATCACAGTTGGTTAGGATTCCATGATGCTACGATGTGTGTACCAGGGATAGCCAGTGGTGGTACTGGAGGAGTGGTAGAACTCTGTGATATAATTCCTTTAGTGATGTGTAGATGTCTATGTGGATGTCCAGCTTTACAAAAGGTTACAGCTTCCTTTTGCTAGAGATCTCAAAGATATGCAGGGCTGGAAGGCTATACTCCCCTCCTGTACAGAAATGGCTTGAGATCCACACTAAAAACATAAGAGGAAACTCCATTAGGTAACTCTTCAGAGGTTTTCTGGGGCTTGTCATTCTTCTAGAGGTTTTACTGGGCAGGCCCCATGTATAGAAGGCAGGCATATCTGTCCTAGTACAGGATGGCAGAATACTGACAGGTCATATCTGATGTGCAGGAGCTGTTCTCAGTCACTCCATTGCCTAACTTAGAGATTCATGGTGTGTACCAGAATCGAATTTGGTTCTTGATGATCCAAGACGTTCTCATGGGGTTTTTTTGCCTTTACTGTTCATAGGAATAATGCACAAAATAATTCTTCAGAATTTTATTGTGAAAGAATTACTCAGCATACAAGTTCAGTGGCCTACTTTCCTTCATCACATCAAATAAATACATCAGCCCCTTTGTTCTGTTCACTTCTAAATTTACAGCCAATGGGTCTGATTTTTGTAAGAGGCTGAATGCCTTCAATTCCTACTGTCCTTAAATTGAGCATCAACTTGAGCCTATTTCTACAGTGTATTCAGAATTCTCTCAGTAATTTAATAAGCATTAAGCTCCAATAGTGGCTGTATACAAAAATTGCCTCTCTTTTCTGGGTGATACATGTTTATTTTTAAAAAAACAAATGCAGAGTAATCTGTTGAAAGCAATGTAAGTTTTTTTGTCTTTTAAAAAAATCATTCTAGAACAATTGACAACAAATTATTGCTTTCCAGTTTTAGGATCATCCCACTGATAACATGTTTCAAATAGTTCCATTAGGATTCTAATTCTTTCATACAGCTGAAGCAGCAGTGTTTAAAAATGAGTGCAATCTACCTCTCATTTTAGATTATTGCTAACCATAATCACTTTTGGTTTTGGATCTCACAACAGTGTTAACCATAATTGACCCTAGGAGTTCTTCAGATCACCTTGAACACTTTCTGTTGACCTATCTGATACAGTAGTTCACTAGCTCAAATCTTCTTTTTCCATGAGCACAATCCATTGGTTATAATAGAGGCACTCAATCCTTCCTCATATTAATTAAATTTGAGGTCTATCCTTCTCCAATCTTAAATCACATAGTTATCTCCTGTCTGTGCGTTGCCTTTGGGTAAGCAGTGTTTGAAGGTTTGTGTGTGTGCATGAGTGCAGTTTCCTTCATAAAAAAAATAACATTATTCTATAATGTTATCAACAGATGGGTAAATCAGATAATTATTTCAGAATGTTTTGTTGTTGTTTCCGTTAATTGCTTGTTGATGGGGATTCCATGAGGGCAACATGCTGATCAATTCAGTGATTCTCTAAAGATGCATATTCCTCCAAAAATTTAGAAGTTCAGTTAGTGCCTACGATTATTGCTACTTATCATTTGTATTCTATTAGCACCTAGTGGTCTCAATCAGGATTTTGAACCCATTGTTCTGGCTTCTGTGTAAATATCTAAAACAGCCTCTGCCTGAAAAGCTTTCATTCAGAATAAACATGGCAGACAAATGGTAGCAGTCATCAAATAAATCATGGAAAAGCATCTAAGGGGACAAATCAGAAGCTTGGCAGGTCTACTCCCTCAGCAGCCTTAGCTGCTGCTGGCCAAATCTGACTCTTCTTAAGGCATCTGGGACCCTATGGTCCATCCTCTTGCAGGAAAAGGCAATGGGTCCTAACCATAAATTCTAGAAGGTGGAGGTGTCATTTTTTCCTTTCTTTTCTTTAATAGACAGTTGTTTTTACTAACCTGTGTAACCTGAGTACAAATACCCCCACTCACCTACTTTTGGACAGGCAGCAGGTTTTCTACTTAAAAATTGCTCCTGTTAGTTGTGCACACAATTTGCCTGTGTTGTGCTCACAATTGTAGTTTGCACAAAGACTTCATCCTGATCATTTTACTGCAGCTGCTATAGAATTGTAAACCTGCTGGCAAACTGTGATTCCAAGGAAAATAGAAACATTACTTATCCTCTTTAATTTAAAATGATGCTTTGGAGGTTTAAACTGAGCCTTTCCAAAGTATTTGGGAGCAGAATAAATATAGCTAAGTGATGTAAATATTAATCCTTTTTGGGGAAGACAAGAGGAGAGACTAGACAATTATGTCTATATATAGTTGGTCAGGTTTAGCTTTGGGTTTTTTTGTAAAATGTCGAACCATTAGTAGGTGAATCCAGCTGTTTTTAACATGCTCTACAAATGTAGAACTATCTGCTTATTTTGTCTGAAAATCTTAATGCACTCATCATTCAATACACATTTTCTTATATGTGAATATGAAAATGAAAAGTCATTTAAAATGGAAATCTCATTCATGATTATATCTCTCTCTTCTGCATGCCACAGAGACCTGAACACATGCTGATACAGTCACACTCATGCTTACAGATTTCATGCAACCACTCAAAGTCTCTTCTACTAATTGAAAAAAGTGCTGGTTTTGTTCATTGATGTACTGCAGAACTGTATTGGAGGTTTTCTGTGATTATAAGTTCATACATTTGATCATTTTAAATAAGAGTTCAGGGAATAGACAGCAAGCAGGCTAATTTGTGCTGTTTGGAAAGAATCTGAACAGTAGAAAGAAGTGTTTCTAATTCTACCTTTTGATTCAGTGTAGAAATAGAACTTTAAATGTATCTGCTCAGGCTTCTTTATCATTTTGATTATGGAAAAGTCTCTGTTCATATTATGATCTAACAAAGTTATTTCTCATGTTCCTATAATAATAACCAGAGGGTGCTTTCTACTCACAAGGTAATAACCATAACCTGGAATGAAGAACCACTGAGGCTGAAGGCAAAGGATTTTATTAGCTAAGGATATGGCTGTTACCAAGTTTACATGAAGGACTCTCAAGTTATTACCTTACTGAATTTTTAAATAAATGTTAACTAAAAGAAAAGAGGCACTAAGAGAAAAATTTGTAAATTTTTGAAAGGTAAATTATTATAGAAAAAGTTGAAACGTTACTGTACTGTTGTATTTCCTTTTCCAACTCCTGCAACTGCCTGCCTCTTCTCTTTTATTTTCCTTTCTTTTCTCTTATTTCTATTCTCTACCTGCACTCCCATCCTGAAGGGCATAATGGAAGAGTGGCCTTCTGACAGAGAGAGAGGCCTGGAACTTAGAAGCTCTGATTTCAATTCCTACCCCTGCCACAGATTTCCTGTGTGATCTTGGACAAGTCACTTAATTTTGCTTAAGTCACTTAAATTCTATTTCCATAAAAGCGGATAATATTTCCTTTCCCTCATCCCTAACAACCTATCTTGTCTGTTTAGATGGACGGTTCTGCTCCTATGGGTTCATAATGTGTTTGCACAATTCTTATGGAGATTAGATTTTAGTTGCAGCCAAGGTGCCAGTGTCATGCTAATAATAATAATAATAATTAATAATAATAATTAATAAATGATTAATACCATTCTTACTCTCAGAATAACTGTAATACACTTTTGCATTGTATTTCCAAACTGAATTAAAGAATTGGTTAGGATTCTCCAAATGAGAACACAAATATACAACAGTTTCTGTGGGGACAAAAGCCTTAACAATTTGTAAGGGTTTGTAATGCATGGTTGAAGGACAGGATGCAGAAAATGAGTCCATGTGCTTAACTCTTTTTAAATTCCCTTTTTACTGCCATCTTTGCTTGAGGCAGCGGCAGGGACAAGGGCAGGATTTCCCCTGTTCTCCTTCAGATAAAGATTGAATTTTTCTGATTTCTCATCAGGATTGAAAAGCTGACCTAGGGGTTTTGTGATTGGCAAAGAGCTTGAAAATTCTGAGCATAGAAACCAGTCAGAGTAGAGTTATTTGTATATTTGGCATATAGTTATTAAGAAGTAATCATGCAGAGATTATGCAAATCTTTGCACTCAGACTAGCTGATAATGGCTATCAGCCAGACAAAATATAGAAATTAACATCCTATATGGTTACTAAGATATAGACATACATAAATTGGACACAGAGTGAAGTAAATATATAACTAGGGGGACATATTTCATTATGTATCACAGACTGTGTAGCCTCCTTGCAGTTTGATTGGATGAGATCATTTCATGTTCAGTTTAATGTGAAGTGATAAAGACTTTGTAGATTCCTAATCCATTTATACCTTCTTCTATTTTGTGGTGAATATGTTTTCCTGTCTTTGTGTTGCCTCCTAATATTTCTTGCACAAAGTAGATTTTATATTTAAGGAGACTGTAAAAGAGTTATCACACTGTAACTGAAATGTAGCTTCAGCTTGAACAATAGAATCCACACTGGGCCTTTTATAAATGTCACCCTAGAACTATATTATATACAAATATATGGGCTACATTACACAATATGATCTGGCTGTTCTCTGTTGCTCCAATAATGCAAAGCAGCAATAAACCCAGTTTAACTGACTGGCTAAGACAGGTTTGAAATTGCTCTGTGGCATGGGCATAACACAAAGCAGCTAAGCATGTGGATGAATCTGGCCCATATGTGTCCTTCTTAAGATGCAAACAATTATACTAATTTGTTTTCACTATATGTGGGATATATTGCTTTAAACTCTATTAACATATGGCACATTGCAATATCATGTTTAAATTGATATGTACAATGTATATTTAAATTCATTCACACTTTAAAACAATGTCAGGGTTTTACAGTGTCACATTTATTTTCTGATTTCTCTATTGCCAACTCCAGATCAGGCAATTATGTTAAAAATCAAGAGATTTGAAAATTAATAAATGTTGGAGTGATTACTAAATGCTTTCTGGTGAGGTTTTTGTTTGTTTGTTTGTTTATTTTTTAGTCTCTAGGGTTCACCTTTTCAGCTTTTCTCTAAAACCAAACTAGATCCTTCTTTTTCCCAAAAATTAAAACGGAGAATCTTGTGTGATCACATGATTCCAGGAACAAAAGCTTCAGAAAATCACCACATATCATGTGTCTGATGATAAAATTGAAAGAGTTGGCAACATTACATTTGTTCTGAGATTGTGTTGGGAACACTTCTTCTGTAGCTGCAGATGTTTGGGGAAAAGCAAATGTCTTTTAAGCTCTTCTATCAATTTTTGAAACAGATGGGGAAATAGTCTCATTGTTGGACACAAGCCAATTAAGCTGTATGCATAATGCTGAGTGACCCCAGTCGTCAGGTGGTGGGATTCAACTGGGTACCTCCGGAGCTTAGCGCATGAGTCTCTACTGCATGAGCTAAAAGATAACTCTATGGAGAGCAGATTTGTTTAACTCTAGAACACCACACCTAGAAGATGTGTGGGTTACAATTGCAGTACATGGTATCTTTTCACATTCACCTTTATTTCAGTTTGTAATGGAACAGTGCAATTATATTCTTCATTTCCTGTCCTAACCTATCATGCCTATTTATTTATTCCTATAAAATGTTACATTGTTTCTGATTTCTACCCCAGAACAACTATAGTTCACTGGTGTCTGAAGTGATTCCTGTTTCCATGTACGTGTGTGCATGCACATATATGCTCAGGAGAAGTTTAAGATAAAGCAGTATTATATAAAGATTCAGTCCTCTACCATTAAAATCAATGGGAGCAAAGATAGGCACTGACTATAACTGTGTTATAAATTAATACAATTTTAACAGATATTGTCATTAGCATCACTTCAGCTATTATGGAGCAGTAAAATCCCTCAAAGAACACTCACCACCTGCGCTCTCATATATTCCCCAGTGGTCTTCCTTCTTATATGAAACTCATAAAGCTTGACATCTGCTGAATCTATCCCTACAACTCCTTAACCACAAAAAGAATCTAAAGCAAAAAGATCTTCACGGCTTCAATTACCAGGATTTGAGGGAGAAATATTTTCTGACATTTTCTTTCAGGGCTCCATAGACTTTGGTGACATTTCAGACTATGGAAAGACTGATAAAAATGACTTGGGTAACATGGATAACTGGGATGCACAGGAAATCACTTGAGGTCTTGATGTTTTTACAGACCACTAGAACTTTATTCTGATAGTTTATGAGATTAGAAACACTCAAATTTTATTTGTCTTATAAGAACACCATTCATTATAATAATCTGGCATAATTTTATTCCTACAGTTAAGCCACATCCACCCTTGAAAAGGAAAAATAGTGTGTGTACCCTTTCTGAAATAGTTAGCATTGTAGCTCTAATCTGAATTAGAATAGTAATCTTAGAATATTGTACTGGAAGACCCATGGAACAGCGGCACAGATCTGAAATGCAAATATTTGTTTAAGATGGAGTTTACTGTTCTTAAAATTAAAATCTTTAAAGAAAATTCCCATAGGTCATCATGTACCAAAGGAAGCTGTCTCTGGAAATGTCCCTGAGTTATAGGATGCATATTTTATATGCTGTTGGATAGCTTTAAGCATAACCTGAATATCTGTTCTATATAACTGTAAAGCAAGATAGTGATTTTTATGTTGGTACTAATATTAGCACAGTTTATTCCATCCAGAACAGATAAGGTTAATCCTAGATAGATAGTATGCCAAAATATATTAAAAACCAAGTCTGGGTTATTCATTAAGGTATCTTGTGATACTATTACTACTTTCCACCTTGTACAACACAAGTCAGTTGTATTCTTGAAAGGTGATTTATGCTATTATGTTCAATAATATTTTATTGTTGTATCTTAATGCTGTTCCTTCTGCCTCCATCTGCCACTCTCATGGTTCTGTCACCATAATGCACACTGCATAGCCTCTGCTCCCTTTCTCTCTAGATATTTACATGCAAGACTCTCTGCCTGAGTAGGCAGAGCCAGGCCAAGCTTACTCCATCCCCCGGAAGGGGCAGGGTGGAACAGAAAGTACAAAAGGGGTAGTCCTTAGCCCAGTGGGAGCAGCACCAAGGAGGGAGACAGACATAGGCTGTTCCATGTAGACCCTGCTGCCGAACCAGAGGAGGCCCTTGATCTGGAGAAACCTGACCTTGATGAAGGACTTGGGCTGCCAGGACTGCCGGCCTCAGAGTACCCCGAGGGACTGGAGGAGCTGGGCAGAGACCCAAGCCCAAGCAAGTCTGATGCGGAGGGTGAGCTGGAGCTTCTGGGGCTACCGGCGGCTGAATATCCCGACGAGTTAGAGGAATCAGAGGGACTCACTCGAGAGACTGGGTAGGAAGTAGCCCAGGGACAGAAATGGCCAGGGCGGTGAGTCAGTATTTGATCAGTGTGTTGTGGACGGATCCCCGCTGACCCAGTGGCAGGAACCCTCTCCCATCACTGTCAGAGCCTATGTTCCCCTACCTCTGCCACCCTGCCTGAGGGTGGCAGACCCCCAATAGAGAGCTAAGGGCTCTGGCCGGTGCTCCCCTGCCTGAGGGACACACCACAGGCTCTGGCTGGTACTCTTGCGCTGCACCAGCTGAGATGGTACACCTCCCTCTGCTAATTCCCCATTGACGGAGAGGTGTGACCAAGGCCTTTTGGCAAGGCAGTAGCTCTCCAGTGCCCCCCTGTGGTTCAGCAGAGCAACTGAGACCTTGCTGACATGTGGTTGCATAATTTGCTGTAGAATACACCCCTGGGTGCAAATTTGTGCTCTAGAATCCAAACTTCCATTAAAAAACATATTAGGCTCTTTATGGTGGTGGAAAACCTTGAGAATATGAATTTTTAATTGTAAACCATTATAAATTGTTGTCTTAATGAGTTAGCATTCTATCTTTATATAATATCTCCTAAAAGTGAACCATGATTCTAGTGGCTGAAGGTTAGCACTGGACACTTTTTTTCCTATTTTTTTTCTTAGACAGAAGTTAGACAATAAGTGGTACCTGAAAAAGTAACCAGCACTGAGCAATGGTTTCTTTAATGCTGGCCAGACATTGCATTCTGGTATTCCTTTGTGTTCTGGTCTACCTGGGGATATAGCTCAACTATAGCAGCACTGAGATCAGTGTGCTGCAGTAAATGAATGTTCCGACTCTGCCTGTAAACACACCAGGTACTGTGACTCTCTAATCCCAGAAGTTTGGATAGCATACTTTTAATTGGCACTGATACTCTTTTTCGTTCTTGATAAAAATGCATTTGCTATTTCTCTTAAGGCATTTTACCTTACAGTCACTTTCTGTGAAGTCTCTATTCTATTTTTTGAATAAATATTCCCTTGTTTAAATAACTTTGAAATACATATTATATATATGTATATTATATACACACCCCTTCAGGATGTCATGCACTATTGATTACCATTATACCCCTGACAAATGGTCTGATTTAAAAAAAGAAATCTGTCTACTTATTCAGGGCACACAAGCATGCATCCCCACACATCCTGTCCTGTTCTTGTGCACACAAACAAACCATTGGGTATTTTCTGGATTTAAAGTCAGTGGATAATCCTTTGGTGCAGTTCTTATCAAAAACATGCATAAACTGTTGTAAATGGCTTGGGGGTGGGGGGGAAGATTTCATTTCCACTTCATCAGTGACGTGGAAGTGCATGCTAACAGTAGGGGGCTGACACATCTTTCCTTCAGTTGTAATGGCACTAGCAAGAGCAAATCATCTGGAGATGATTGCCTCCATCTCTGAGTGCAGCTTGCAGAGCTGACTTTATTTCAACAAAGAGGTTTGCAGTTATTGGATTGCCAATTCATGAAATAAGAGGAATGTTCGTGTGTGTACAAGCAGTATTTTGATTTATGAAGAACTCATCCAATAGTCAAGGTGCTGTAGAGTAAATTAAAGATATATATGGTAGAAAATCTTAGAAAAAAATCCAAATTATAATTAAACACAAACTGCTCATTTATTTATGAAAATTAATTTCAGCTTTACAAGAACTGCTCCAACTCCTGGCATATTATTGAAACTTTATGGGCTTTTCAAAAGCAGCCTGAAAAATCAAAGTTCCCCTGAGCTAATGTGATTAAGACATGTCAATTTCATTGCTAATAGTACACAAGGGAGTGATGTGGCCAGCATCACATGTCACTTGGGTTGCCCTAACCCAATGGATCAGATACTCATTTTGCAGCTCGGTGAACTGGAGAGGGCCTTTCAGCATATAATTGAACAAGACTTGAAACCACAGCCTTCAGGAATATAGCTGAGCTCATTAACCACACAGCCACCACACCTGATTCTAGGGGGGAATGGCCAGGCTCCTGGATTATCAGTCCAGTGAGGTGAGTTCAAATAACCTCCAGAATGTTGTCCACAATATTACAAAGCCTAGGAGTGAAATCATGCCCCATTGAAGTCAAAGGCAAAAGTTAATGGAGTCAAGATTTCATCCTATGGGTTTTTAATGCAGGGAACTGTCGGGGAGGAGCAGGATTTCTGTGTTTTGAATTTCATTGCATGTGTGGATCAAGTGGTTACAATTCCCTGAAATGCATGCATGAGTGAATTTGAGTTTTGCATATCAAAAGCATTGGAATGAAACATTGCAGGTACAGTTTTAGAGACCAAGTTGAAGCCTCTTTACAGATTGGTTCAATTTATCTCTAATCTAACATTTCTCACAATGTGCATCGCAGTTTTCTTCTCTGCAGTGCACTGTTTCCACTCTGCTTGTATCAAATCGTTAGCATCAGTAGAATTTTTATTATTATTTTTTTTTGTGGAGAACGTGTAGAATACATATGGCAATGTGAGTCAGGAAGGAGAATTTGGTCCATTAAGTGTGGGTAAGGCATTTTTTAAAGATAATAAATCAGATGATATCTTAAAATGAAGGGAAAATATTTGGTAGACTAAACATAATTGAATTGATAATATTGCAAGAAGTTATAAATAGGTTAATATTGAGGGCCCTTTTTTCACTAGGTAAATTATATTCCCTGAAATTATTTTCTTCTATCATAGCTTTCAGGAATAAAATTCCTAAGTAATGTAAAATTAAATACATCATCATAAATTCATAAATTGTAGGACAAATGAAAGGTCTGATATAGGAATGTAGAGGATGAGAATAGGAGAGATGTTTCTAGAGGAATGTCTGATTATTTGTGAGCGCAGAAAGGCTTCTTCACTTTTGTAGTGAAAATAGTTTGGGTCTCAGTCCAGCAAGATACTTTAGCATATGCCCAATTCTAAGATCATGAGTAGTTCCTTGACTCACTGGTATTACTTACCTGCTTAAGTGCCTCCCTGAATTGGTGCCTTCAGTCTCATGAGCCTGATTTAGCAAATATGAATACCTCATGGGCAATCCTTATGCATGTTAGGATCCAGAGTCTACTGACAGCTATGACCTATGGCTTCAGTCTTGCAATGGATTGGAAGGACTATCTGGTGGTTAGGATTCCTAGCTCTGTTAGTCTTCCTGTGTGACTTTTGACAAGTCACTCTATGCCTTAGTTTCTCCATCTGGATAATGGGCACAATAGTACTTCCCTACCTCACAAAAATGTGAGGATGAATGTATTAGACAATGAGTTGTTCAGATACTATGGTAATGGGGGCTATATAAGTACCTAAAATAGCTAGATAATTCTGTGCAGGAAGATATTCGTGCACATATTAATTCTTTCGCTCCATTGCCATGCTGATTAGGACTCAACTGGAATATTGTATCCAGTTCTAGAGGTCCCATTTCAGAAAAGTTTTGGACAAACTGGAAAGAATCCAAAGAAGAGCAACAAAAATGATTTAAGGTCTAGAAAACATGACCTATGAAAGGAGATTGAAAAAAAAGGTTTTGTTTAGTCGGGAAAAAAGAAGACTGAGAGGGGACATGAGAACAGTTTTTGAGTTCATAAAAGGTTTTACAAAATGGAAGGAGAAAAATTGTTCTCCTTAACCTCTGAGGATAAGACAAGAAGCAATGGGCTTAAACTGCAGAAAGGGAGGTTTAGGGTGGACATTAAGAAAAACTTCCTAGCTGTCAGGGTGGCTAAGCACTGGAATAAATTGCCTAGGGAGGTTGTGGAATTTCTGTCACTGGAGATTCTTAAGAGCAAATTAGACAAACGCCTGTCAGGGATGGTCTAGATAATACTTAGTCCTGCCATGAGTGCAGGGGACTGGACTAGATGACCTTTCAAGGTCCCTTCCAATTATATGATTCTATAAGTAGTTCTATTCACCTCCATGAGGCTGTGCTCAGATAAAGTAATCTCCCAGGATGGAACTTATAGCAGAATAATGGCCTATGTTTGTAAGAGGATAGGTAGTCATTTTTTTCTCTTGCTTCCTATGTTATGAGGCACTGATCATTACTGCTTTGCCTATAGAAATATAGTAAATCATTGTTTCCACCATGTTTACTCCTCAAAATTTCCTTGATCCTTAGAGATTTACTAGAAAAGGGATATATTTTTTGGACTAAATATGTATTTATCATAATTAGAAGTTTTAGGTCAACATTACATGAAGAGATCATTTTCATCATCACAACCTCTCTTTTCACAACAAAGCGCAAAATAACAGAAAAACACCTTGTAGCCATATGCCCCTAAATTGGCCATGATGATCCATTTAAAGCTAATCTAATTTATATTGTCTAAAGGATGCATATGGCACCAATCATTTATAATGAGATTAATTTTATTAATATTAAATGATCTTTTGTATATTTGAATTCAAATAACCAGTGTTCTATATAAATTACCATCAAGATGACTGAGGTTAAATTAGAGCCCACTGATTTCTGTGGCACAAGTAATTTCCCATTATTATTAATCAAGAAGATGATCTAGGGAATGTGAATTATTTCTCTCTGCTTTGCTAATAGGTGATCTAGTAGCTGTTCTTTAATGAAAGGTACAATTTCACTGTAAACTGAGGAAACAACTTACATTCCATTGAAATGTTGGTACTTTGTGATGTGTGTCATGTTGCAAGGAAAAATAATACTTAGTCATTAATTTCTCCTCTAATTAAGCAAAAGGGTTGTAATTTCTTCATTAAAAAGATGCCATGTGCAAAGGTGCCTGCCTCAATTGTGTTATACTACTCCCAAGCACATGGTGAATTTCGTGAACCATATGGAATGATTTCAGGTTCACTGTTCAAAAACAAAGGGTCAGGAAAGAGTACTAAATGGTACGTAAACTATGAATATGAATAATTAGATAGAAATCAAATTAACTGGAGTGATTTGTCTGAAAGGCTTAAGTACCCATTAGAATTATTGAAAACTTTTAAAATTATTTACTACAGAACATTTTCTCCTACATTACAATTTCTTTAATACTTGGAAAAATATGCCTCCTGAATTTCTCTCTTTCCTCTTCTGATAAGTCTCCAGGTTTAGGAGCCAAATCCTGGGCCCATTTAAGTCAAAATCCAGTAAGAAGCTAGCTAAATGTTAAGATATCCTGCAAGGTAAATGTGAAATTGTTTTTGATCCTATTCTGCAGCCAGCTACATGGAATCCTCCCTAAGACTGATGGGAGTTCTTTATGTGGAATAACTGCAGAACTGGTCCTCTAAAGGGGGCTTAGCATATAAAAAACATAGTATATCTATCAACTGAAGAACTTCAACTGGTGTCAACTTCAAGTGTGACTGAACGAGCTGTGCCCTCAGGCTTCTGGGATGATTGGTAGCATGGACAAAGGTAGAAAGCCAGAGGTGTCTCAAGGTGAAGAGGAAAGGGTTAAAGAAATAGGAGACAGCTGAGGCTCATTAGCAACCTGGAAATCCAGCCTGAAGCAATTATAAGGGAAAGGAAGGTGGCTGGTAGGAGTGGATCAACATAGAAACTGCTTACAGAGGGAAAGGAGCACCTTTATGAGTTGTGTTCTCTTCAAGGATTATTCCTCCCCCAATCCATTCTGGAGGAAAAAACGGAAATTAACACCTATATTTTCTGGCCTTCTAGGATCAAGCAGGCTGATTTGAAGATTATATTTTGAGTCTCTTCTGATTTTTGTCTCAAATGTGGAGCAAAAAGATCATGGTTCCTCTTGGCTTCCACTCGAAGGAAGAGATCCTGGGATTGTGTTTATTTTCCACTCCATGAATCTCTCATGGTTAAATTTAATCTTTTCCAAAGGGAAGGAAATCAGGAGCCAACAGTTCTGAACAACTGTTGAAAATATAGCTGTGCTCTGGGTTTTTTCTAGATGGAAGCTGATGATTATGATGGTTGGGAGGTGAAGTAATCTCTGGAGGAAAGGAGCATTTGGAAGACCAAGCAAGACTACTGACTTAGTACATGAGACTGGAACTGAAAAGTTAGGGGCAGATTGGAGTTTGCTTATTTTGCCCAGTACAGAAGAACTGAATATTTGTATTAGCAACACAGAGAACCTGTATTTCAGCTGCATTAACTAAAGCATCAGCAGCACAGAAGCTTCAACCCTGACAGACCAGGTAGCTCGAGTTTAAAGCACCACTTAACTCGAGCTAGAGACTTGTGCATGAAGGGGAATCTGATTAGGGTCAGCACTTGAGTTATACCTCTACCTAACATGTCAGTGATGACAAGACCTTATTATAAAAGATGGCACCTGGTATGGGGCTTGCCATGTACGAGATGGTTTACTTTCATTAATAGTAACTGTGGAGTAAATTATGTAGATCTCCCTGTACGGTGATACTATCCATTTAAACTTTTAGTTTAGTAATCACTCTAAATGCAAACAGCAATCTTGTTCTGAATTTGCTTTACCCAAATAGGGGAGGGAGTGCGAAGAAATAAAACAGGGCTAGAGGAGGAGATTAATGTGATTGATTCAGTAGTGTATCCCCAGTAATTCTCTGGAAAGGTCCAAACCATTTTGGTAGACAAAGCACAAGTAACCTTCAGTAGCACAGGATCTGGCTGTTCTCTGTGAGCTTTAATTTTGAACTGCTGTTACTAGCATGTTAAGGTCCAAAATATGAGCCTTATTAAATCTGAATCACTGGACACATTCATTACAAATTATTTTCAGTGTAACCTTCCAGAAATGATCTTGCTATCATTTCTAGAAATGGAAGAAACTGGACACTCTCTCTCTCTCTCTGTCTCTTTTTCTCTAATTTCACGATTTCTGAAATGCAGAGACAAGTTTTCAAAGATATTATAATAGATATTTATCATTTGAATCACAGAATGTTAAAATTTGAAAAGCACAGCAGATTGAACACTTTTAAAACAAATAGATTATTATGAAATTCAAGAAGATGTAAATATACTGCCAAAGTGTTTCGCAAAGTATCATATAACATTTTTTTTAAGGAATGGAGTTTAGAATATTGTAAATATTTTAATGAAGACATTAACCATGCCAAAAACAACAATATTTTGTACATGTATTTTTAATATATTTAGTGGAGTCCTTAATATTTTTTTCATCAAAATAGTTTTACAGTGAATAATGGCTTTTGACTAGAAGGATAATCTACATATAATTTTCCTTCTAGTCAAAATTTTTCAGTTTTTTTCACTCAAAACAAAGAAACTGAAAAATGTTCAACTTTGGGCATATATATGTGACAAATTGACAAATTTTGTACACACACACACATACACACATGCCTTATTAGAATGTTGACTGTTACATTTGGTCAGGATTTTTTAAAAAAACTTTTTTTGTCAAAATATCAGACACCGTTTTAAAAAAATATAAAATCAAAACTATTTTGAAAATATTTTGGTTTTAAATTTCTCAAAAAATATTTGATATTTTTCTATTATCTCCAACTTTTGAAGTTCCTTGTTAGCATCTCTCTATAACTAATCTTTCCAGTATAAAATATCCTGCATTATATTTTCTTGTGATTAATGAGAACATCCAAGTTTCTCAAAGATCGGAGACTTATTATTACTATCAAGACAAATTGTATGCAACTTTAGAGTTATGTCCGAGTCTGTGTGATCTACATTACTTATGTGCTATTGCTATCCTAAGACCAGATCCTGCAAACTGTGAGTCTCGACACAGTGGTGTCATAGACATTAAAGTCAAACAGGACCATTCTGTGATCATCTAATCTGACCTCCTGCATATTGCAGGCCCCAGAACCTTACCCACAAAATTTCCCCCTAACCTCTGGGTGAGTTATTGAAGTTATCAAATCATGGTTGAAAGACTTCAACTTACCGAAAATTCACCATTTATGCTAGTTTAAACCTGCAAGTGACCTGTGACCGAGGGAGGCAACCCTCCTCCTTCGTGTCCCATGCCTATCTGATCCTGGGGAAAATTCCTTGATGACCCCAAATATGGCAAGCAGTTAGACTCTAAGCAGGTGGGCAAGACCCACCAGGCAGGTGCCTGGGAAAGGATTCTCTGTAGTAACTCAGAGCCCTCCCCATCTAGTGTCCCGGCTCCAGCAGCTGGCAGTAGCCAATGGGCAGGTATGGCAGTAGCCAATGGGCCACATGCTATTGTAGGCAATCACACCATACCATCCCCTCTATAAACATATCAAGGTCAGTCTTAAAGCCAATAATGATTTTATCACCTACTGTTCCCCTTGGAAGACTGTTCCAGAACTTCATTCCTCTGATGGTTAGAAACCTTTGTCTAATGTCAAGCCTAAACTTGTTGATGGCCAGTTTTACACATATTTGTTCTTATGTCCACATTGGCACTTAATTTAAATAACTCCTCTTCTTGCCTGGAATTTAGCCCGGTGATAGATTTATAGAAAGAGATCATATCTTTCCGTCGGCATCCTTTTGGTTAGGCTAAACAAGCCAAGATCTGAGTGTTCTCTCATAAGATAGCTTTTCCATTCATTAGCTTATTCTAGTAGCCCCTCTCTGCATATGTTTCAGATTAAATTTTTCTTTCTTAAACATGGGAGACCAGAATTGCACAGAGTATTCCAGATGAGATCTCACCAGTGCCTTGTACAATGGTACTAACAGTTCCCTATTTCTACTGGAAATATCTCACCTGATGTAGCCTGCATTAGCCTTTTTCAAGGCTGCATCACACTCTGGCAGCTCATAGTCCTCCTGTGATCAACCAATATATGCACATCTTTCTCCTCCTCTGATGCTTTCAGCTGATACATCCCTTGTTTATAGCAACAATTCTTATTATTAGTTCCTTTGCACTATTAAATTCCATCCTATTTCTGTTACTCCAGTTTTCAAAGTTGTGCAAGGTAATCTGCTTGGTGGGGGTGGGGGGAAGTTGTTCAGAGGCTGTAGTTATTTAGACATGACAAGCCCATTAATTCTCATGACCATGCTCAGCTTCTATAGGTTCAGTACAGTGGCAGAGTGGACAGTGGCACACAGACCAGATTGATGAGGAACAACTGATGGGCCAAATGGTTACATTATTTGCAAAAAGGGTTGATTCAGGAGAGGATACAAGCCTGTTGGCCTAACTTCAAGTAGGCTGGTAAATTAGGAGTACTCCCAGCAAAAGGAAAATGGAGAGCCTCCATCAACTTACTGGCTCATCTGGAAAGTGAGTTAGATAGAGAGGTTGCTATTTCTATTCACTGCTAATAAACTGACAGAGTTGTAGGCTAGTAGGGATGGGAAATCCAAGTCTCCTTTACATGAACTACAAACCTGGCCATCTTCAGTTTTATACCCAGGGTGATATTCTTCAGATGGGTATTTTGCACTTGACAGTCAGCTGCCTCCTCAGTCATGAACAGACTCAGGCTTGGTCTAAACTTTAAATAAACTTATACCAGTATAGCTATTTTGGTTAGAGGTGTGGTAGAGTTTTTTTGGCCATGGCTATACTTGCAGATGTAGAGTGCCGGGAGTTAAACCAGCCCTCAGAGACAGCAGCAGGGAAAGCGCTGCCATGAGTTCATACTGTCAGCTGCAAGCGCAGTGGTGTGGCCACATTAGCAGCTCTTACAATGTCACAGAGTGCAAGTGGCTGAAGTGTGCTTTTCAAATGTGGGGAGGGATGGAGTATGACAGGGAGTGTGTTGTGTGAATGTGGGGGGAGAGGCGGTGTGTTTTGTGTGTGTATGCACACATGTAAAATGGTAATATACTTATTCTAAAAGTCTGTGTTGTGGAAAATAACTATAGATAAAATGTTCAGCTTTTTGCAACTTTAGTGAAACTATGATCCTTCTCTGGTTGCAAGTATATTTCTTTTTCACACGGCTCTAGTAGCTCTGCATTATGCAAAAGTTTGAGCATCACTGCCATAGGCTTAATCTTGCTCTCATTGAAATGATAAAACTCCAATGGCAAAAAAATAAAATCCCACATTATTGCTATTATTTAACCTTTGATAGATTGCTGTTCATCTGCATGGTACATTAGAAAGGGAGCAAAGATATTAAGTGAATTGAATAACAGCAATGTACTAGCCCTGAAAGTTTGGCTCAGTCTTGTCCCATGGTACTACCAAATTTTCCTTAATGAAGACCGTACTAACATTTTCCAAAGACCAGATTCTGCTATCATCATATTCAGTAGTACTTTACTAAATGAAAGTAATCTATGTGTCTAAAGCAGTACTCAATTGAGAAAAGGTGGTAGAATTTGACCCTAAATGAGTAAGAGATCTTTAAAGTCACCCCAATGATCTAAATCTAAGCCTTTATTCAGCCTTGGATAAGAGACTGCACTTCTTTTGCTGTTGGTGTTCTTTTGGTGTTTTTAGCTCTTAGCTGAGGTCAGTACTGTCCAAAAATGTACACACTGTCAATTGCTTCATTGAGATCAATACTGAAAACAAACAATGCCAATTGCCTTCTCTTCAGATGATTAAGGCAACCTCATGTCATAGAAACTGAAGCCAAGCTGTTGTTATTTGAAAGTAAAAAAAAGGTATGTCTAATGAAATCAAACTCAATCCTTTGTGAATAATAAAGCACACACTAAAATGATGTGGGGAGAAAGGAAAAATATACTCAAAGTAAACAGAAATGAGTATTGAGCAATAGGTTCCACATCAAAACTTTTTCAAAAGAAGACATTTTCTTCTAGAGAATTGTCCACTTAATATTTTAAAGACTCAGTAAAGTGATGGGTCACTGCTTTTACTAGGCATTCTGCCAATTTCTTGATTCATGCATTCCGTCAGTCTTGCTAATCAACTCTGCAGCCCCCTCAGTGGCTCATCACTAACTTAGCCATCTGTTACTGTGGACTGAAAAATCCCAGAGTGGCTAATCTTCCACTCTAATCACTATTTAGAAAAAAAATGGTTTTATTCCTAGCTCAATTTTAGCTGCATCTCAACTTTTGCCAGTGCTCTGTGGGCTTTGGCCTGCTTTCTGTTGTAAAAAAAAAAAAAAAAAGTTAATTGAATCAACACTGATTGACCATTACAAGACCTAATCTTTTTACTGCATAGTAAAGTCACAAGGTGTATGGTCCATGCCTTTTATTAGAGGTGTTCTTTTCTCAGTAGTTGTACATGTACTGATTCCAGCAAACTCAGCATCCTGGAAAGCTTTTTCTAAAAAAAGAATAGCATCCATCTAGAACAGTTATGAATAAATATAACCTACTGAAACTAATTGTCTTGTATTAGATTTGAATAATTTATGCAACACTTGTTCCTGCTGCTTCTTTTAAATGATTTTTTCATGTTTGTTAAAAGTAATAAGGTGGGATTTGCAAACAGGATTTTTACATGGAAGTTTGGGGCCTAACTCTCTTAGGCACATCATTAAATCCTAGCCCAGATTTTTTTAACTTGGAGACTATCGTTTTTTATCCAGAGAAGAAATACAGGATGTCCAATGTCAAACAAGCTTCCCTACGCAACTGTATCTTGCAAGCCTGTCCTGGAGAAGCCTGTTAGGATAACTCTGTCTCCAAGTCTGTTCAGTCTTAGTCTCTCGCATGAGACTACAAATAAGGGTGCTAATTAATGGTCAGTTATGATGATGGTTTTGTGTTGTTGTCACCAGTCCAGCAGGAAATAGACTGAGATCATCAGTTCAATTCATACAGTCTACAGCAGGGGTCGGCAACCTATGGCACGCGTGCCAAAGACGGCACGTGAGCTGATTTTTAATGGCACATCTATAGCGTGCCATTAAAAATCCTGCCCAGCGTGGCTGCTCTTCTCTGCTCTCTGTTTGTTCCCGTCCTCCTTCTCTCCATCCTTCCCTCCCTCAGTGATCGGCTGGCAGGGACTGAGTTGAGAGGAGGAGGAGGAGGAGTGGCAGGAACCCACCACGCTGCAGGAAGAGGCAGGGGAGCCAGCAGGTAGGGGACAGAATCTTTGTCCTGCCGGCTTCCCTGCCTCTTCCTGCAGCATGATGGGTTCTTGTCCCTCCTCCTCCTCCTCCTCTCCTCTCAGTCCCTGCCAGCCGATCAGATGACCAGCCAGCAGCGAGGGTGGGAGGGAGAGAAGGAGGAAGAGAACAAACAGAGCAGCAGCGTGTTCCCTGCTTCGGGCTGGCCGAGGCAGAGAAGGAGTGGGAGGTGGAATCAGGGCATATTCTCCCCTCAGCTCCCTGCCCTGATCCCCCCGCTCACACAAACCCAGCCCTATGCCCTGATCTCCCCCCTCCTCGCCCTGAGCCCTGCAGCCCAGCACACACACCCCCAGCTCCCTGCCCTTCACCCCTGCACACCCTCCAGGACCCTGCTCTGACCCCTGTATCCCCCCTCACACACCCAGCCCTCTGCTTGACTCCTTCACCCCCGCCCCCCATGACCCCAGACCTGACTCTGGCACTCGCACACATACCCAAGCCCCCCACACCTGTATCCCCTCACATGCCTCCAGCCTTCTGCCCTGACTCCTGCACCCTCCTCACACACCCCAGCCCTCTGCCCTGACTCTAACACCTCCACACATACCCAGCCCACCTGCACCCCAATGCAACCCCCACATCATGACTCTTGCACCCCACATCCCTACCCCCACCCTGAGCACCAAATGGGAGCTCCTGCACACACCCTCTCCCCCCTACATTCCCACCTGCACCCCTCACACCAAATGGGAGCTGCCTAGGTAAGCTGTCCTGCCACAACCCTGAGTCCCCTCCCTCGTTCTAGCTCCTGGCCAGACCCTACACCCCAATCCCCAGCCTGCTCCTTCACCCCCAGCCCTGGGGTCAGTGCACTCCCACCCTCAGTGCAGTGCAGAGAGAGAGGAAGAGAATGGGCCAGAACCAAGGAGAAAGTAGGTACCCACTCTATGTGGCAGGGAAGGGACCCCAGCCTGGCAACGGGCTGAGTGGGTCTGTCAGTTGCGATCCCTGAGCCACTCAGCCCACTGCCGGTCTGGGGTTCTGGCTACTGGTCCCTTGCCAGCCAGGGTCCTGGCTGCAAGCCCCACTCAGCCTGCTGCTGGCCCAGGTGAACGGAACCTCAGGCTGGCAGCTGGCTGAGTGGGCCAGTGGCATAAGATCAACATTTTAATTTAATTTTAAATGAGGCTTCTTAAACATTTTGAAAACCTTATTTTACAATATGATAATAGTTTAGTTATATACTATATAGACTTATAGAAAGAGATCTTCTAAAAAACGTTAAAATGTATTACCGGCACGCGAAACCTTACATTACAGTGAATAAATGTAGACATGGCACACTACTTCTGAAAGGTTGCCGACCCCTGGTCTACAAGCATAGCCATCAGACACCTGGCGATCACTTTTAGTTACATAACTTTTTCCACTGGCAATTTAGACGTGGAATGCTCACTATGCCAGTGCAAGACTGGGTCCCAGATTCACAAAGGGACTTAGGTGAGGCATCTGCAACCTTTGGCTTGCAGCCCTTCAGGGAAATCCACTCATTGGCTGGGACGATTTGTTTACCTGCAGCATCCACAGGTTTGGACGATTGCAGCTCCCATTGGCCACAGCTCACCATTCCAGGCCAAAGGGAAGCTGTAGGAAGCAGCGCAGGCTGAGGGATCTGCTGGCTTCTGCTTCCCACGGCCCTCATTGGCCTGGGACGGCGAACCGCAACCAGCAGGAGTTGCAGTCAGCCAAACCTGCGGACACTGCAGGTAAAAAAAAGGTCCCAGTGGATTTCCCTGATGGGCTGTGTGCCAAAGGTTTCTGATCACTGACTTGGGCAATGTGATGCTCAGCTTTACAATGCTTAACATTTAAGCACCTAGAAAATCATGGGAACAACAGTGGAATCCACAAAACCTCAATTAGGCACCTAATCTTTCTATTCAAGGAACAGGTGACTGAGAATGTGATCCACAAAGCCAACACACTAGCTGGGAAGTCACTCAAGCTAGACAATGGGAGATGCTGACGAGAGGGGCTCCAGGCTGCAGGGAGGTGCCTGTCTCAGCTTAGTGAAGGAAGACAGGTGTCCGGCCACCTATGTCACATTTGGCACCTGATCCGGTAAGCGTGCTCTAAGATGACGTCATTTCAAAAAGCAGGCTGGTATTTAGGGCTCTCACCAGACAGATATCTTACCCACTAAGCTAAGGTTATAGTGGAGAGCCTTCTCCTCACCCCTCGCCTACCCCGCTGTTTTGTGTGAACTCCCCTTAAGAGCACAATGCACTAGTAAGCTCTCAACATGCCCACAAGATCACAATTTATGTGACCGGATGTTTATCTTCCCCAGTTTGTGAATCACTCTGGGGCTCAGGCAGGAAATAGGCACCTGGAGCAAGACTACTGTGCACATGCCCCACGACAAAAACTTAGTTGCCATGTTTAGGTACCTACAGAGTTAAAAGACAACTAATCAGGACTTTTGTGGATTCAAGTAGCATCTGAAAATTGGACCCACGTGCCTAAAAACAGGACTTATGCGCCTAACAACTCTTGTGACTTGTAACCTACCTTAGTACTACAGAAACAATGCTCCACACAGTCATTCATGTTCTAAATAGCTGATTGGTTTGACCATGTTCATACCTCTTATTAATTATGAAAATGTATTTCAGAATGTTTCTATTTGCATGATTGTCTGTTCTTCAGATAAAAACATCAATAGTCCTGCATAAACAGGAGTAGTTGTTGGTAATAATTTATTACTTCATTATCCTGCTTGAAAGGTTTCAGTTGCTCTGTCATATGACAGAAACAATGCCCACACAGGAACCTCTATGCCTTCACATGCTTGTAGGTTGGGGAGGTGATTTTGTGAGGACCACTACAAAAATGTTGATATCTGGAAACATGGAGATAGGTGATGATAATGCAATTACTTTTTGCACTTAACTTACTGTGATAAGTATAGGTCTGATGGTAGGTCACACTTTATGCTCACACGGGGAGGGGGCATACATTAGGTGGAAAGTAATGCAAGGCGGTGGGAAAAAAAATCTTCAGAACCACTGCTCCCCCTCCAAAGCACGTCTGTCGGTAGAAATGGGAAGGGGGCAGAATCTTGGATCTAAACCCCCAATGAAGTAGGCATTGCAGCTGTGTGATGTATGTTATTCCAGGTATAGAGCTAGTGCAGGTATATTCTAACCCTCGTCACTTAGCCGCAAGAAACTGGAAGGCAGATTGTGACTCGCTGAGCTGTCACTGAGGTAGTATAACAATGCACTCCCCCGTATAGGAGGCTTGTGTCAAAGTCACAATTTAGCCCATAATTGTCAGAATAATTATTACATCAGCCCTATCCTTGTAGAGGAATATATGTATTTCTTGCGGTAATTGAGTGGATGCTGAATTACTGGGGTTTCTGATGCTGGTTAAATACTATGCTCTTCTACTTAAACAAATAGATGATAGGGAAAAAAAGAGAGACCTTAAATAAATTGATGTACTGTTGTCACTTGAGCCTAATAAAAGATTTGAGCACATTTAACTAATGTCAGTTTTAGATGTGATCTTTCTGCTCAATGTACTGCACTGAAAAGGGCCCACAATGCTCTAACACTGAAAGGAGGGCTTGTGGTAAGGGAGATTTTTCTTTAATTATTTGTACTTTTTAATGAAATTATTCATGTATCTGTGTTAGAAAGCTCTTTAAAAAAAATCAAAAAGCTATTGTTCACTGATAACACTTTGACAAAGAAAAATCAAACATCTCTACACAATAGTTATATATTTTGATGTCTAGGTGCCTTTCTTTTCTAAATTGAGGCAGAAAGAGATATATCTAAAGATAGCTGCAAGTATGCAGACCTGATATAGAGACACCATGAAAGCTGTGACAAACTGAGTGTCATTGTTCTTCTTTAAGTTTCTAGAAACTGAAAAAAAGTGAGATCAAAATGCATGTGCCCATGAATTTTAATGGGGCTATGGGGGCCACATATCAGGCTCCCAGAAAGAATAGATCCCTTTGTCTTGTAAGGGGCTGGGGTTGTACATGCATCTCCAATTTTAACGTGAAAATCAGCTTAAATGGGTTAATATAAATAGTGTGAGTGAACTTCTGGACTCATTGAAATCAATGATAAAACTGCCATTGGTTCCGATGATGCAGAATTTTGACTTATTAATGAAGTTCTTGATCAAAACATTTTAGTTCACTGTGGAACAATTTTTTTTTATTGTACTTGAATGGACATAGTTCACTAACAGAGGGCAATGTTAGTACAGAACTAGCATTATAGACAAGGTAAAGCAGTGAGCATATCACTCTTTATTGTGTCTGCCACTTAACAGCACTGGGTGGTATCAGCCCCAATTCTCAGATTAAAAATGTTTTTTCAACAAAAAAGAAAAATTTGCCCAAAAACTCAGTTTTTGGAGAAAGTTTTCAGGTAGAACCAGTTGGAACACTTTCAACTAGGTGAATTTTCAATATGGTCCACACTATGCTATGTTGATGGGAGACGCTCTCCCGCTGACATTGCTTCCGCCTCTCGTTGAAGTGGAGTACAGAAATTTATGGGAGGGTGCTCTCCCATCGATTGAGTGTGTCTTCATTAGAGCTGTTAAATCAATGTCACTGCATCGAATGTAGCAATGCCAGTTTAGCTACATAGTGAAGACAAGCACTATGATACAGATTATGTTGACTTGTCCAAAGCCATAACGCAAAGGTATGTCAAGGATGGGATTCATACCCTCCTCACCTAATTTCTAATATTACAGATGTTTCTTCTACAAAATATTAGTCAAGCAGGTGAATGCTTTTGTTCATCAGTGCTTATACTCTACATATTATTTGGAGAAACCTTAAGAGTGGAGTATTAAAGCCAAGGAATTAATTCTGGGAAAATACTGGGCAGAAAGGGAGTACTTCAATAAACTAACTACTGAAGAAACATACTTTTAATTTAAAATCTATGGTAGCATATTTGCCTTTTTTTCCTGGTTTTTATAGTGTGCCTTCCAAAAACCTTGAGTACATGTAATGAAAGCACTTTATAAAAAATGAACCTAAGCTAACATAATGTCTTGTAAACCACTCCCAACACCTAAGACCCTACAGTTCACCCCTACTGCTCGTTAAAAGCTCTGTAAATAGGCTCTACAGCGTGAACTGAAGGACAACAAATTTGAGCTCTTTTAAGACTAAATTGCCTGAGTTGGCTTCCCACTGAGAAAAGCCTGCCACTAGTCCAAACCTGCAAATCTAGGGACTTTCAGCTCAGAAGCCTTGATGCTCAATGCCGTGGTATAGCACAAAATGAAAGGAAGCCTTTCAGACACACAGCAGAAAAATGCAGCCTAATAATATTACCTTTACTAAAATGTAATGTATAATATGATGGCTTCTAAAAGCAAGTGCAGCAAGAAGAAGATATGTATGCCTTTGTGTTGTGAGAAAAATATTTTCTCCATTGAAAATTTGCCTTGGTTTATGAGAATGGTGTAATATAAACTATTCCCAAAACATTATAATACTGATAGCTTTTAGCAGAAATTCTCTGGGATACTGTTAATTAAAAGTTCTATATAATATAAGCAAATTTTATTTGCAATTCTTCAAACGACTAAGATTCTTCAGGACAATTCTATGGGCAAATATCACATAAGCAGATATAGTATTATCTTCAGATCTGGTATAGTGACAGAAGTCATAATCCTGAAAAGCATGATCACAAAATGGTTTGAATTAGTGCTGTCAAGGAACTAAAAAAATTAATTGTGATTAATCACATGATTAAAAAAATTATCATGATAAATCACTCTGGTAAACAATAACAGAATACTATTTAATTATTTTGGAGGTTTTCTACATTTTCAAATGTATTGATTTCAACGATGACACAGACTACAAAGTGTACAGTGCTCACTTTATATTTATTTTTGATTACAAATATTTGTGCACTAAAAATAAAATAATTCTATTTTCAATTCACCTTATACAAGTGTTGTAGTGCAATCTCTTTATCATGACACTTGCATTTGCAAATGCAGAATTATGTACACAAAATAACTGCACTCAAAACCAAAACAATGTAAAACTTTAGAGCCTACAAGTCCGCTCAGTCCTATTTCTTGTTCTGCCAATTGCTGAGACAAATAAGTTTGTTTACATTTACGAGAGATAATGCAGCCCGTTTCTTGTTTACAATGTCACCAGAAAGTAAGAACAAGCATTGTCATGAGACTTCTGTAGCCAGCATTACAAAGTATTTATGTACCAGATATACTAAACATTTGTATGCCATCTGGCACGTAGATACATTGTACTGCTGGCTATAAAAGTCCCAGGTGAACACTTGTTCTCACTTTCGGGTGACATTGTAAATAAGAAGTGGGCAGCACTATCTCTTGTAAATGTAAACAAACTTATTTGTATTAGCGATTGGCTGAATGAGAAGTAGCACTGAGTGGACCTGTAGTCTTTGAACTTTTGCATTGTTTTGTTTTTGAGTGCAGTTATGTAACAAAAATAATCTACATTTGTAAGTTGCATTTTCATAATAAAATTATTGCAGTACTTGTACAAGATGAATTGAAAAATACTGTTTCTTTTGTTTATCATTTTTATAATGCAAATATTCATAAAATTAATATATTTGTTACATAAAATCAATATATTTGTTAAACAATAGACTATCAATTGAAATTTATTACATATTTTTGGATGTTTTTCTACATTTTCAATGTGATTAAAGCTATGATTAATCATGATTAATTTTTTAAATCGTGATTAATTTTTTTGAGTAAATTGCACAAGTTAGCTGTGATTAATCAACAGCCCAAAGTTTGCTTGATTATCAAATTAATTTATTTGAAGAATTGAGATTTGTTATTCTCATAGCTTGAAGCAAAAATTGAAGAATAACAGTAACTATATTGAGCATTAGATTCAATCTTGCTCGACTCCCATAATTGCATAATGATTCTTCACACATTATGCCATCTTAAAATGCAGCACTTAAACAGTTTTCAATAGCCTCATCATCTTTTCAATGTCTCTATTTGCATTACAACCACTTTTCATCCTTTTAATTTAAAATGTTTCTTATTGATGCATTCTCCCAACGTGTAAGCATTGGTAGATAACACATATAGTCTACTAGTATATCCAGAGTACTTACATATTATGTATAATTTCACATTTGTCATTTTAATTGTGCCCAGATTTTATATTGTTTCTCCCTCTTAAAGGGTTTTTTTTTTTTCTGTTTAGCTAAAATGTATTTTTCCAAACCAAATTCAAGAATTCATTGGAAAACTCACTGTAATACCAAGACATTTTCTAGTGCAAAATTAGCATTCCTTTAAGTAGAGACTTTTTTTTCTTTGGGCAGAGGAAGAAATCAACCTGTACTTTGAATGTCAGCATTTAAAATTTTCTTTTTAACAAGATAATTTAAAAGTAAATAAATATTTTAAAATAAATGATAAAGTACAAGATAAGTACAAGATAAATATCACATTCCATATTGATATGGTGAACACATGATTGCTGAAGTCAATACGAATTTTGCTGTTGACTTCATTGAAACCAGCATTTCACCCACAGAGTGATGGTCTGCCATTTAATCAAGACTTTAGGAAGCAAAATAAAACCAAATTATTCTGCAGAACTCTACAATAAGGTCCTGATCCAGAAAACACACCTCCATGCATAGTTGCATAAGTGGTTGCAGGAACAAGACCTTTATACACCGAAGCAGCATAGGACTCTGTCGTAAAATGGGAAACTAATGTTAACTAGTTACAAAATAATTCTATAACATTCAATTTTAGTGAAACAATTACAGAAAGGCACCTAGACATCAAAATATATAACTATTGTGTAGAGATGTTTGATTTTTCTTTGTCAAAGTGTTATCAGTGAACAATAGCTTTTTGATTTTTTTAAAGTAATTTCTTCCTTTTTTTGTCAAAATGAAACAAAATAAACATTTTGTGTTTTCATGCCAATTATAAGGATTTGGAGGATGGGGGCCAGAGGGATCACCTCCCTCCCCTTTTTCCCATTAGGAAAATAAGGTAAGAACTCTAATGAACAACCCTGATTCCATTTGAAAAGAAAAGGGGTAGTTCTCATTTTGATGAAAAATCAGACATTTTCATACATTTTTGTGGTGGGGGGGGGGAAGAGAATGTTTTGTTTCATTCAAAAACTTTCCTGGAAATTCCTTACCATTTTTTAATCAGTCCTGATAATGTATATTATTCACATTTAGGAAGTAGACTGTGTCATAAATATAAAGAGAAGGGTAACAACCTTTATGTATGCAGTAACATAAAATCCCTCCTGGCCAGAGGTATAGAATCACTTACCTGTAAGGGGTTAAGAAACTTAAATAACCTGGTTGGCACCTAACCAAAATGACCAATAAGGAAAATAGATACTTTCAAATCTGTGGGGGGAGTTGTTGTATGTATGTGTGTGTGTGTGTGTGTGTGTGTGTGTCTTTGTGTTCTCTTGGAGACAGAGAGGGACAAGGGCAGGGGGAAAAAAAAACATCTCTTAAAACCCTACCTGAAATAATCATGTAGAATTACAAAAATTGTAAGTAAAGCAAGGAAAGACATCAGATTATCTTTTGTTTTAGCTTGTGAATTTTCCCTATGCTAAGAGGGAGTTTTATTCCCCCTTTCTGTAAATTTGAAGCTAAACCTAAAGGGGGGATGCTCTGTATTTTAAATCTTTTTGTTACCCTGTAAATTTACCTTCCATCCTGAGTTTACAGAGGTGATTCTTTTACTTTTTTAAAAAATAAAATTCTTCTTTTAAGAACCTGATTGATTTTCAGTGTCCTAAAAACCCAGGGGGTTGGTCTGTGCTCACCTGTATCAATTGGTGATTATATTATTCTCAAGCCTCCCCAGGAAAGGGGATGAAGGGACTTGGAGTTCCTATTTTCCCAAAATATTTCCCCAAATGGTCCTTTTCCTGAATCTTTGTCTAAATCACTTGGTGGCAGGAATACCATCCAAGGTCAAGGAAAAGATTTGTGTCTTGGGGAAGTTTTTAACCCAACCTGGTAGAAATAAGCTTAGGAGGTCTTTCATGAGGGTCCCCACATCTGTACCCCAGAGTTCAGAGTGAGGAGGGAACCTTGACAGACTGCATAGAATTTTCTGATATTTCCATAGTGGGCAAACTGTTCCATTCCCATCACCATCTCTGCCTCTTCTCAATCAGCCCAAACACATTTTTTTTTCATAGCATTGGCTGTGACTTCAACCAAAGCTTTGGTTCACACAATTTGGTTCAAACAAATGCCTGGTTGAGACAACTGGAGTGTACCTTGAAAAGTTCACATGTTTCTGTGTGCAAATATGTTTCTGTCATGCAAAGATGGGGATGTGTTCTAGCCAGGGAAAAGCATCTCCAGATAGACTTAAGAGCTCCACCCGATGACTGTTTCCTCATGAAAGTCTTCTCCTAGCCTCCCAAATAATGCTTCCCCTCTTGCCTTGCTAACTCTGCTCCCTCTTCTTCTCACTCTTCTTGTACGGTACTATGGATTATGGAAGCTCATACCTGGTCCTGTCATCTCAGCACACATAATAAAGCACAATGTATGACGCCACCTCACTTCTGATTGAATATCCTGATGGGCTGGTGATGGTGATTGACATCTATGTTGTCCTCAGTCTGGAAGTCTTTCCTTTTTGACATTTTATTTTATCTAGTGTTGGGGGGCTTTCCCTTCACCCTCCCACTTCCTAGTTCTTGTCATGCAGACAGGAAGCAGCAAAAGACCAGGTGTTCAAAGTGTAGACAATGCAATGTTTATTAAGGTTAGTTCCAAGCAAACATGTCCATAGCTCTATATGCCGGCAAAGTCTGTTTCCCAGTGTTCTGCTCCCAGCTCTGATACCGCAGAACACTTATCCCATATCCCCCTTCCCAGCTCTGATGCTGCAAAGTGCTGCCTGTGTCTCCATTTCCCATTCCCATTCCCTCAATTCCCACCTCCTTCTTAACAGTTATTTTCCTTAGGACAGTGGAGCAGTGGTTTTGTATATCATGCGGCTGGAAATAGGTATAGAGGCTTCAAGAAACAAAGCTCTAATTTACCCACTTAGTTATCATGATTGCTCACAAAAATCAGCTGATGCTGTGTGCAAATGGCCGGTTATGTATTTTCCTGAATATTTCTGCATTCAAATTATCCATTTAGTTGTGCAATCATATGGAAATATAAATTAGGAATACAATTGCACATGAAAATGGGCACATACGTTTATATACTTATTTTTAAATCAAGACCCTAAAGGTCCAAATATCTGACATAAGTAGTTCCAGGGTTAGAATTCAGAAGATCCCCAAGGGATCAGTGCAGTCATTTTCAACTACTTTGATGAACATCCTATCTTCACCACCTTGAACTCCATATTTCCCAAGGAGAGAGAGAATGAATTCTTCCAACAGTTATGCTGACTCTAGTTATGCTCCTAAAATACTGTTCCGGTGGTGTAATTTTTTTAACATATAACAACAACCATGTTCTCAATATAAATAGAGGACATCAGTGCATATCTGTCGCCTTTTGTGAATGCTAAATATACTTCACAATCCCAAAATTCTAGACTGAACAGTAACCCCTCCCAACAAACAATATGTTGTCTTTACTTGTTTAGGCCATCAGTGAATTTTGCTTTAAAGAAATGAAGAAATAGACAAATGACTTACGTTAAAAAACAAAAACAAACCTACACACTCCAGTTTCCATGGCATCTAAATGAATAGAAGCATACAGAACAGTAACATAAAAGGTTCAATTTATAGTTCAGGATGAAAGGCAAATTGCAGTATGTTAAGCTTAGTCCTACATGTGCTGGTTTAAAATGAAAAAGTTTAGGCTGAGAACTTTAATGTTTTATAGATTATACATGAAGAAATACACGCCATAGAAAAGCCCTATATAATTTAATAGAAAATGTTGATCTTTCTATAGAAATTTTAAATATCCGTATAGTATTCTGCAGCAGGACATTCTTCTGTATTCAGTTAGTCACATTTTGAAATAGTTTCTGTTGCCCTAGTGGTTTCATTGGTTACAATATGCAAGATCTTTCTTTAAGGATTTATGACGGAAAATTTGGATGGTCTCCAGACACAGAGTACTCTGATAGTCTAATGTAAAGATATGGTTTTTTTAAAAAATACAAATAAATCTTAATTTGAAACTGCCATTTCTCATGTAGAAAGTATATGGAATGTTTCCCACACTTCTGAAGGATCTTCAAGTGGTATTATGGTACAGATCTGTGTAAGCAGTGTCAGGAATGAGATATATTCTGACATCTGGTGGCGAACTATGGGAATTGCAGTGAGCCTTGGAAAATAAGTCTGGGGCTGATCAATTTGCATAGACACACCCACTGCACCTAGCCTGAGCCCACAGCAGCCCACATGGCCACTTCGGCTGATGAGGGAGCCCCAGTTTCTATGTTATTGGGGCAGGAATGATAAAGTGATGTTACTGTGATTATGTGAGTGAAGGACTATGGACATGTACTTGGCCCTTGTTATGATGGAGGGACTCGCCATCATCTAGGTAGCACTCACTGGGCAAGGGCCATGCGTTTTCAGAACACTGTGAGATTGAGAGAGGTGGTGGACAAGTACCTATACCTTTTGGTGAGGGCTGTGTCTGAGCGCCTCCCAGGCCTATTGCACCCTGCCTGTCTCTACTGTGGAATGTCAGAATTGAATTTTGCTTCCATTAGGAACCTGGTTTCAGGCTGCTGAGCTGAAAATTGCTTTGGGCTCACTGGTGCACCTGCACTAAGGCTCCCCTACTGTATGCTGAAATCACTTAAGAGCTGAAGAAATCACTGAGCACTGTCTGAAGTAGGGGGGCCTGGAAAAAGTGCAGAGTGGCTGGTGCAGCAGAGCAGTCTGTGTGTCGGCTAGCAGGACGGCTAGCGGAGTGACTGGTGCAGCAGAGCTGTCTGTCGACTAGCGGAGGCGTTGGTGCTGCGGGCAGAGTGACCGGCGCGGCAGAGTTGTCTGTCTGTCAACTAGCGGAGGCGTTGGTGCTGCGGGCAGAGTGACCGGCGCGGCAGAGCTGTCTGTGTGTCGGCTAGCAGAGCAGCTAGCGGATCAACGGGCAGAGCAGTTTGTAGGACAGCCAGCGGAGCGGAGCAGAGCTGATTGCGGTGAGAGCTGCAGCGGAACCTCACGGAGAGGCGGCGCAGTCGGCCTCGGACCACGTAAGGTGCCCTGTGCCCTACCCTCCATCTCCACCCAGGCTGGAGGTAAGACTCTGCCAATTGACTTTTGAACTCTGCATGGACCAAGAACAGAGACTCTTGGGCTGTTGGACTTTTGGGACTATTGAGTGACTTTTTGGGGTTGTGGAACTCAAGAGCCAAAGGGAAGGCCACGGCCTATTTGCTGGGAGGGGGGCTTCTGGTTCATCGTTTGGTTTATTAACCTTGTTTGTGGTGTTTCCCCAATATAATGCCACATTGTTTCTCCCTGTTATTAAAAGGCTTTGGTACACTCAGACTCTGTGCTTGCGAGAGGGGAAGTATTGTCTCTTACAGACGCCCAGAGGAGTGGTATATGGTTGTCCCAGGTCACTGGGTGGGGGCTCAAGCCGGTTTTTGTATTGTGCTATTGGAATGGAACCCCTGGATACTGAACCCGGCCCTTGTTGCTGCCAACTCTGATGGGCAGAAGGGTTACATCTGTAACTGGTTAAAGTCAAAAGAATTACCCTCATCTATGCCAGCTGAAGATCAGGCAGTACATGTAAGCTTTTGCTGAAAGTAAATTTAGATAAATGGAAGAGCCTTAAATTTCATTGGGATAATCCGGTCAAACTAAATCAAAGAGCCAATTCTTTCAGTAATAGAAGTTATTAGGGTCAGAATGCAAGCATGATAAATGACATAATCTATGAGAGCAGTTGAAAAATATGCTCAGGTATTGGCAGTATTATTACATTGCCTTACAAAGCCAATAAAGCCCAGATTTGCAAAGGGATTTAGGCACCACAATCCCAGTTTAGAGCATCACACATCCACAAAAACCCCTATCAGCTTCTGCCTAACCCTATAGGAGCCCAAACTCACTTGTAACCTAAATGTCTGCCATAAACATTCCCTAGGCACTTAAATTTCTGTCACTGGGAATGCAAACTGCTGGCTCGCTCTAGGTGTCTAGACACCTAACCCCCAGCATTATCCATAGGAACTTAGGGTGGGGGGAGGGAAGAGGAGGGGAAGAGAATACCTACATTACTTGCAGTTGCCAATCCAGAAGGTGGCTCTAAGGACACGCACAGAATTAGCCCCATTCAAAATCCAGGTGGAAGAGGTGGAGATATTAGTTCCCTTATAGCCATCAGCCTAGTAGTTAGAATACTAACCTGGGATATGGGAGACCAAGGTTCAATTCTTTTCTTTGCCTGATGGGGAGAAAGATGTTGAACAGGAGTCTCCACTCTTTCATGTAGATGTCCTAAACTATGGGATGTTGCCTTTTTAATCTCCTGTTGAAATTGTTTCATTTTGGATAATCAGTCATTGGAGCAAAAGGACGTGATACTGGCAGACATGCCAAACTCATGGGAAAAAACAAACAAACAAAAATTGGGCTTGTTTTTGTCTTAATCGGCTTGTGAATAGCTTGTTGGCTAGTTTTTGACTTGTAGCTTGTTGCTTCTTTTTATCAGCCCCCAGTAAGCAGAGGCAAGGGGCAAGTAGGGGTAATGGGAGGGGAGAGAATCAGGAGTGCAGAGCGGGCTAACCACAGTCCCAGACTGCATGCCAAGGGGGATCTAGTCATATAGCATGTTGAGGTTCTTAGGGTTGGCTTGTTTGGCCTTGTTTTGAAATGGGATTAGCTTGATTTTTCACTTATTGTGAAAGTCAGCGTGCTTATTTACCACGTGAAAGTTGGCAACTGTGGAGCCTGGTCTCCCACCTCCAGGGTGGCTGCCCTAATCAGCAGGCTATATAATCACCCATTCTCTCTCTTTGTGCATCTCCTAACTTCCTTCTCCTAACTCACTTCTTTATATAGTTTATAACTTCATTGGATATTTTATAATGTGGTCCATTACATTGATTTTTCCAGGAGTTTTCTGAAGACTAGAATGAATTTACAAAGGGAAGATTTGAATAAATGAAGGCATAGATTTGCTAATTAATAGCACACCATTGACTGGAACAGTAGTGCACTAGAGAAGAGATTTATGGAAGCATGACACAGACCATGGATCTGAAGTGATCAAAACACACATTACTAGTTAAGTAATAGCAATCAAGAAGCAGGACATTTTCTTGCAATTTATAACCTTCTAGAAGGAGTTAGCCTGATGGGCAGCCAAGGGCTATTAATCCCATTCAATCGTTGATCCCTAGGAAATAGCCTGATCTGTGCTCCAGTGGAAATGCACATATGTGTTATGGTTGTTGCAGTGGTTATGTTTAGAACATTTCTTAAGAATTAATGCCAGAGAATATTAGCATGATTGTCTGATTCATCTTTTGAGGTTCCACTCCGTTTCATTATGCTAGACAACTCAGTATAGCTAATCTACAGAAGCAAACTTAATGGAGGAAGAGAAAGGAGAGGATTTCTGTAATTTAAGGCACTGTCTAGATAGGTCCATATTTGTTTGACTTGTTTTTTCTGGGATATCTACCATGATTATAGATAATGATTATCATTTTAAACCAGGCAAGAAACTCAAATCTGGGCTTTTCCTGTGACTTTCACACTTTATTAATTATGCTGTTCCTAAGGAGTCTTCTATCCATGTGACACCATTTTAGCCTTCCTTAGTAAACACTTTAATCCATCCCCCATACAGGTAAAATCTTACACTAGATCTGTTTGCTTAGTTTAAACAGACTTTAATTATTCCCTTGAGGAAAAGACACCATCAGATGAAGTCTGCACATATCCGATACATCTATTATATTGTGCTGAGAGGCTCTCTAGCTAATGTACTTGTAACCATCTACAGTAGTTAGTTCTTTTAATGAGTATTTATGGAGCCGTAGTACCAATCCTAGTTCTGACTGCTGATAGCTGCACAGTGGCTAAAATGTTTCATTTTTATTCACTAACTCGAGGAGAATTTTTTTCTCCCAATGAATCCATGCTTTGACAGGTCTTGTTTTCTGATACAAGTTGCAAATCTAGTATTAAAAATAAACTACAGCATAACATATGCACAACTAATTGAGTTGACAAATAAATAAATGAGGATAGCTGTGATGCAATCCTTTATATTAGCCACAAATGAGAGCATGAAAATAATAGTGAAACTTGAATGTATGCTTCAGGTTTGCTTGCCATTGTTGTCTTAGAAAGCTACAAAGGAAATATTGGTATCGGTATCCCCAGAGAGAGTTGAACCAGAGGTGGGACTAGTGCCCCCTCAGCAGAAATACTGGGGGTGGGATGAATCAGATGAATGTTTCACATGCAGGGAAGGATACCAACATGGCACTTGGAGGAGACCACCATGGCACATGAGATAAGGTTGGCTGCTGGGGAGTAGGTAGAACCACCACCAATCGAGACACCAGTCTCAGGGGAAGGATAGTGGCATGAGCACCAACTTCTGAGGGTGGCACTGAGAACAAGGTGTCCAGGAACTGCCATAGGAGTGACAGTAGGAGCTACCAGGACATCTCTTCCCAGCCAGGAGCTGGCTGGCCCATCCCTGCAAGTCTCAGTAGATCCCCTCAATCCCCCTCCCGTTCAGAGGGAGGGTCCCTCCGCCCTAACCCCTGATCCCCACAAGTTAGCCCACTCAGGAAATCTTTATAATATGCTAGTACAGTGAATTTGGGAGGATATTTTTAAAGAAATGACATAAGAGAGATTACCAGGGATCTAAAGAGCATGAGTAATGTAGAGGAAGGTGGTGCGGGTTTTTTTTTTTCTTTTTTTTCAGTAACTGACTACCTCTTGCTGCTCTAGGTATACACTCCTGTGCCAGTGAACAGCTCCATTTGCTTTAAGAGGGTTCTGCACTGGCATACCGGTCAACATACATGTAAAAGCATGATAGGACATATACAGGTACATAGTAAGCATCAGCATCAAATGGAAGGCTATCCCCACTCATAATTATACCACTAATCCATGTTGCATAAACTTCCTATGCAACTCCACACGCCTTATTCTCAAAAGCAATTATTCAGTACAGATATTTTCTCCTCTGCAATCTATCATTTGATCAATACATTAACTGATGGTATTTTAAAATAAATAGAGCCTTTTAGAAAAAAATATTTAGTAAAATCAAAATTGAACAACAAATATCCACAGTAACCTTGAGGGAGAGAGAAAGTTGCTGTACTGAAAAGAAATGTGAACTTTGTTCAGAATCCTACTTCTGCCAAGGCCCAAATGTGGGGTTCAGAGTGTAACAAGGCCCCAAACAAGAGAGAGAACCAATTATTTATGCAGGACAATTAAAATAACCTCAATTTTATTGCTTTTTATTAAAATAATTTTCAGCATGAATAGTCACGAGCTATCATATTTGTGTGGAATGTACATAACCTTGAGACAAAAATGAGTGACATTCTTCAAAATGAAGTTCAATTGGGTCTACATTTTCAAATTTGAGTGCTTTGAAGTTCAGTTCTTAACCCTATATTTTGAAACCCAATAAAAGAGGTCTGATTTTCAGAGGCATTAAGCACCCTCATGACCCATTTTCCCTGATCACAGAGCGCTATACCTGTAACTTCCTGAAATTAGCCCCAACTGAACTGGCTGCAGACTAATAGCAACCAATTATTTGAAAGTTGGTGAATTCAGGTTCATTCTTTTTTTTCCCCTGGGTCAAACCCCAATGAATGAGCAGCTGTTGACACTTCCTTTTCAGGTAAGAATCTTTGTGGCAGTTTTTTTTTTCCAGCTTTATGTAGAAATAACTCCATTAACCAGGGAAGTCCCTAATTAGGGAAATAAAAAGAAAGTCTGTTTCCTCTCTGCTCTGAAGAAGAGTTGAAAAGATAGCATTCATTCATATGTGCATACCACAAGGAAAAGAATTCTCATGAGAGAGAAGGAGCCAAACAATAAGATCTTGGAGAGGGGAGGAAATAATGGTTTGTTTGTTTTTTCCCTTTCTCCCACCTCTTTAAAGCAGCTCTGCTTTCAAGGACTCCTTATCAAAAAAACAAAAGGGTATGGGTAAGAAATCTTAATAGCCATTAATAGAACTACCCTTCTTGAGTTTATCTAATACTTTTCTTGAAGCTAGTTATACTTTTGGCCTTCACAACATGCCCCACCAACAGATTAGACAGGTTACTGTGAAGAAGTCCTTCCTTATGTTTGTTTTAAACCTACTGCCTATTAACTTCAAGAATGAGACCCCTGGATCTTGTGTATGTGAAGGGGTAAATGACACTTTCCTATTCACTTTCTCCATACCATTCATGACTTTATAGACTTCTATAATATCCACACCCTTAGTAATCTCTCTTCTAAGCTCTTTTCCCACCTTTTTTAATATGTCCCCATAATCATCTTTTAGAATAAAGGTTTTCAACTTGGAAGTTGTGACCACATCCCTGTTATGACCACTCTCTTTCTTTTTTATGTAAATGGAAAGATATCCTGAACTGCTTTTTTTTTTCTTTGGTAACATGAGGATCATGGTATGGAAAAGTTTGAGGACCACTGTGTTAGCATATGTTGTCTTGCTTTCATTTCTTTAGGGAGGCAGTGTTGGATAGCAAATAGAGTGCTGGAGTGGGATTCAGGAGACATAGGTTCTCTTCCTGCTTGTCCCACTGGGTTGCTCAGTGACCTTGTGGAAGTCACCTTACCTCTCTCTTTCTCAATCTCATCATTTCTAATATAGGGATAATGGTACTGATCTCCTTTGTTAAGCACTTTGATTCAGATCCTCAAAGGTATTTTGGCACCTAACTCTCTTTGATCTGAGCCTTTGAGATCTACTAATGAAAAGTGCTATGAAAGAGCCAGGTATTACTCATTATTTCCTGTTGGGAAATTAGAATCTTTTGCTATATTCCAAGTTTCCTATTCCCTCATGACATCTGATTAAAATCAGTGGATGAAATATCTAACTAATCAGAGGTTACATTCACATTGCATTCTTTATTTTGTGGAGGAAGGGATAAGGAGGAGTTTCATTTATCCAGCTTTATTTATTTAGCTTTATCTAGTTCATATTATTTAGTCTGGATCAAGCAAACACTTAAGCACATGCTTAACTTCACTCACTGTGAGTAGTCCCATTAACTTCAAAGGGCTTCTCAGTCTGTACTGCCTTTGCAGGATTGGGACCTTTAAGAGCAAGATGTTACTGCATACATATGTGTTTTTATTCACCTCCAGATAGAATTGCATTTTTCTTCAAATTCAAAATAAGCTGTTTGTACTGTGTATTTATTTATATATATATAGTGTATTTCATTTCTGTTCTCTGAACTTATTATGACCGAAGTAAGAGAAATTGCTCTCTGTTTCTTAAGTGTTCATCTGGTCATGTTCTTTATTCTTCACCTGAAATCATAATTCCCTGTTGTGACCTGATTATCATTTCTACAGCAACCAAATGTGATATAAAAAATGGAGCATTTTGACATCAAGTAAGGAATAAGCAGCAGGGTGTGATTAATTCTTAAAGTGCATGGCTATCTGAAAACTGACTATAAAATAGTGTTGTTGTATTCAGTGGTTATTTTTCTCAATAATTTCCCAATCACAAGTAGATTACAAATAGAGATGTCTTTTCTATCTGACAGACCTGAAAATTCTGGCTGGGATCTGGAAGTTCATCTGTCTTCTATCAAACTCATGTATTACCAGTAATAAAGATGCTGCAGGTCAAGTACTGCCTTTAGATACAGTTCTGCAACTCTATTACTTTCAGTGCAAGTAAGTGCATATGTGTAACTGAGAGCAAAACAGAGAAAATAATGGGGTTGTAAAGTAGTTTTGCAAGTGAGGATGTGTCTACACTGCCAAAAAAAAAAAAAAAAAAAAAAGACCCACAGCACTGAAACCAAGGTCAATTTGGCTATAGGGCCAAAAATGTGAGGCAGAAAATGTGGCTGAGATGTATGCCCAGGTTCTGAAACCGACTCCCCTCAGATTTCAGAACCCAGGCTTAAGCCTGAGTCTAAATGTCTACACTTCTTGGGTTTTTTTAGCCCCATAGAATATCAGGATTGGAAGGGACCTCAGGAGGTCATCTAGTCCACCGTCTGCTCAAAGTGGGACTAATCCCTAATTAAATCATCCAACAGATTTTTTGCCCTATATCCCTAAATGGTCCCCTCAAGGATTGAATGTATAACCGTGGGTTTAGTAGGCTAAAGCTCCAACCACTGAGCCTCAATCAGTTGACCTGTGCTGATACTCACTGCTGCAGGTCTGTTTTTATGCAGCTGTACTGATGTTGTACAAGACACACAAGTATGCAGTTCACTCTGCCAGAGCTGTATTTGTTCTACCTGACTGACATTCTTTTTAATTTATTACTCCTTATTTTTGACAGATGAGTCTGACTATATTTAGGTAGCAGATCTCAGTAAGAAGGTGCTATCTTTTACATAGATTATTTTCAAAGTAAAACTTCTCTTTAAACGGAAGCTACATTTATGAGGTATGTTTAGTATTTTAAAAAGCAGCCTTTTTGCTCTTCTTTCTTTATTGTCTCCTTCTTCTTCCGGAATATTTTCAGGTAAATGATTCTCAGAGATAATTGTCATCTCTGTTTTCTTTGTGCTGCAAGAATGTTTTGTATGGAGTAGATGGAAGCTTATGTTCTTGTATTATGAACCTGGATGCTACTCTGATCCCTTGGCACTGTAGCCTTCTGTGAATTGCAGTGCAATGCCTTTTGTTCCCACATCTGACATGTTTGCTTTTTAGCTAAATAATGTTATTTTTGTGATGGTGCAAGTGAATAGCAGTAATCATATGATATTGACTTTATTTGGCTTGCCTACCTCATCCACTGAATTTGTAAATGTTTTTTTCTGATAATAAGGGAGTGCTAAAAGTGCAAGGCAGGAGGATAGGATTAATCCCTGCTATAAATGGTGGACTATCTGGAGCAGCTGTATACAGGAGGTATTGACCTGGTTAGAGTCAGGCTCCAGAATCCAGACTTTGTACTTCATTCATGCCTGCAAGAAATCATGATCGTCAGGTTGGGAATTTTTGCCTCTGTTTTGCCAAAATTAAGAAAATGTAACAGATATGTGAGTTAGTCACTGCCCCTCAAACATCCCATCAGAGAACTATGCAACTATTTTATATATAAATACCTCAAAAATTAAGCTAATTCAAGGAAATTGATAAATTGGGGTGAGGGGGTTAGAGATGAGCCATGAGAATGATTAAAACATGTCTTTTAGTGACAGACTTCAGGAGCTCAATGTATTCAGTTTAACAAAGAGAAGGTTAAGCGGTGACTTCATCAGTCTATAAGTACGTACATGGTGGGGGGTACAAAATGTTTTGATGAGCTCTTCAGTTTAGCAGACAAAAAGTGAAGGTGGATCAGCTTACCAAGGGTTGTGGGGGGAAGTTTCCTTTTTCTAAAAGTTGTGCTCTAGTTCAAACAGGAGAGAATCAATGGAAATTCTTGTTTTATACAGGAGTGCAGAGTAGCTAATCACAGTGGTCCCTTCTGGCCTTGAAATCTATTACTAGATAGTGTAGGATCCCCTTTTTAATTTTTTTATAGTTCTGGATACAATTTTCTTAAAGAATGTTCATGTTCTATGTAATGTATATACACATACACAAGTAATATTTACCAGGAGAAAGGATGGTGGTGTTGTTAAGGCACTGAATTAGGATTTAGATCAGTGTTCAACGTCTGTTTCTGCCACAAACTTCTTGTGTGAACATGTGCAAGTCATTTAACTTCTCAGTTCCCAAACTGTAAAATAGGGAAACTGTAAATATTATAGTTAAATTATATACTTTTTGTCTTACTGTGTATTTATTCAGTGCATAACACGAGGCCCCAATTTTTGTTGAGACATGTAGGTGCTACGTCAATACAAATAGTAAATAACTGGTAAAATTATTTTTAATTTTTCTTTTGGTACTATACATACAATTCAGCTAAACAACAGTGAGGTTTTAGCTTAAATCTAATACAGCAAGGAAAGCCACAGTTAATGGCTTCTCAGTTTTCAGTAGTTTATAGCATGCCTCTGGATGATAGATAGATAAGAAACTCTTCTCAAACTTATGAATTAGGCATTTCCAAATACATAAATTTGTTTTTAATTTTCTTTGACATATGAGTGTTGCAAAAGATGGTAATTGGAAAAAATTAATCTGTTTTCCAGCGATCTCAATGGCAGTATATGAGACAGTTCTCCATACTTAACCTATAAATCATTAGTATCATATGATGGACTGTGATTCCTCTTGCTGAGCTATTATGGTCTGTCTTGTTAATGTGTCCTCCTGGCGACCCTTAATCCATGTATTACTGACACAATGCCCTGTAACAGCTCCCTAATAGCCAGTTCTTTCTATAACGTGACTGCATTCTCATGGAGTCATAAATAAATGCATCAGTGACATGACAGTCTCTATTAGCATGTTTCCAGTAATTAGTCTATAGTTTATAGTTATACACTTTGTATTCAGTGTTGTAATTGAAATCAATATATTTGAAAATATAGAAACCATCTGAAATATTTAAAATATATCCTATTCTATTAATAATAAGTATATTATTAACATTGAGATTAATTAATTTTTTTAATCACTTGACAGCCCTAATAATCAAAATTAATCATTGGAGCAGGGAGTCTTATTGGGCCTCCACATCCAAGATGAGTGCCTTAACTACCCTGCCATAGAGCCATTCTCACACTGTTGACTCTTCATTTTCATTTGTAGTGGAAATCTGTAATCTGTCATAATGACAGTGAACAGTCATTGGGCCAGGGAAAGAGAGTAAGAATGCTTAATTAATTAATAAATGCTCAAAAACCACCAAGAGGCAGGTAAGAGTTGTTTATCTCCATTCACTAATTGGAGAAACTGGAAAAGAACATGGTGGGGGGAGGAGGATATTTTTCCCAGATCCTGAGTAAATGGGCACTGGACATCCAATGGGATGTGGAAAGAAAAGAAACCTCTCACACCTCAGACCATAGAGAAGCAGTACAGCTTTTCTCTGGCTTCTACTGTTGTAATTGCTGTGGGTACTGAACTTCTCTTTGCAGGGAAAAGTGGCCAATGGGTCTGCATTGTCAAGGATCCACTAACTCTCCCCATGTTCCTTTCCAAGCTTGACCTACTATTCTGTGACTGTATTTAGAAGCTCCCTCTGACTTGGGTTCCATAATGGGTAGGTGGTGCATTCCCTTTCTTATGCACCCCAGATCCTCTGTGCCTCATCAGAACAATTGAATGATTCTTTGGCTGTAATTAGGGCTCTGAGACCCTGGAGGCCTGGGATGGTAGTATTTGTAATTATTGGACTTGCTATGGCCCCATAAGCAAGTCAAGTCAAGGTCAGGCTTGGAGGAGCTTGTGGTCGAGGTCCATGTAGTTACCAATGATATAGGGAAGGACAGAACACAAGTCCTGGAGGCCAAATTTAGGCTGCTAGGTAAGAAACTGAAGTCCAGGAACTTCGTGGTAGCATTTTCTGAAATGCTTCCAGTTCCACATGCAAGACAGGCAGAACTGCAGGGTCTCAATGTGTGGATGAGAGGATGGTCTGGGGAGGAAGGTTCAGATTTATTAGGAATTGGGGAGAAATTTGGGAAAGGGGGACCCTATACAGGAAGGATGGGCTCCACCTAAACCAAAATGGAACCAGATTGTTGGCGCTGACAAGGTTATGTATATCCTAAAAATTCCTATGCATTATGACTATAGCTAAAGTCATACTCAAATCCTCCTAGATAGTCTTGGGGTCTGATGGGTTCCTCCCAAATTGATCAGCAAAAGAAAGATGGTTCCTGCTGGAGTTTTCCCAGCAGTAATGCATTTTCCCAATCCTGGCACCCTTTTTTAAAATGTGATTCTGACTATACCTAATACTCTGCACACATGAGTGAAAGGGTCAGTCTGCTTTTGCCTTGTCTCTATTGAGTCCCCCAAGAATAGTGGGATATTCTTTTTTCATAGGTTGCTTATAATTCTTTTTATTCTCATTACCATTTACATGCATTGTGTACCCTGTGGTTTGGGCACATTAGAAAAATGTGAATAACGGATATCTTGTAATCAAAAATTAATCTTGGCACATCTTTTCACATAATCTTGTGTCACTGGGTTATTCCTTGGTCACTTACAAATGTCAAGTATTTCTTAAACCTAACCTTAGTCCTCAGCCTGTAGGCCATGCATTTCAACTCTGCTTACTTGGATACCTAATATATATTTACCCCTTCAGATCAATCTTATACTTCTATAACCTACAACTTAAATCTGTTCAACATACACAACATACAATGATATATATGACATGACATGTTAATATCTCCCAATAAATGAATGGAAAATGAAGTAACTGAGAGTCAAGGAGCTGAGGTGCAGTTTAGAAGCAGCAAATCTCTCTCGTTGATGCAGAAGAGTAACAAGGTGACTTACACTTTTGGATACCCCCAAAGTGTCACAACATCATCCTTACATTAATAGTCCAAAGCAAAATGGGGATAAGTATACAATCACATTATGTATAACTTGTGATAAACAGTGAGCTTTGTGATTCACAGATCTCATCTGCATGTTATTATCCAACAATGGTACACAGCAGTTTGTTTATGCGGAGTGTAAGCATCAACCAAGTATTTTATTTCTGGCACTATTTTCTTTCCTGTCTAGTAATTTTCAGCAATTTTAGGAAAGTAATTGGCTGTGGCTCTGATCAGACAAATTACTCTGTGGGGGTAAATCCACATGGAGCCCTTTTGAAGTCAATGGGGCTTTACCTAAACACAGAGCTCTATCCCTATGGAATAATTAGAAGGACTGAGGCCTGAAAGAGCAATGGCTCTGTTTCAAAATTACATTGCCCTGTTCTAAGACTAGGTTTTTTTAGGATAGATACTCATAGTATCTACCACTCACTATACATAGTACTTTGCTAACACAATAATTATGCAGTCTGAATTATGCATGCCAGTGGTGAATGTGGAACTCCTACTAATAAGTATTAATATCTGTTTCATTATGAAATCCCGAATCCCAATGCAAAAGTAATTAACAGCATCAGCTGCTTTTAGAGAATAATGCTTTTCACACTTATTTTTTTCACAAAAAGTCTGAGGTCCACAGTAGATTTTTCATGTCTTTCACAGTTCACGGCAAATGCATTTTCTAACAGTGAATCTGATACAGAACATTGATCTGTTTGTATTATTTTTATCTAATATTTGTATACTGCAATATAGAAGTGCATGGCACTACACAGAAAGAAAATAAACATCCATTACCTTGAGGCTAGAGGGGGAAAAAAAATCACTGTATTTATACAAAAACTACAGAACATGAACTTCTGCACCCCCGATTGACATGAGCTTCAGTGATTAAATACCTAATATTTCCTTAAATAAAACATTTACCAAATAAGTAATAACTCAGAATCCATGAAATAATGAAGAACTACAACCTTTGAATATATACAATACAGGCGAGTTACATCTTTGGCGCTTTTAACATGCGCAAATTCAGCTTTACACGATCGGCAAAACAAAAAAAAAGAAAAATAACAGTTTAAAAACTCAAGAATCAGAGAGGTAGCCGTGTTAGTCTATATATGCAGAAGCGACGAAGTGGGTATTAGCTCACGAAAGCTTATGCTTCAATACTTTTGTAAGTCTTTAAGGTGCCATAGGACTCTTTGTCGTTAATTTAAAAACTGCATCTGTAGTGCAGGCCACCCACTATTCAACTCAATGAGTTTTGACTATACGCGGTTTTCGCTTTACGTGCTCACCGCCAAATGGAACCCCTGCATAAGATGAGACTCGCCTGTAATATCAGGATATTAAAATACAAAGCTTGATCACTTTTCAAAATCAAGATTAATAAGATAGCACTCACAAAAGGAAAAATAATAGAGAGTGTTAATGAAAATGAATATTGATGTGTTCTAGCATTTTTTTGTGTCACATTCTGTCAGTATATGACAGCTACAAAATAATTCCCCAAAATGTGTGGGTGTTCTGAATTAAAAATAAAATAAATAAAACTATTTTTTAAAAAAATCTGCAAGTCTTCAGAACTTCTTATGGTTTTACTTGACCAATGTAGTTATTTGCGAAAAGGCTAATGGTACAATATAAAACATATAAGGATACTAATTGAAAACATCTAGAAGAACTTTCTAGAACCTACCTATATTTAGCTATCATGGTGCATTATCTCTCATTCACACTAAATTTATCTATATTTTCTTTCTCTTTGTAAAAAGTAGGAAAGGACCCAACCTGAACAGGATTCATATCTAAATTCAAATGTCCTCAAAGTTTATTGCAGGGAGGCTAGATCAAAACACTTTCTTCCATTAGTTTTTTTATGTGACACCGAGCATCCTATTCCTTACAATGGTAGCTTTATCTCAACAATTTGATACTCTGCACCGAAAACAGCAAATCAATGAGACTCAGAGGGAACATATTGCTCTTCCTTCATGTATAGGTATGAACTCAGCATTTTATGCATTTCTGTTTTATTTTTAAGAGGCATTATACCAAATATCAGAGTTCCATCATGGGCAATAGATGTGGAAATGTGTTGGACTGTTCCCTTTTTCAGCATATGGAGACTGGATGAGGAACTTAAAAGGGGAGCAGAGAAGCTCATTTGCTGGCAGACCAGAGATGAGCAAAGGGGTGACTGAAGGTAGGAGCTTCCCAAACAACTGCTGGTCAATGGCTCCTCCCAGAGGGAAAGGAGTGCCAGATTCTGACACACTGTGAGAGGGTCATTCAGCCCTATTTCCTCTGATCTCAGTTTATTTGCATTAATTCCCCATGTTGTGTTATCCATAAAATACTCTGGAAGGGGAGAAACTTTAAAGTGACCTGGCTGGGGGGCCAAGTCACAGGAAAAGGCAGGCCACCACAGGGGCAGAGCCATCATCAGTGGCAGATACAGGTGGGAAGACACCGGTTATGCCATGTCTGGCACTGAGGTGAAGCTAGCAGTGAATCAGCCTTTTCCTAAGTCCCTTTAATGGATTTCAAGGCCAAAAGAGATGGCTATCATTATTTAGTTTGTCCTTTAGTGTATAAACACAGGTCATAGATCTCATGCAAGTTATTCTTGCAGTTTTCTTCCCCTAAGAATGAGCTGGAGTGTTATGAAGTTATGGAGATTCAGAGAACAGAGAGAAACACTGGCATCAATTGCATGTGTCATTGATATTAGTACTGGGACAAAACAAAGTCAGACATCACTTGGTAGTCTCCAAAATAACCTTATTTAGGGGTTTTCAAACATTTTCATCTTGTGGATGACATCTTATCAGTATTGTTTTATGGGCTACTGCTTTCCCATCCATTCCTCTGTGGACTGTCTCCTCTCTGACACATGATTATTTAACTTTTATTTCATAGCTTTCATGTAAAATCAGGAAAGAATTTTAGAATTTTTTCCCCAATCAGCCTTTAATGAAACTGCAGGAACTGCAAACAGGAGAGTCAACCAGTGAGCTCATCATGAGCCACCAGCAAATGCTCGATGGACCATCATTTGTATGTGCTCACTGGGGTGGTCAAAAAAAATAAAAAACCCACTTGAAAACTGATTTTCTTTTATAGATGAAAACTAAAACTGCTACTCTGGAAATGTTGACGTTAGGTCTATCAATTACGCACCATGAATGCAAACAATTAACACAAAATAAAATTAATTAGAATAAAAAAGCCACACTTAATCACAGTTTTAATCACACAGTTAAGCAATAATAGAATACCAATTTCACTGTATTATAAATATTTTTGGATGTTTTCCTGCATTTTCAAATACTGTATAGTGATATCAGTTACAACATAGAATACAAAGTGCTGACTTTATTATTATTTGATTATCTTTTTTACAGAGAAAACATTTATAATCAAAAGAAATAGTATTATTTAGTTCACCTCATAAAAGTGCTCTTTATCGTGAAAGTGAATCTTACAAATGTAGATTTTTTTGTTTATATAATAGTTTTGTTTTTGAGTCTAATGTAAAACTCAGTCCTACTTCTTGTTCAGCCAATTGCTAACACAAACAAGTTTGTTTACATTTATGGGAGATGATGCTGCCCATTTCTTGTTTACGATGTCACCTGAAAGGGAGAACAGGTACTCACATTGCACTATTGTATTTTTTTAAAAAAACAGATACACTGAACGTTTGTATATCCAGGGCTGGCCCATAACATTTTGGCACCTGAGGTGGGGAGCTCAAATGACGCGCCCTGCCACCACCCATGCTCCTTTGCTTGGGTCAAAACTTTGAAAGGTCTCTTGTGCCCTCCTCTCTCCAGCACAGCACTGCACCATCTCTGTGCATCTACAGCAGAGAGAATACATATGCACCAACAGCAGACACAATCTTCTACACTGTGGGTCCTAGTGGTGCCCCCCACACTCTGGCACCTGAGGCGCAGCCTCAGTTCCCCTTATGGTAAGGCCAACCTTGGATATATCCCTTTATGCTTCTGACCCATACTAGTACCCACCATCATCTCACTAACTGTGAGCTCTGAAAGGGACAATAAGTGTTTGAAAATATAGCCCAATACAGTTTTACACCCTACAGTATATGTACCAAAAAGTTTATCTTTTCTTGCTAGTCTTGTGCTCGGTTTCATTAAAAAGTCTCTTTCTTCTCTCTCATAGATCATATATTATACAATAAGGACTCAATCTTGCCAGTGCGTGAAAGTCCAATAGCTGTTTTTGTCACTGTGTCAGTGATTTTTTGAATATTGTAGAGCCTTTAGTCTTCCATAGGGAGAAAATGAATATCTGAGAAGTCTCTGAGGTTGAAAATGACTCTAAGAATAGGAAAGTTGTAATTGGGCGTTCATTCCAAATTCACACTTCTTCTTGCCATGGGGGCAATTATTCAAAAAGTGTAGGGTATTTATTTACTTTGTCAGGACTGGGGTTTTGGATTCATCTCAACCAAAGTTTCCCCTACAAAACACTAACATTCAGAGTACAATAGAAATGTAAAGGGAAAATCTCACTCAAAGCATTGAAAGTACAAACTAATGGGAATCAGTCTAAATTCTTGGGGGTTTATTTTACTATTGCTCTATTCATTAATCAAAACTACATATCCCTAAACAATTTCGAACTTAAATACCTCATTCAGGCCCCAATTCAGGAAATCATTCAATAACATGCTAATGAAAATATTTTCCTGAAAGGGATCTGGGTGCCATTGATAATATTCAAAATGACTATCATTCTGGAAGCTACATGTCCTTATAGTAAGACATCATAGGTGGGATTTTCAAAAAAGCATAGGTGTTGAAAATCAGTGTGTTAGGCACATTAATTTCTTCCTTGCATCTGAAAATTCCAACCAGCATATTTGTGTTTCAGAGATTATTCACCCAGTATAATTGCAGCAGAATGAAAATTTGTGACACTTAAATGTATACCTAATGCAATATTCTGACATTTAAAATTCCAAGAGAATGGAAAACTCCATCTGGTCAGTAAGTTTTTAATGAAGCTCTCCAATGTTTCTGAGTCTAGGGAAAGCTTAATTAATGTCAGTGGAGAAATTGCTAAAAAAAAAAAACCACTTAAGTGTTCAAATCTCCAGTGACTGGCTTACTGTAGCTTCACATTAGAGATCCTTAATGAGTGGTAGTGAAGAATATTAGCCTGAGACTAGTTTGAGTCTTAAACTCATTTGTTGTTTTAACCTATAATTTCTACCTACTGATGTTACATTATAAATTAATGGTTTTCCCCCAATAAATTATCACAAAGAAACAATGTGAGTCAGCATTCTGTGGTTTTGCTATTAAAATACTGTGCTCTTAAGAGATAATTCATTGTGCTGACTAATATGACTTAGAGGCATGTCAAATGTGTCAATACATAACAAGTTATATAATACTAAGAAATAATATCTTTTGATCAAGAGACTGTCACTATCACTAATTTTTGAGTATGATCTTACTCTGAAAAAACACTGTTTAAAGGAGTGTGAGATAAGATAATGAATGTGAATGAATGTGAATAAGGGTGGCAGAATCAGTCCCTTTAAACTGTGTTAAATATATACTGTGACAAAGCTCTGTCCTTATCTTTGTGGATCCTGCGTTTCCTGGCAGATTTTTACTAGTCTCAGAGGCTCATTGTGACCCTCCACATAGCCCTTCTCTCTCTAGAGACAAGGTCACAGCCTATTGGGCCATTTTTCATCACAAGCCAGTGAGGAGAAGCTATCCTTCCTGGTACAGTCTCAATTGTCTCCCAATCTCAGAGACTAATTAAGGGAGGCAGAAAAGGGGGAGCCCAGGCCCGCCCTCTACTCTGGGCTCCAGCCCAGGGACCCTAATAGTATCAGCTAAGATGGCTGACCTTTTATCTACAAAACACAGTACAATTCCCTGGGCTACTTCCCCACAGCAGTCACCGCTCCTTCAAACTCCACTTCACCCTTACCTCAGGGCCTCCTTCCTTGAGTATGATATGTTGTCCACCACTCCATCTCACCAACAGCACCACTTCCTTCCACAGCTCCTAACACCCACACTCACCTGACTAACTGGGAGGTTTTTAACTGGTTTCAGCTAGTCTCTGGTTGGCTACAGGTGTCCCAATCAGGCTAGCTGTTTCTACTCCTTTCTAGAAGGTTCTATTGGTACCAGGGATTTGTTTAACCTGACACCAACATATCTATTCTCCAACACTTTCCTATAGCCATCTGGCCTTGCCCCATCACAATACATTTGTAAGTATTTGAAAAAAATACCTAGATTATTCTCTAAGCTAGAATTTAATAACATTAAGTCATAAACAGCATAACTACATTTGGGAGAGGAAATAATGTAGTATGTTTTGTATTTCAATCTAGAGAGGGATGCAAGATGCACAATTGAGTTCCAAACCTGAATTTCAAATACCCCAAACCTCAGGATGTTTAAAGTATTGGATTGGATTTAGATCCATTTTCAGTTTCCATCTTTGCCACAAGTTTCTCATGTGAATTTAGCTGAGTCACATAACTTTTCTATTCCTTGATTTACTAGCTGGAAAATGGAGATAATGATATTTCGGTACCTCACAGCTTGTTGTAACAATGAATTAATTAAGTGCAATCTCTCTGAGGCAATTGTATTCTACAGTACCTAACAAAGTAAGGCCCCAATCCTGTTTCTATGGCCATTCACCATGAATATAATTTTTATGAATAACTATTTGCTGAGGTATTGCTCTGATGAGAGCCAAAAAAGCAAATGGGAAAGTTTGGACCAGTCGCTTAAATTATATTTGTGAAATGTTTTTAAAAGTAATAAAAAATGTCATTCTTTCCAGGCTAAATGTTCAGCCTGATACAACAGAAACATAACATATCTATTCCCTGTGATAATTAGGAGACTTTTTTTTTGTAGCTGCTCTCATTGTGAACTGAACATGGGACCCCTTTTTATTTCTACAATGAAGCGCAGAGGAGATGAATTGTTAATGGCTATGCAGACCACAGAGAAACTGTCTGTTCAATGAAAAATAAGCTTTTGAAAAATGTAACTCCTCAAAAATGCAGTGCATTGGAATGGGTGAACTTAAGGGTCATTTATATCCTAGGATAAGGAGAAAATATAAATCTTAAATAACATACTATGAAAGAAGCTGCTATTGTGGGATCTCTAAATTCACTCTGAGCTGCAACTACTTCTGTTTGTGCAAAGACTAGTATTGTAGGACCCCAGTCTGACTGGAGTCCCTAAATTCAACCATAATATAAATATATCTTTTTGGCTAGCCAAAACTAAATAGTACTAGAAAATGCATTCAAGATCCTTAACTTTTGATTTCCAATTCACCTATGTTTCAGCTATATATCCGAAACTACATCCTAACATCCCATATGACCACAATTTCCAGTATTCTTGTTATTTTCCTTTTACTAGATTTTGCACTGAAGCTATATTTAATTAACAGATTAACAGTATTTTAATTAACAAAATACTGTACTCTGTCATTCATCGTTCATTTTTAAAGCATTGTGTTAACAAAATACTGTACTCTGTCATTCATGGTTCATTTTTAAAACATTGTGTTATAGATACCCTTCTCACTGGCAGAAATCCTAGATCTTTCTTTGCCTTCACTCTCCATCTTCTTTCATTAATTCCAAAGGTTTTTCTTTTTATTCCTGGCTTATTCTCACCTCCTTTCTTTTTTAATTTACTGTTTTTTTCTTCCCTTATTTGAAAACATTGTGCAAATAAAAAAAAAAGATATTTTTAAAAACACACAAATTAAAGGAAAACATAAGTATTTACAAAGTGGCCTTTACAGGATAAGCTTCATAATAATTGTCTTGAGAAAGTTAGAAATAGGTCTATTGCAGCAAGATATGACTTTTGCTTCCCTGACCTGATATCAAAAATGCTCAATATACAAATAAAAAAATAAAGTATATTTATAATGTGTAGGATGGCAAATTAAGGCCCTGATTCTGCTACACACTTCTGTTTAGTAATAAATAAGAATCAGCAATCATAACATAGTTAGCACTTATGATGAGGATATAGAAGACACAATAGCATCCCTCTCATGAACTTTTAGGTGTAATGATGGCTCTTCTGAGATTATGGGAGTAAATTAAGAAATATGAATATATAAAGTAGATCTAACTTTGGACTCGCATAAGTAGTAGAGCTATAAAGTTGCTCACATGCAACAATGATTACTGCCAAAATTATATATTTCATAAATTTCTAAATAATACCTCTGTAAGCATTACTCAATGACAAAAAATTCCAAAGTGTACAAATTGAAATATAGGTATAGGATTAAAACGTGCAAGTGTCCCAGGAACTTAGGAATCTTTTTCATTGAAAGTCAATGGGTCTTAGGAGCCTAAGTCACAAAAGACCAGATCCAGTCACATTGAGGTGCCTATGTCCCAATTTTAGGCACCACTCCTAAATCACTGGGCGTCACCCAACCCTATAAGCAACTAATCTCACTCAGGGCTTGGCAGCACTTGCAACTGTAGAGCGCTTTGGGTTAAACCTGTCTTCATAGACAGCTCCAGGGAAAGCGCTTCAGTGTGTCCACACTGACAGCCACAACTGCATTGGCATTGCCACATTTGTGGCACTTGCAGCGGCACTGGGAGGGGTGCATTATGGGCAGTTATCCCAGCATTAAGCTGGCTACAGTGTGCTTTTCAAATGAGGTGGGTGGGATGGAGTGTGTTGTGTGTATGTGGAGGGAGAGAGAGAGGGGATTTTTGGAGTGCTGAGACTGTGTCAGCACGCTGTCTTGTGAGTTCAGTCTCCTGTAGCCCCCCTGTTTCTCATTCACTCACTTGGTAAATGATTGCTTTGTTGATTTGCCCAGCTGCAGACAAGCTCTGAAAAAGTACTTCCACATTCCTGCAGCCGAGTTCAAAACAAAGGGAAGATAGGTCAATTAACTTAAGGAGATTAGGGGGCATTTCCAGAGGTCACTCAAAGCGCAGTATTGTTACTATCCATTTACACCGGAGCTGCAGCGTCTCACCCAATACGCAACAGCTGTTAATCCTCTGGCAATGAGGAGTACCAGGATCAGTATAGCCAGGGCGTTAGAACACTTTACGTGTCTTGCCAGTGTGGACAAGTAGTAAAGTGGAACGCTCTGGGAGGCTTTATTATGGTTTAAAGTGTCAGTGTAACCAAGCCCTCAGAGCTAAATTTCTGCCTCTGGGCATGCACATTGCTGCCTCACTCTGTATCTGAATGCTGATCTTGCATCTGAGCCCCAGCAAAATCCACAAACTGGGGAATGGTAGGCGTATATCTGCCCTCTGAAGTAAATGTGCTCTCAACACACCTGCATCCCACAATATCTAGAGGTTTGGGGAAGTGGGAAGAGAAGGTGGTGGCATCCCTTATCACTTTTAGCCCAGTGTTCTGGATATTCCCTTAGCAGACTGGATGTGGCAGACCCTGGTTCAATTCCCCCTTGCCTGATGAGAAGAGATTTAAACAACAATTCCACACTTCTCTGAGGGCTCAACCTACTGGACTATGGAGTGATTCTTATTAATGCAGCAGATAAAGTGTTGAATTATTCAATTATTTAATGAAAAGTGAAAAAACTTCAATAAGAGAGATTAAGGGAGACCCACATCTATCCCATAGTCCAATAGCTAGAGCATTCAACTCAGATGTGGAATCCTATTCAAATCCCTTCTCCTCAGGTAAATTGGGGAAGTGAACTGGGGTTTATTACATCCCAAATGAATACCCAAACCACTGGGCTACAGGTTATAAGGTTCAACCGTCTCCCTCAGCCTTTTTAGGTGGAGTTAACGCGCCACAAAGTTTTCCTCCCATGGCCTCTTTCCGTTTTCTCTCCCCCTCTCGCAGCCCCGGGGTAAATGCTGAAAAGCCGCTGAATAGAAAGCTTACACTTTCAGTGGCACTTCAGCAGACATAAATAGAAAGCTTCTGATTTTGGCAGTGCCCCGGAGCTGATTCCGCGGTGGCGCAGGGACACCATGCACCCCTGTGGACAGTCCTGCGCACCCCCTGCGCACTTTGAAAGACCACTGAATTAGACCACGGCTCCTGTTTCCATCTGTGGATTGCAAGCAGAGCTAGTGACCAAACTCTGTGAGAAGAAGGAAGCTTAAGACGTACCTGTCTTACAAGCATCCTCCATTAGCTGATTTAGGTGGCTCCCCATGCAGCATGATGGCTTGCGTAGATTACAGGCATAAGCATCTATCTCTCCTCATTCATTGTACAGGGAACCTAGGTGTACAACTCAGATTTGGAGATCCCATTGTGGTTTCAGTGAATATTCTAACAACATAAAGTTTAGGCATTGTAATGCTTAAGTTCTTGTGCATCTAGTGTTATGATGTATTTAAAAATAATATCTATATTCATCTGATACTCCAATGAAAATCAAAATTGGATTTTGAAGGCTATATTTTTTAAAAAAAAGTTTCTGTCAAGTATTTTACTGTGCACATCTAACAAAACTGATCAGAAAAAATATTCTAATTAGTCAAATGTGATCTTGAGCTAAGCACAGAGATGTAGAATAGTCCATATCATGCAGCCCAGTGCCTTTCAGATTTAGTGCATAGTGAATGAATTCATCTGTTTGTAGATATTTTTTCTTTTTTGTTTTTTTTTTGGTCCGAGGATAACACTTGGTTAAAAAACACGTTTTGTCCTTCGAGATAAATTATCTTTTCACTTCTTAATGCTGTAAGTGATAAAAATCCAAGAGCAAATCAGTCCATGCATTAAAATTTAGGACCTCTGCTTTGGTTTTATTTAACAATTGCATGGGTATCCAGAGGTTAAAAAATACAGAATAAAGATCCTGATACAGAATAAAGATTTTACACAGGCAAAATTCCCATTAACCTCAGTCCTATTTCTTAGTATGCAAAGAGCATGCCATCTGTGCCTTTTTTTGCATCTTCTGTAAACACATTTATGTTACAGATGGAATAAAATCAAATCCTGGGTCCAAACACCTCTGGATTTTGAGAGTCTCTTGTATCCTTCACTTTTATATACAATGACTTTGTTTGCAGGAATTAATACTATTTTAGATTTCATTGTAATAAATAAATTGTGGACCTGATCCAAAGCCCAGTGTTATCAGTTCTAAGACTCTCATTTACTTCACTGGGTGTTGGGACAGGCTATTAGCAGGAACACTATCAAGTGTATTCATTCAGATTTATTTTTGTTTGTGCCTATCAGTTCTTGACACAGTACTTCAGTTAAAATCACGGCACTTAAAAATGGGGGCCACTGTAAGACTTCAGTTAGAATTAAATCAGGTCTCTAATGCCTCCACTAGCTCCCTTTTTCCCAAATTACAGACATTTTGTCCTCAATTTCAAGGTCATTCAAAGCTCCACTGCTCTCTTCTTATCTACTCTTGACTCTTAGGGCTTGTCTTCACTAGAGCCGGGAGAGATCGATCGGTGCCCCCGTCGACTCCATAACTCCAGCTCGCCAAAAGGCGCAAGCTGGAGTCGACGGGGGAGCGCGCCACCAACCGCCACCGCCATGAGGATGGCAGGTAAGTTGGCTGTAGATACGCTGATTTCAGCTACGAAATTGCGTATCTACAGTCGATCCCCCGCACTAGTGAAGACCAGCCCTTAGCGTGTAACATTCCTAAAATTCTCCATGCTGCCAATGACAATAGACTTGTACATTTCTTTCACAGCCTGCTTTGTGCCTTTTCTCTGCTGCCTCTTAAGTTTGGGCTGCCTTCACTAGAGCTACCTCTTCCTTCTAATCCATCCTCCAAACCATTTTTTTTCCATTAGGCCTAAAAGTCATTTAAGGCTACGTTTATGGTAGGTCAGAATTTATCTTCTGCAGAAAATGTTGACTTATACTTGGAAACTGAAATAGGTGTGTGGGTTTGAATTTCCAGGGTTTTATTTATTTATTTATTTATTTATTTTGTTTTGTTTTGTTTTTTTGAGGGGGAGGGGAAAAGGGGAAACTGAAAAAAAATCTAGGAAAGCAAACTTTCCACAAATCTTTTCATTTTGTTGAAAACCCAATTTTCCATTGAAATAAGTTCAGACAGAAAATTTTCTGCTGAGGCTCAGTTGAGTATAACAGTACTGAAATAGACTGTAGTCTTCTCACCTACCCTTCTAGTATTAGTTGCCTTTTTTGGCTGTTAGTTCATTGGACAAGGGACCATGTCTTATGCATTTGCATGGGTCCTAACAAAGTGGAACTTCTGGGTCCTACACTAGAATAGATAAGTTTTTGATGATCAGATCACTGACCAGAAATAACACTGCTATAAACCAATAACAAAGGTCGGTTTTCTAATTGTGAATAGGATATACTTGAGTGAATACTATCAGCTGACACTTTGTGTACAGTTCATAGGCTGAGATTTGTTTGCACAATACCTAAAACAATTCTAAAAGTAAACAAGCCAGTAATTTATTCAGACATTTTCTGAAAAGGGAAAAGGGCTAATTTTAGCAAATAGATTGCTGATAGTTAACTGTCCACCCAGCCGTAATATAAACATTATGCAAGAACTAATTGCTAAACATATCAATATAAACCACAATCATGCAAGTACTTACAGTGGAATGTTCAAAACACTTAGCACTAGACTAATTGCTCCCACTGATGTCAATGGGAACAGAATTAGGTCAACCCAGTACTTTTAAAATTTCGCCTTTTCACCCCACATAGCATTTTTCCATGATAATATTCCATTGTCTACTCTTGATAGTTAGGGCAATAATCTACTTAAGTGTCTTAAGTATTGACCCCTAACTGGCTAATCATGTAATAATGGAAGTTTTAGTTAATTGCAGTTATTAAACATAAGTCAGTATTTTTCTCTGTAAGTTATCAATGGATTTTAATAAACATGAAAAAGACAATGAAGTTGATTCAGTTCAGACATGACCTTTGATGACATGTTGATCCAGTTCAGACATGACCTTTGTCTGTAAAAATGTTGTGTTCTGTGTTGCTTATTTTATAAACCTCTATTTAAGGGAGTAACTTGAGGCCAATGCACATTTGTTTGCCAGTAATCAAATGCTATCAGGTTATGACATCTTATTAATCTTGTAAAAGTTATTGTATCAGTCTAATTAATTAAACACATTTGCAAACAATGCCTTCAGAGTATGAACAATAGTTAATGCTTTGTAGCCTTGTTAACACATTCATTATATAGCCACATTAATATTAAGACATTAATAAATAGTTGCCAACAACATATTAATGAGCTGACTTCTTCCTGAACACTTTACAAGTAAAGAACTGAATATGCAGAATGTGTTAATACCACAATATACAGTAGTTTTTCCCTTACCCCCATTCATCTGTACTGAGATTGTAGCTCCTGCCCGCTCCACCCACATACAGATAACAGTGGAAGCAGCTATCATCATCCTCAAGTCTCAAAGCCTGGTCTGCAGGGTTCATGGGAGTGGCCAGGCTCCAACCTGCTAGCCTACTGAGAACTGATTACCAAGGACCCATGGAGCCTAGCCCCTGGGGTGGCAGATATAATCAGCCAGGGAAGATCTGCCTAGGGGCAGAGCCAGGACTAGTCTCCCCAAAGGAAGGCTCCACCCCAGGGTTCTGTACTGGAGGAGTCTCAGAGCATCTGATTGGCATGCAGCAGGAACAAGAAGCTCCACCTTACTCTAGACTGTGTGCCCCCCAGCTTGATTTCCAGGCATCCTGCCCTAGCCTGACTATTGACATCTGATGTGTAGTTCCCCTGTTGTCTCCTGCTCCTGACTCCTTGGTGTCCTGAGTCAGTCTGGTTGTGGAACCTGATTCATGGAACCAGAATTCATGGTTTTGACCTCAAGTTTGTCTCCTGCTTCTGAGCAACTGACCCAATTGTTTCTTAACTCCCATTATATGAGTGTGGATTCTAGGTCTGACCTCTAAGTCTGACTGTCCTCAACCCAGCCATGACAGCTTGTTCAGACAACTTCCTGTTTGTGCTGCTGGATTAAGTAGGACCAGAAGGCCAATCAGCTGCTTTGTGACTCTTCCAATAGAGCCTCGGGTGGATCTTCAAACTGGGGCTGGATTTCATGGGTCCTTAGTAATCAATTGACAGCAGGCTTAGCAGGTAGAGGGTTGGCATAAACCCTATAAACCAACCCTCTACCTGAACCTTGTGGACCATGGGTTTGAGACAGCAGTTTTCAGGGTGGCTTATAAATGGGCCTTACCCCTAAAAGCACCATACACACATTTTGCAACAGAAGCTAAAACTGATGGTAGCTAGAATTAATATACAACCTGCCAGTCATTTCTCTACTCTTCACAGCATATGAGACCACACCTGATTTGGGGCACTTAGGATTTCCAAATCCTCCTTTTATTTCCCAAACACAAATCCACCCAAGGAGAAACATTGGTCAAGATCAATATTTCAAATACTTTAAGCTGTAAGACATGAAAAAAAAATCTCTTACTTGTTCTGCAAAGTGCCAAGTGTAGTGTGGGAATTCAGTAATTGTTAAATAATCACCAGCGTGGCCCTGTAACGTTTTCTGCTGCCTTGCTATTTCTGAGTATAATTAATCCACTACAGGTGAGCTACACCTCACCTTTGATTGGATAGTTTTTCTTTTCATTTCTGGTTCACTGCCCTGGACCATAAATTCTCCAAACATATTGCTACTACATTTTCCTCCCTCTCTCTGCATCATGGACTGATTATGAAATGATACACTGCTTTCCTTGCATAATATGGCTCATTAATCTAATATTGGGTAGCAAGTCAAAAGAGAGATTTTTAAAGTGTTATTGCTTTCAAAGGAGGGGCAGCTAGCTGGGTGCTAGTAAAACAAAAACCGAAACAGACTATTAAGTAAATACATTGACATGTGGCAATGTAAATTTCCAAGGATGCTCCAGCAATGACAAATATTTATAGAGATATATATTCATAGGCTGACAAGGATTTCAAGCTAATGCAATTGGGAAGTTGGGACCTGATCCAAATTCTACTGAATGGGTAAGAGTCCCATTGACTTAAATGATCTTTGGATCAGGCACTTTCTCAGCCAACTTGTAAAGGAAATGTATTTTTGGAGAGAGAAGGGAATTGAAATACTCATGCAATTGAATTGCTTCAAACAACATGACAATACCAATTTCTACCAAGTAACTCAACCCTTTAGTTATTCTATCTGAAAACTGTCACATTTCCTTCCCACCTTCCAGCTAGGAATTTGATTCACCTCTTATATGCATGTGTGTAGCTGTGCAAAAAGAAATGCCACAAATTTTCATATTGTGCCCAAACCTCCACAAGGTATACACTGACTAAGTCTTTTTACTATTTCTCCTTGCTGCTATCTGTTAGCATAATAGTGCATCACAGGCTGGTTGGATCTTTGTGTCAGATGATAGACTATGTGCAGCCAATGACTGGTAATCTTGTGAATAGGTGAGAGTACAATCTTTTGGGCAGGGAAATCTGAAAGAAGAGAATAAACTTTAGCACATATACTGAAAGATACAGTGTTGTCTGAGCAGTAGAGGCAATGGAATACATGGAAGATAATTTTTCAGAACCATGTTCATTGGATTAGATGTTCATGGTTCATTGTGTTAATGTGAACTCTGTATCAATGTGCTGTTTATGGTGCTTGTAGTTTACCTAACTGATTTTATAGTCAATTTTGAACTATTTTTAAGAATGTTGAATTGTAAAGGGAATCTGGGGAACCTCATGAAACCTGGACTGAGGTTGTAAAAATGCATTTAACAGGGAAATACTAGTCGAAACAAGTGCCCATGAAGACAGTCCAATGGCTGTGTCAGTCACAGAGTCACAGGGAAGGATAGTTATAGATGTTGTGGAAGATTTTGTTTGGGACCATGTCCAGGGTCTTCCAAGTAGAAGGATGGGAAAAATGAATCTACTACAATGTAATCTTCTACAATGCATAAATCATCTCAGAGCTAGGACAACACTGCCATTTTTCCAAAGGTAAAAAGTTCTGGCTGTGGAATACACATGCTTCCAGAAGAGTATGAGATATTTGAGTCTCTCATCTCATTCATTTTGATTTATAAATACTAAGCTTATTACTAATGTGATAACTTTTCATTAAAACTGAAACTGGCTCAGATTCAAGCATAGAAGCCAAAAAGTAACATGACTTGCACTTTTCCAAGTCAAAGTCATTCATTCTTTGCTTTAGAACAGAATAATTGCTGGTAACATCAATTCATTTCAGGGTTATTTTTACAGCTGACCATCAGCATAATATCTGAATGATTTCCGTGTACAATAGATAAGCAACAATGAAGTCCCTAGTTGACTTCATGGAGTCTTGTCCCTTTTCAAGTGATAAAGGGGTTGGGCATCTTCTTCTGGGATGAAGGAGGCGGGGAGCTGATTTTACAAATGTCATTTTGGTTAGCATGGCAAAGGCTTAGCAAATAAGGAAGGTTTTGGAAGAATTCCTCAAAGTGGTCATACTCTAGATTAATCTGATCTCTTCCAAAACATCCTTACACACATCATACTCGTATCTTCTCAACCAAGGCTGTGTTGTCCCTGGCTGTCATACACTTTGTAATGGCCTGGACACATTATGCAGAGCTGGATGGGGAAAGGTAACTCCCTTTCACAGAGGATTTTGTTATTTTGTAATGTGAGTCTGTTCAGACTTAAAATAACTCTCCCTCCCAACATTTCAAAATTATCTCCAAATGAAAATGGAGACCTAGCTCCAGGTTAGTCTGTCTAGAGCTGGAAACCCTGGGATCCTGATTCTGGGATAATCTGCTGACCAGTCTCTCAAAGAACTGCAGGCCTGGGAGCCAGGGATGATGAGGACCCATGAGCCAAAGTGCTAGTTTCTAGTTGTAAGTTGCTTTTGTGCCTTGAATAAAATGTATATGGGGTGTGATTGTTTTGTTTTTCTCTGGACAATGGTTACTTGGATGTTTGTTTGTCTTTTTGAGGAAAGCTCTGAGGTACAAAACCAAGAACAAAATGAACTGTGTCTTCTGTAATAAGGTATTAAGAATTTCATTGTGTTTGTAGTGTTTGCAAAAGTGCATTTGTGTTTAAAAATGAACTACAAAAATACACTAAGTTTAGTAATCTACTTTCAATTGTGTGTGGGAGGGAAAGGCAGTGGTGGGAGGCACTTAAGCCTATATTAACCTATGGAGAAAACACAGACTGCTGTACATCTTGGACCTGTATTTTGGGGACAGACTTGCAATATGCTTACTTGCAATTAGACAGGTATTCTCAGAGTTAAATTAAGTTGTGCCATGTATGCATTGCAACAGAATAGGAAAAGCTCCTATGGGCTTTGTACTGATTTACTGTGGTCATTGTTTCTTCATGCTGATACATTGATATTAGAAACTGATCTTTTGGTTAAATAGTACCTTTTGTTCATAGTTTTCACAATTGTCAAATGTAACAGAGTTATTATGACATTAAGTTACTTCTAGTTACCTTGGGTGTTAACCAGATGTTGCTTAATGCAACTGTTTTTATAGAACAATTTTGGGTGCACATTTCTGGAATAGGGAACAATTGGTTGGTTTGTTGTCACTTGACATGATTGAAAAACACTGCACTTTTTTAATGAAAAATGTTCAAAATTTGAGGTTTGTTCCCCAACCCCCTAAAAAAAATACTAAGATCCAATGGTAGGTCTTGGCCCACACCAAATACTCATCCTCTGTCACAAGAGAACCATCCATTAATGGTTACAGCAATGTTGGAGCTAAAACATCAGCAAACTTCCCACTAGGTAGTCTGACTGATTCATAATGAAAGACTCAGTTTTAGAGAATGAATTCATGCCAGAGCACCCACATATATTAAAGGGGGCATTTGTTAGATTTTCTCATAAGGATTTGTTTCTCTGGCTTCAGAAGGAGGAGCTGCACAAAAAGGCAGAGATTGGGTTACCATATATTTTGTGAAAAAGCTCTAAGAGACTCTGCTATTGCGATTGATTTTATATGGAAGGTTCTCAGATACCAGTATGATGGGCAGCAGGATAAGACCCCGAGATAGACTCTCCTGGGGTATTACCTTACTCCACACAATCTCATTTAACTATCAAGTATAACCACTCATACTGTGAAGTGCTATTCATTGTGAGTACATGGTATCACAGCCTGAGCCTGCATTTGAGCCAATGTTGATAAGTCTGAAGAATATACCACTGGACAACTGATCTTAGGGTTGGGGATGACAGAGAAGCAGAGACATAGAAAAGAAGCACTCCTGATATCAGATTTTGTTTTTTTTTCCTTTAACATAAGAAAGGCCGTACTGGGTCAGACCAAAGGTCCATCTAGACCAGTATCCTGTCTACCAACAGTGGCCAATGCCAGGTGCCCCGGAGTGAGTGAACCTCACAAGTGAGGATCAAGTGATCTCTCTCCTGTCATCCATCACTCCTCTCTGACAAACAGAGGCTAGGGAACCATTCCTTACTCATCCTGGCTAATAGCCATTAATGGACTTAAGCTCCATGAATTTATCCAGTTCTCTTTTTAACCCCGTTATAGTCCTAGCCTTCACAGCCTCCTCAGGCAAGGAGTTCCACAGGTTGACTGTGCGCTGTGTGAAGAAGAACTTCCTTTTATTTGTTTTAAACCTGCTGCCCTCTAATTTCATTGAGTGGCCCCTAGTTTTTCTATTATGGGAACAAGTAAATAACTTTTCCTTATTCACTTCCTCCACACCACTCGTAATTTTATATACCTCCATCATATCCACCCTTAGTCTTCTCTTTTCCAAGCTAAAAAGTCCTAGCCTCTTTAATCTCTCCTCTTATGGGACCTGTTCCAAACCCCTAATCATTTTAGTTGCCCTTCTCTGAACCTTTTCTAATGCCAGTATATCCTTTTTGAGATGAGGAGACCACATTTGTACGCAGTATTCAAGATGTGGGCACACCATGGATTTGTATAAGGGCAATAAGATATTCTCTGTCTTATTCTCTATCCTTTTTTGAATGATTCCTAACATCCTGTTTGCTTTTATGACTGCTGCTGCACACTGCATGGATGTCTTCAGAGAACTATCCACGATGACTCCAAGATCTTTTTCCTGAGTAGTTGTAGCTAAATTAGCCCCCATCATATTGTATGTATAGTTGGGGTTATTTTTTCCCATGTTCATTACTTTACATTTATCCACATTAAATTTCATTTGACATTTTGTTGCCCAATCACTTAGTTTTGTGAGATCTTTTTGAAGTTCTTCACAGTCTGCTTGGGTCTTAACTATTTTGAGCAGTTTAGTATAATCTGCAAACTTAGCCACCTCACAGTTTATCCCTTTTTCCAAATCATTTATGAATAAGTTGAATAGGATTGGTCCTAGGATTGACCCTTTGGGAACACCACTAGTTACCCTTCTCCATTCAGCAAATTTACCATTTATTAACCTTTACCATTATATTACCATTAACCTTGCTGTCCTTTTTACTATATGCTTTTATGGATATTTTTTTCCATCGTACCTATGGTGACAGTGCTGAATGCTGGTTTGTTACAGAACAACAATCATTTTAAGAGATGATGAATTGTTTATTGGTGGTCTCGTGATTTGAGAATGACCTGTACCACAGAATTACATATGGGTTCTGAGACGATTCAGGAGTCCAATTCTGGAACCGCAAATCCACTCACAGTAAATACAGACATTTCATGGTGGGACAGCTTCCTGCTGGATGAATATTCTTTTTTTTTTTTTTTTTTTACTTATTGCTCTCTCTCTTTTCAGCTTCCAGGGCAAGGCAGTTCTCCTCAAAAGCGGGTTACTGCCTAATGGAAGATATGGTGCCATTGGGGTCAGTTGATGACTTGAACCTTCCAGCTCATGATGTCTACATCAGTTCTCTCTGACCACCGTGGGATCTCTGACCATGGGTGAGCTGAAAGTAGAGGACTTGTTTTGGGAGGCGAGAGTCTGGCATCCACAAACAACGTCCAGCCCAGCAAAGTCAGTGAATGAGGATCATTGCTTCAATGATGGTGACATTGGAGTCAGTCAGTATGTTGGCATTAGTGTGCCGAACTTGCCACTTGACATGAGGGATCTTCCGGAGGCATCATTGGTGGTACCTCTCCAGACTCTTGAGGTGCTGTCGATAGGTCACCCAAGTTTCAAATCCATAGTGGAGTGTAGAAACAACAAATGTCATATAGACCTGGATCTTGGTGTTTTGCTGTAGGTCACAGTCTGTGAAAATGCAGTGGAGCAATTTCTGGATCCTATGCTAGATCTCACTGTCAATGTTTGTGTTTTGAGAAAGTTGGCTACCGAGGTGGCAAAAGTGTTCAACTGTCTCCAAAGTCTAACCCTTGATGGTGATTTGTGGTGGGTCATGCGCAAGGCCTGAAGCAGGTTGATAGAGCACATTAGTCTTCTCAGTATTGAGTGAGAGTCCTAGGCTTCAGTAAACTGGTGCAAGAAAATCCAGTATGGACTGAAGGTCATTCTCAGTGTGTGTGAGGATGACACACTCATCAGCATACTGAAGAACAGTAATGGAGAAGTACTGTAAGTGTGAATGTGGAGCATATAAGTCCACAGTTTTCTATGACTAGTTAGGCGGTGTCTCTCGCTATTATTTTTGTGGTACTTACTCTGAATAAATATTAATTTCGAATACTTGTTTGTCTTGATATTTGTGCAAATGTACAGAAAAATGCAATTTATTCTCTATGGAAATTTTACAATTCTTGAACATGAGACTGAATTCCTTTTGAGGAAACTGCCATGCCATGGTTAAGTTGAGGGACCTAAAGGATCCCAGTGCACCTGTGTAAAATTTCCCTAGGATAAAGGCATTTATATACATGGGTGGCCACGTGTGAGCACATACACTCACAGAGTGAGTTGATATCTTTTACTGATTTCAGGATCCCGATATGAATGGCGCTGAGGAACTTTTGGGAATATTTCTGAGTAAGTTTTCCTCCTAAACGTAAAATTTACAGAGAAAATAGCAGGCAGCTCTGAACAGCTTTGCCAGCTATTACTATTCTATTCTTGAGTTGCTTCTTATTGATTGTGTATTCTGGCTGCATATTTAGAGCTATATTTGACAGTGCTGGTAATGAAAGACCCCTTCTTAAAGATGCTGAGCATGTCACTTTCCTGAAAATTAATTTACAAAACTTCCTGAGATCTCCTTCTGCACCTTTCCCCATCCCCTCTGAAGTTGAAGTAAAGGATGCAATACTAATGAGAAACTCAAATACCACTCTGACATATAGATTAGCAGTTGTCAGGAAGTTTAGTTAAGTGCTCAGGACCAGATAAAAAATTCTAGATTTGTGTGTCTCTGTGTGTATGTCTCCCTTATGGTCAGTTAATAATAAATATTTTATTGAGAACATATATCCATTATTTTGTCTTTCTCCTCAACTTATTCCTGTGGCCCTGCCCTGGAAAACTGACAGATAGAAAGCTGCCAAGGAATTTGCTAAGTCTCAAACACCTTTGTTTGCTGTTTTCTAGTTATATTATTGCCTCCCATATGATTTTCAGTGATTCTGCAGACCCATTAATTAGTAGTTAATAGCAAAATAATTTGACCATCCAATAACAAAACAATAGTTTTAAGTTATGAAGTGAGTTGGTTATCTGAAATAAATAGGTACGTTTTACAATCTGTAGAGAATTCACTCTGGCAGCTGTTATTAGCATAGCCTGACTTATCTAGTAGAGATGGGCAGAATCAATCAGATAATCACTTCACTTCGTATAGCTCCCGTAATGCAATCACTCCAAACCACTTCATAACAATAAGACTAAAACAGACATGAAATGAATAGCAGATGCCAGAGATGGCTGGGTTTCTAAGGACAACCATAATCCCCAAATATTACTCAACACTCCAAATTGTCTGGGCTGTTACGTTAGCTGATCATCACTGTGCTGGGCAGTCAGCTCCATGTGATATGTTGGTACCATTCTTGGTAGTACATCACATACATTTAAACAAGTGAAATTACAGATTACAGTTTACCTCCTCTGTCAGTGATTTATTGTCTATGTCTCTAGGAAGAAGCATAATTATTTGGAGGAGCCTTTTAAAGGTGTCCTGGTACATGATATGGAAATATAATTTTAGGTGAAGTATGAATGTTGAAATGAGATTTTCTGTTATTGATCTCTTCATGCAGGTTAAATCCTGGCTATAATTTGTTGTCTGGAAAGAAATAGTGTATCTTCAAGCCTAGTCAGGCCTTAGAGTCTGTGGAGTTTTCATAGCCAGTAGAGTATCTGTAAGCATAGCAAATTAGAGGCAAATCCATGGCTTTATATAATCCTGTCCAAAGTGGAGCCAATATAATTCCACTGAACAGAAGCAGGATGCCAGGAGCATGCACAGATCAGGGTCAGGGTTTGTTGAGGGTTGCTATGTTCTCCCCTAGTGCCTTCCTTGCTCTGTATGAAGGCGCTACAAGAACCACTGAGGCTACAGTGAAACTGGAGTCAAAGGGCCCATGTCCCCTAAACAGTGATCCGTTCAGGAACATAAATGGAATTAGGAGCAATAAAGCCACATGGGCAGAGCAGTCCACAGTGTTTTAATGAAGTTCCACTTGTTCAGTTGACCTAGCTTTCAACCTCACTCTTTTCTTGTGTAACATAGTGGCAATGTCTGAGCTATAAGTTCTCTGCAATGTAGCAGCTGGCAGTGTGAACCATGGAACTCAGTCCAAAGCTGTCACAGTTTCGATTTTGCAGACGCAAACTTAGGCTGGTGATGGAACTGGTGTAAGCTGTGTACTGACCTGGCTGTGCAAGAAGAGAACAACAGCAAGAAAGTAAAAAGGGGACCTCTTTTGTAACTTTTATCACAGCAGTTAGTCTACATGCCTTAGATGTGGAAAACCACTGATTCAAATGCTGCTGCCACCTTAGGAGAGTGAGGGATTTGAACTGTGATATGCTACCTTTCTGATACCTACATGTTCTACCCATTGAGTTATGGGAGGGGGTGTTTCCCTTAGTCTCCTCATTTGAAGTTGTTCCACTGTGAATAAACAAGGACTCATTGCATGTTCAAGAGAGTGTACGAGTGACTTGTAGCGCAATGTTAGAGCACTCATGTGAGGATCCAGTGCCTCTGCTCTAGTGACTTTTTAAATTATTTATGCACATCTTCAACAGGATAGACTGAGGAAGCTCCATATCAGAATATCCAATAGCCCAGTGATTCCTGCTCGTAGGTGGGAGAGGAACTTGAACCATGGACTCTTTAGGGTTACCAACTTTCTAACTGCTGAAAAGTGAACATCCTTTCCCTGCCCCTTTCCTGAAGACCCTATCCCAGCGCAATCCCCTCTCCTGGGACTCACATGCTGTCTGCAAAGCCAGGCTGGGAGGAGCTGATGTGGAAGTACCTCCCTGCCCAATTGGAGCACAGCAGAGCTGGCGATGGGCACAGTGTGACACGATGAGGTTGGTCCCTGGAGCAAGGGGGTGGGGAGGGGTTGGACTCTCTAGTGAGGCACCAGGGCAATTGGGGCACAAGGGGTAGGTGGACAGGATTTCCCCCTCCCCCTGGTGGCAGCACCTACCTCTTAGAGCTCAGTCCAGAAGCCAGTCACTGCTCTCTGTCAGGCTTCAGCAGCTGAGCAGAGAGCAGCTCCAACATGTGGCTCCAGCCGCAGCTGCTGCTCTTCCCACCCTACAGTGGTAGAGGCTGGTTACTGTGGCCACCCAGTCTTTTAGTGTCTGGTCAGCTGTGCTGACTGGACACTACAGATTTCCTTTTTGACTGAATATTCTGGTCAAAAACTGGATACCTTGCAGATAGGTCTTGCGTATCGCACATGAAAACCAGTGGGCTAAAAAATATGAGGGATGTCTACCTCTCTTTCCACTACTATTGTTTTGTGCAAACTCACCTATCAGGACTTGTGACAGAGTGATGAGAGTCAGTAGGTGACCAAATACTGTAATCACATAAGTGTTAATTAGTCCCACCAGGAAAGGCCAGATGGAGAAGAAGAGTACTTAATTCCTGAAGCACAATGGGGGTTGATGAGCTAATGAGCTAATTATCCCACTGGATGGGGAGGCTAGTTAAAAGCACACAAAGGAAGTGCAAAACGGAGGGAAGGCTAGCATGGTCAAGGGGGAAAAAGGTCTCAGGGTGGCAAGAGTCTTCCTTTAAAAAAGGGTTAAGAAGTAGGAAAAGCTATCTGCATCTCCACTAATTCCTGACTGAGTCATGATAAAATTCTGAACTGCTGAAGGGGAACTTCAATTTAAATTTCTTTTGAAAAATCAAAAGAGTAGATCCAAGATGGAGTGTTGACTATCTATTGCAAATTTTGAGTGTTATTGATATGTTCTCAATTTGAAATGCAATTTTATTTTTTATCTTTTTTTTTTTTTTAAAAAAAAAGATCTGTTTTGAAACTGTTTTTTTTGCAGTGGAAATAGTGTGGTGAGCTTGCACAGATCAAAAGTTTTCTAATGACTGAATGCCCTTCTGCTGTGAAAAGAAGGAAGTTTTAATCATATGAAAAGGTATCTTATCTCCAGTACCTCAGTCTTTCTGATGATCTAGTTTAACAGGCTGTTGATACATTAAGCTATGTAAATTTTGAAATATAACAATGTTCTGAAGCACAGCTAAAATGTTTTCATTTTACCTCTGCACATACACATTATTTTATTTGTGGAGGTTTTTTTTTCTTTTGCTAAGTCAAGATAGGTTCAAGTTTCTAAATTTAAACCCCAACTATATTGAAAGAATCACTGAATTAATTAGCAGCAATTTAAATCTTAAAGTAAAATAACAGCCTGCAGCTATTTATTTTTTATATTTATTTCCACATAATTACTTTTCTCTCAGACATAATAATCAAAATTAGATCAAGATGTACCAAGAGTGTTTTTAGAACTTTATATAACTAGACTACAGCATCTTTTGCCATTGCATTTGAACAGTTGGAGACTTTTTAAACTTTATCTATAAATCTAAATCCCATTTATAAATGGGACATGATTGAAGCAAGAATCTGATTAGAATTATTTTGTGATGGCATTAAGTGCAACACTGACAGGGTTTAGTGATGCAAACACAGCATTCTAGTAACTATAGAAACAAGTGCTGATTTTTTTTGATTTTTTTTTTTTTTTGTAGAGACAGGGAACTGGCTATAACTAATTTTAAAAATAGATTATATTTGGGACGTTTGGATCTCATTGTTTTAATAAAATATGTTTCCTGATTACTGAGCATGCAATAACAATGAGGTACTGTCAATGCAACAGAATCACTATCTGAAATAATTATAGAAAACTGCACCCAACATGAAGTAACCTTCCACCTAATAACTGAGTTTGAAGAAAGTTGAGAAAGTCAGTGCTGTCTTTATGATCATTTACTTGTACTAAAGATCACCGTTTTTGCCCTAATTTCAGTCACTCATATTCCAGGCTTTGGAGTGGAGCCTGGAGTGTGGAGCAGTGGAGCTGCAGGTTTTTGCCTGGATCTGGAGCGGTGCCGGAGCACCGCTCGAAAGCTCTGCTTAAATTAGCACAGACTTCCCCAAGATATTAGTGATCAATCAAAGTGCTTTAATTTAATTTGTCAATGACACACAGATTAAAATTGCCACTAGAGTCACTTTTGCTTCCCCTGATATATCTGCTTGTCTGGGTAATTTCAAAGTCATGACGAATGTCTAAAAATGTCCTATGCCAGAATGTGATCCAGACATCTCACCTCTTCCAATAATTTTTTTGGGTCTCCTTGTGCAGTAGAAATGAGCAAACAATTATAAGAAATACTTTATTCAACAATTTGAGTCTTTTTTTCATGTGAAGAATTTTAGGAATCACTCAGTTATTACTGTGATGGATCTGAATTCAAGAACCAGATAGGAGCTAGGAGCAGCTCATGATTATCTCAAATGTATTTGTTGTTTTGCAAATAGTGATCTCTTTGGCTTACTATTCAGTACTTAATGTTTGAAATTTTAGGTGCACTGGATAGCTGCAAGTAGCAACACAAGTTAGAGGGTGCAGTTTTTGCTCCGTGAATTAGATAATGTGACACTTTTTTTTTTTTTTGCAATGAATTTTGGTGTGACTGCTCATGAAAGGACATTTTATTCACTTTCTTGGAGCATATAAGTATACAATCTTAATATTAGTATTGTATGACCAAAGCAATTTCCATTTAAATTGGAACAAATATTCAGAAACAGTTGTTTGCATGATTTGCTCAATTGTTTTATGAACTCTTCTCCCATGGTTAGTTGCATGGGTATTCAGATGCAGTCTCCATCACTTGACTCAATTGCCAGTGTTACCATAGAATCATAGAACATTAGGATGGAAGAGATCTCAGAAGGTCATCTAGTCCACCCCCCTGCTCAAAGCAGGACCAACCCCAATTAAATCATCTCAGCCAGGGCTTTGTCAAGCCAGGCCTTAACCTCTAAGGATGAAGATTCCACCACCACCACCACCACCCTAGGTAACCCATTCCAGTGCTTCACCACTCTCCTAATGAAATAGCTTTTCCCAGTATCCAATCTAGACCTCCCCCACTGCAACTTGAGAGCACTGCTCCTTGTTTGGTCATTTGTCATCACTGAAACCAGTCTAGCTCCTCTTTGGAACCTCCACTCAGGTAGATGAAGACTGTTATCAAATTCCCCCTCAATTTCTCTTGTGCAGAATAAATAAGCCCAGTTCTCTCAGTCTCTCCTCATAAGTCATGTGCCCTCAGTCATCATAGTTGCCCTCCATTGAACTCTCTCCAATTTGTCCACATCCTTTCAGTAGTGAAGGGCCCAAACCTGTAAAGGACTATGATTTCAAACTCTTCAAAAATGTTGCTAATGTAAATGAAAGGTGGGGATTTACTAGGTCACGGTTCAGCAACCTTTCAGAAGTGGTGTGCTGAGTCTTCATTTATTCACTCTAATGTAAGGTTTCACGTGCCAGTAATACATTTTATAGAAAGAGAGCTTCTAAAAATTTAGAATTTAAAATTTAAAATTCTGTATTTAGTCTATAATATAGAAGTAAATTATTTAAAATATTTAAGAAGTTTCATTTAAAATGCAGAGCCCTCCCAGTTCAGTGGCCAGGACCCAAGCAGTGTGAGTGCCACTGAAAATCAGCTCATGTGTTGCCTTTGGTACGCATTCCATAGGTTGCCTAACCCTGTACTACGTCATTGTTCATGCCAAGAAAACAATATTGCAGTCATTATTGCTAAAATATTGTATCAGTACTTGCCAACAGTCACCTCTCCACTTCACTTTTCCTATATCTAAAATAGGAAATAATCACAGGAAAGCTGTGGAATCTGTTGGCAAGTGTTTGAATTGACAACGTTAACTTCTAGCAGTGACCACTTTGGATAATAATGCTGTTCTGAGATGGTGTCTGTGCATGCAAAGGTAATAGACGTTTATTGCTACATAATGGTGTTACTAGTTACATGATGTGGAATCTGAAGTTAGCAAGGGGATGCTCAGTCTAAGAAAATACCTCAAAAATGAGGGGTGTGTGCACAGGAGTAGAATAAATTTAAGAAAAGTAAGGTTCTGACTCAACACATTACATAACAGTCAAAAACCAATCTGGTAATAGGACCCATTATGATTAAAGTGTGTTCTCTATGAAGTTCATATCTAGATTTTAAACCTCCCCAAAGCAAAGTGCTGTTCAGGATCTAGGATCTTATTTTGATCCTGTTTTTAAGAAAATGGATTTATGAATGTTTAAACAACCATCTGCCTTTTGGCACTGAGGTATTTAGGGATACCTTCTTATGATCCTAGTTTTACTAGAATATTATAACCACTCATAATGAAGAAAATAAGTAAATTCTTCTAGAATTTGGGAATAGAAAATTCCATACCAACTAAACCATTTTTTCTAGGTGATGTTACTTGAGATAACAAATGATATCTGATAATTATCTCAACATACTGTGCTGATTTTTAAAACTAGCTCTAGCCAAATCTTCCCAATCCCAGCAGCAAACCCTGCCTGTGCCTCAGTTTATCTACGTGCATGTCAGTTGGCAGGGCACTCACTGGTCAGTACATCAGTGAAACTCCCAGTAGTGTCACTATTCTTTTTTTCCCCTGGATTGACTAGTTGTTCAAACAGTTCACCATTAGTCAAAACAGGTAAGACAGGTCCTGCTGCTTGACTCCTCTAAAGGCTCTGTCTCAGAGGGCTTCTGCTATTCCCTGCACAGCAGGTATACCCAGTCAGCTCTCATCTATCTAGTGTGTGAACCTCCTTCATGGTACTTACCCTGGTCCAGAGTCTCCATACTTCTACAGCTCCCACTGAACTGAACTAATTGCCTTCTTTCATGAGGACCAGGTGGTCTTTAAACTAATGCCTGGTCAGCTGCCTCCTACATGATGCTGCAAGGTCCTTGATTATTCATTGGCTGGGCAGGGCCGAGCTCCCCTTAAAAGAGTCAATCATCTTGCAGTCAATTTGTGTAGATATAACCATAGTTTTGCACTTGCAATTAATGCCAGAACTTAAATACGTAACTATCCTAATTATGCTGGATACAAGTAGGAGAAAAAAGTGCACTCACATATGGAACCCAAGTGGATGGTCTTTTTATAAGACTCCTTTTGTCTGTGTTGTATGCACTGGAATATGATTTTAAATGCTCTTGAAACAAGTAACATAGAGTTGCTGATTATGTGGGTTTGTGAAATGTATTTAAACAGCAGATTATTCTAATGCATATTGTGTGGTGGTGATTTGTCATTTTAAATTTTAAATATTCCATGAGGTTTAAAACCAAAATCTTTTAGGCATCTGGTTAAATCAAGTGTTTGAGCATGTGTGATGGACATGGAACTTGTTTATCTTATCAGAGCTACTATAGCTCAGTTGTCACTAAGCAAAACAGAAATAAAGAACACACTTCATATGGTAATAAAATTGGCATGTGTAAATTTTCAGGATAATTATGCTATGTTTTGGGATTATATTGTTGGCAGAAAAGCCATAAATCTAGAGCCAAAAGCTGTCAAGGTTTGTAATTGCTTCTCTATCCTATAACTTGAGATAATATTCAAAGTGATTGTTTCTGTCAGTGGTCTGAACCAAAGGCAACAACTAACAGTATCAGTAGAAGGCCTTTGAAAATTGGCTAGGCATTCTCATATTTCCTCATGGAACAAAGTTAAGACTAAAATCTGTCTGACTTTGAACTCTTCTAAATTAGAATTACAGCTACTAGCTGTAATTACTAGCTCCTGTGAAATAAGATGCAGAAAAGATTCAGATTTTGTGCTTTCATATTTCAATATATTTTTGAAATATTTAGAAGAAATAATCATCTCGGCCAATCCACCTTTAGACTGTGACCTAACTAGACTGGCATTAAACCTTTTCTTTGTGTGTATTCTTCTGTTGCCAAACCCAGGTAAAGATGGGCAGCAAGATATAAGGTGTTTGATATTTTTTTCTTTCATATCATAGTTTGATTGTTGCCAGCACCGTAGCATAGAGGTACTGTAGAAAAATTGTATGTATTCTCCTTTCTCTACTCCATAAGCCTGATAGTTCTCTCAGACTACACCCTACTTCTCAGCAACATTTTAAACCTAAATATCTTACATGACTCAGTCAACATAATAACAGCACCACCCAAGCATAGGCAATGTTCCCCCCTTCCCTTTCCCTGTTTTTGGGATAGTTTTCTGGATAAGTGCATAGAATTACTGGTGTGTGTGATTTTGTTTTTTGTGGACATGTGGGGGGAGGGCGGGGAAATGAAGGGGAAGTTTGCATTTAGTTCCAAAAGTGGTGGTGCTAGATCTTATCTCTTGCTGAGGTGATTTTGGTAATCTATGTCGAAATCTGGTCTAGGGCTTTGTGAAATTCAGAATCTTCATCCCACAGGCAATTGTGATATTTCAACTTTGTTTTCATTTAAAATTGGGATAAAAAGTTTGTTCTGAAAAAAGTTTTGAAAATAATTTAAATTTAGAAATGTCAAATTTTCAGAAGTACTTTGTTGTCTAAATGGTCTATTTAAATTGAAATGCCCAATATCTTTATTTTTGGTTGAACTGCATTTTTCTATTATGACACATTGCTTCATGGGAATTGTAGTTTTGAAGTTTGTCTCTGGGGCAGCCTCCCTGTCTGGATTACATTTCCCATAATGCACCCAATCATGTGACTCCTATTGTACACAGCTGCCACAATATGACCTGGACTTGTCAGAGTTGCATCTTCCATAATGCATCCAAATATGTATCCCATAATGCATCCAAATGACCTGGACTTTGTCAGAGTTGCATCTCCCATAATAAAATGAGGATTTAATCCTCTACAGAGAATGGTCAATAGGAAAGAATAGGGACCTGAAGTGAAACTTCCAAAAGGCTGGGTTTATAAGGAAATACAATTTAATGTTCTCTTGAATGGAATCAAAATGTTTCAATTTCAGCTCAAATATGAAATATTCAGGTCAATCCATCTTGAATTAAATATTTCTAATGGAAAATCAAATATTGCCATAGATATTTTCTGGCCAGCTCTACTCTTGTCAAGGTTCTGGATTCTGCAATTGTAAGCTTTCCTATATTTCATTGTTTCATTGGTACAAAGTGATTGCCTCTCCCTAGGAACATCTTTGAATCTTAGGACAGTCTTGGAACAGGACTGCAGCACTGGGCAGCATAGTATGGGGAAGAGGTGACCAGCCCTCTGTGGAAAAAGAATGGTTCAGGAGTATTTTGAAAAGCTGGATGAGCCCTCATTGGACCGGGACAATGAACCGTGGCCAGTGGGAGCCTCAGTCAGTGAAACAGCAGGTAAATAAAGTGGTGGGGCCTGCTAAAGGCATTTACCCTGTGATCCCACTTGCCAACGTTGCCGATCCGTGGTCTAGCACAATAGGGTCTTGGTTGTCATTGGGTGGATTTCATGAGGGCCACAAAACAAACAGTGAAAGAGGTAATTATTTTCAAGTATATTGAGCTTTGTATTGGTCTTCTAGATGCTTCTCCTGGAGCTGATTTGAGTTGGGATGAAGGCTTGTGATTTTTCTCCCCCACCCCCAAGATCTTCATATGACTCTACTTGGTGTGTCTCCAATATTTTTCTAATTTGGTTTATCCAGCAACCTTGAAATAGACTCATTCTTTAAAGCAGACTGGTGTGTTATTGATGACTTGTCAACACTGATATGACTACTTTCTTGGCCCGAAGTTCATTTGTTTCAAGCCACAGACGATTCAATGATTAAGTTTTGATCCATGCACTCAGTCACATATCTATGTTGCATCATTGTCTGGAAAGCTTTTTTTCTTAAGGGATCATTTATTAATACATCTTTGATTTTATTTTTTATCTTACTGACATTTGGTTGTCACTTGATATGTCTATGGCAAAGGCAATTAATTCTGTGGGTGACCTTACCTGTATCTCATATCTATTTAGGCAGCTCTAGAGCAGCTGTCATCACAATGCACAGTGTGAAACTTTGAGTGGAATTCCATACACAAACACTTTTGTATGTACTGTAGCTATGGCACAGGTTCCAAAGCTTCATCCATCACCTTCAGACACATATCTCCAACGTCTCATGCCAACTCCCATGTCTGGAATATCCTCTTTGAACCTATCCTACTCTGTCAGATCCCTCCAAAAGGATCACTTGTTTTGCCACTGTCTTCTTTTCCAACCCTAACACTAACCTTCATATTATGTGTGTGTAATGTTAAACACTCTGTGACCCTCATTCTTCTGTCTCTCTCCTTTAGGTAGGGACCTGGCACTTTATTTGACTGAGAGCTTGTCTTCATGGTGCATAGTCCACACCATGTAAATTCCTGGGTGCATTAGTGTGGCACATTAACTAGTTTGTAGTGTGTGCAGCAGGGCCAATAACTGTTCCTAATAAGTTCTCACTAATGTAGTCCCAATTCAAACTGTACTACAGTAACATGTATTAGGGAATTTTGAGTCCCCACAGGCCCATATACACCAGGAAGCGTGCAACAAACTAGCGTGCACTGGAATTTACACTCCTATGCTTCAGACAAATGCACCATGTAGATAAGCCCTGATCCTCCAGGCATGTATGGAGTACTGTGCTGGAAACATTATAGTTTCTTATGATTAGTTTATCATACACTTACTTTTCTTAAATCTTTCAGGGTTGTGGTTTTTTTATTTATATTTTGGAATCTAGTCTCTTCTGTAGGTCCAGTACCATCAAGTACTGCCATCCCTCTCCATTTTATTCTAACAATATTGTACATTAGCTCATCTCTTAGATTAATTTTACCATACTGTAGCTGTCAATATTTTTAATCCACATTCTCCATAGTTCCATTTTATCTATCTATCTATCTATCTATCTATCTATCTATCTATCTATCTAT
>ML677333.1:52195194-52340522 GCA_007922305.1 Dermatemys mawii | reverse complement strand
TATCTATCTATCTATCTATCTATCTATCTATCTATCTATCTATCTATCTATCTATCTATCTATCTATCTATCTATCGGAAAATGTGAATGTGGTATCATGGAGGAAAGAAGGAATAGTCAAGGCTATAAATGAATTACCAAATGTTATGCAACCAGTTATCTCACAAAAAGCCTGCATAAATATGGCAACTTTATTCTTCATGTGATTGGTATTGAGAAATTAAACCAAACATAATGCTTTAAGTTTAGATATGAAAAGTGATGCCAAATGAATCTGTTGATAGGTCTAGGAGACCAACCAAAGGAGGCACAGTGGCTCACTGCCAAGAAAGCAAGAATGAAATAATTCCAATGAGTTAGAAAAGAGCATGGAAAATATTGTATAGAAAATAACTAGAGTGTTAAAGGAGAAATTCAGCAATTGAATTGAAATGATTTATTATTTTTGATTTGGCTTATACCAGAGAAAAGACTTTATAAACTTTTTCCAGTCTTTAATTTATTTTTTGGTGGGAGGGAAGACCAACAAAAAGAATGTTGTAAAATGATGCTAATGGTCACAGACATAAATGTCTATATTCTGAAGTTTAACTTTCATTCTGCAATGATGGAATGCACAATTCAATAACATTCTGGGGCATATTGTAGAGTATGTCCTTATCTAATCATTAAAAGATGCACTGGGGTCAAAAAGGACCTTGAGTTTCTTGATAGATATTGCTTGCAATTTATTGACATTATAACTAGGAATACTATCTATATATCTCAGTATGAAATTTTTTTAAGTTATTGGAGACTCTCCTCCAAATAAAATAAAGTAAAAATGCATGATGGAAACATTTTAGTAGGTGAGCAGAGTTAAAGCCTTATTGGCCCATTCCAGGAGGTTCAGAATTAAGGTAGTGTTGTGAAGTATAAGAACACACATTATTAAGAATTTGGGGGAAACCACAGTGGCACGGCTGGAGTCCAATTAACTGTGCTTATTAACTATGTACAAATATACAAGAACTAGTTTACCTATGGATATTTCTCTGGCAGGGTTCTGAATAGAGCTGTTAAAATATTTCATTGAAAATTTCTCTATCACGAGAAAATACTGATTTTTAGAAACTTTTCACAAGACAATACCATTGTAGGAGCAGGATTTTATAATAATTGTTCATTCTATAACAATGGGGTGGGTTTTTAGTATAAAAACTAATTTCTTTATTGTGTGTGAATTTTAATTAGACTTGATAAATTGCATTTGTGAATAGAATTTTGGAGTCTTTTGTTTTCTGTTAATGCTTAATTTAAGCACATCAATAAATGAGACTCGTGTTTAGGAATTTGTTCTTTAATGCTTAAGGGAACAATATGCGATCAGCATATTTATACTATACAAGAGGATGCAAAATCATTTTTCATGTGCTCTAGCTTTTGTGAGAAGAAAATTACTTTATCCTTTAATACTATATACATTAGAGAATAGAATAGCTGATGTGATAAATTGTACAGTATGCAAAGCTTTAGTGCATACTATGTGCATATGCTGTAAGTAGTCTATTAATCCTTTTTAGTAAATACAGGTGTCCCTGAAAACCAGAGTTGGTTCATCAGATTTACCTGCCAGGTGGAGCTCTTGGCTAGTCTAAATGACAGCTGAGTATGTTAAAGAGCTCCATCATTCTGCATCACAGATTGAAAGCAGGAACATGTACTAACATGAGAAAATACAAATTACTACAGGGTAGAAGCTCTGTAGTCTACCTAGACTGGCAGAGAGCGTGTACAGCTTTCTAATGACCTCCTCCAACTACTTCAGTCTGAGGATCTCTACATCTCCCCCCAGTGGCATTATCACTCACAATCTTGTCATGCTTTGTGATGCTCACCTCTCCTTGTTCCACTACTGAATCCATGCCCTTTCCTTCATCTCTTTTGGCAGGTCTTTTTCTCTCCCATTTTACACAGGCATACCAAAGGATTCTGTTCTTTGTTCCCCCCTCTTCTTATATACCTTTTCTTTGGGTGTTCTCATAAGTGTGAAATACTGTGTGCTGATGGCTTACAGATCTACAGAGGGGATGTAGTCTGGCCAGGGAGCCCTGGCACACAGGGGTGGATGGGAACATGAGGGACCTGAATTACACTCCTAGGAAGCACTTGGGTAACACAGAAAGATATAGTTCAATGTGGAACTGACCAAAACAGAAACATTTAGTTTCTCTTTTCTCAGTGGCAACTTTTGCACTGAATGTATTTAGCTAATCAACTTGAAACGTCAATGGTGGGGAGAGAAAAGACTCTTTCCAACCAACTCTACTACCAAGTTATCTGACAGTTATCCACAGGACCACATAGCTTCTACTTTTTTATTACGTCTTGTCATGCTGTCCACACTTTAGCTGATATATTGTACTTGGACTTTCAGAAAGTCTTTGACATTGTCCCTCAGCAAAGGCTCTTAAGCAAAATTAACAGTCATGACATTAGAGGAAAGGTGCTTTCATGGATCAGTGCCTAGGTCAAAGACAGGAAACAAACTGTATGACTAAATGTTAAGTTTTCACAGTGGAGAGGGCTAAATAGTGGGATCCTCCTAGTATCTGTAGTGGGACCAGTGCTTTTCAACATATTCATAAATAATCTCGAAATGAGTAAACAGTAAGGTGGCAAAGTTTCCCAATGATCAAAACTTAAGACAGTTCAGTACAGAGCTGACTCTGAAGAGTTACAAAGGGATCTCACAAAACTGAGTGACCAGGAAAAAAAGGCAGATGAAATTTAGTGTACATTGGAAAACATAATCCCAACTATACATACAAAATCATGGGGTCTACATTAGCTGTTACCACACAAGAGAGTTTGGTGTCAGCATGGTTAGTTCTCTAAAAATGTCTGCTCAATGTACTTCAGCAGTAAAAGAAAGCTAACAGTGTTAGGAGCCATTAGGAAAGGGATAGATAACAGAATAGAAAATATTATTGCTGACCCTCTCAAAAAGGAGAGTCACAAAAATGATTAGGGCTATAGGACAGCCTTATCTCAGGAAAGATTGAAAAGACTTGGACTGTTCTTATTAGAAAAGAAATGACTAAAGGGGTTATGGGTCTATAAAATCATGAATGATGTGGAGAAAGTGAATAGGAACCGCTCTTTATCCCTTCACAAAACAAGAACCAGGAGTCACCCAAGACACATAACACACAGTCAACATGTGAAATTCATTGCCAGGGAATGCTGTGAAGGCTAAAAGTATAACTGAGTTAAAAATAGATTAGTTCATGGAGGATAGATCCATCAATGGCAATTAGTCAAGGTGGTTAGGGGCACTCAAAGTATGACCCTAAACCTCTGACTGCTAGAAAGTGGGAGTTGATGACTAGGGCTGGATCACTTAATAATTGCCCTGTTCATTCCCCCTAAGCATATGGCATCGGCTGCTATTGGACAACAGGATACCGGACTAGACAGACCATTAGTCTGTCCCAGTATGGCCATTCATTAGTAATTATATTTTTATTTAGACACAACCCTAAATCATTGTCCCGTGTGACTTACAGATAGTATGTATTCTAGGGTGATGTTGGAGAACTGCTAATATTACCATTTCTTTAATGAGGGTATCAGAAAAAGCAATTAACTGAGTCCATAGTAAAGTCACTAACTGGAAACTATTTATCTGGAAACATCATGTTCGTGGGTTGGTTTGTTTTGGTTTTTTTTCCCATTCCAACATAAAATCCTATGAATCCATTTGAGTAAATTACTGCCATTAAGCAGTAGGGCTACCCTTCTGCCACAAGAAAAATACACATTCAAATAAATATGGTCTACCATATGATCACTTATATCCAATTAACTGTTAGAAAATTAAGCAGTATTAGTTATAGCATTCTACAGAGACATCAAAGGCTGCTGCTTATGGTGGTTATTCAAAGCTATTCTTTGTCTTACCTCTGCAGTGTGACACACTGGATTTTTGACAGAGCAGACACAAGAGGAGATATGTACATTGCCATGTTTTATTTCTGTCAGAAACCTATCAACACATCTCCAGCTGCCTGGTACTGTCACTACCCTGAAGTCTGCTGCCAGCTTACTGGAAAGTGACGTGTGGAGATATTTTGTGTCCCCAGGCCACATTCCTATGCTGTCACTGGTGTGCCACATATAAAGTTTGAGGCATTTTTTACAAAACAAAAAAAAAGAGAGAGAATCCATGGCTTCTTCATTTCAGGTATCCACATCTAGGATGCTATTAGTATACTTGTTTTCATATTTTAACCCAAAAATGCAGCTGTTGCATCCTTGGAATTAAAACTTATTTTTAAAGGAGTCATACAGGTTTTTTGTTTTTGTTTTGTTTTTTTAAAAAAATAATGCATCTCTGTGTACAGCGGGTGCCTCACCTTTACAAATCTGTTTACCTAGCATAACCCCTGGATTAGGCAACACAGTTTGTCCCCGCTCTCATGCTCCTTGGGCCTCTTACAATCCTTGTATCAGGATCTAACAACTATTTATTAGCAAATAGGACTTGGCGGTAACATGAGGTAGGATTGTGGGAAAAATTACTATCTTGATATGCTGGCATGTATAGATGAAGATTAAAAACCAAAATGTTACTGCATTGCTCAATATACATTTTCCCCTCTGTCACCAATGAGATTAGTTATAACTGCAGTAACTAAATATTTTCTGACATAGTACCACGTGGAACCACAATTTTGCAGGAGACTGAATGCTACACTTGAATAATATGGTGCAGAGTGCAGCTGCTGTTTATCAAACAGATAAGGCCCACAAAGACTACAGAATCCAACACAGAATACTCAATTTTGACCAATCAGCCTTCCACTCAGTTGGTTTTCTAGTTAGTTGGTCTTCTTAATTGTATATTAGAAAGCCGCCTATGTCTTGACACTCTTCTCCCACCCTAGTTAATGAGCTGCTCAGAGCCTTTGCTCATAGCAAAGCCCTTGTGGGTTTTTCCAGTCTAGGCCTTTCCCTGCCTACCTCCCCTGAGAGGCCCAACCTTGCTGGAGTTCTCAGATCACACTTACTGGATCAGGCCTCATACAAAAGGCAGTTTGGGCAAATATATCATTAAGCCTTTGGGATGGGGGTGTGCATTTTCCTAGCATATCCAGTAGCCCAGTGATTAGCCCTGCTTGGGATGTGGGAGACCCAGGTTCAAATCCCCCATCTACCTGATTTGGAGTAACAGCTTGCGCTCAGGTCTCCCCTATTTCAGGAAAGTGCCTAATCACAATGATGTTATAGGATGGGAGTCTCATTCTTTCTCTGAGCTTTACCATTTTCTATAAATAATTAAATATTAATTAGGCCAAAGAGAGTGCATTGCCCAGGGAACTGATGGTGTTCAAGTCCTTATTCCAAATTGAGCAGAATAGGATTTAAATTTGGGTCTCCCACATCACATGTAAATGCCCTAATGAATGAGCTATTGGCTATAATACAGGGAGGGGAGCTCTATCTCTGACTTACCTGGCTTAGGTACTGAACTCCAAGAGGGTTCATGGCTGAGAATGGCAGACAACCAGAAGAGCCTCTCTGCAGCCCATTAGTCAGGCTGCTAAGGTCCAGATCAGCTGGAGCTAGGCATCTAAGTACTTTTATATTATCTCCTGGCTAGCTTAGATGGCTCCCTTCTCAGCTTTCTGGCTTCCTAGAATCCCTTTTTAGGCACCTAGTTCTCCCCATATAGTATATGGGGTACCTGGATGCCTAAATTTAGGTTGAGGATTCCACAAGGTGGCAGAGTGCCCACCAGTTAGGCATTGCAATGCCCTAGTCCCTTTGTGGAGCTAACCCAAAAACTCTCTGTGAAAGTGGGGTGCTGCTCTGAGTGGGGAGCCAACTATTCTTGAATGCAAGAAGGATTTTCAGGAGGGTGAAGGCATGAGGCTTTCTGCCTCGGCTGAAACACTGACAACCTCAAATAATCACATGATGGGAAAATCGTATCCTGCCTAGTTCTACTCTCCAGTGCTTTAAGAGTGAAGTTGTCATAAGTTAGTTTATTGTTACCAGTAGTATGTTTACAGGTGCATATGTTTTATTAATTCTGTTTTTTTTCCTAAATTAGTGTTTACCTGTAAGGGGTTAAGCTAAAGGTAACCTGAGAGGTGGACAACTAACCAATGAGAAATGCCTCAGAAGACAAAGGATTTTAAGTTTCAGTTTCTCTCTGGGTCTCTCTCTGTTCACCTCGGCTATGGGATAAACACAGCTATGTCTTTCACTATAACTATAAGATTCTATCAAGTACTGTAGTTAGTAAGTTTACCTTTTTTTATCACTTGGAGGGTTCTCAGTGGTGAGTGTTGGCTGGGTGCTTCTTGATATTGTAAGCTTCAGCAGAGATATCAACAGTGGGAGAAAATTGCCTCGGGGGAGAGGTTTGGTTTCTGAATCCTTTTGTTGATTATGGTAGATGCTGTTCTATTGATGGTTATAAGGGATTTATTCCTTTCTTTTTTCTTTTATTAAAATCTTTCTTTTAAGAAGCTGACTGCTTGTTTTTCATTGTGTAAGATCCTGGTTTTGGATCGGGCACGTCTCGCAGGATCAGGCGAGGTTAGTTTTTTTTTTCTCTCAAGCTTCCCAGGGAAGGAAGAAGTTTGGGGGGTTAGTGGAAAGGGAAAGAAGGGTCCCCAAACTACCCTAGACCTAGTTTGGTGGTGGCAGTGTACCAGGTCCAGATACAAAAGATTTTGTGTTCTGGGGAAAAACATTTTAACCCAAGCTGGCAAAATAAGCTTGTGGGGGTTATTTCTTTTTTTCATGCGGGTCCCCACATCTGTACCCTAGAGTTCAGAGTGGGGAGGCAATCCTGACAGAAGTTTTTTCAGTGGGTAAGAAATTCCTTTGCTAAGCCTATGTTTCTTGTTTGCCTGCCATAATGTCCCAAAAGAGGGTTCAACTAGAAGGCTAGAATGCCCATAGATTATGTAGAGCTCTTGGTCGGGGGTGGGTTCTGGAGGCCTCAGACTCTGATTTCCATGTTTAGGGCAACTGAATGCAGCATCTCACCTCCCAAAGAAGGGAGTAAAACAGGGGATTTGAGCCTGGGATTGTGCTCTGTAATTCCAGAGCTGGAAACAGTGACGAGTCTTTCCCTAAACCCATTATTGCTTTAATGCTTCTGGGGCACAGCATGTGGGTCCACTCACAACTGACTAATGACCAGAGAGAGTGATACTTAGCCAGGATGTAATGCCAAGGATCTTTCACTTCCTTTTGATTTCAATGATAATTGTGGTTATGCAGCACTTCTGAAAACTTGGCTCCAGCTTTCTCAGAATTGTAGTGCTTTTTTTTTACCATTGCTACTGTCTTTACAGCAAACTATACTGACAAGCCTATATTATAATTCATATTGATTAAAACATGGCTTGGAAAATATTTGTATCATACCTACCTGAGATTACCTGGCTCTTAAGCATATCATACACAGAGTTATGATGTTAGCTCACTTTCTAAGCTGTAAAATAGGTTCATAAAGCTTCATTTAAAAAATGACAAGAACATATTTTGAATGAGATCCTGCAGTTTTTTATAGGGGAAAATAGTTCGGCTATGTTGCCTGGGTCACGTTCTTATTTGACTTTGCAAATTTTCATTTGAGCACCAACTGTTACAAAGCGTATGGACTGCCATAGTAATCCCATATGCCAGATGATAGCTGGCAGTTATCTGTGCAGGATTCAGACAATGATGAGATTACAGAATGATTTGACTGTGAAGTACACATTTTTAAATTGTACATCTAGCTTAATGGGCATCCCAGAAATTATAAAAAGCTACAGCAGTTGCTTTTTAATCTCCATTGCTTCCTTTTCTTCTTAGGTTTCTTAACTTTAGGGCTGAACATATACAAATCCCTGCCTCAATAGAGCTCTCTGAATGATATGTGCAAATGCATCTCATCAAGTGTAAATTACTGCAATTTTCATCTGCATTTTTCTGAATAAATACTAATGTCATTTTTTATTATAAATCTCACATTTTATATTACAATCCAGATGTTTTAGGGCAGGCTACAAATTAACTTAAGCATCTTAACTCTTGTGGTTACAGGGCCTTGCAATAAATTAATGGAAAACTGTCCTAATAAGTTTTATAAATGTACTCTGCACAAGGCTTTGCCAAGGAAATGTGCTTGAAAGGAGCCTAACTAGTGATAAGAAACTGATGCAGAAAATTAACACCTGGCTCCTGCCTACCAAAACTTTCCCAGTCCCTTGAAATGAACTCAAATGAAATGTTCTTAAGCTTTGAGAATGTTCAATAATTGATCCTCAAATCCAACTATTTTCTAATTTATGTTGTCTAAATTTAGCATTGTTGTGGGCATTTAGTGCACTGTGGTGTTGTGAATCCCAGAAAGTTTGAAAACTTTCTTCCATTTTTCAAAAGGACTGCTAACCTGGTGGGAATGAAGATGTCTCAGAATGGCAAGGCATACTGGGATTTAAACCCAAAAGTATCTTTTGCAATTTATCTAAAAACATCGGCAGAAAGCTACTGAAGGGGAACAGCACAAAGGTCCCCTAAAACTCAGACAGGAAGTGAGATGCCAGGAGTGCTGATCCATGAAATTCCCCTGAAGAACAAATGTGAGGCATGTAAAATTATGATAGGAAATGGCTCATCTTTTAAACTAATCAGCACATATCCACCATGCCAAGGCTTCACAGGTTCTGGAAAATATGGTGCTGATCAAAAGAATCAGAGGGCTCTCCATGTTAGTCTGGATCTGCAAAAGTGACACAGAGTCCTGTGGCACCTTAAAGACTAACAAACGTATTGGAGCATAAGCTTTCATGGGCTAATACCCACTTTGTGCATCCAACAAAGTGGGTATTAGCCCAAAAAAGCTCATGCTCCAATACGTTTTAGTCTTTAAGGTGCCACAGGACTCTTTGCCAATACTTAAGTCAACTTAAAAAAACAAACAGTGTTCCCAGTTCTGGCACTAGTTATGGGTGGATTACAGGAGCAATTCTGTGAACCACTACTGGATGGGTGTAGCTCTGTACCTCAAAGTAGCACTGGAACCTCCATATTTACCACTGTCATATAATTATGTTTGTACTAGGTATGCCTTCTGAAATATATTAAAAGTCTTGATCTGTTGAACATTAATATCCTATTGGGTTGTGTATGCTATCATTATATGTGATGTTATGAAGTTTTTCTATATATTTGTTACTGAAATATGTTGGGGGGTTGGGAACACCTACAACCAGCCTTTCAGTTACAACAAAGGAGTAGCCACGGATAGGCAGATGTCATTAATGGTTCATCACACACAATCCACTCTCCCAGCGATTTCTTAGAGAAGGTACATATACAGTGGAGGCTGCTTGACTGATGCACTGTCTGACCCCCCCCCCCCCCCTTGCCCCCCGTGTCACAGCAAGGATCTATCTACCAGCTGGAAGAAGGTATAAAAAGAGTGACATCACTTGGCCTCTCTCCCACCTCCCCCTATCTCAACATCTGGAAGTATATATGGAGGATAAAGACTTTGAGCTAGGGAAGCTTTATATTGAGGACCTGTAACCTGCTTGTACCATCTGGCAGGGTGAGAAGCTGTTTGGTTCAACTCTTGCTTACACTAAAAGTTTAGGATTTAGAATGAGTGTTTTACTTTTTCTTTTAAGATAACTAACTCTGAACTTTATTCCTACCACTTATAATCATTTAAAAATATCTTTCTGTAGTTAATAACCTTATTTTAATGTATTATACTTGCCAGTGCTTGGGAAATCTGCTCAGGTTACAAAGGCTGGTGCGTAGCCACTTTCCTATGTAGAAATGGCAAACTAGGTAATGGACTTACATTGGCTAGACTTCTGAGGTGCAAGGCCTGGGAGCTGGGAAAATTGGTTGGAACCCCTATAGTGATGGTTCCTGAGTGACTGGGAGATCATTTAAGTAACTCATGTGGATGTGTCCCTGCCTGTGCATGGCTGTCAGTGCAGTGCCTATGAGAGGCTTGCAGCTTGACATCAGCATCAGCAGTCCCACAGTCCAGGTTGCACCCCAGGGACCCTATCACAGTAGTGGGTCATAGAGTTACATTTCCTCTTAGTTACTCCAGGGATTCCTCAGCATCAGAGTCTTGATGTCCAGAGAGGAAATGTCGACACAGCTTTTGTTCTATTTATATTAACTAAACTCCATAACAAAGCATAAAATCATTTTTTTAAAAGTGGATTAATTTACCATATGAACTAAGCAAACAATTTCTTATAAACTCCAGGTTGTAATCTGGTAAAGCACAATCTTGTTAAACTATCAGTCCCCAAATAATAGGGCATTATCAGTGCCAATCAATAGTTTTCAGACACATAGCCAGTGCCGGAAGGGTCAGATTATTCTGAGGTTGAAGCTAACAGTGAGACTACAGCTTTGATGTCAGTTAAGGCAATTTGTCCAAATTACTGGTGGTTAGGTAATAGCCATTTCTTCTCTCCCTATCCCCCAACATACTATTACAATGAAGCATAGAATTCAAGATAACACAACTTGTCCTATTTAAATATTTACATGGCAACATTAGATGAAAAAATGACTTTCTCTGGATTAAACGTACAATCCCTGAACGTTGGGGAGGGGAGGGATCACAGTGATACCCTCCACTACTCCTCACACAATTGTCTGGCTTAACCACCTACATGTAAAATTATAATTTATAATTATAATGTAATAATTTTTCTACATCTACAACAACCATTAAATATATACGTGTGATATTTTAGACAGCAAAGAAACCAAGTGCACGAATGCTGATATATATGCATACTTCTACTAAAAAAATACACTCACACACAAAAAGATTGGTACTTATGCAGGATGTTCCTTGCAGCTCTTGTGTTTTCATTCAGCTGGTGTGTGATTGAAATGATTAGGCAATGATCTTATTGGTGCCAGTGTTTAACATCAATGGATTTGCTGGCTGGGGAGAGGTTCTTTGCTTGTTAGATGTCTTAGGTATCCAGCAACACAGAACACCTATCCTTGAATAGCCACTTGGGAGAATGGAGGAAGCATAGACCTCTTTGTCAGGCATGATCACGTTGCAAAGCCATAGACCAGCAACCAAATGTCTGCACCAGCAGCCATGACAGGCAAAGGTATCAGAAACATGCAAGCCAGTCACCAGCCATAAGGCTTCTTTCTTTCATTCTGTTTTTAAAGATGGTGGCTTGACTAGTTCTTCTCCTTTGGAATTCTCAGGAGCTTCTTGGTGAATCAGTATTGGACACTCCTCTTCAGACATCACCAAACTGGGTCTGATTAGGCCATCTTTATGACAGTGAAGAACATCCCCCATGGCACTAACTTGGGACCAGAAAATGCATGTATCCAAAAATCCAATCAGGCATTTTGAGACGTTTTAAATCCTGGGTTACTCTACAGGCATTATCACAGATGCTCTAGGAGCTGGAGGGGGGACATACTACTGCTTCCAGGAGCTGCACAGAGTGGCACAAGCCCTGGACCCTGCTCCCCAGCTGAAACTCAAGTGCCGGATTAAAATGTTTGGAGGGCCAGATGCGGTCCCCAGGCTGTAGTTTGTCCACCCCTGGGTTAGAGGTTTAACTCAGCTGGGATAAAAATATTTTTTCCTAAAAATAACAACTTTGGTTTAATTTTTGTATGAAGGCCTAACTTCACGAAGCAACTTACAGAACAATCCTAGCAAGTCATCAGGCCTCTGTCAAAGAGTATAGCATGAGTAGAAGAGAGCATGGGACTACTGGAATCAGAAGATCCCAGGACCCTGGTTTGAACCACAAAGTTCCAAATATTTTGAGTTGGCTGCCTAACTAAGATGGACCTATGAAATCTTAATTTCACTAATCAGTGTTGTCTGTATATAAGGGAAGCCATGAAATGATGACCTTCCTATTATTTCTTGTCATCTTTAAAGTATAATCTCATCAGGACAAGTACTGAGTCTTAAAATGTTTGCACTGACCTCACACACTGGAACCTCAATCAGAAGTGAGAACTCTGATTCTGCAATGTAAATATTTGATGTATAACAGGGTGAGTGTCATATTCTTGACTGGTAAGACACACTCCAAGCTGCTCTCTCTTTAGATACCACAGTGATAGGCAATTTAAAAGTGTAATGGATACCTCCCTCTGAGCCTGTTTTGTTTTCTGGTGAGTTTTTATATGAGCTTTAAGACCCTTGGTGCTCAGCACCTGTAATTCTGAACATTTTGGTTGCTAAAACAAATTGTGTGACTTTAGTGCCATTAATGGCAAACACCGATGTGATGTTTTTTGGTAAGAGGATATTGACAATTCGTAATCTAGCAGAATCCTTAATAAATCCTCAATAAATCTTTTCTTGGACACTGGAGTGCCTGCTAATTGCCACTCAACCTCTAGTTTCTGGTGGTGCATGGGTGTTTTTTTGGAGACGGTAGTTAAAAAGATGGTGGCTGCTTAGTTCCAGGCTCATGTAGATATCAGCCACACCTCAGGTTGGTGCCAGTCTATATTCCATATTTTCAGTATCATGAATGAGCTCTTGCTAGTTTAGGGTTAGATGGACATATCAGGCCTGCTGTATCTGTTAGCAGCTTTTAAGTTGCACTTTGAGTTATTGCTTTATAGATAATGTGTCTTCCAGCAATGTATATAATCCTTGAGGAGCCTGGGTGGGAGTTTTGGGGGCTGATTATACACTTTGAATTAAACTGATTCTTCCCAGAAGAGTTGTTGGCCCTTGGAGTGTTAATTTCTCTCAGTTTCAACTAATCCAGCACACGTCTGTGCTGTTGATATTGGGTAGCTTCTGGTGTACGGCTCTAAAATCCAGTCTTTGGGGCCAGACTAGAAATTGGTAAAATATTTATTTAATTTATACATTTTTATCTTCTTTAAAAAAAAGATACAAGGGCCAGACATTTAGTATATCTGAGAATATTAAATAAGGCAGATAAAATTTGAGGGGACTTTAAAAGGCATTTATGCATGCTCATTTAATTCAAGAGACATCCTGAAATAGTGGAAAGTGGCCAGCATGATACCATTATTTAAGAAAAAGCCTAAGGACAGGCTAAGAAATTACAGTTTTGGTTAGCTAAACTTCAGTGACTGATGAAGTAATAGAAATTTCAAGATATCAAATGAGTGAACGTTTAGAAAACCACATCTTGATAAAATACAGCTAACATGGTTTCAGAAATTAAAGGTCACATCTCACTAATTTGTTGGAATTACTTGAGGATACTACTGCCAACATGGAAAAAGGATACAGCACAACTCATGAACTTGGTTCCTAACAAAACATTTGGCAAAGTACAGCATCCAAAGCTTTAATCTCTGAGGTACATGATTCTTGGTATACTTTAGGTGGGGAACATTTATATTGCTTTGAAAATCACTGATGTTGGAAACAATGGGTAACTAAAAGTAACTATGAATGGAATTGCTCCAGGCTTGAAGGAACTAGTGGCATAGAATTTTATTGGTTTTCTTAAAGTAATTGTAGTATTAAATATTAAACTAGTAATAAGTTTCTAGAGATGCATCAGGTATTTGTAACCAATCCCAGCTTTATTTGTATTTTTTTGTACTACAATAAAACCTCAGTTACAAGCATGAGAGTTATGAACTGATTAGTCAACCACACACCCTCATTTGGAATGGATAATATATGATCAGGCAGCAGTAGTCACAAAAACAAATACACTAGAGTTCTGTATTAAACATAAATTACTAAAACAAACAAAAGGAAAGCAGCATTTTTCTTCTGCATATTAAAGTTTCAAAGCTATATTAAGTCACCATTCAGCTGTAAACTTTTGAAAGAACCGCCATAATGTTTTGCTCAGAGTTACAAACATTTCAGAGTTACGAGCAATCTCCACTCTCATGGTGTTCATAACTTTGAGGATCTAATGTGGATTATGTTGTTGTGATCAAGGTTTAGGTACAGACAGAACTAATGATGATTTAAATACCCAGCCTAAGTGCTTTATCTAACAAATAGAAAATGTGATCCAGTGTCTGGAAATAGTTCCTCTGAGAGGAAATAATGAAATCACGGTAACCCCCTGCAGAACACTTAGTAGGTAGCCAGTGTGGGAGTTATTTATAATTGATGACTAAAAGGTTTCTAATTTTATGAAGTTATCCTGAACTAAATAAATGTTGAGGCCAAAGAGTTTTCCAGCTGTTATTACCAAATTAAGAGGAAAGGCCCTGAAGTTTTTTTAAATCCATGGATAAAAATGCTGTTGCTATGTTTAACTTGAAGAAAAACTGGGAAATTGAGGGGATTGGCACTCTTAGCTGTGTCCCATACCGGGCAGCATGACCATCTCAGGTCAGACTGTCAGAATTCAGGGCATATACCCCAAACTTCTGGTATACTCTATCCAGAGGCGGATTAAGTTTTATTGGGGCCCTGGGAATAAAGAATATTTAGGGGGCACACCCCTATCGTGGGGCCATGCCTGGCTGGAAGTCAGGCCATAGTAAGAGCTACACAAGGAGCCCGGGCTGCTGTGGGGAGTCCGGGACTCTCTACCTGTCCTGGTTGGTGTGCCCTAGAGGGCAGGGTCAAGGGCCAGGGGCTGCTGTCAAATATCCCAGCTCCTCTCTCAGAAGAAGTGGAGGATTTGGGACTCCCCATATCTATCTGGGTAGTTTAGAGCACAGCCATGGCCATTGGGGTGACAAGCGAGTGCCCAAGCAGTGCAGCTTGTAAGGTGTCTCCTTACCTTCCCCCCTCCTTCCATGCAGATGAACCTCTGAACTCTGGGGTTGCGCTGGCCAAGAACACCTGTGAGTAGGGTACAGAGAAAGGATGAGTATGTTAAAGGGACTTTTGGGTTGCTGGATTTAATATCCTGAGGGGAAAAGGATGCTGCCTAACTTACTTGGTGGTAGGTCTTTTGCTCATGGTTCATGTTTTAGGAACTCTAATTGCAGTGTTAATTCCCTCCTTTTATTAAAAGTTTTTGCTACACTCAGACTCTTGCAACAAGGGAGAAGTATTGCCTCTTAGAGGTGCCCAAAGGGTGGTAGAGGCATGAGACAGTTTGGTGGATATTCATAGAATGTCAGGGTTGGAAGGGACCTTAAGAGGTCATCTAGTCCAACCCTCTGCTCAAAGCAGGACCAATCCCCAACTTAATCAACCCAGCCAGGATTATGTCAAGCCTGACCTTAAAAACCTTTAAGGAAGGAGCTTCCACCACCTTCCTAAGTAACCCATTCCAGTGCTTCACCACCCTCATAGTGAAAAAGTTTTTCCTAATATCCAGTACAAATCTCCACCTCTGCAATTTAAGACTATTACTCCTTGTTCCGTCATCTGGTACCACTGAGAAGAGTCTAGATCCAACCTCTTTGGAACACCCTTTCAGGTAGTTGAAAGCAGCTATCAAATCCTCCCTCATTCTTCTTTTCTGAAGACTAAACAATCCCAGTTCCCTCAGCCTCTCCTGCTAAGTCATGTGCTCTAGCTACCTAATCCATTTTTGTTGCCCGCCGCAGAACTCTTTCCAATTTTTCCACATCGTTCTTGTACTGTGGGGCCCAAAACTACACACAGTACTCCAGATGAGATCTTATCACATCCCTCAATCTGCTGGCAATGTCCCTACTTATACAACCCAAAATGCTGTTGGCTTTCTTGACAAGGACACACTGATTCATATCCAGCTTCTCGTCCAATGTAACCTATTTTTCTGCAGAAAAGGACCTGCTGCCTAGCCATTTGGTCTCTAGTCTGTAGCAGGAATCAAAGAGATAACTGTGTTAGTCTGGATCCGCAGAAGTGACAAAGGGTCCTGTGGCACCTTAAAGACTAACAAAAGTATTGATGCATAAGCTTTCGTGGGCTAATACCCACTTTGTTGGATGCATGCAGTGGAAGTATCCAGAGGCCGGTATAAATAAGTAGGCAAGAACCAGGTTAGAGATAACAAGGTTAGTTCAATCAGGCTGAACCACCTTGTTAGCTCTAATCAGATCAGCTGCTAGAAGAGGACCTCATCCTCCCTGTAGGTGTGAACACTGAGAGACGAGAAACTGCTTTTGTAGTTAGCTAGCCATTCGTAGTCTTTGTTTAATCCTGAGCTGATGGTATAGCTCAGCAGTTTCTCTTTGAAGTCTGGTCTTGAAGTTTTTTTTTGCTGCAGGATGGTAACCTTTAAATCTGTTACTGTGTGTCCAGGGAGATTGAAGTGTTCTCCTACAGGTTTTTGTTCATTGCTATTCCTAATATCTGATTTATGTCCATTTATCCTTTTACATAGGGACTGTCCAGTTTGACTGATGTACATAGCAGAGGGACATTGCTGGCACATGATGGCATATATTACATTGGTAGACGTGCAGGTGATGGTGTGACTGATCTGGTTAGGTCCTGCGATGGTGTTACTAGTATAGATATGTGGGCAGAGTTGGCACCGAGGTTTGTTGCATGGATTGGTTCCTGAGTTACAGTTATTATGGTGCGGTGTGCAGTTGCGGGTAAGAATATGATTGAGGTTGGCAGGTTGTCTGTGGGCAAGGACTGGCCTGCCTCCCGAAGCCTGTGAAAGTGAGGGATTGTTGTCCAAGATGCATTGTAGGTCACTGATGATGCGTTGGAGAGCTTTTAACTGAGGAATGTAGGTGATGGCCAGTGGTGTTCCGTTGTTTTCTTTCTTGAGCTTGTCTTGCAGCAGGAGGCTTCCAGGTACATGTCTGGCTCTGTTGATCTGTTTCCTTATTTCCTCCTGTGGGTATTGTAGAAACTTTTATGTCTAGGAAAGGTTCGTAGAGTCTCATGGCTATATACAAGATCAAATAAATAATTTAGCATAAGGAGTTAGCACATATTCTAAGGGACCATTCAAGGTGAAGTGGCCTATTACCTATGCAGTCGGAGGATAAAAAGGGAAGGATAGCGGGTTACAGATTCTTTTAATAAATACACTGTATTTATGGCTTACTACAACAATTAATTTTAGTGTCAAAAAAAGTTATGAATTTAAGCTCCCAGGCTTGTCTCTTAAGTGTTTTGCAGATTTCCTTCAAAGATGAGGACAGATAGGCAACCAGGTAGAGTATAGAGTAATCACATTTTGAAAAATGTTCACCCACTTTTTAAAAAATGTTCATATGTACCAACAACATAGGGAAGGATAGGAGAGCAGTCCTGAAGGCCAAATTTAGGCTGCTAGGTAAGAGATTGAAGTCCAGGACCTCCACTGTAGCAGTCTCTGAAATGCTTTCAGTTCCATGTGCAGGGCTAGTTAGACAGGCAGAACTTCAGGGTCTCAATGTGTGGATGAGAAAACAGTGTAGGGATGATGGGTTTAGATTTATTAGGAACTGGAGAAGCTTTTGGGAGAGGAGGATCCTGTACAGGAAGGATGGGCTCCACCTAAACCAAAATGGAACCAGATTGCTGGCGCTTAGAATTAAAAAGTTCCTAGAACAGCTTTTTAAATTAAGCGCTGAGGGAAAGCCAACAGGTGCAGAGTAACATGTGGTTCAGAAATCCCTTAGGGGAGTATCTATAAATCGAGATTTCCTATGTCCTAATAAGGAGGAGAGGATGGAAAATGATAAAATACAGGGAGGATCTGATGAGAAACAGTCAAATGAAAAAAAGTCCCATTCAATTACAGCATGCAATTGGGGACAGCCAAAATGCTTTAAAATGCTTATACCAATGCTAGAAGTTTAAATAATAAGATAGGTGAACTAGAGGGCCTAGTATTAAATGAGTTTATTGATATAATAGCCATCACAGAAACCTGGTGGAATGAGGATAATCAATGGGACACAGTAATACCAGGGTACAAAATATACTGGAAGGACAGAACAGGTCATGCTGACGGGGGAATGGCACTATGTGAAAGCATAGAATCAATTGAAATACAAATCTTAAATGAGCTAAATAGTAGTATAAGATCTCTATGGATAGCAATTCTATGCTTGAAAAATAAGAATATAGCAGCAGGGATATATTAGACCAGCTGACCAGGATGCTGTTAGTGACTCTGAAATGCTCAGGGAGATTAGAGAGGCTATTAAAATGAAAAACTCAACAATAACAATGGGGGATTTAATCTATCCCCATATTGACTGGATACATATCACCTCAGGAAAGGATGCTGAGATGAAAATTTCTTGACACCTTAAATGACTGCTTCTTGGAGTAGCTAGTCCTGGAACCCACAAGAGAAGAGGCAATTTTTTTCTAAGTGGAGCACAGGATCAGATCCAAGAGGTCAATAGAGCTTGGCCCCTTGGTAATAGTGACCATAATATAGTTAAATTTAACATCCTTGTAGCAGAGAAAACTCCACAGCAGCCCAACACTGTAGCATTTAATTTCAGAAAGGGGACGTACACAAAAATGAGGCGGTTAGTGAAACAGAAATTAAAAGGTACAGTACCAAAAGTAAAATCCCTGCAAGCTGCATGGAAACTTTTTCAAAACACCATAATAGAGGCTCAACTTAAATATATACTCCAATTTAAAAAAAAATAGTAAGAGAAACAAAAACGAGCCACTGTAATTAAACAACAAAGTAAAAGAAACAGTGAAAGACAAAAAGGCATCCTTTAAAAACTGGAAGATAATCCTAATGAGGAAAACAGAAAAGAGCATAAAATCTGGCAAATGAAGTGTAAAGATATAATTAGAAAGACCAAAAAAGAATTTGAAGAACAGCTGCCAAAGACTCAAAGTAATAGCAATTTTTTTTTCAAATATATCAGAAGCAGAAACCAGCTAAACAATCAGTGGGGCCACTGGACAATCAAGTTGCTAAAAGAGTACTCAAATACGATAAGCCATTGCAGAGAAACTAAATAAATTCTTTGCATTGGTCTTCACTGTTGAAGATGTGAAGGAGATTTCCAAACCTGAGCCATTCTTTTTGGGTGACCGATCTAAGGAACTGTCCTGTAGTGAGATATCATTAGAAGAGGTTTTGGAAAAAATTGATAAAATTCACCCAACAGTTCTGAAGGGACTCAAATGTGAAATTGAAGGACAACTAACTGTCATCTGTAACCTATCATTTAAATCAGCTTCTGTACCAAATGACTGGAGGATAGCTGATGTTACGCCAATTTTCAAAAAGAGCTCCAGAGGTGACACCAGACAACCTGCCAACCTCAAGCATATTCTCACCAGCAACAGCACACCGCACCATAATAACTCTAACTCAGGAACCAATCCATGCAACAAACCATCGATGCCAACTCTGCCCACACATCCACACCAGCAACACCATCACAGGACCAAACCAGATCAGCCACACCATCACTGGTTCATTCACCTGCACATCTACCAATGTAATATACGCCATTATGTGCCAGCAATGTCCCTCTGCTATGTACATTGGCCAAACTGGACAGTCCCTACGAAAAAGGATAAATGGACACAAATCAGATATCAGGAATGGCAATATTCAAAAACCTGAAGGAGAGCACTTCAACCTCACTGGACACACCATAGAAGATTTAAAGGTCAGCATTTTGCAGCAAAAAAACTTCAAGTCCAGACTGCAAAGAGAGACTGCAGAGCTGCAATTCATTTGCAAATTTGACACTATCAATTTGGGACTGAATACAGATTTTGAATGGCTAGCCAACTACAAAAGCAGCTTCTCTTCTCTCACTATTCACACCTCCAGTTCAGCTGCTAGAGGAACACCTCACCCTCCCTGATTAGAGATAACAAGCTGGTTCAGCCTCATTGGACTAACCTTGTTATCTCCCACCTGGTTCTTGCCTACCTATTTATACCTGCCCCTGGATACTTCCACTGCATGCATCCGACGAAGTGAGTATTAGCCCACAAAAGCTTATGCTCCAAAAAAAAAAAAAAAAATTTAGTTAGTCTTTAAGGTGCCACAGGACTCTTTGTCACTTCTGCAATTCCAGACTAACATGGCTACCCCTCTAATCCTAACTATACATACACAATGTTGGGGTCTAAATTTGCTGTTACCACTCAAAAAAAGAGATCTTGGAGTCACTGTGGATAGTTCTCTGAAATCATCCATTCAATGTGCAGTGGTAGTCAAAAAAGCAAACAGAATATTGGGACTCATCAAGGAAGGGTTAGATAATAAGATAGAAAATATCATATTGCCTCTTAATCCATGTTATGCCCACATATTGAATACTGTATGCAGATGTGGTTGCCCCTTCTCAAAAGAGATATACTGAAATTGGTTCAAGAAAGGGTAACAAAAATGATTAGGGGTATAGAACAGTTTCCATATGAGGGGAGATTAATAAGACTAGGGGTTTGAAAAAGAGATGTCTAAGACGGGATATGATATAGGTCTATAAAATCATGAGTGGTGTAGAGAAAGTAAACAATGAAGTGTTGTTTACTCCTTCTCATAATACAAGAACAAGGGGCCACCAAATGAAATTAAAAGGTAGCAGGTTTAAAACAACAAGTATCTTTTTTCATTCTACGCGCTGTCAACCTCTGGAACTCCTTGAAAAAGGATGTTGTGAAGGCCAATACTATAACAGGGTTCAAAAGGGAGCTAGCTAGCCATTGATGGACCTATTTTCCATGAATCTATTAGCCAGGATGTGCAGGAATGGTGTCTCTCTGTTTGCCAGAAGCTGGGACTGGGTGACAGGGCATGGTTCACTTGATGATAACCTGTCTGTTCATTCCCTTTGGGGCACCTGCCATTGGCCACTGTCAGAAGACAGGATACTGGGCTTGATGGACCTTTTGGTCTGACCCAGTATGGCCTTTATGTTCACAGGTGATAGTGTTTTTGTCTTTTATCATTTTCCTGTATAAGTTCATTTGAGAGAGTAGAGATTTTCTGGTTTCACCCACATAATTTTTATTGAGGCACATAGTGCACTGGATGAAGTACACTACATGTTGTGAAAGGCATGTGTAGAACCCCTGGATTTTGAAATTTGTGTCTTGGCAGATGTTGTTCATTGTGGCAGTGAAGATATGTCGGCAGATTCTGCATCCGTTGTTCTGTCATGTTTTGGTGCTGCTTTGAGCTGGTGCATCCTGTTCTGTGGGGAGCTTGTTCCTGATGATGAGCTTAGAGATGTTGAAAGGGTGTTTGAAGGCCAGAAGAGGGCGGGGTTAGGAAAGGTTTCTTTCAAAATGGAGTATACATTGAATATGAACTATATTTGTTTGATTATAAGGAAGAAAGGAGAGAAGCAGAATATGGACCCTGGACTTCAGAAAAGCAGACCTTGACCCCCTCAGGGAATTGATGGGCAGGACACTAATAGGAGGGGGAAAGGAGTCCAGGAGAGCTCGTTGTATTTTAAAGAAGCCTTATTGGGGTTGCAGGAACAAGCCATCCTGATGCACAGAAAGAACAGTAAACACGTCAAGTCACCAGCTTGGCTTAACAGAGAAATCTTCAGTGAGCTTAAACACAAAAAGGAAGCTTACAAGAGGTGAAAACTTGGACTGACTAGTGAAGAGTATAAAAATATTGCTTGAGCATGAAGTGGTGTAATCAGAAAGGCCAAAGCACAATTGGAGTTGCAGCTAGCAAGGGATGTGAAGGGTAACAAGAAGGGTTTCTACAGGTATGGTAACAACAAGAAGGTCAGGGAGAGTGTGGACCCTTTACTGTTTGGGGGCAGCAACCTAGTAACAGATGATGTGGAAAAAGCTGAAGTACTCAATGCTATTTTTGCTTTGGTCTTCACAGACAAGATCAGCTCCCAGACTACTGCATTGGGCAGCAAAATACGGAGAGGAGGTGAGCAGCTCTCAGTAGTGAAAGAATACATTAAGGACTACTTAGAAAAGCTGGACATGCACAAGTGCATGGGGCCAGTTCGAATGCATCTGAGGGTGCTGAGGGAGTTGACTAATATGATTGTATGACCCTTAATGAATGGGGGAGACAACCTAGTGATAGATGATGTGGAAAAAGCTGAAGTACTCACTGCTTCTTTTGCCTCAGTCTTCACAGACAAGGTTAGCTCCCACACTGCTGTCCTGGGCAACAGAGTATGGAGAGATGTGAGCAGCCTTCAGTGGTGATAGAATAGGTTAATGACTATTTAGAAAAGCTGGTCATACAGAAGTCCATGGGTCCACATCTAATGCATCCAAGAGTGCTCAGGAAATTGGCTGATGTGATTGCAGAGCCATTGGCCATTATCTTTGAAAACTCATGGCAATCGAGGGAGATCCTGGACGATTGGAAAAAGTCAAATATAGTGCCTATCTTTAAAAAAAGAAGGGAGAGCTACAGACCTGCCTTCTCTCAGTCCCTGGAAAAATCATGGAGCAGGTCCTCATGGAATCCATTTTGAAGCAGTTGAAAGAACGAAAGGCAATCCGGAATAGTCAGCATGGATTCATCAAGGGCAAATCATCCCTGAACAATCTGATTGCCTTTTATGATGAGAGAACTGGCTCTATGGATGTGGGAAAACTGGTGGATGTGATGTATCTTGACTCTAGCAAAGGTTTTGATACGGTCTCCCACGTTATTCTTGCCAGCAAGTTTAAAAAGTATAGATTGGATGAATGGACTATAAGGTTGATTAAAAAGCCAGCTAGATCATCGGTCTCAGTAGGTAGTGATTAATGGTACTATATCTAGTTGGCAACCGGTATCAAGCAGAGTACCCCAAGTGTCGGTCCTGGGGCCAGTTTTGTTCAATATCTTAATTAATGATCTGGAGGGTGGCTTGAACTGCAACCTCAGCAAGTTTTCAGATGACACTAAACTGGGAGGAGTGGTAGATATTCTGGAGGGTAGGGATAGGATAGAGAGGGACCTAGACAAATTAGAGGATAGGGCTAAAAGAACCTGAGGTTCAACAAGGCCAAGTGCAGTGTCCTGCACTTAAAACAGGAGAATTTCATGCACTGCTATAGGCTGGGGACCAACTGGCTAAGCAGCAGTTCTGCAGAAAAGGACCTGGGGAATTACAGTGGATGAGAAGCTGGATATGAATCAACAGTGTGCCCTTGTTGCCAAGAAGGCTAACGGCATATTGGGCAGCAAATTGAGGGATGTGATCATTCCCCTCTATTTGGCGTTGGTGAGGCCTCATCTGGAGTACTGTGTGCAGTTTTGTGCCCCATACTACAAGAAGATATAATAGAATATCAGGGTTGGGAAGGGACCTCAGAAGGTCATCTAGTCCAACTCCCCTGCTCAAAGGAGGACCAGTCCCCAGCTAAATCATCCCAGCCAGGGATTTGAAGGATGTGGAAAAATTGGAAAGAGTCCAGAGGAGGGCAACAAAAATAAGTCATGTGCTCCAGCCACCTAATCAGGAGAGGCTGAGGGAACTGGGATTATTTAATCTGCAGAAGAGAAGAAGAGCAGGGATTTGATAGCTGCTTTCAACTACTTGAAAGGGGGTGCCAAAGAGGATAGATCTAGACTCTTCTCAGTGGTACCAGATGACAGAACAAGGAGTAATGGTCTCAAGTTACAGTGGAGGAGGTTTGGGTTGGATATTAGGAAAAACTTTTTCACTAGAAGGGTGGTGAAGTACTGGAATGGGTTATCTAGGGAGGTGGTGGAATCTACTTCCTTAGAGGTTTTTAAGGTCAGGCTTGACAAATCCCTGGCTGGGATGATTTAGTTGGGGACTGGTCCTGCTTTGAGCAGGGGAGTTGGACTAGATGACCTTCTGAGGTCCCTTCCCAACCCTGATATTCTATTATATCTCTCTAGGACCCTGCAAGGTGAGAAGGTCCAAGAGCTCAGGCTGCAGACTGAGCCCACACTTCTACACCGGAATTAAACAACCGTTTAGCTGAGGTGATTTAGCCCGAGCCATGCAAGCCCTAGTCAGCTGGCAAAGGCTACCTATGGGTATATAATCGGACTGTAGACATACCCTCTGTTTCTGAAGTCCAAAATCCAAAATTGTTTAAAATATATGAGAGTCAATTCTGGTGGCTCCTGCACTATCCTCTATTTCAGGAATACATGATATGGGGAAGCCATGGGGGAAAACCGTGAAGAGGAGCCAGCCAGAGAGATTCCAGCTGGTAGGAGCTGAAGCAGCCAAAGCAGGGAGTATCTACATCCTGGATGTTCTCTGCCATGGACTGATTGACTGTTTGCTCCAACCCTTCTGCTGCCTCTTCATCTCATCTTCACTTCACGCCTGACCCTCTCTTGCCATCTTCTGCCCTGTCCTAACCCTCAACCACTTCTCTTTCCTTTCCATTTAGCTGATCTCCCCCTAAGTAAACCCACCACAAAATATATAATAATAATGTTGCTAACATAGCATTTGCCACCATCACATTATTCACTCTGCTTGTGTCTTATAGTCCTTCCTCCTTGTGTCTTTCTTGACTATTTAGAGTGTAAGTTTTTTGTGGTAGAGTCCATCTACTACTCTGTGTCTGTGCAGTGGTTAGCACAGTGGAGTCCCATTCTTGAATGACTCTTAGGCACTACTATAATAAGCATGAGTATAATAATATTAATAATAAAGCTATTGCTTCCAGCCTTGGGGGTTGGGGATTTCACAGTATCTCAGTACCTGTTGACAGCTTCAACTGCTTCTAGACTTCCAGAAATATCTAGAATCTCAAGAAGAGGTTCTGATGACCCTCCCACTTGCTTTGTTTATTCCTTTCTCTGCTGTTTGACTTTGAGTTTCAATTTCATGTAACTTGATGTCAGTGGGTAACAGGTAAGATAGTAAAAGTCAATGGGACTTAGGTTCCTTAAAGGCTAAATTACTTTTGAAATTGAGACTTAAGCACTTTTGAAAATTTTCCCCATAGGTTAAATGTATGTGGTGTGCGTGTGTTGGATAGAATCCTGACTTAAAAATTTAAGTTGAATTTGTAGTGGGGGAATACATTTTATCTGCATTTCACTCTATTTTTGGATTAAAGATGAAAAGCATTTGGCAGACAAAGTAAAATCTCTGCGTTGTCTGTTAGTCTTGAAGTACCCATCTCTCAGCAGAAACAGAACTACTAGCAGACAGTAAGTGGAGTGGAAAATCAATCAATGAAATGAAGAATAATAACCATTTGAGCAGGAACAGTAAGTTCTAATGAAGCTCTTCTTTTCTATGAAACTCTGTGGGGGCTGATTTCAGGGAGGGGAACAGCAGGACTATAGGTACATAATATAAAATGCATTCTGAGCCATTATTCATGTGAGTAGCAGATACTGAGAAAATAAATATTGAAAGGAGTAAAAGCAAACACACTGGAAAGAATGCACAGCTTGCAGTCTGACTCCTGTTGCCTACTTGTATTGGTAATGGTTTCAAGGTCATACCCTAAACCTGAATGGGGAAGGGATACAGGAAAGTGTAACTTTTTTTCCTTTCCCCAGTTCAAATACCAAGGGGATAATATGAAATCTAATGAGATAGTTGGATTCAGTGAATGGGATTTCAAAAGCACTGGGCTGACTCTTTTTCTGTTGATGGTAAAACTCCCAGTGCTGAGACCGGCACTGAGCACTTTACCATAAATCTAATCAGTACTGAAGGAAAGCAAGAAAAGGTTCCTACGGAAGAACAAAATGAACACTATCTCTACCAAATGCCAATGTCACTATTTAAAAGTTTTCTAAGATGGTTGTAATTCCAGAGTTTTCCTTTTTATTATTATTTATATAAATAGTACAGGTATTGTATTCCTGCATAGGGTTTTTCTTGACTTAAAAAATTAAATAGTCTCACTGCTATTATCCCACGAAGATTTACTCTGCTGTAGAAGGCATTTTTTATATCTAAAGATGAAATGAGTACCAGGATTATGAGCATATTGTGAAAACCAAATGTAAGTAAACCTTTTGTTTTTAAAACCCCCCTAGTTTTAAATGAGAAAGCTTTCCAGAATTATGACTTATGCAGACATTTAATGATAATCAAAGAAGAAATTTCCTAGACAAATAGGAATAAGCTCTTATAGTCCATTTTATTTCTTAACTTAAAGAGAGGTTTTTTCTCCCCTCTCCCCCAACTACTCTTATACATAGAAAAACACCTGATTCAAACAAAATGTATTGGCAGCTTTTACGCCAGTTTTTTATCCCAAGTCTCAGCAGTTAATACTAATGAGTTTGTTACTTTTTTCCAAAGAGCCTGGAGGGCTCTGTAGCAGAATTCAACTCCCTTTTGAACAGCTTGTTGCAGTTCTAATGAGTATTTCTATGCTCAATGCTGTAATTACCTGCTTTCCACGGTGAGTACTTTTTATGGATTGTAACTTTTCTGGCTGGAAAAAAAAAACCCTCAAAACTTTCCATTTTAATTTGATTGTTTAAAGATACATTTCTTGAATACAATAAAATGATTGCATCACAGCTGACTGTGATAATACCTTGCATACAGAGTCTGAATTAAATGTAAAGCCTAGGAGCTTTCCAAAGAGTTGTCTTTTTGTGCTTGTGCTGCTATTGTTTCATTGTCATAAATTTTGGGGGCAGCGAAAGCTACAATACAGTTTTCAGATAACTACATATTTATTACATTTAACTGTATTTAAACATAAACATATGCATATATGTCTGTGTGTATGTTTGAGTACCTCTCTGTATTGTGGTAGTGCCCAATAAGGATGGGCACCCCACTGTGCTGGGCTCTTCAGTCTCTACAAACCCATAGTTAAAGTCCTAGCCCTTAAAAGCTTGTTGTCAAAGGCCTGGGGGTTGACGTCTCCATGGGTATACTCTTGTTCCTGTGCAGAGGCCTTTTGTCTTCAGGGGGTTGTGGCATGGACTTATGGTGTTGCAAAGAGGCTGAGGCAGAGAGGAAGGATGAGGGTAATAGCCATAGGAAGTGTGGCCACACATACTATCTCCCTGCCTAATTTAATATAGATGTAAATACCCAAGATATCTCAATCGTACTGATAATCTTTACTAAACCTCATCTGCCTAGCCCTCTGTAGCTATATAACATCCCCAACCATTCCCCTCCCCTTCCCCATCATGTACACAGTCACAAGATGAAATCCTCCCCTCTCCCCCCTTGAAATCAATGGGATTTTTACCATTGATTGCAGTGGAATCAGAATTTCACCCCTCTCACCTCCACCTACCTGACTATTAATAACGTTTTGATTAAAGACCAAGTCTGTGAGGAAGGAGGAAGAAGACTTGTGTTTTGTAACATGCTCTTCCACAGATTTCATATAAAATCACATACAATTCCAGGGTGATGTGATACTAAACTTATATTTGTAAGTATGCAGAGATTTTTCTGATGGGAAACACTATTCTGTACAGATGCAGTGTTCTATTATGAACAGAGTATTGTGGTGTAACTATTTTTCTGCTTTTATTGGTTTGTCCCTGAGCCCATCTCCATAGCATTTAAGAGTTTGTGATCTAGAAAAATGAGTTTAAATGACGAAGTGGAAAAGGAAGATATATACTATTAACCCTGCTAAATCATTTGGTTAGAGAACACTGACTGAATTCAGTAGGAGTCCTGTGTGTAGAATAAAGGCTTAGACTAGGAATACATATTGTCTGTTATATTCCAGCAACTATCTCACTGTATGTGTATCTATAATTTACATACCAGTGCGGTGTGTGCCTGTAATCTCAGCTGCTTGGGAGGCTGCAGATTGCTCAGGAGTTCTAGGCTGCTGTGCGCTATGACAGCACCAGACACCTGACTGCTCACAGCCTGGCCAGTGAGTAGCTGGAGGACTGGCTAGAACAACATGTCTGACATGTTGTGATTGGCACCCCCTCTGTGAGGGCTCATGGACCGATTGATCAAGGTGATACATAATATATATCCTTTTCCTACCAAACTTCTGCTAAGTAGATCTGTATCTAGATATCCTAAGCATGTGAACAAGCAGCATCTAAAGCTAGAATGAAAATAATTCAAATGGATATAGATGTTCAAAATTATTTACAGAAGCATTCTAGTGAGAAATTATTTCACGTTCTTATTGATGCTCTCTGACTGTCATTGACATTAATGATGCCTGTTTGAAACCAAAACACACATAACTTTACATTGTTGGCATGAAAGGAAATGAGTGGCAGAGGGCATAGACAGGACACAATTTTGCTTCAACCTGAAACGTGAAACATTTCTGTGAGTTAAGGATTTACATCTAGTTAAAAAACAAAACAGCCCACACTGTGGTTCTTATTCAGTTCAGACTGACATTAATGGTACTCCACTATCTTCAGTAGAGTAAACCTGGTTTACACTGGTTTAAGTTCAAAGAGAACCAGGTCTTTTGTTTTGATATAAAGATTTTTACTGCATTTTTTGGCAACTTGCTTCCTCTCATTCCTGCCTCCACTCATCTTCCTCTCAGGATGTGTCTACATTGCAATGTAATCCCTGGGTTAGTGGGACTCCAGTCAACTGACACAGGTTAGGGGACCCTGGCTTTGAGCATCTGCACTGTATTTTAACTCTAAGACTTTTCTAATCTGTGTTCAAAGCTAAGTGTGATAGGGTGTGATTTACCACTGTGACGCTCCTGCTGGATGTCCAGGGGATCATATCTGCTTGCCAGTGCACCCTCTCTACCATCACTTCTGCTTCAAGGACTCATGTCAATCCCAGGACTGCAGCATCCTTTTCATGACACAACCCTCTGGCTGTGATGCTTGTTGTATTCCCACCTTCCAGGGCACCTGCAGTCCACTGTCCAGCCACTTCCTCGGTGGCAAGTGGGGAAGTGGGGTGGGAGACCTGGGCCCGCCCACTATTCCGTGTCCCATCCCAGGGACCCTATTGATGGCCACTACTTGTGGCACCCCCTCAGAATCCTCTGTAAATGTCCCTGGGCCGCTTCCTCATGGCTCCAGCACTTTGCCCTTGCCTCAGGGCCTCAGCCTGCAGACCCCTGCAGATCCCCAGGATGTGCCTTTAGCTCCTCAGGTCTCTGCCTGCAGCACTGCTCTGTACTGGGTATTTGCTACCTTCAGCCTGCAAGGTCCTCCTCCTTCCTCAAGATCCAGGGAGTGATTGAAGCTTCTCTGCTTCCCAACCCTTCTTATATTCTCCCCGGCACTGATTGGCTGTTCCTGGCAGACTCTCTCTAATTGACTGCCTCCTGTGCAGCTTCCCTAGGGCTCTATTAACCCCTTATGGGGAAGACACCCCATCACACACTGATGTCCACAGTGCAGTGCGCAAAGTAACCATATCCCGGAGTCTTTAGCAGGTGGCCCACCACTGCCATAGATTCATAAAAGGCAACTTAACTGTGTATACCTTCCTATTAAGTAAAGACTATGTTCTCTCTCTGTTCAATAAAGGGCTTCTAATATTTCAGATATTTAAAATATAGCTTTATGAATGTACAAATTTTCCACAGACAGCACTTTATTTGCTTGCAGCTCAATCCTATTAGATTAGAAAAGCTAAATGGGTCTAATCTAGATCACTACTCTTCTAATGGTAAGAAGCTGGTTTTTACTTCAAGAACCAAGTGTTGGTATTTCTCATGCTTTTTGTGTACTGTCTGTACTCCATCTGGTTGCTATGCATGATAAAATAACAGGACTTGGTGTCCTCCAGACTTTGGAGAGTTTGGATCTTTTCCACAGCTTTCATATTTACAATACTTTGTGATATTATCAAATCAAATGTGAAAGATTATTGTGTTGAATCATGGGTGGAATCAGTGTACCTACTAAGTTCGAAGTTCATATATTCACTGATTTTTTAAGACCAGAAGAACCAATAGATCATTCAGTTTGATCTCCTGTATAACACAAGCTATGGAATTTCACCTAGTTACCTCTATATCGAGCCAAATAACTAGTATAATTTCCATTCCTTCTCTGCCCATTTAAATCAAGTTGGGTGCCTAAAGCTTGACTCTAAATTCTTATTTACACCTAAATAAGTGGTTTGATTTTCCACAAATGCTGAGCACTCAGGAGCTCCTATTAACTTCAGTGGGACCTATTGAGTGATCAGTGCTTTTAGAAAATCAGGCTACTTATTTAGGTAAATGCACAGACATTTAAGAGCTTAAGTTTGTAGCAGAGGCCTGGCCTGACATGGGTAATTAAAACATGGGGAGAAGATAAACACATTATTTAGCACAATGTTCCTGTTTTTAGACAAATAAATAAATCAGCAGGCTAAAAAGAGAGAATATCTGTCTGAGCCAGCTAAAATAAGAACTTCCAAGCAATGTATCATAAATGCAACAAGATGTGAATATATATGTGACAGAGTTTCTGTGTAACTTTGCAGCTGTGATGTACCCTGCATCCCCTCATCTGTGCTTGAGTCCAATCAAATTAGTGTAGTGTTCCTATATGCCAAATAAAGATACCTGAGTGATGAAGTCTGGAGTCAAACTGAGTTCTGGGGAGCTGAGTGGAAAAATGTCTCAGAAGGCATTCCAACATGCTTTAGGTACCTTTTTCAGTCAAATACCTTATTTCAATAGAGACATCTTTCACTGGAAAATTCTAAAGCATCAATGTTAACAAGTCTATTGATATGGAGAGAACCATCTTGCTCTTTATTCAGCTGATATGATGTGCCAGCTTGCAGCAGAACCATGGACAACAGAGTGACTGTGGTAAAGTGAGGAAAAGTATCATCAAATTAATGTTTTCCATTATGTACCATAAATAATAATTGTTGCAACAGAATACAAAAATGGAAAGTTTCAATATTAGATACCTGTGTTTTATGAAATAATGTTAAGATTTATTCAATGGATTTGGATCGGCAAGCTCATTCCATTTCCTTTTAGCTGCAGATATGTGAAGCAACTGCAACAAGAAAGAAGTAATTATATTCTATTAACTGAAAGTTTCAATATGAGAGAACAGAAATATTTTGTAAGCAAAGTTTACTAACTTTATTTTTCTTTCACTTTCAGCCTTATTAAGATTCAAAGAAACCATCTCAAGGAACTGTTTGACAGCTGGTGGCCGAACAGGATAATGGACTTATTTAATTAGCAGTCTCCCCTATCCAGTGACTACTGTATATTCACAGAGCAAGTATTGCTCTGTTTATAATCAAGCTGACTCTGTTGACTTAAAATACAGCAGTGAAGTTATTATTTTAGTAGAATTAATGTGGATTTACAGTGGTGTAACTGAGATCAGAATTTGCTTTTTCTCTCTTTCTCTCTTATTGATTGAATGAAGACTCAAATCAGCACCGGCGTACTTTGTTGATCAGTTTTCCACATGTAACAACAGGGATACTCTTCCTGGGTGATGAATAAAGGGAAAAGGATGTTGGATAGGGTCAAGAATTAGCTACAGTGGGCAAGAAATGTTAGAAGCAACAAAAAGTGTGTGTTCAAATATGTCAGACAGAAAAAAGAGAGCTCAAGGATAGTGTGGGTTCATTCTCAATGGGGAAGGTGACCTGGTGATGGAAGATGAAATGAAGGCACAGCTACTCAATGCCCACTTTGCTTCAGACCTCTCACAAAATATAACATGTGACTGGATGACTACTGAAGTCACCATAGACAATAAAGGTGAAGGGATGCAGACTGGGATAAGTAAAGAAGATGTCGGAACTTCTGTCCAGTGTGAATGAATTCAAATCAGCGGGGCTGGGTGCTATTCACCCAAAGGTACTGAAAGAATTAGCTGAAGAAGTCTCAAAGCCACTAGCAATAATACTTACAAACTCATGGATGGCAGGAGAGGAAGACTGAAGATGGGCTAACATAGTGCCCATCTTTATAAAGGGGGGAATGGAGGAGCCAGGTAACTATAGACCAGTCAGCTTGACTTTGATACCTGGAAAGCTATTAGATCAATGTATAAAATGTACAATTTGTGAGTAGCTGGGGGAATAATGGGGGAATCACTAGAGCCAGCATGGATTTACCAAGAAAAAATCATGCCAAACGAACTTGATTTTCTTCTTTGACAGGGTAACTGATTTGCTGAATAGGGGGACTACAATGGACATAAGATGGCTGGACTCCAGCAAGACTTGGACACAATCCCACATGACATTCTGATAAGTAAGCTAGAGAAATGACTGTAGTTGTATGTGAGAACTCATTTAAAGGCTGGTGTTCTGTGGATGCTTTTAGAGGGATACAGTGACTAGTCCTCACGTCTTAGATATGCTCACGCAGCATGTAATCAGTCTCATCAGCTGAGCTGGCTTCCAACAAGAAGAAATTGTCCCAACATGATGGAGAAATGTAATGCCACCAGCACTTGTTTGGATTTCCTGCAGTGAATTCCCAAATAAAACTTGCTATTTCTCTGCTGGAAGCCAAGTGAGTGCAAGATAAACCAAGGAAATTGCAATATAGCAAAAGCAAATATAATACTTTTTCAATAAGCTCTATAAATAAATTTCACACAGAGATAAGTTTTTGTTATTTGAGAATTTGTTTGAGACACTAGGAGATACTTTCTCATTAAAATTCTCTTTACTTTACCTTGTATTGCAGCAAACCTTGTTGTGAATGTCACTCATTTGGTGACACCCAGAAGAACAGCAGGTGATTTTATTTGGAAATGCACTGGATTAATATTCTTTCTAATGTGCGATACCATTATTTTTTCACAGGTAAAAGTGTCCAGTGAATGGCTCATTGAATCCTAGGAACTGCCATTCTGCATCAGACCATTTGTCCATCTAAACAATATCCTGTCTGAGACAGCGGTCAGTACCAGCTGGTTCAGCAGAAAGTGAGTTTAAAACACAGTGATGTGCTGATCCTGTTAATTAAAAGGTGGTTTTATGCTATGAAGTTTGAGATTTGATAGCCATTCCAAACCCCCTCAGGGTTTTCTTTCCAATAATTGCTAGTCTAACTCTCAGATCAAAACTTCATACAATATCTTTTCCTTTTCTTCCTGTTACAAATGGCTATGATGTCCTAGGGGAGATTATATTTTAGAAATCTTTGTTTTTTCCTGATTTCCTTTATAATCACAGATGCATCTGCATATTTGTTCGCTAGAGCTGAGCAAAGTGGTGGGTTTAGGTGTGGTTTTTGTGATTATTTTTAATTTCTTTATCATAAAAACAAAAAATGAAAAGTATAAAAAGCTAAATGGCTTACAGCTCATATAGGTTTCCAGATTCCACATGCTTCACAAGATCTCCAGTAGAATTAAACAATAATGAAAAAAATCTCCCCCGCCAAATTAGACTACCTTTCATTTATTGGAATACTGAGAGACATTTTATGATATTTGAAAATATTTTTGATTATTCTTTTGTTTTGCCATTATGCATGACTGTGACAATGTTGTAATAAGAAGTGCTAGAAATCTTTTAAACAAAAGAACTTTTCCATTAAATAGCCTTTTTTGTGTTAACTTTGAAAACAATTTTTTAAAAACAAAATGTCTTGAGGTTGACAATTTTTTGCATTACTTCCCATATTTCAAGCTAGGTAGGCAGGTTGTACTTGATCACATAAATTACACGGTATTGGCTTTGCTCCCTGGGCTATCTGAGCCAATCAGAAGAAAAGTTCCTAATGACAAATCTGTTGCTCTGTTCTATTCCTTGCTACACTGTGTGAGGAAAAGGGCTGCTCTTCATCTTTCCAAAAGATTATTCACAAATTTAGGGGGCATTGGCATTGCCTATTGGCTAGAAGACACAGGGTACTAATGTCAAGGGTACTAATGGTCCATACTAGAGGGACACAGATGTCCATCAGTTTTCCTTAAAAGATTGTTTAGGGAGGCTGCGAGTTTCAAGGATGCATGTAGTCCCCACAATGCCAGGTATTTTGGATGAGCATCCAAATTTGGAACCTACTGAGGTTTCCCACAACTGAAGATTAATGCAGTTTTACCCTGAGGCTACTTTGTAGCATGTATTTTACCTCTTTTGGTAATAGTTTATAGCATCTGTTTATATTTAATTTGATGTTTTAGTGCTAGAGTTTATATGGTATTTATTATTTTAGTGGACAGATAGTAGGTAATGTTTTAGATGCACTGTGGGATTGTGGTGGGGAAACAAGCTGTCTCAGGCTTCTTTCTTTCTACCCAAAGTCATGTCTCTTTGACGGAAACTCTTCTCATAAGTTCTCTGCATTCCCATAAATTCTGTAGGCAGAGGGCCAAGGAGGTGACTAGTAGGGTCTAAGGAAAAACCAAGTCCCAGGAGTGCACCAGAAAAGGTACATTTCTTGACTGCCTCCAACCTTGTGGTTATTCCAGACATTTTTCCAAGGAGATCTTCTTGACTCTCCTAATAAGTGGCCAGAGTTCCTGGTCATCCATTTTCTGCCTGGTCATAGACGGGGGCAGTCCAAAGCTACAAGAGATGTTTGGAGTATGACTGGCTCCTATTTCTTCCAGAGCCTCGGTTTGGTTTCATACCTTGTCAGGACAAGAGGGAAGCATTCTTAATGGCATGTGACCCTTATTACCTCCCCGGACTCCTTCTGGAGGTGGAACTGTAGTGCATGCATGTATTCTGGCTACTTCTGCTCATAAATGGCCTGTTGTCTGTCTATGGTTTGTTCTGTCTCCTGGTCTTTTCTTCACAAGCCAGTATTGCCAAAGACAGATGCCATCGTACTTTGGGGAGAAATGAGTGCAGTTTTTAAAAACGTGAAATATATTCACATTGGCATTGCATAAGCCAATCTCTAAGCAACTCAGCCCCCCACCCAAAATATGATAAAAATGGTCATCACTTTTGCCCAGTCCAATCTTTTCTTTGATCAGTCTGAAAGACCTTTCAAAAGCTTGCAAGACTTTTCAAAAGCTAAACAGTGAGTGTCATACATTTTTCAAATAAAACCTGAGCAACGTGTGCTAATTCACAAAATTTCATGCCTACATTTGTGTGCAATTTGTGTGATTGGACATTCAATTCAATTCGTGTTGCAGCCAAACTCACTAATTGAAAAATACATGTAATCTTGGAATCACAATTCTTTGCACAAACAATTGTGTCTCTTTTACGTATATTTGGTCCCGATGCCTGAAATAAATATGGGGCGTGGGAGTGGGAAGAATCTGCAAACATGCAAACTGCTTCCCTCTTTGGCTGCAAAATTGTACTTCGCAAAAAACAGTTATCCTGTTCCACTTGTTGTGTTAACAGAGTCTTTATTGGATTTTTTTCAGATCAAAGAGGAGGAATTGCCATGAACATCGCATCTGCGGAATGTGTGTCTGGTCCCACTAGTACAAACATATGTCAGATTTCCCCAAAGAATCCCAGCGTCAGGCAATAGTGCTTCGTGTGCCAGCTGAATGACAGCATGTTTCAGATATTTTGGGTAGTGTGTGCTGTACCTTATGGCCACTGGCAGGAATGATAAGGGTATTAAAGCAGTCACTGCACCCCAGGGAAACTGCCTAACAAGCTTTTTAGGAAGGTACATCTCTCTAACCCACTAGCTGTCAGGATATAACTTTCCCCCTAACTCAATGTCATCATTTCAAGACTAGAAATCATTGCTGTTCTTAATCCTAACCTTGATCCCTATTTTAAGCTCTCTCTATTCAATAGAAATACACCCCTTCTAGTTTTGTTTTCTTTAGAAACCAATATATAAATGCATATTTCAGCATTTTTAGGAAGTGCACACTGTAGGGGGAAAAAGACACAGGCAGCTCCTCTCTCTTGTGCCCCTCATATAGGGAACAACCACAGTCTGCTCTGTCTGCTCCCTTAGCATGCAGCAGAGGTGGGGTTAGCGCCTGCAGCAGCCTTATGTATCTCAAAGGGATCAGGGCAAAGGAAAGGGCGCAGCCCTTCTTGTATACCATGTAGAAGATGGGATGCAGGATGCAGCTTGTTGGAGGATTTAGCAGTGGTCAGTGCTCTGTATTTACCTCCCAGCACAACCAGAGGCAGTCTGCCTGTCCCCTGGAAGCAGAATGTCTCCAGGAACTGCTGCTTGTGTGGTGTCTTTCATCCACTAGAATTGAAGCAGTTTTAATATCCACAATCTGGCTCTTATTGACAGGAAGGATGTTCCAGTGGTTAGGACACTAATCTAGGATTTAAGAGACCTAGCTTCAGGTCCCTGCTCAGCAAGACTTTCTGTGTTACTTTAGACAAATCACATGGCCTTTCTATGCCCTACCTCACAGGAGACCTAGGGCTTGTCTTCACTGGAGCCGGGAGAGATCAATCTTATGGCGATCGATTTATCGCATCTCATCGAGACGCGATAAATCGATCGCCAGCGGCGCTCCCGTCGACTCCATAACTCCAGCTCGCCAAAAGGCGCAAGCTGGAGTCGATGGGGGAGCACACCGCCGCCCACCGCCGCCATGAGGACGGCCGGTAAGTCGGCTGTAGATATGCCGATTTCAGCTAAGTTATTAATGTAGCTGAAATTGTGTATCTACAATCGATCACCCGCGCTAATGAAGACCAGCCCCTAGATACTATGGCAGAGATCGGCAACCTTTGGAATCCATCTTGTCAAGGAAATTCGCTGGAGGACCGAGATGGTGGGTTTTTTGGGTTTGTTTTTTTTTTTTTTACCTGCAGCATCTGCAGTCGCAGCTACGGGAAGTGGTAGCCAGCACATCCCTTGGCCCATGCCACTTCCTGCAACCCCTATTGGCCTGGAACAGTGAAGCACGGCCAGTGGGAGCTACAATGGGCTGACCCTGTGGATGCTACAGGTTCAAACCATCCCGGCCTGCCAGCGGATTTCCTTGTTGGGCCACTTGTCAAAGGTTGCTGATCCCTGTTCTATGGCAACGAGGGGCCAAATAAGTACCTAAAATAGATCTAAAACAAAGGTAATACAACACATCCTAATGGAAATGTACGCATCAGATATATTATGGCTAATGAGAGACAGTGATTTTTGTGAATGCTCAATAGTGGATCTATTTATACTTTAATATTCCTAACTAGTGAATGTAATTCTCACTTAATTTTGTGTGTTTGATTGTTGCTGTTCTTTTTAAGAATCAGACGCCTGCCTCAATATTTGTGATGCTACCAACTTTTACTCCCAAAAGCTCATTTTTACACCCCCTTTTAACATATCAATTTAACATGTCATGTGGCAGGACATTGCGACTCATACAGACCTATAGCATTTGATATTCTTATCAGAAAAAAATCCATGCTGTCATTTACAAAATTACCATAGCAAAGTATTTGTTTGTGTATTGTTTCTCCTGTTGTCCTAAACAAGTTGTGCCTTTGCATGTTATAGTATATGTACAGTGATATTTCAAACATTTGGGATTACCTGGTACATAGTGCTATCATTATGGGAAGTAATCAATAGTATATTTCAGCCTCTATGCATTAAGGAAACTAGAGACATTCAGAGGGCTATTTCTCTTTTGAGAGAGTAATGAATAAACACAGGATTCATAAATTTTTCCACATTATTTTATTTATAAATAATATTAATTTTACCAACCACTGTGCATGTGCCTGGTGTAGTACAGAACAATGGGTCTTTCCCTCAAGCAGCTCACAATATAAAAGTCAAATAGAAAGGGTGGTGTATATTCTTGTGTCAAGTACAGTGCCAAATCACCTTGTAATTAAATTTGTGTTAGGTTCTGCTTTATACTATTCCTCCTTACGCCCACTTTGGTTGCTTTTTCTGCTATAATCTTGCCTCATTGTGTAAATTTACATTAACTCTGAAATTGTTCTTAAGTATTTATAGTTCCTGATGAATATTAATTTAAACAGAGATGTTAAATGGCATAAAAACACAGATGAGGCCTGCCTACTCACAAACTGTGTTGATCAAACCTCTACACACCCACACTCTCCTCAGATCAGCCTGTGACCCTAGCCTGCTTGCAACTGCTCGTGTTCCTCAGACTTTCAGTTGTAAATATTTTGTTACCGAAAGCATGCACATCCAACAATAGCATGGCTTTCTTGGTTCTGCTGGCCAAATTGCTTCTAATCCCATGTCTATTGCTATGCTGCAATTCCAAAGGAAAATAGCTCTAATTCAGACACTGGCCTGCCCTTTAAAGATGGTGCTATGTTGAATATTTCAGTTGTTCACTAATCAGACCAATTTGATTTCCAGTTGGACCTGTCTACAATGGAGTTAGCATGTTGGTGAGAGAGTGTTGTGTAGAGTTTGTTTTATTGAACATCTAAAAGCCATATTCCATTCTAAAATATAAAGCAGATTTAGTTCTGTTAGCAATAGTCTTATGCACTTTCACAATGAGACAAGGGAACAAGTAAAGTCTGTAGGCATTTTTATAAGGCTTTCTAAAAGAAAGCTTGCAAAGTAAGTCAAAGTCCCCTTGTTAAATAACCTTTGCAAAGACTTCAGTGCAAATGTAAATGATGTTGTGCTTCTGATGATTTATGCCAGGAATTTGCTGCAGTTCTGGAATGAGCTATATGGCTAAAAAGATATGCAGTTTAATGAAGGACTGTATACTTCACATAAGATCATCAGGAATGAAGGACTGGAAGAGAATTTCTTGATAAGTGTATTTTCATCTGTCAAGGTAACAGGGAAAGGTTAATGTCTTCTACCTGGCTAATGGATTTTCTTTTTTTAACTTTATAACAGAAGTTAGAATCAAAGTTTCTACACACACTCCTACTTCTGGGACTTTTTCATTCTCGTGGTGTTCTGATTGGTTTGGTTTTTCAGCCCTTGACACCTAGAATTTGGTCTTCCCTTAAACTAAAATTATGGCACATGAGGATATCATTTTTACTGTCATGATTCAGAAGAAAATATCCATATATTTCCGGGCTAGCCAAGCCTCCAAAGGGTGTGGATTTGTACTGAGCCAATATAGCCAGGGCAGAGGTCAATTACAGTGTGATGGTAAAAAGTAAACAGCTCTATTTGTTTTATCAAGTCAATGGCAGATACATAGCATAGTTTCCTGTCTCCTCAGGAGTTCAGCAAGGCTGTATTCTGTCACCATCATTGTTCAGTATCAGCATTGCTTGTTTGGTTGATGGATAAGCTTGAGAAGGCAGCTGTTGATGGTGTTGAGCTAAGCGCCATTCTGCTTTCTGCTTTAAGATCTTGAATATGACAATTTGCTCAGCTTGGTGAATTTGATGCAGCTTTCTGGCTGGGCAAGAAGCAGCACACATTTGGTCTGATTATTAATTTAAATAAAACTATGTCCCTGGTCATTACCATCAAACAGCGTCAAACTCTATATTATTACCAGCTCAATATTAATTGTTAGAATGGGACATCAAGCAGGTCGTAACTATCAGATATTTGGACAGCATCATAGGGTACCTATACACTGAAGAAAAAAAAAGCCACCCAAAAAACAAAAATGAAAGCAGCAAGTCCCAGGGCCCTTGGGTTTGCAGCACTATCAGGCTAAAAATAGCAGTGTAGGTGCTCCGGCTTGGGCTGGAGCTTGGGCTCTGAAACCCTGTGAGGAGGGAAGATCAGAGAACCTAGAATCCAGCCCAAGCAGAAATGTCTCCACAGCTATTTTTAGCCCCGTAGCTAAAGCCTGATGTCAGTTGACCTCAGTTCTGAGACTCTCAGCCATAGCTTTTTTATTTTTCAATGTAGATGTTCCCATAGACAGGGCTAGTGGACACTCAAAAGCTGTGTACACTCCTATAGCAGCAACTGCTTCCGTGCTTTGGCCCCTTCAGCAGCTGGATGTCATGATGTAAGCTGGCTATGAAGCTGCAGGTCCATAGAACAAAAGTCCTACTAACTCTGTCAGATGGAAGTGAAATGTTGGTGCTAAGGAACACCAACATGACTGTTTTGATTCTCATGGTCTTTGTCAGCTGTTCCATATCAGCTGGCAAGAAAAGATCTGAAATGAGGATATCCAAAGCCAAACCCAACATCATCATCCATCAACACTTTAGCAGCTTTGTCATTACAGATATATTATTAGAATGGAAGACCAATAAATTCCAAAGTGTGTGTACCAAGGAATGCTGCTGTATAGCTAGCAGTCAGATGGATGCCAAAAGCTTCCCTGGTGTGACAAGATTACCAGTCATAGACATAAGCTAGTATACAATAAGATCACCTTAGTACCTTGCTAGAGATCCATGTGGGTGGCACTTGATTTGCCAGGAGGCCACATCCCTATTTGACATGATGATAATTTATTTATTTATTAAATGGACAGCTGTAGCAGAGCTGGAGGATGGTAGCGGAAATGCCGTAGGGGAGGGGATATCTGAATGAGCTTTCTGCTTTATTTTTTATTCCAACATTTTAGGTCATTCTTTCACTCCATGGGTGCAACATAGTCTTTAGTATTTATGGCACCACTACGACAACCCAAGCAAAGGCTGGGAAATGTATAGATAGAATATTTAAAGTCATCATCTAGGGAAACAAGTTGATTGGTTCCTGTCTCCTGCTCCTCAGTTCCTCTTAGGGGGTAGTAAATAATCATTTCTTTTTCCAACACTTAGTTTTATAAGTGATGGTTGTGATACTGGCAGACCTGGTGCCAATTCATGTCAAGGCCAGTGGGCCTCAACTGAGCACTGACCAATACACACCTGGAAACCAGTCTACCTCACCTTTGTGTTAGTACTTTTAAAATAGATGTTAAGTCTATAAGAATATAACCCTATAACATGGGGTACAGATGTTATAAGTGAAATTGTGAATGCTGGTCTCTGGAATTTCTGCAGAGTATCTAGTTAATCAGAAGAAGTTTAGCTATTGTTATTACAATGCATTTTGAAACAGATTTTAAAAGGCATTTAGGTATCCAATTCCCACTGAAGCAAGTTTAAACCTTTGTAAAACTTTCCTTTTATACAGCACTATCATTTTTAAATGGTGTTATACACACATAAATAGAGACACCTTCCCATTCCTGAAGAACTGAAGTAAGACAAGACAAATACAAGAGAAAATCCCAGCCAGCAGTTCAGGAAGAGGGTGATAGAATATTAATGATGAAAAATAAGGGAGGGATTGCTAAAAGAGGTTAGGTTTAAAGGAGGAGAATGAGGACACTTACCTGATGAGCAATAAGGAGACTCTTTCAGGATCAGATTATGCCACCTTTACTCACATGGAATATTGTCCTATTTCAGGTGCAATTCCAATGAAGAAAATGGGACTGAACATGGAGAAAAACTTAATATAAAGCTGACAGAATTGGGCCTCAATAATTAACAGTGACATTCAAAATTTTTACAATCATATTACTCACCATTATTCTGTGGTACTGTAATAAACATGACATTTAAATTGAATACTATTGCAAAACACAGAACCCTGTCTGAATTGTCAACATGAATGTTTCCAGTTCTCAGAAAACATATTTACAAAATGGTTTTAATTCCTTCCAACCCCATCCCCATAACAACTTTATTTTATTTTTGGCAGAACAAACAATAGAAATTAAAATGTGTTTTTCCAGCTGACAAATATGTTTAAATTGCCATGAGTTTTTTTACAAAGCATAAAAGTACATATCTGCAATGCTGTTAGTTCTGTCTCAACCCAAACTATCAATGCACTAAAATGGTGACATATGGTGTAAAGAAAGTAGCCCGATCCTGACAACTCACTGGAAAACATTTAATTGATTGAAACAGCACTTGTTTTATGTTTTTAGAATTTCATTGTTGTAAAGTAAAGGAAAATTGGTCATTTGAGGTGTCAGAGTTAATGTTCTTTGCAGTTCTTCTGATTCCCATGAGATACAATTCTGAATAGTTAAACAAAAACAATATTTTGCAGATCTGATTGGCACCTGTCAGCTGTCTCAAGGGAAATTGCTAGACTAATTTGCCACCAGAATAGATCATTTCAGGCTGATATTTACTGTTTTGAAAGCTGAAAGAATTGAATCAGCTAACATCTCATTTCTCCTGGAGAGTTGATTAGTGTCCTTATTCAAAAAGTCAAACATTGAGCTGATTTAAAACAAGACGCTGCTAAAGACTAAAATAGGTTTGATGAAGCCAGTTAATGTAATCTGACATAAACATCAGGCACTTATTAATTAAATATAAAACCATAGTCAATGTACTGATGGTTACCAGAACCTAAAACTCATATATGAATATTGCAGTTTAAAAATAATATTGAAAAATTAAAATGTTGTCCTTTTCCAGGTAATTACCAGGGCTGACAAATGTTTCCCTCTGTTTGATTAATAGTATTATGTATATACTTTATTTTTATCCCATAACTAATCATTTTAATTGGATGTGTGGGATGAGCTCAACAGATAGTACCCTCTGCTTACTAGACAGCCTTACTTGTAAGTAGGATGACCAGCCAGCAAATGTGAAAAATCCGGACAGGGTGGGGAGTAATAGGAGCCCCCAAATCAGGACTGTTTACTGTAAAATTGGGACGTCTGGTACTTGTAAAGATGGTTTGCTTGCAATTGGACATAGCAAATCTCTCAGTTCTCACTAGTGTCTCTGTGCAACTACCTAGTGTCAAACCCCAGCACCTTGACTCAGCTGTCATGCTAACCCCAAGGAGAGTAGCCAGTGGTGGCAACCACTAGCAAAGAGCAAGTCTGACTCTTCCAGTGTACAACAAAGAGGCATTGTTGAACAGCTGGTGAATATTAGGCCATAAAAAAAAAATACAGAGTGGGAAATTCCTTCATTTGGCTCCATTGGCATTGGTGACATGTTGGATGTGAATTGAAGAAGCATTTTTATTCTAATGATCTTCACATGGCTTGATAGAAGTTTTTTGTTTGCTTTTGTTTTGTTTTTTTTATGAAAGGGAGGGATCAGAGTTAAATCAATTTATAAAAATTAAGGGTAAAAATCTATTCAAGTTTACACAAAGTGGAGCCTTGCTGAATTTTGTGGCATATCACCTTGTGCAGCCAAGAGTAGAAATCGACTTTGTGGGTTTAATAATAGAACCATGTACAAAGGCAAGTATGAATCTGACAGAGTCCGCCTTGAACTGCCTGTGACTGTTGCCTTGATCTGAAAGGATCAGTCCCTACTGAATTCATATGAAACGTGACCTCCATCCCCTCTGTCCTTCCTGAATACAAATTCACTATTGTGCTAAATTATTTGTGGATGGGGTAGGTGTGGAATTTATAATATCAATACAGACAGGCCTGCTAAACCCAGGGTTGTGAGCTCACTCCTTGAGGGGGCCATTTAGGAATATGGGGCAAAAATGTGTTGGATGATTTAATTGGGGATTGATCCTGCTTTGAGCAGACGGTTGAACTAGATGGTCTCCTGAGGGCCTATCCAGTCCTCATATTCTAATTGGGAAATTTAGGTTAATTATTGAGTTTTAGTTAAAAAAGAAAGCAAGTTGGTTTTGAACTAAAACATTTAACCTTTCATGCTGAGTTTTAATTACAGATTTTTGGAAAATGGACCTAATAAGGAAATAGTCTGAAATGAACCCTGAATTCATACTAATGGAAGCATTGTTCAGGATGCATACCAGCTACTTTGAATGTTCACTTTCTTATAAGCCTCAAAAAGGGACTGTGTACTCCAGTTGCATTATCTCATGCTGCATAACATTCTAATATTCATGCTGAGTATAAATCAGTTTCCCCAGTATCCTCTGCTGGTGATACCACTGGGACAACTCAAAGGGACATCTTGCAAAGTCAGGTACTTCTGAGTGTATTGGTGCCAGGATTTAGGCCATAACAGCAAAATCATACATAATCTTGTTTTCTAAACAAACATTCCAGGAAAGTTTTCTGGAATGAAGGAAAATACATCAAGGACTCTTGACTCCAATCTTGTTTCTGGGCTGTCTGCAATAAACTGGAAAAATTAAAGACCTAACTGTATAGCCTTTTGGTAAGTGCACTGAATGTAAATTTCATAAATGAAATCCTTAAGAAGAGTTGCAACAACAAAATAAAGAGATGTGCACTAGATTTTCTTCCCTTTTTACAGCAGCTAGTTCTGCTTTTATATCCTAATTTTTGTTCCAGAGATATTTAAAAACATTAACAACTTTGTTTAGAAGTTCTGATTAATGTTAATCATAGGAAATTATTTGGCACATCTTTACTGTGATGTCCGTAGAAGAGCTAAAAATGCAGATCAATAGAGGATTGGCATTACACTTGTCAATAAGAGGGAATAGAACAAGTAAGCCTTAAATGAAGAAGCTTCATACTGCTCTTCTTCCTTCCCATCAGCCATGTCTCAGATTGAGATGTCTACAGCCTATTGTCTATTGCTAGTCTTCAGACTATCTTTCTTCTTAATTAATGGTGATTCAGAGAGATGCACCTTTGTCTAATACATTTGAGTTGGAGAATCTAAAAGGAGAACAGCTCTTATTATTCTATCACAAGTCTTGCAATACTTGATGTTTTTCTTAAAGCCAGCTCCTGGATTGATGTGAATATCTGAAAATTTCAGGTTTAAACCATTAAAAAGTAAGTTTCCTACTCTAATGCTTTCAGAGAAAAGCTTGAAAATATGACCTGAGTGTAATCTACAGAGTCAAATCCCAGAGGGTAAATAAAAAAGATCTATCATGTATTTTAACCTGATTATTTTGGAGAGGGAAGATTCTCCTGATTTCTGAACACTTGGGGTTGGTGAAACTGAAGACTCCAATGAAGATCAAGGCCATTGTGCTAAACACTGTTCAAACACACTGTTCTTTGCCCTATAGAATTTGCATTCTAAATAGGTTTTTTTTTTTAAAATTGCTTACATATTTTCTATTTGTATCACACACTGCTGTGAAGATTCACTATTTAATAGAACTGGTTGGAAATTTTCTATCTGAATGTTTTTTGATGTAAAATGCCCCTTTTGCAAAATCAAAATTTCCACTTCTAACATGCAGTGTTAAAAGGAGTATGAGTAGAACTTAGGTAACTTGCAAATCCATGTGTTATAATATTTTGGCATTTACATATTTATGCTGTGGAAATAGTTTCTGTTTTGACAGATTTCTTCATTGTCTACTGCTCACACAATAGGTCTAGGAATATTTATGTTCCTAAGACATTTGGGAATAGAGGCATATCATAGTCTATGACTTTCTTTTGATGATGTGTCCTTGGAACACACTGATTGCGGGTATAGTTTTCAGCACAATATCCATGGATTGCATGAGGCATGCAAGACACTGATAATTGAATTACTGAGCTATTGTATATGCACTGTAGCCTTTTGAGGAGACCTCGTAACTAAAACAGAGGCACAAAGTACTTTCTGAAGTACAGGACTCACTCTACTTTTCAGCAGCTTATAGAATTGATCACAGAAGTCAAAGATAGATCTTGTATTTGAACAAAAGTGTAGAATATTGTCAGGCTGTTTGCTGTAAGGAAAGCATCCTGGATCTGTGGTTGTCTTCTTAACCATTCTATCCCATTGGTCCTCCAAACTGTTTAAGTAGCCAAGGAACAAAAACATTAAGGAATGTTTCCTCTGCAAACTTAGATGTATCTATTGTATATATTCTTACTAGTATTGGTTTTGTTTATTATTATTCAGATAACATCATAAATGTGTGATGGTATATCAATTATTTTGATGAATAGCCCAAGGAATTTATACTTTAATAGTCAATTTTCTGAAGATCATGTACGGCAGAGACCCACTTTTATATAACAAAGCATATACAGAATAAAACACACCATAGGTTATAACAGGTTATTTATTACAATGAGAGAACGAACAAAAAGAGGAACAGAGTAATTTAAACAAATTCATAAACTGATGAATGGTACAGCACTCTGTTACTGTTAATTTTGTAGGTTTTAATTCTTTACAGGTGAATCTTGGGCTCTTTGAAATTTTATGGATGATTTCTGTAACAAATATGGGGGACCAGTTTAATAATTATTCATATCGTATCTGGATCTGCTATTAGTATGGTATGTCTATACAATACATATGGATGTATATTTCACCAAAGGGGATTGTTTGGGTAGTAGAGCCTACCCACCTAGAGAGGAGGACTCCCTTTCTAATGGCTGGTCTACACTGAAGAGTTGCATTGGCATAGCTTTGTCTTGCAGAGTTGTGGAAAATTCACATTCTGGAGAGACCTAATTAAGCCAACCTAACTCCTAGTGTAGACAATGCTAGATCAAAAAAAGAATTCTCCCATCATTAATCCACTTCTCTGAAAAGCAGAACACCTCCATTTCTGCAGTAAGTGTGTACACTGATGTCCTATAGTGGTGCAGCTTCAGCTATGGACATATTCTACTAGTGGCCTAACAACTTCCACCGAGGGATACAGAGGATGGGAGGGAGATCAGAGCTGGGGCAGGGGGTTGGGGGTGCAGGAGATTGAGGGGTCCAGTAGGGGTGTGGGCTCTGGGGTAGCACTAAGGATGAGGGGTTTGGTTGTGCAGGAAGGTGCTCCGGGATGGGATTCAGGGGTTTGGAGTGCAGGATCAGGGCTGGGGCAGGGAGTTGGGGTGCAGGCTCTGCATGGCTCGTACCTCAAGCAGCTCCCAGAAGCAGCAGCATGTCCCCCTTCTGGCTCCTACGCAGAGGTATAGCCAGGCAACTCTGCACACTACCACATCTGCAGGTGCCACCCCTGCAGCTCCCATTGGCTGCAGTTCCTGACTAATGGGAGCTTAAGAGCTAGCACTTGGGACTGCAAATGAAGAAGGGTGTCATGATTATAGGGCCACATGCAAAATCATCTCAGAGAACAGTTATAATTGTAGCTTGACTTTTCTGTCCTTTTGAGGCTTGTCCATATGTATCCTTACTCTTGGGAGATACAAAAATAAAAGTTTGTCATGAGGTGATTCTGAGGAATATTAATTACAAGTGACTGCAAGATTTTTCCTCTGAAATTTAACGGCCAAGTTATATCTTGTAATAATGCATCATTTTGATTTTAGTTGTATGGGTTTGGAATTGATGAGCAGGAGAAAGCTCTAATTTTCAGCACAGAGAAAGTGAGGCATTATCTCCTGCAGAGTTCATAAACTGTCAGTACCGTGGTGATCTAGATAAGCATTTCTGCCCACTCTGAAAATTATTTCTGCAAAAGTTGGGGCTGGTGAGAAAGGAACTCCCTGACAGACGTGTTTCTCCTTTGTTCCCTCAATAGTGAGTCTTGAATGTCCAGAGGCATTGTAACCCAAGCTTCCACGCTGTCAAGATACAGTTAGTTTGCTTCCTGACATAGACAAACCCCACATGAGTCAACAAGGGGTTGAGAGATTATTTTAGGCTCAGCCAGCCCTGCCTGCCACAACTTTAGCAAAGGCTCCAACTGCTGGAGCAATTAAAAGGCAGGGAATTAGCTCATTTGGAAGGTAGAGCTGGAGGCGAGATCTGCAGCCCACAGCCCCAGCAGAGCAGAGCAGAAGAAAGCCTAAGGCTGATACGGCGTTCCAAAGGGGACCTCCATCAGGGAAGGGGGGACACCCTGAAGACAACCCTGTGGACCTTGGACATTGGTAACCCCCTCTTACCTATTTTAGTTTGTGTTTCCCAATCTGGGGAAAACCCTGGACTAAGCTGACCCCTGGGAGCAGGGGGCAGAGACGCAGGGAGGACAGCCTCAAGCAGCCTTGGTTGCCAGACTACTGGTAGTCCAAAGGGCCCTGGGTCAGAGCCCAGTGGAGTAGGAGAGCCTGGGCTACCCTTCCCACAACCCGTTCCTCATATTCCCCAACTGGGAATCATTGCAGCCTCTAGCAGAGATGTGCCCTAACCACCAGGCTATAGAGTTATTCTCACACACTCTCTCTGGCCAACGAATACTTAAGTACTTATACAAAGCAGAACAGCTTCAACAGGAGATATTCCCACCACAGACTACCCTTTTGTAGCCTAGTGGATAGGGAAGATCCTGGTTCAAATCCCTGCTCCAAATCGGAGAGAATGAGTCTTCCACTTCCTAGAGGAGCGCTACCACTGGGCTATAGGGAATAAGATAATGGAGATGGGTACCTTCACAATCACATCATTTTCTGTGTTAGGCATGCTCTGATCATGCCTATCTCATCAGGTCCCACAGGTGAGATGAGCAAGGAAGGAGAACACCAAGTCTGACGATCCTGCAGATGCTGGGTGTGAGCCAGATGCTGAGCAACTCAGCATCACCGGAACTTAGGTAGCTTTGCTTATGCTCAACAGCAGAAATGTAGGTCACTAGTGGATTTTACTATTGGAAAGGCATCTAATAAAGTTAGGCAGCAGCTGAACTTGGATATTTTAGGATTTTACTGTTGGACTCAGGCACAAAAATTGGCAGTTAGGAACCTAAATCTATTTGTGGATCTTGCACTTTACCCTGCATGTAGCATATTCAATGAGCCAGATAAATCAAAATATGAAAGTTGGCATCTTACAAGACTGTCCTATCAAATGTTCCTTTGTTGTTAAACGTGACAATTGCTATACTCTGAGGCAGAAGAAAAAAAGTACCTCTGGGAAGGTAACCACCTATTTGAGGTCTGTGAAAGTAAAGATGAGTTGATGTATTTTTTCTCTGCTTCTCTGGGAATTAATCTACAAAAGATAATAGCTTGTCTCCTGTGAGGAAGTCATGTTATCTAAACTATTTGATAGTTGCCAATCTTCATCTGTAGTATGGTTCAGGAAAAGGTAAGAATAATAGAAAGTCAATAGTGAATTCAAAGCATATGGTTGGCCAAACATGAAAAGTGTCCAGATAATGGCTACAAGAATCCATACAGGGAAAATGCATTCCTCCTTTATCCTAGTGATTTTACATCTGAAAAGTAACGCAGAATATTATGTCCAAGTTGCTGAAGACACTCTCCAAGGACTTATGAAAAGGAGGTAATTGCTATTTCTTCAGACAACAAATAAAATACAAAATCCAAGAGGACATCCCAGGTGTAATCATCCTAAATGTATGGACATTTGGAAGATTCTTTAAACTAAATTGAGAAAGCAGAATTACCTCACACAGTCCTAACTCACACTGTGGAGGTTAAATATTCCACAACCATGAGCTTCATAGCTTGTTGATTGAAAAAGGATTGGTGCTCCAGCTGCCAAAAAAATATTTAGTGGAACTCTCAGGAAGATCAAGGACAAGCCCTTCTGAGCCACTCCAATTGCACTGAAGGACTTTACACTTTGTTTTCCAAACCATCTGAAGAGTCCCATTGTGTGGAAGAATCCCTGGGTAATATACAGCCAAAGAAGCTGGCTGTATTTCACAGTCCCCAACAAAAGGGAAATGGTGAAAGAAAGAAGGTCAGCAAATTTAGGATGACATAATAGAACACTGTCATCAACCAGAACTAGTTAAAGCAGCCTCTGGGATGATCTAATTTGTACTGTGAGATGGAGATGGCTCCCGTACTAAAGGGATTGTAAAAACAGCATACACCCAACTTTGTCCATGTCTCACCTCAAGTGCTGCAATCAGTCCATCTTGGCTAGATGACAGGACTGAGCCCTCTGCCTGTACATTGCTGTCCAAATAACTTAAGTATGTTGAATGTTATGCTGGATACAGCATGGATTTTAATATAAACATGGCAAGTAATTTACACAAGAAGGGATTCTGAAGATGGTTTCGGGGGATTTATCAGACTATGGACAATGACACTATTACTGCAGTCTCAAGGGAAATCTCGTTTGAGCTAAGCAACAACAAAGAACTAGAACTCCACTCACAGAAGTGTAAGCCCAGTGACCCGAAGCCCTAGAGATTACAAAGCTTTCTGGTCCCATGTGCAGAGCATAGAGGAAGAATGACCAAAGACCTTCATCCTTCTTCTTAACCTCTGAGGATAGGGCAAGAAGCAATGGGCTTACATTGCAGCAAGCAAAGTTTAGGTTAGACGTTGGAAAAACTTCCTAACTGTCAGGGTGGTTAAGCACGGGAATAAATTTGCCTAGGGAGGATGTGGAATCTCCATAATTGGAGATTTCAAAGAGCAAGTTATGTGATAGTACCCCCATAAGGCTCTATGGAAATATGCTTACGACTGTATATATGACATACTGGAATATGTTTTATACTACATGTAACATATCTCTGTAAAAGTTATGAACTTCTGGATATATTTTTGCTATTTGTATGCATGTGTTAATTTTAAATAGCCTCAGTGAAGCAGTTGGTCAGCTTCCTGACAAAAGATTATTCTCAGTAAGTGCCCAGTCAAGAACCACGTAAGCCAACGATGAACTTGGAGACACCAATCCACATCTGAGGTTTCTCAGGAATGTTGCCTGGCTGGTAAGGAACTCAGTCATGCATGCCCATGTGACTCCAAAACTCCATATTGGAGCTGGATTCTACACGAGGGGAGGGAGGGGTATCCATCCACAAGAAAAGTCTATTTAAATCACTGGTAGACCCCTCCATTTTGTCTTCAGCTGTCTCAAGAGATAGCCTCTCCACCCTGAAGGATACCTGAGAAAAACTGGAACAAAAGACAGTAACTAGAAGGGTGTGAGTGATTGCTGGACCTGGCTAGAAGGAGACTACTAAAAAGAAGCTTACTGAAACTCCTTTGAGGGTGAGATTTTATCTGTATTCAGTTTTATTACTGTATTAGAAATAGACATGCATGTCCTATTTTACTTTGCTTGATAATTCACTTTGTTCTGTCAGTTATTACTTGGAATCACTTAAATCGTACTTTCTGTATTTAATAAAATCACTTTTTACTTATCAATTAACCCAGAGTATGTATTAATACCTGGGGTGGACAAACAGCTGTACATCTCTTTCTATCCGTGTTAGAGAGGACAAACAATCTGAGTTTACCCTGTATAAGCTTTATACAGGGTAAAGCAGATTTATTTTGGGTTTGGAGCCCACTGGAAGTTGAATATCTGAGTGTTAGAGAGGAATACTTCATAACCTGCTTTCATTTAAGCCTACAGCTTAACGTGGTACAGACTTGGGTTTGGGTTTGAAGCAGGCTAATGGGTCTGACTCAAACCAAGCAGGGCACTGAAGTCCCAAACTACTAAGTCAGGAAATCAGGAGCAGATGTAGTTGTGGCACATCAATTGGCAGCCCAAGGGGGTTTCTGTGATCCAGTCACAGGGTAGTTTAGGTTAGACATTAGGAAAAGCTTCCTGTCAGGGTGGTTAAGCACTGGAATAAATTTGCCTAGGAAGGTTGTGGAATCTCCATCATTTGAGATTTTAAAGAGCAAGTTAGACAAACACCTGCCAGAAATGGTCTAGATAATATAGTCCTGCTGTGAGTGCAGTGGACTGGAGTAGGTGCCTTCTCAAAGTCCCTTTCAGTCCTATGATTCTATGATTAATTTGCATAAGCTTTTTACCTAGAAACTCCAGAGGTGAAGGAGCTCTATCCCATCCATTGGTTAACAGGAGGAAGTATAGCTATGAGAGAGAGATGGGTAATTTGTATAAGTTTTCTGCCCAGAATTTCTCCAGTGACCCTTTGGGAGACACCATATATATATACAGACTCAGAATTGGTTGAATAGTGGAATCAAAGGGAGTTGGGGAAAAGAGGCTCTGCTCAAGGGCCCTATATGTTCTTAGATTCCACACAATTGAGAGACTCTTTGGTGACACACAGGCTACTTTTTACTGAAACCATAGAGGACAAAAGCAGAGCTGAGTGAACTCTGGTGAGATCATTCCTACTCTGCTACTAAATAAAGCTGAAATCACTACAGTTGAGTTATATGGTGAAGCCTTGGGACTATGCAGCACTTCCCAAGGGACATGCCCAAATTCAGCTCATGAATCTGGGATTATACTACCAACTGACATCAAACTGTGAGTTGGGTTTAGCAGATGAGGGAGAAGGAAGTAACATGGTATAGGGGAAAATTATCTATTGGATATACCCCCAGGGGGTGGGGAACCAATTTAACAGACTCCTGCCAATGCTACCATGTAGTGCAGGTGCCTTATTTATCATCCATGTAGAATGTTGCTTTTTCCCCAAGTTGTTAAGTTCCCTTTCCCCCAATAAAGTTTTTCTTCTTACATACATGAACCCTATGCTTACAACTGAGACAGTATTGACTTTTACAGTGCCCAGAGGAGATACTTCATGAACCCAGAAATACTTAGTGGGGTGTCGAGCTGCTGGTGTTTGCTAATTTTAAGAAGGATCTTAAATATATTGAAACTGACCTTTTTTCTTGCCATTATCCACATGGCAGAGGGATTATAGAAGCAAGGGAAGTTTTCCATTATTCAGGCAACAATACTGATGTCAAATGCAAGGGTCATAGGTTGTGCTCAGAACAGAAAAAAAGAGGTTGAAGTGTTACCAATGGAGATAATCCAAAATACTTCCTTCTCTTTCAGCATTTAAAATCCACATAGCTACTTTTTTAAAAGGCTGTTGTGTTTTGCTTCATTACATCAGAAATTGTAGGAAATGTAAGATGGGATGGCTGTATTTAAAACATTGCTAATTTTTAAAAGACTTCTTCTCCTGTCCAGTCAGCTCAGAATCAATTATGTCTACTTTTAGCACATTCAGATTGACTTGGACAAATCTTCATAACAGAGTAGGCGTTGGAAAAGCAGATACATCGGTAAGAGATTATTGTTATTGAAAAATAGCTTTTAAAATATGGAGAGGCCAAAATTAGGTAATGGACTATGGACTCTATGGTGTTTTAGTTTTTGAGTCATTTGAATAAAGTGTGTGCCTTTTTCATTTGAAGAGTAAATGTGATTACAGAGTAAATCATTTTGTATGTGTTATGTTTCATTTCATAAAACCTTATAGGTATATTTTAGTGTGTTCTTTTTTTCTTGGGAAAACAAAAATAGATTCTTTTATGCAGGAGAAACATCTCAAAACAATCTGGTTTATTCCTTCTACATCTCCTCAGGGAATGCTGCTTGGATTTATAGCTAGCTGAAATGGGAATTTCTGGGAAATTCCAATGTTCTGATTTTTTTTAATCATCCAGAACCAGGATGAAAAGTGTAAATATATAATTTGCTGAACATAAAATTTTGAAAATGTTTAATTCAGAAGGAAATATAAAAAATGTTTAGTTTTGGATTATTGAACACATCAAAATGTATTTAGTTTGGCATTGTTCAGCTTTGTTTTTGGTTAGTATTGAATTGTGTCCCCCTAAACTCCAGCAGTACCTCATGGGAAATGTAGTTTGGATGCTCAGGTCCTTAGGTCTCCTCTGTGAGGTGGGTTGTCTGGATAAATTCCCACAGACAATTTCAATTTTTAGAAACTGACTTTTCTATTTGGAGGGGGGAAAAGCCACATTTTGACAGAAAATTCCCAATCAATTCTATTTGCATTACACCACCTTTTATGCTTTTGCCTGATTCTTTCCTTTTGTGGAAGTCTCACTAATTGAAGGAAAGAGTTTTGAGTACTGTAATTGATTGGTGAATCTGATATCCTGGTCCGTGACTTCTGGAGATGTACTATCACTAGCTGAGGTGGTGGTTACCAGTAAAATAAGGGAAAAGAAGACTTCATTAAAGCAGAGTCTTGGTGAATAACCTTGCCTTCTTGAAAGATATCAGCTTATGGTAGAAGAAATTGTTGGTGATCAATCCTTGCGAAAACAACTCATAAGATTTTCATGCTATCTAATCAAATTCTGACTCCTAGTCTGGAGGGCTATTTCTAATTATTATTAACATATGCACATATAAGTACTCTGTGCTTTAACAGAAGAAAAGATGATTTCTTTATTAATATGTGGGATGAAGATAATGTAATGTAATCTTTTTGGACTTTCACTTCCAGACTTGCCTGACCTGGAAGGCATCCTGACACAGGTACAGTGTGATGATGTGATTTGCACTGCACAGCTAGAGTAAATCCTTACATGTGAAACCAGAAGTGCTCTTATACACTTAACTGATGGGGTACATGGGGGAGATTTGAAGTTAGGTGCTTAACCCCCATGTGTACTTCCAAAAATCTCCCTAAAAATGCACAGGAGACATACAAGACTTTGAAGAACTAGTCAATGAAGTCCACAAAATGCATGGGTTCTCCTATCATTAAATATTTATTTTTTAATTTAAGACATAGAAAGAGAAAAATCAAGCTACATGATTTCTTTTAACTAATTATTCTAACCAGTGATGCTGACTCCAATCATGTTAGACTAAGCAACACATAACTATCATTTAGCTCCATCTAGCAAAATTCCAATGCAACTTACTTCATCATGCAATCGTTTACAAATTGAGGTTTATTTAGTTAAAGTCCAGTAATATATGGCCAATATTTATTATTACTACCACTTCCCCTAGCAAGGAACTTTACAGCAAAAATGCAAAGACATGATCCTGCCTCTGAAGAGTTTGTGATTTGAGATGTGACAAAACACCTTTTAGCATCAACCAACAGGAAGTGTGGAAAGACACTTACACAGTAAAAATATTGTTACTAAGTTCTACTTGTAAGTATTAAGTATATGTCCTTCTCTAGGGGCAGTGAAATGTTGTTCTTGTCATCACTAACAATGTAGATTGCTATTGATATTCTCTCGAGCACCCCAATCAGAGTTGCATCTGAACTTTCCCTTTAAAACAAAATTGACTTGCTGTTCCACTTTCATTGATAAAGCTCTAGTTTTTCAGAAACTGAAAAAATATTTCAGGAAAAGTCTCTGGAACTGGAAACTATTTTGAAAGCAAAGCTGAAAACCTGTTATCTGTAATCCTCTTCCTATTGCTTCAACCTTTTCACCTACAGAAAAAAATACATGAAAAATGTGTCATCTTATGGCCCCACACTTAAAAGTACTTTTAGAATGTTCTCTAGTCCTTTTAGTGGGAGGTTCACTAACCATATTGTTCTGATGAGTCTATTTTTAAGCCCAATTTTCCCTGTTTGACTAGTGAACTTTGCCATAGTAGCTCTCCAAGGAGTGGTATAGTCAGGACAGCTGTGTTACCCTCTTCTCTTGATTTGGCAAATGTTTCTGACTCAGAATATAAAGTGGTGCGTATGGCATATTGGTTTAACTGACCCTGCTTCTTAGAGACTTTGTAATAGTTTCCCCACCCCAATATTAGCAACTCTGTGTATGTGCTGATGCTGCATTTTTTATTAAATCTTTCTAATCTTGTTTTCATTTAGAACACCCTCTACCATCAAGCACTGTGAAACCTGAGTAAATTAGTACCAGCTTCATTTCATTTACATAGTATCAGGGGCATAATACAATTTTCATGTTGAAATTACATACAAATTGGGTATTAAATGGCCCAAATTACTTATGGATAAAGCCCTTAAAGCTTCAATATGGTGCAAATTTTCAAATCATAAAGTCCTGTGTTGAGCAAAAGTGATGACTGTGGCAGAATGAATTTTATTAGCTAGCAGTAACAATTAGGTTTAATATTTACAACTGAGTTAATGCAAGATTTGTAATTTTCCAGTAATGTATTTGTTATAAAGTTAGAAAGGGAATGCTGTGAACATCTCGTTTTCTGCGGGGTTAAATGAATAAAATACATTAAATGGTACTGAAAAATAAGTGGAAGATGTGATATCAACATAACCTGATTTTTTTTAATATACTATGATTATGTGAACAAAGGACAATTCAGAAAAACTAAGTTCATTTCTATTCCAAAATTGAATCAATCTCTTCTTTCTACTGAACTATGGACACTGTACAACATATTAATTTTCAATGAAGCTTGTTTTTTACAGCATTATATTTATCTTATGTATTCTATAATTAGACCTGTTTGCCCCTAGAAATATGGAACTTCAGAATTAAAGGCTTTTGTAAGATTCTTTTTTGGTGAGAATCTGAATATTAGTTGGTAATTGTAAGAATTCTGGATGAAACGTGGTTCATATTCAATCTTCATCTGCTATACAGTTATACAATGTATTTATTAGCCCTGAAAAAGAGGGGTTGACTTTTTTTTTCTATTTCAGTTAATCTTTGAATCCCACCTTTGTACAGTGACTGAAAAATATCAACTGGGAGCTGGATTAACATTGCCAATCATTTCTAGAAATCAGGAGATGGGCCCTATTGGGAATTTTAGGTGATAGAATTCACTCTGAACTCACCAAGTAGATTTCATCTCTAATCTTTTGGCCTGCTAGTACATGCATAGAAAGTATCTATAACACTCCAGCTACTTTGAATTGGGCACCCTAATGGGGTGAGGGGGTGGGGGAGGAAGAGAGAAACAAACAAAAAAGACACTTCAATGTATTTTCATCCCCATTTTTCCCATTACAGGGATCATTTGCTCCCATTGGGAGCAATGTGTTTCATAATTCAATTCATTAAGATGCATTAACTAATTGTCTTCATTCTCCTACAGTTAATTAAACCAAATTAAGTCAATTATACTTTTCTATCTCTGACTTTTCTTTTGCCTAATCTAAATTGGAAAAAGTGAGCCTGAGATGGAAAAGGAGAAAAAAAAAGAAAACATTCCCTGCAGCAAAAGTAGAATCCGTAATATTGCAGTGTGAAGATGGTTAAAAGTCAAAGGGACACAAAATGACTTTTAGTCTAATTTCCTTATTACAAAGATTGATTAGCTGGTGGGGTTTTTTTGGTTTTTCTTTTTGTTTTTTTATAGAGCACAATGACATTGCTCTAAGAAATGGACATTGATGTATGCTACATTTAGAAATTTCAACAGAAGATAGCCTTGGTATATAGCTGTCATGATATATCTCTGATTTCAGTGGCTAAAAAAATATTTCTGAACTCAAAGTAATCACTGGATTTGTGTTCAAATAAAAAAAATCTGTGCTACAAGCTAAACTTCAAAGATCAGCTGTTATTAAAGAACAATACATACGATTCTAATTTTAATTAAGCACAAGGAAATTAAATGTCGGTCTCTCTCACAAGTTCATGTGTTATTTGTTTTGGGAATGGGGGGTTGTATTCATTGCTTAATCATATCTGCATTGATAGAATCTTCATCATCCTGTTTGTGCCTTAATCTCAGAAATCTTTTTTTTTTTTCAGAAAGGAGTAAAGTAAGTGGCAATAAAACGGACCATTTTCTAATGGTATATAAAACACGGAAAATCAAAAGCTTTAATATGTAGATGAAACAAGCAGAAAAGGTTTAGACCATAATAGAAAATATAAAACTTTTAAAGTTCTGTTAAAAGCTAATGTAGACTGGCTTTAAAGTCAGTCTGCCTCAGAGGGTATGTCTACACTGCAAATAGACACCCGCAGATGATCCATACCAGCTGACTCAGGCTCATGGGGCTTAGGCTGCACTAGGATTGTATCATTGAAATGTAGAAGTCTGGGCTCGGGCTGGAGCTCTGGGACTCTTTCACTCTGCAGGTTGCTAGAGCCCCAGCTCTAGCCCTAGCCTGGAAATCTACAGTTAAACAGCTTGGCAGCCCAAGCCCTGTTAGTCTGAGTTAGCTGCCTTAGGCTAGCCACAGCATTTTAATTGCAGCGTAGACATACCCACAGAGCCCTTAGGTGCCCAGTGCACATCAAAACTGAGCAGCACAAACATTACTTCATAAACGGGGCTGGATCAGCCTAGTGGGTTTGCCCTCGGTTTTATTTGCACTCAAATTTCCAATGCAGGTCAAGACTACAGGACAAATCCTGAACAATGCAGAATACTTCATGTGACTGGCTTTATTCAGTACAGCATCCTCATCTTTTCCAGAAACAATTTGCAGTATCATGCCTTAATCTGGTCATGTGATCACTCTTTGCACTGAGAACAGCTCACAGTTCAAAGGTTTTCAGTTTTACCATCACTCTGCTACCCTTTTGCTCCCCTACAGTCTAGATACCTTTTCTCAACTATTTCTGTGTACCCTTTTGTCGTGTTCCCCTTCTTCCCCTTCCTTTCTCCCTCTGCCCTGCCCCCTCCCCAGCAGCCAGCAGGCAACTCCTCTGCTATGTTCAGCTGTACACTTCACTATTCTTCCTCTGCTAATTTGACAGCACACATCTACCGCTTTTAAATATATACTGGCCAGCCATCATTCTTCAAGGCCCTCCTATTTAGCATCCTTCGCTGTTGTTCCTGTGCTTACATCTTTTCCTCACTGCATCTCCAAAATGGTGGGCCCCAACTCACTGCTCCTTAGACACCAGCCTCAAAGGTATTTTGATTAACATAGAGTTTCCATTATGGACACCCTGTACAGTCTTTTTTCCCTGTCCATCCAGATTAGGTAAATTAACCCCAGGGTAAGCATTATGTGTTGAGATGTTTAGAGTTTAATTAACAGGTCTGCCATAAATTCTCCCCTTGTTTCCACAAAACCAAATTACTGTCAGCTGCATTATATATACATTTTGATCTTCAACCTACCAGGGATGTGATTTCTCTCTCACACATCAGATCCACATAGTAAGACTTTATATTCAGATTTCCACTTTCTATTCTAAGGTACTTGGATGTGTCTGTTACTCTACCTAACTACAGCCAGGGGTGAAAGTAACTATAGGCACTTACTGGGAGGGGCAAGGCCTCAGGGGGAAGGGGCGGGGATGGGGAGGTGGGTCACAGCTGGCCCAAGCCCACCCCATATGGGTAAGTGTCTGTAGTTGGGGTAGCTGTTCCCTTTGCCCAGCCCCAGCTGTTGTGGGGGGTGGGAGGATGGCAAAAGGGCCAGGGACTTTAAAATTGCTGCCCTTCCCTCATCCTGGTAGTGGTCCTACTGGGACAGATCCTACAGCAGGGCCGCCCACAGGGGAGGCAAAAGGGGCAGGGACATTAAAGCCCTGCTGCGGCATATGGGCTGGTACAGGTTCTTATCGGTACTCTGTACAGGCCCATACTGCCCACTTTCACACCTGACTACAGCAAAGCTCAAGACCAGTAGAATCTTCCTTATTTCTGAGGGAGTTTCTCTTGAATTAGAGCTGGTATGAGTGTGAAGAGGAATCTGCTTCTCTGGTTTCAGCCTCCATTTTCTGCTTACTTTAAACAATCCACAATTTTCCTGTGCAGAAAGTACATTAGAAAACAGAGGTTAGATGTAGGTGAGTACTCCCAAAGTTCAAATTATTTTCAAAATATTACCTATTCTTTCTGAACCGCATCATTCTGCAATCAAGAATTAGATCTCATTGCTGCAGATGTTTTTTCAAGTATTTCTTGCCTTTGGTTAGGCCAGAAATGAAGGCCTAGTTGGTGAAATATATACTTTGCAGGTCTCCCTCTGTAAGGAATTTATTTTAAAATCAAAATCTGGTTTATATGTAATAGCATGAAGGATAGTCACTCTGATTTCAAGGTGCTGGGCCACAAGTGCAGAAACATTTCTCACTCAGTAGCATTGTACTGTGTGGATCTGTCCTGAAACCATGAAAAATGTGTAGGGAAAGGATATCTCCAGGACTTGATGCAAACAAGAACAAGTTCATGGAGATATGTCCATCAGTGGCTATTAGCCAGGATGGGCAGGGATAGTGCCCCTAGCCTCTGTTTGCCAGAAGCTGGGAATGGGCAACTGGATGGATCACTTGATGATTACGTGTTCTGTTTATTCCCTGTGGGGCACCTGGCATTGGCCACTGTTGGAATATAGGATACTAGGCTAGATGAACCTTTGGTCTGATGGAGAATGGCCATTCTTATGACTGTCCTTGCGTCTGCAACCAGGCCTCTGGGGTTGACACATCACGTTCTGACTCTAACTGTAATTTCTCTTCACACCAGATTGCTGGGAAACATCTAGTATGAAAGCAGGAGCACACAACACTGTGTAGAGAACTCTGAGTGAATCATGGCCTTTAAGCAAAATACATTTTCTCTTAAGAAACAGCATGCAGGTTTACTATAGTGGCTTTTATAAAACGGATTTCTGTAGGCAGCAAAGATCCAGTTCAGAGTCCCACAAGGCATCCCTTTCAGCACTTCTTTTTGTTTCTCCTCAAACAAATGAAGTTGCAATGCATCAGTCTTTTCTAAACAGTGAAAAAGTGTTCTCAACAGCTGTCAGGTATTTAATTTGCACTAAAATTGTTTTCTGTTCTTTGCAGTGTAAAGAGATATAGAAAGAGGAAAAATCATATGTCTGAAAACAAAGTTACAGTCACTTCCAGTCTTAGGCTTCTCTAAACCATAACCTCTAAGTGATACTAGTGTTTCTAGCAGACCAAATTTCACTGTACATTAGAACATGAACAGCTGAATATGTGACAGGAGACACTGGTTCACATTGCTGTAGTCTTAATTTGGTGAACTATTACTGTAGCCCATTGGATTATTTTGCTCGCTACTAATCCAGCCAGCAGTATTAATTAATATGTTTCTTTTTCTGATACTAATATCTTTTATTCTTATATTTTATCAGTATTAATTCCTTTGAATTTAAGATGTGTTGAGGTATGTGTTTCCTAATAAGTTTTACTGAAATTGCAGAAGCGCAAGATGCCTACTGGTTTATGAATCTGGTGAGAAAAGGGCTATATAGCCAAAAAAAAAATCATTTATGTATATGTCAGCATAAAGGCTGCAACCTTTGACTCACTTTAAGAATAGGCCCTGAACTGGTCCTGAATTGAATAAGAACCTATAAATCTTCTGGTTGGATACGATCAGTGACAAGCCATTAAACTAACCCATTTAATTCAGGTCAACATTACAGTGTCCCAAAAAAGTTGGGAACAACTGGCTTAAAGGACACACATGGGAACTGTACACATGCAAGTCTTACTGATATCAAAGTATATGGAATTGTTAGCTGAACTATGGTAAGTTCCTAGTGTGATGGGGCAAGGCCAGATGGCTATAAGAGGGTACTAGGGAACAGATATGTTAGTTCCAGGCTAAACAAATTCCTGGTACCTTTGGAACCAAATGGCAGTTGTTCAGGTTAATCAAGACACCTGGGGCCAATTAAGAAGTTTCTAGAAAGCAGTAGAAACAGCTAGCCTGATTGGGACACCTGAAGCCAATCGGGGACTGGCTGAAACCAGTTAAAAACCTCCCAGTTAGTTAGGTGGAGATGGATGTCAGGAGCTGTGGAAGGAAGTCATGCTGTTCGTGAGACTGAGTGATAGACAACATATCATACGCAAGGAAGGAGGCCCTGAGGTAAGGGTGAAGTGGAGCTTGAAGAAGCGGAGACTGCTGAGGGGAAGTAGCTCAGGGAATTGTATTGCGTTTTGTGGCTAAAAGGTCAGCCATCTTAGCTGATACTATTAGGGTCCCTGGGCTGGAGTCTGGAGTAGAGGGCAGTCCTGGGCTCCCCGCTTTCTGCCTCCTCTAATTAGTCACTGAGATTGGGAGACAACGGAGGAGATTCTCCTCACTGGCTTATGAAGAAAATGGCTCAATAGGCTGTGACCTTGTCTCTAGAGAAAGAAGGGCTACATGGAGGGTCACAGTGAGCCTCTGAGGCTAGTGAAAAATCTGCCAGGAAACGCAGGATCCACAAAGACAAGGACAGAGCTTTGTCACACTAGTATTTAATTTTATCTATTATCTACAAGTTATTCTGTATGCAAAGCAAACACTCTCCTCTGCAAAAGAGGTGAACAGGGGTAAGGGGCTACATAGTGTGTATCTTTGGAGTATCTTTTCTGTGCAGAATGCAAGCCCATAGTGTTTTGAGGCGGAGTTCAAAACCATGAACCTACTATGTAAAAATGGCCTGAAGTTGAGCAAAGTGAATTCACCGATGGCTGATATAGAGCCATGTATTTTTTCTTTTCCCTGATGCTTTTTTGTGACTTGCAGGATTCATGCCAAGAGCAAAAAAAGGCACAGAAAGGCAGCTATTGAAAGAGGGGAATAGATGACTCATTCTGATTGATGGCTCAGTAATAAGAGGGCCAGCTAGGATAACATCCTGTTTTCTTTATCTCATGGGTGCCATCACAATGAATGTCCTCATCAGCATGTCTAGGATCCTTAAGAATACTTGGGGATTCTAATTGCCTGTAGAACATTTGGGAGCAAATTACATCATTGGAGAAAGATGCATTTTATTCAAGTGTAAATTGAGGGATCTAGAGAACATAAAGTTCCTTCTGGCAATGGATACAGATATATGTTGTAGGGAAAAGAAGAATGGATTTATGGCAGGAAGGAATTGTTTGAATCTGCCTCTGCTTAAGTAGATAGCGCATCTACCTCATGCATCGAGCTTGTTAGACTGGGTTAAAAGTAAGGATAGTAAGGAAATGGAGAGTTATATCTTCATATTCAAATAATATGGCAAAATAAAACCAAGCAAAGAGTTCTTATGAAAGAAAAGAGAAAAAAAATAACAGTATGTATGTACCAAAATATCTGTACACAAATAAAAAAGGTATTCAAAAAAAACCAGAAGAAAAGAAGGTGGTACTGAAAAATAAAGGTTATAATTAAATGAGTATAACGTATCTGGCGGGAAACATAAGCTACCTTAATTCAGGCCTTTCCTAACTTTTCAATGCAACTGTAACCTTTTTTAAAATGTAGGGTGAAGGGTTTTTTCAGATGCAATTATAAGGAAGAAGTAAGGAATTGGCATCATGTGCCAATGGTATTTTCAGTATCAAAGGGAATTCTGATATACAGAGTGTATTGGTGAAATATTTGGGGAAGGGGAAATTGGTTGAAGTATTCTTTGCAAACATGACAGATGCACTTTGTAAGTTTCTCTTTATTGGAGATATATCACCAGTGCTGCTAGTATTCACACATTGCTGTTTCTGTTCCTGTGATGGAGTATACAAACCTCACACTCGAACAAGGGTTAGGGAGCTGCTTTGGCCCTGCCCTTCTACACCTGCAGAGTCTGCACAAGCTGAAGGCAGAGCTTAAAAAGGGAAGCAGAGCAGCTCAGAGGGAGGCAGATAGTGGAAGGGAGAAGGCCTATGCTCTGGGAAAGGAGTACTGCAGGCGATCTTGTTGCTGGAGGCCTGGTGACACTGTTCTGATCAAGCCTGCAAAGGAGGGACTGGCAATTGTTTCTGAAGGTCAGAACTGTTATTTTGTGTTGAGTTCTTTAGTTTATCTTGTGAGGAATAAGGGGTGGAAGTGATCCAAGGAGGCAGCTACTTAGCATCCCAAGGTGCAGGATTTAGCTGCCCAGTATTGGGCCCTGGAGTGGAGCCAAGTGGTGAGGTAGACCCAGGGTCTCCTACCAACTCCTAAAGAGGAAACAATGGTAGCTGCCTGTCACTTAATAGGGAAACTAAATGGGAAAGGCCCTGAACACATAAGGGTCAAGACCCCCAATTCCCCAACCTAAAGAGAAAGCCCTGAATCCCTTGCAGGCATCTGAAGACAGCTTCATTACTGGTCTTTTTGGCATATGTATACCTAGAAAGTGGTGTACTAGACCATACCCTGGGTGGAGGGCTAAGTCACAAAACAGAGAGAGAGATCGCCAAAGAGAGGCTCTACAGTGAATTAAGGGGACATCCAGGAGGCAGACAGCTGAAGTCTCACCTGACCACTAGGTAGCACTAGCTATGTGTTCTCTATCTCAGATTCCTGATTGGGTAGCTGAAATTCTGAAACAGGAGAATAATGAATAGTGGAAAACACCTCATCAGTATACATTTTCAAAAAAAATAAAATTCATGCTATAAATTATGATTAAAGGGGAAGACATGGGGCTCTTCAACAGAGGGAAGAAGTTATGATCTAGGCATGGAGCTCCCAGGAGCTTCACTGTAGTTAACAAGAACTGTTATCAACTTACACACACACACGTGCACACACATGCACACATGTGCGCACATACACACACACATCATCATCATCATCATCATCAATAACCAGCATCGGTTTATAAAGAATAAAGATTGACAGGTAAGCAATTTTTATTTTACTTTATTTATTTTATTTTTTTTGGAGGGACAGCATTACGAAATTAAGTCCTGAGACTGAACTGTGTCAGGAGAATCTTGTGCCCATGGTAACTTTCTGTTGAAATCAATGTGGCTCCATGCACCCATAGGTTTGCCAGCTTAGATCCAATTGCTATTTTAGTGGATGAATGCAGTAGAAATACTATATTTGGTTTTTAGTAAAACATTTGATTAAAAACTCTCATGAGCTCTTTTTCTAAATTTTGTTCAGATTGGCTTGGATATAAGCATGGTGACATGAACTGAAAAACTGGCGGAAGGATTCTAAACCAAGACTAATAAAAACAGGGATTTGTGCTAGTTTTGGTTGTCTCAAATATCTTTATAAGTAGTCTGGAAAAGGAGGACATAGGATAACAAAATTAATAGATACCAATGAGGACAGAAAAATAATACTGAAGAACCTAAAGAAGTTTAAAAATGTGATCAGGAAACATCACAATATGGGTTTGTATAGAAGAACAGGTAGTACACAACAAGCGGGGGTGTAAATCTACAGCTCACTAGCATGCTGTGCAGTAACTGTCCATGTGGGCCTTCCTAGTGTGCACTAAAAGTTCCTTAATGTTCTCTGTTCTACTCCCATTTCAAAGCAGAGTAGATTAAAGTGCACTAGGGAACTTTCAGTATGCTATAGCAGGGTCCACACGGATAGTTAGTGCACGGTAATGTGGTGTGCTGTAGATTTACAACCCAGCTTGCCACACACTGTTTGTCTAGATAAACACTAAGTTTTAAATTAAAAAATGGAAGTTTTGAGGAAAACTCAAATGGGTTATAAAGATTTTCATCTCACTTGTCTCAGTGTTGAATATGATCAGTTAATCTACTATTTCTTTAAAATACCTTGCATAATAAACATGAAAAAATCCCCTATAATAGACAGCACATCTGTGGTCATGGTTACTCTGGGTACTCTGAAGTGATGATATCATATGTGGAAGTACTTTAACATAACAAGTAGAAGGGACAAGGGCCTTCTGGGAGCTACAGTTTATTCTACAGAGATTCAAATGAAGGAATGTAGGAACAGGCAAGCCAAGTCAAAAAGGCTTAAGGTGAGGTTCATGCGGTGTTATTTTGGAATTACCATTTTTTTTCATAAAATTAAACTAGAAGTAATAAGGTAGTTTTTTTGTTTGTGAGTGTTTTACTCTCCATAGAGTTGTAGCTCCAGCTGCTCACCTAATCTGTTAGTTAAAAGAAAGATTGTCTTGAGGACGTGGACAGCTCTGGATTTGAGGGGTGTGTATATCCCAGAATGTGATCAAACTAATTGCAACCATGTTATGTGCATTCAGCCACCCTGAAGTAATGAAATAGAACACCATATAGTTAAGGGTTAATTTGGAGACAGGCTTTTAGAAGCAAGGTCATGTCTAGCTGGTAGTTTCTGCTAATCAGAATGGGAGGTGGGGACAAACACGTAAACTGAGACTGAAAAGCTTGGTGATTGGAAAATCTTGAGTCTAAACACCTTTGATATTCAGTTTATTGAAAGTTAGAAAAGTCATGATACAATAAGTATCATGACCTGTGTATTTTATAGAGGTTAGTTATAAAAGATTAGCTAATAGAATATACTTGGAGCAGTCCTTTGAAGCCATCTTGAGAGATGTTTTTCTTGACACCCTTTCTCCCCAGTTGGTGAGCAACTGTCCACTGCAAACCTGCTCTTAATTAGTCAGTACCGTTCCAGATGTTAGGAATATCTGAGATGTTCTAAACCTATTGTTTGTTTGTGTGTGCTTAAATCTAATAAGCTGCAGTGTTAGATAGAGCACACTTACTTGCATGAATTATATCAGATGGAAGTGCTATGGTCCTGTTGATTTATTCCTTACACTGACTTGAGTGAAACAGTTAAGTTGGCCCTTATGGGGGTTCTGACAACCCCAGGTAACAAGCTTGTCATGTTGCTTCTGAATGTTCCAGATTCCTACATATCAAAATCAGATGAACCAGTTTATCCTTTACCTAATTAATATGTCTCTCAAACTATGTTTCCTATAATAAATTGTTGGATGACAAAAAAAAATTGTTAAATTAATGCTGTTCATCACCATTAATTTAGCAGAATAATGACATGGAAATATCCGCAAATCAGAAATAAAGAGCATTCACAAGACACTGCTAAATTAGTCTTTGGTAACTCTTCCAAAATCAAAAATGAAATTAAGTGTATTCATGAAGAACACACAGAAACAGACAGTAGTAAATAGTAATGAAGAGGTGTAGAATAATCAATAGCAAAACAGGCTTCTTAATCATCTTCGTTGCCAAAGAGATCTGCAAAGAAAGAGGCTACATGCTGTTACAAAGGTTATAACTGAATACATTTCAAAGATTAATATAATTTGCTGCGTCTCAACTATGTTTGGACATGCTGGGACACAGTGGATGCAATCACAGATTTCTGACCATTATCCTGGATAAGGTGGTTTTCACTGTGGTTTGGCAATTTGCTCATAACTTTAATACTTGTAGTTTACAGCAGTCTTCTCCGTAATGAATGGTGCAGCCATGTGAAATGCTGAGGACCTGAACACTTTTGGTCATTTGAGATTCCTTTGCTTTTTTTCAAAGTCTCTGGGCTGTGGTCTCACAAGAGTGTAAGCAACTTTTCCAAATTCTAAATTAGGTAATTACATGCCCCTGTAATTTCAGTTAATTTAACTTACTGTCCAGTGATATAGGGTAGAATTTCAGTGCCCCATGTACCACATTAAAGGTGGATGGATTATTTTAGCAGTGAGGAAAGGAAAATATTCCTTCTGTGTTTCTCTTTCCAAATTGTCCATGGCAGATGAGCACTTCCCTGAAAAAGTAGTTGAACCCTCATAATCTGGTACATATACATTTATATTGGGAAATATTCTGTGAGGAACCATTCAGCAGCGGGAGGTGGAGGGGTTTGGACTCTAGATCACTTTATAGAGTCAGATTCATAGCATTTTTTTTAATACAAGAGGGGACCATTAGATCATCTAGTCTGACTTCCTGTATATCGCAGGTCATGGAATATTATCTTGTTAGCCCTGCATTGAGTGGAATTACTTTTGTTTGACTAAAGCAGGTCTGCCAGAAAGGCATCTAGTCTTGATCTGAAGACATCAAGAGAGGAAGAATTCACTATTTGCCTTGATAGTTTGTTCCAATGTTTAATCACCCCCTACTGTTACATATTTGTTACTTGTTTTCTAATTTTAATTTGTCTAGCTTTAACTTCCAGTCATTGGTTCTTGTTATGGCTTTCTCTATTCTGTTAAAGAACCCTTTGGGTATCTAGTATTTTCTGCCAGTGAAAGTACTAATACACTCTAATAAAATCACTTTTTTTCAATCTGCTTTTTAATGAGGTAAAAAGTCTTTACTTTCTCACTGTAAGGAATTTTCTTCAGCCCTCTAATTATTTTTGTGGCTTTTTGCTACAAATTCTTCAATTTTTCAATGTCCTTTGAAAAAATTCTTTAAAAATCTGTGGAACCACAGCATAGAAACAGGCAACCTATCATTGCTGTTTCTGTATAAAACCGTAATCTACAAAGGTTAATTCTGATCCAGATATGCAGCCAACCTTTCAAAAGTAGCTGCTAGTGATCCCTCAGTCTGCATTTTTGAGTACTAGCAGCTTTCATTGACTTCATTTGATCTTGTGTGTGCTCCCAGTTTAAAATTCATGTCCCAAAATTTGACCGTCTGGGCACCCAAAATTGGTGGCCACTCATGAAACTTTTGGCCTTGACATTTTTGAGTTTGCCCCATCTTTTAAAAAAATGTATATTAATCTTCTAGCTAGCAAGCATGCAAAGTTTTTGGTTTGTTTCATGCTAGGTAACCATTTCAATATCATAATCTAAGTTAGTTATTTGTGCAGAAGACACAGAGAAGAGAAATAAATCCAAACAAACAGAAGTTGTAGGTTCATCAAAACATATTGTCCCAAGTTTTAAGATTGAAAGTGGTTTGCTGTTTCCATTCATTCAAATGTTGTATTAGACTTTTTTCATATTTATCAAAGCAGTGAAGTAGATCAATTATTGGGAACTTTCAAGGGAAAATGGTTCTGAGTTTCTCAAGCAAATGTAAAGCATCCAAATAGGGCTGTAAAAAGGTGAGGGCTCTTTCATGTTATAAGTGGTTGACTAATTTAAAAATGAACACATGGAAGTTTAGTAAATGTTCAGAATATAAATTCACCCTCAGACTAGGAACAAGTATAAGAAATTTCAGCTCAAAGTGTAATTTTTTTCACAAAGTTATAAGTGTCTGAAAACAGGAGTTTATAATAGAAGTACCTCCTCAACCATAACTATAGTGTTACTCCTGTGATGCTGTAATAAATTAAAATTACTGAACCATATTTGAAATGTGATGGAGATATGATGATGTATAACATTTGAATTACAGCTGGGAAAACTTAGGGCAACCTACTTGGCCAAGATGGTATCCTTTCAATTAAAAAGAAAAGGTTGCACAGTCTGCAATGGTGGCAAATCCATAAAATATCACTGGAATATGAGCATTGAAACCGGAAGTCAGCAGGAAAAAATTAAGTGCCATATCTACATATTTTTATAAAAGATTTTTTCTTCTTTTTTTCCTGCCTTATTTTGCTCTTCCTCCACCTTGGCCTGATAGAATGAATGCCCGTATCCAGTTAAAAAGTAAATGGCATTAAAATGCAAATGTGCTTATCTCTTACCTTCAGTTAGCAAATTGATGGACCCCTCTGTATTCTGGACACTGAGCTGATGTACATTATAATAGTGATCTTCCTTTCCTCTCACTCTTCAGTTGGAGAATTCTACATGGCCCCTTCCTAAGCTGCAGTAGTAGTAATAATAATTTTATTTATTATTTAGTTGTATTGCAGTAGTGCGAAGAAGGCAGGGACCCATTGTGCCAGGGACTTGTCACAATTCAGGGCAACTACACTAGTATGCACCATTAATCATCCAACAATGGCATCTGCTGTACTGCTCTTGATCCCAGCTCCTCAGCCATCACCTCTCTTGGGTGGTAACCTGTATGTCTCTTTCCCTCATGACAGGGATTTTTCCAGGCTACACGGTTCCCTACCTTCACTGTGAGGTCTCCAGAAGCTATGCTGCCTAAACAGGACTGCATCTGCCCTTTGCTTTCTTCTCAGGAGCTATGGACAGTTGTAATTGCTAGCAGTTATAAGCTACCTAGCAGCCCTTTCTAAGCAAGCACATTTATTTTTAAGGGAAAAGCATAAGGGAAAAATATTAAAACAATAAACAATTATATACACATGCTAATAAGCTTATCAGAGATCACTCACACTCTCCTCCCTGTTCTACCCCTCCTTCCCAACTCCAACAGGTTCTCTGGTATGAGTCAGTCCTTCAAACCCTACCAACAGGTTTCTATGGTTACAATTTCATCATAGCCTCAGATCAAAACAAATACAAAGAACATGAAGATCAGTCTATCTCTTTCTACAGAGGAAAATAAAAAAAATTCCAATAAGCACTAGTATATTGTAACCCCGATGCTCTTGTTGAAAATTATAAGTCTCATTTCCTGTATCAGTCATACTTGGCAAAGTGCCTTGCCACAACAAATACATTTTAGAAGTGCCTCCTCCTTAAGACACTATTTACAACAGTTCAATCTCCTCGGAGAAATGGGAATATATGGCTAATTTATACCGTAAGGTCTCATAATAAATATGGGGTAAAAACCTGGCCCCACTGAAGTCAATGGCAAAATTCCTATTGATTTCAATGGATCGGGATATAATCCATGATATACGTTACTCCTTGCACTTACTGTAAGTCATAACTGTCAAGAAATAAACTAGATTTCAATGGTCAGTTTAAGATGTGAGTAATCTGAAGAAAACTGCAAATATTTTAAAAGCACACACAGATAATAATGCACAGAACACATAAATGTACTGTTTCATGATTTTTGCAATAAATTCAATGGATCATTTCTCTAATTTGGATGTTGTCATAATTGAATTTCTTCACATTTTTGAAGCTATAATTTGTAAAGTGTCATGTTTAATAATTTCCCTTTAAATATTATTCCAGCTACCAGGAAATCAACATTTACATGAAGAAATGATCCAATATGTGCATGTTTGTTTCAAATCTAATATTCCTATAGCTCCAATTTTACTCTATTTTTTAAAAAATCAATGCATTGCCCCTTTAAAAATACTATCCAATTAAGACCCTGATCTTACAGCACATTCTGTTTGATTGGACCTTTGCATCCATGTGCAACTCCATTGAAGTCAATGGGATTCCTCATGGGTACAGACCCTAAGTGAGGTAATAGGATAGACAGATTGATTTACACCTCTACTACAAACACTTTAATTTTGGCTTATAGAAGGCGTCACACTTTCTGCAGTTGCTCATGACGGTGAGTGCCTACCTTAGAGCACACTATCAGAAAATAGAGCAAACATCCCAATTTGGTGATGTGTTCTATAATTAGATTTCACCAAACCAGTCAACAAATGTAAACTCCACCTAGATCAATATACCAGTCTTACCTCGAGTCACAAACAGTCCCCTTAGACTCTGCAATCTATCTTGCAACCCAGACAAACTGGACTTATTGATAATGGTCTCTTCTACCAAAGATCACATCACATTTAGGTTGCTTCCAGTCCTAAGAGACCAGTCACTTATCCAAAATCAATTAGTATCCTAGATCTTTTGTGAAAGACAACCTGGCAGCCAATTCTAGAGTACTGTAATGGAAAGTTTATTAGCTAAGAAAAGGAAATGAGTTATTGAGAAGTTAAAATATAGGTACAGGTGAGTCACAGTTTTCAATTCCAAATGATGGCAGTGATGTAAAAAACTGCCAATTTCCCAAAAGTCTTTTTAAGCTTCCCTGATTGTCTCTGGGGATCTCCACTTTGCATCTGGTACACTTCCCTGTAAGAGTCCAAATAATTCGGAGATGAAGGATTCTTCCCTGAATCCACACTGATAGCTTCTTCTCATTGTCAGACACAATGACCATTTGCTTTGAAATAAGCACTTTTCTATTAAAGTTCTTCATTTGCATTCCACAAGACTTCTTTCTCACTTGACAGGTTCTTTAGTTACAGGGATATACACAATGTAAATGTTTGCTATTACATTATAATGGGGTACAGATAAGAGAAAACAATACAAGTAACAGTCCATTTGTTTTCTTGAAGTTTAAACACCAAATTCACTCTTATGCATTTAGCAAACACTTTGATTTGACATGGGGCTTTGGTATGAGCTGGATCCTGGTCTGCCAGCATCATAGAAGTGATCAAATATGTAAGTTAGGACTGACAAATAATCAGTTAACTCATGCAATTAACTGAAAAAATTACTCACGATTTTAAAAAAATTACTCACTGTTAATCAGTTTTAATTGCATGTTAAACAACAGAACACCAATTGAAATTTATTAAATATTTTGGAGGTTTTTCTACATTTTGAAATATATTGATTTTAATTACAACACAGAATACAAAGTGCACACTACTCACTTTATATTATTTTTATTAAAAATACTTGCACTTTAAAATGATAAAAATAGTATTTTTCAATTCATCTTGTACAATACTGTAGTGCAATCTCTTTATTATAAAAGTGCAACTTACACACAGATTTTTTGTTATATAACTGCACTCAAAAACAGAACATTGTAAAGCTTTAGAGTCTACAAGTCCACTCAGTCCTACTTCTTGTTCAGCCAATTGCTAAGTCAAGTTTGTTTACCTTTATGGGAGATAATGTTGCACACTTCTTAGTTACAATGTCAGGATAAAGTGAGAACAGGTGTTCACATGGGATTGTGAGGTATTTACAGGCCAGATATGCTAAAAAATTGTATGTTTCTTCATGCTTTAGCCACCATTCCAGAGGACATGCATCCATGCTGTTCACGCTTGTTAAAAAAAATGCGTTATTTAAATTTGTGATTGAACTCCTTGGAAGAGAATTGTATGTCTCTGGCTGTTTTACCTGCATTTTGCCATATATTTCAAGTTATAGCAGTCTCGGATAATGATTCAGCACATGTTCATTTTAAGAATGCTTTTGCTGCATACTGGACAAACACAAAGAAGGTCCCAATGTGAGATTTCTAAAGATAGCTCCATCACTCAATGCAAGGTTTAAGAATTGGAAGTGCTTTTCAAAATCTGAGAGGGGCGAGGTGTGGAGCATGCTTTCAGATGTCTTAAAAGAGCAACACTCCGATGCAGAAACTACAGAATATGAACCATCAAAAAAGAAAATCAACCTCCTGCTCGTGGCATCTGACTCAGATGATATAAATGTACATGTGTTGCTCTGCACTGCTAAGGATTGCTATCGAGCAGAACCCATCATCAGGATGGATGCATGTCCTCTGGAATAGTGTTTGAAGACGAAGGGACATATGCACCTTTAGTGCATCTGATACGGAGAGCTGGTTCTGGGAGGGGCTCAGGGATGGGGCTTGAGGTGCAGGATGGGGTTTGGAGTACAGGCGACAGTTCCGGGTGCTGGCTCCAGAAAGGGGCTCAGGGCTGTGATTTGAGGTGCGACTTCCTGCTGGGAAGCATTTGTCTCCAGCAGCTCCCAGTCAGCAGTGTAGCATGGCTGCCGCTAAGGCAGGTTCCCTCCTTAACCCGGCCTCATGCTGCTCTCGGAAGGAGCCAACACATCCCTGTGGCTCCTAGGGATGAAGGACGAGTGGCACGTGACTCTGTACGCTGCCAATCTCAGCAAGCACCACCCACCATTTCCCTCCGTACGCTGTTCCTGCCTGCAAGTGTTGCCCCCACAACTCTCATTGGTCACAGCTCCCCTTTTCTGGCCAATAGGAGTTGTGGAAGAGTGGCTGGGGCAGGCAGGGAGCCTGTCTTAATGGCAGCCCCGCTACATCACGATCGAGTGGGAGATTCTCTTGGATTGACCAGGCGATTGCGAACGACTAGTTGGTGACCACTGCTCTAGGAAAAAAAATGGCTCATTGTTTACTTGTGTTCACAAATAGTATGAATCTCTGGATACGGATGCTGTGTCCTGTTCTTATGTCCACACTTTAATAAGGATATTGACAAGTTGGAAAATGTTCAGAAAGAGCTATGAGAATGATTGAAGATCTGGAGAAACCTGCTTGAAGTGAGGGACTAAAGAACTTCTGTCTATTTAATTTATGAAAGAAAAGGTGTCCATGGTCTATAACTACCAACTTGAAGATTCCTGATAGCAGACAGTTCTTTAAACTAGAAAATATAAGACTATATATAATGTCTGGAAGCTGAATTTAGACAAGTTCTGATTTTTATCAATGTGCTCTGGTCATTAGTGCTATTAAATCCACATAATTAGTGTGTTTTTTGTTTAATGTTCTATTTTAACAGAGTGAGAAAGCAACCAAGTGACTCGGTCTAGGCAAAATAACATTTAACAGGGAAACACTTCCAATATGGTCCCTTAGGCAGGTGCCAGCAGCTTGCACTCTCACTGTTCCTTTCGCAGATGATATTGGCTGCTCACATTCTCTCCTCCTTTACAGATGGTGCCAGCTGCTCTCTCCTTTTCAGATAGTGCTAGCTGTTCTCTGCACCCCACAGCTGGTGCCAGATGCTTACCCTAACCCCAGCCCCCGCAAACACACAGACATTAGTTCATACAGATTCATAATATAAATCATGTAATGACAGGCATATTTTCCTCTTTTAGTTCTGCCCTGAAGAATTCTATCTTTGGGACTTGCATTTGGAGGTCTATTGAATATTTAGTGTACAGGATTTGCACCCATCCTTTTTACTTCCCAACAAGCAGTGAATGTATTTAGTTATAACTTAACTTTTCAGATTTACATGGAGCTATTTGCTGCATTACTTTGTTTGGTGGTTTAACATATGCACAGTAATGATTTTATTATAAATCATTGTTAAGGAAAGCATTAGGGATGTAGGACCATAAAGACATCCTGGGTCACATCCAGTCCCGTGGTATCTCAAACAGCCCCATCACGTAATCCCTTTGATAAATTTATCAAATGCCGTCTTAAAATGACATAGGGTTGTTTGCCTCCACTGCTCCTATTAGATGGCTGTTCCAGGACCTCACTCCTGGGATGATTAGAAACTGCCTGACATTTAGTCATTTAATTATGCATCTGTTAACTGTTTGAATAAAGTGGGAAAACCAGTAAGCCCAACATTTTTTTAATGAACACATTTTGTACATAATTCATTTCCTGGGAAAACTGTATTGGCACCAAACAGCTGTTGGGAACGTTTACATGTCGGGGGGGTGGGGTTTGAAAAATCATATTTACATCTGACCCTCTGTACCTATGGTTGAAAGTAACATCTATAAACCAAATGAGATTAGAGAGAGAAGATTTTTCTCTTGTCAATTTGTTTACTTTGATCATGTGACAGAACTTTGAGCATGGCCAGCTACGCTTCCCGTCTTTCTGGACTTCATTCGTCCCACATGAAGGGAGACTGTGCACACTCTTTCCTATATTCTGTAAGAGAGGTATTAGCAGGAGCAAAGTTGCAACTGAAGAGGAGAAAGGAAACGTCTGCTTTCCCAGAGAGGAATGTGAAGATTGGATGAAGCAATTTTAGGCCCTACTCCTTCACTGGAGTATATTATTTCTTAATGTTCTTCTTGGGACTGCCCCAAAGATCCTTCCAATTATCACCAGGGGAGCAGAAAACCCCTAATTTTTAAAAGGATTTAAAAATCATAATATAAAACAGGCCACACAGGCCATGCAATTAAAGTGTGCCCTGTTAGAACACTGAAGGAGTCAGCCTCAAAATATTTTACATTGTGTCCCTTTAACTATTACCAGAGAATTGAAAATACAGCAAATGTGGCACTGATCTAAAAAAAAAAAAAGATGAAGAGGTCTCCTGTCTTTTGCTGGCAGGTAAGCCTGACTGCATCTTCTAGTCATAATAATAACTTAAAAATAGAATGGATATTAAGATAGGAGTTGAAGTCAGGAGGAGTGGGGAATGCGGCTCTTTCTCTCCTGGCACCCTGTCAGGATTACCTCCCCATTCTGAACTCTAGGGTACAGATGTGGGGACCCGCATGAAAAAAGAAATAACTCCCCCAAGATTATTTTACCAGCTTAGGTTAAAATGTTTTTCCCCAGAACACAACTTCTTCTGTATCTGGACCTGGTACACTGCCACCACCAAACTAGGTCTAGGGTAGTTTGGGACCCTTCTTTCCCTTTCCACTAACCCCCCAAACTTCTTCCTTCCCTGGGAAGCTTGAGAAAAAAAAACACAAAACCTCGCCTGATCCTGCGAGACGTGCCCGATCCAAAACTAGGATCTTACACAATGAAAAACAAGTAGTCAGCTTCTTAAAAGAAAGATTTTAATAAGAGAAAAAAAGAAAGGAATAAATCCCTTATAACCATCAATAGAACAGCATCTACCATAATCAACAGAAGGATTCAGAAACCAAACCTCTCCCCCCGAGGTAACTTTCTCCCACTGTTGATATCTCTGCTGAATCTTACAATCTCAAGAAGCACCCAGCCAACATTCACCACTGAGAACCCTCCAAGTGATAAAAAGAAGGTAAACTTACTGACTACAGTACTTGATAGAATCTTATAGTTATAGTGAAAGACATAGCTGTGTTCATCCCATAGCCGAGGTGAACAGAGAGAGAGCCAGAGAGAAACTGAAACTTAAAATCCTTTGTCTCTTGAGGAATTTCTCATTGGTCAGTTGTCCACCTCTCAGGTTACCTTTAGCTTAACCCTTTACAGGTAAACAATAATTCTAGGCTACTTCACACTTATGGCACACCCTAACAGAATAACAGAAGCATCAGCAATTAAACAACATGGATTTATAAAGGAGGGAGGGAACGGTGCAAGACAAACCTGGTGAATAATAATCAGAAATGGAGAGTTAAATTCAGTGGTGATATAAGCAGTGATACATATTGAGACTGAGTTTGTCACACAATAGGTGTAGTGTAACTTACTGCAACACACTTAAAGTGTGACATATAGTGAATGGCAGAACTAATGCAACTTTAACTATAAGGGGATAGACTGGGGCTGTAGGAAGAAGAAGAAACAGGCCTCTCACATTTTGTCTGACACCTTTTTCTGTTACTTTCCTAATTCTACCCTTTCTTGAACTTCAGTCACAAATTTGGAGTTACACAGCTAGATCTCTGTGACTCTAATGCGCATATTATGCATTGTATGGCTAAAAGGGTTGATCTAGCCAAATCTGATTAGCAGGTTTGGCTCTGATCCTACTGCAATCTCCAACTGGGCATTGGGGTGTCTCTACATGGAACTCATTGCAGGACTGGGCTTTTGAATGTAAGCTACTTCTGTGTGAAATAAACTCCCTAGGAAATGGTGGATGCTGCATTGCTTGAGTGGTTTAAAGCTGTACTAGAAAAATACTCTGGAATATTGTATAATATATCAATCAATCCTTTGTTATCAGGATGATGGGTGAGAAAATTGGATAGGTTTTCGCTATCTCCAACTTCCATTTTTCTGTGATTTTTAGGTTTCCCTTTAGTTTATAAAAATATTTAGCATCTTAAATGTCTCTCTTTAAAACTGTATGTGTTGTCTATCAAATGAAACATTAAAGGAAACATATTTACTTGTACAGCATTGAACATCATCTGAACTTTGTATTACCAGAAGATTCGTTATTGTTCTACTGAAACTCCAGAGTCCTAACAGATAACCACCATTATTCAGCAGACAAGTGTGAACAAGATGTGCGTGGTTTGGTCTGCTTAAAAAACAAGTGGGTGGGTGAGATTTATTGTTAGTTTGTTTTTAAACTTCAGGACTCTTCATCAAGTAAGGCTCTTTTTCAATTAACCGCTAGAACACTAGAATTTTACAGAACATTATAACATTCTTCTACCAATGCTATTCATGTTTAGGGTATGTTTACACTGCAGTTGGAGGTATAATTGTAGCACATATCAACATACCAGAGCTAGCTTTAATCCAGCTAGCTTGGGTATCAATATTAATGACGTCACTAAAAGATCAGACAGGACTCTTGAATACTTGTGCCTTTACAGCTTCACTGCCATTGGTATTTGGACTACCTATATTACAGCTAGCTTGGTTATGTCTACACATGCTGCACTCACCCCTCCCAATTAAAGTGTAGACCTACCCTTAGAAAGCTGATTTGGGCTATACCAAGTTTTTGAAAAAAGTTCCTAGAAAGGCCCCTCTCTATTTGAAAACACAACTGAAGCAGTAGAAACAAAATCACACCTATAAAGAATCCTACACATGCCAGACTATGGTGGAGGATCTAGGGAAGGTCCAAACTCGAACCTTTGTTCTCTAGCCCCACTTTGAATTTCAAGGATATGGGGATTCAGGCTGAAATTCTAAGAGATGAACTCACTCCTACCCCATTAATTCCAGGTCAGATTCAGAACTATTTTATATTCTGTTCTCTCTGGATGCAGCCAAATCCTGGGAAAATGGCTATTCACCTGATGCTTTGGACATGGATGTGGGTATCTGATGGCATTAAGGAGTCCAGAATGATCCCAAGGCAGTGTATCAACTTAACTGGGGCTCTTCATAGTTTGGAAGGTTATAGAGGAGTAAAGACTGGGGCTCTTGGTAGTTCGGAAGGTTATAGAGGAGGCAAGAAGTTTGAAGTACTTCCATTTTCCTTTGTTTTAATACATGTCACCAATGTGAATCCAGCCCAGTTCATTAAGGATTAAAAGTTGTTCTCATACAATGAGGTATATAGTATGTATCTATTAGAATGGGAAAAGGTACAGAGAAGGGCAACAAAAAAGATTTGGAGTATGGAACTGCCACATAAGGAGAAACTAAAATGAGTGGGACAGTTCATATTAGAAAATAGATGACTAAAGAGGGTTATGATCAAGATCTATAATGTCATGAAAATGGTATGGAGAAAGTGAATAAGGAACTGTTATATACCTCTTCACATAACCCATAATTCAGAGGTTATCCAATTAAAATAGGCAGCAGGTTTAAAACAAACATCAGAATGTAGTTCTTCACACAACACATAGTCAACCTTGTTGCTAAGGGCTATTGTAAAGGCCAAAAGTATAATTTGGTTTAAAAAAAGAATTAGATAAGATCATGGAGGTCAGGGATGCAACCCCATACTCTGGGTGTCCATAATCCTCTGACTGCCGGAAGCTGGGACATCAGGGCATGGATCACATGATGAATTGCCTTGTTCAGTTCATTTGCCCTGAAGCATTTGGTACAGGCAACTGTCAGAAGAAAGGACATTGGGCAAGATGGACAATTCGTCTGTCCCAGCATGGCCGTACTTAGGTTCTTTTGTTATGTTCTTATGTAAGGCTTTTTTGTAACCACATCCCCTATTCACTTTCCCTTTAGCTGTATAGAGACTTTAGAAGGAACAGTGGCAGATTGGGCACAAAACTTTAATCCACATTTGAGAAGAAAAATCCTGTGTTTGATATTATGTTAGACAGTACTAACTGACGTTCTTGGGAAAAAGAGAAAACGTTAGTTGAGATGGGCAGGAACTGCTGTTGTTAACATCCCATCCCATTTTCTAGAAGACAAAATAAGAGAGACATACACACATGTACGAGAGCAACAAACATGGCAAATGCAGCTTCTGTCTCTGGAGGTGATGCTCACTTGCAGTCCTGCTGCTGGAAAAATATAGGTACAGCACATTGTCTTATTGGCCATTCGGATGACTTGGCAACTTGTACGAGCATTGAGCTGTTTAGGGCAACACATTTAGCTGCTACTCTCTGGTGACAGGCTTATAGCAGTGTTGCAAAATATATAGTCATGGCTGGTTAAGACATACTGTTATTAAACATAAGGGAAATAGAAGAAATCAGGTAATGGTTGGGATTAAGCAGGAACAGGCGAAGGTGATGGTGTATCCCTCTCTGGGTGCATCTCTCTCTCCCAGTCTGGCCAGGCCATCTCTCAGAATCAGGATGGCAAAGGTCGAAGGATGTCACTGGATTCTGGGGATCCCAGGAGATGATGGAGTTGACAGGAATGGAAGAAGCGAGCTTCACCACCATGGCTGTCATTTTTCAGTCAACCATTGTTCACCTCCCCTTTGCTTGTTCATCTGTTCACCCAAAGTCTTTTTTGAGGACCTCAAAAGGGGAGTGATGGGTGGAATAGCCTATAACCTCATTATTTTGTTTACCAGTTAGGCCCAATTTTCAGCACACCAAGTTCAGTGCATTGCTTTCCAGTCCCAGACTTCTTTTGTTTACCTAGTGTGATCTTAACACAGTCGTTGAGTTATATCAGTTGGCCTTCTTCTTTGGACTAATTCTGTTCTTCTGTCTCCTTTTCACACCTTTTCCCATCCACATTTATTGTTATAGGTTATTGTGACATTTAGTTGAGTTTTCAATTAAAGTAATTTTGCACACTCAATTATTACAATAAAAGGGTACCCATAGATATTGAAACCCTAGCAAATATGATAAGGCAGGTCTTAAAGTAGTCTGTTATTTAACTTACACTGCTCTTCTCCTACACATATGTAAAATGGTTACAAAATTTCCACTTACACAGTCTAAAAGAGAGATTGGCCCCATGACTTGTGTCAAAGGATAAAATACAGTCCTCTATGCTACTTTTTCAAGCTTGTTTTCTTAGGATCTGATGCTTTAGTCCTGATGGAATGTCAAGTCTACACAATCTGGCCCTTAATGAGCAAAACTTCAAGTGTACCTTAAGGCACTGTGCATCTTTAAGGCATTTTCTTACTTGACACTGTCTTGGCATTCTCTGATAGTTAAAGACTCGTAGCTGGAGAACTGAGATAGTATTGATTTTTGTTGTTGTTGTTGCCAGAAAAAGTGTGCTGCTCTAGGAAAGGTGCAAATATTAGATTAATGCCTCTTTTGCTTTCAATTTCCCCCTTTTTTGTTTTTGTTTTAGTAATGCATGTTCTGTACAAAAACTGAAGAGAGAGAGGGGCACTGCTTCTGCTTTCACTTTCACCATTACAAATCAGGAGTAAGGCTATTGAATTCAATGGGCTTTTACACTGATGTAAGTCAGAGCACAATCAGGATCATAATCCACTTTTAAATTTTAATTTTTTAAAAAAGGAGAAAAATTCAAAATCAGCTGCCTTTTATCTTGAGCTTGAGAGTTTCTTAGAGTAGCAATTGGGGGAAAAAACTGAAAAGGCTCTTTTAATAAAAGAAGTGTAGCCTAATTTTTATTTCCTTAAAATCTCAGGTCTGTAACAGCACTCTATGCAGTCCTTTAGAAGTTTTTCTTCTGTTCCTCGAACTTGACATTTAAAAAAACAAAACAAAACAGGGCTAACAAGACACAGTGAAATTCCTCTTCTTTTGTTCTCAGGACATTTAGGGGCATAAAACATTTTAAAACCATTTTCCACAGCACTTTCCTCTCTCTCTCTCTTTTACCGCTAAGTCCTCTTTTTCTTTAGGGAATAAATATTTTCGGTATTTCCAGTGATTATCTAACACTACAGATGTATGCCATATACCTGTAGTTCCTTCCTTTTGTATAATAGGAGTTGGCTGATAATTGCAAGCATTAGAAGAGAATTGAATTCTGTGGGAATCCATCAAGTTTTGCACCATACATTACTGAAATGTGCCTGTTGCAGATGTAATTCAGGGATGAGGTGAAGGAGAGACTCTAAAAGTTCCTGATAATTTGTATTGTAAGTAGAGCTAGTTGGAAATTTTTCTGAAAAAAACCCAACAGTTTAATTAGAAAATGCCAGTTCAGTGAACCAACATTTCTCATGCAAGAGAGCTGAACTTGACAAACTTTTGCTGAATTGCAAGCAGGCTCCATCAGAAAACTGCCTGGTTACCAGCCAGCCCATCTTGCATGGCCCTGGAGCTGGAGAAACCCGGGTTTCCAAACTTGCTAACTACCCAGACTTCCTGCTCAGGAGTTAGCCCTCACACTCCCAGAAGCCAGCTGCCCCAGAAGTCTGGACCCGCTGGACTCCCTATCTAGGGGGCAGACTGCACAGAATGGCTGCCCCAAAGCTGAATATCTTGGGAGCTCCAACAGTCACTGAGTGAAAATGACACTTCTGTCAGCGTCACTGCTGCAAGAACAGCAATATAGTTAATTGGAAACACCATGCATCAGTGTTTCTGAAACAATTTGGGGTTGAGAATGTATAAGATGTTTGCTTGCTAATATTCTTGAACTTGCAAAGCTTTACACATGTGCTTCAGCTTAAATACTAGAATTTGCTTCACAGTGTAAGGTTAAGTTTAACAGGCTTGAGCTCTAATCTATCATGCAAATTCATTTGATTCTTATATAAAAAATGAAATAATGCCATTATATTAAAGTAAAAGCCACTGTGAGCTAGTGCAGGTAGTTTTGCAGTATATGCATTTCTAGGTTAAAATTGATCTGAAGAGCTTCCATCCGAAGACCTATAGCATTTCTCATATCCAGCATCACAAAAGGCTTTAACACATCAGGGTATTGCTTACAGATATGCCAGTTAAGCATAACACATTATTTTCTTTTTCTTTTGATACCATCCATTTCCAATGTATTAGCTTGGCTTTCACATTGCTGAAGTCAATACCAACTGTAACTTGTGCTTTTAATTGGAAATCTTTCTTATTTCCAGGTTTTGTAGTCTGAACTACTGCACTGTGGGTTGAAATGTTTTCTGCATGAGCTGGATGTTTCTATAAGTACAGCAGTTGTCATTGACAATCTCTTGCTGCATTTAGTGCTGAATGCCAGGCAGTGGCATATTATAGTACCTTTGAGTTTTGTTCTTTGCAAAAGCTTATTTAAATGCACGGTGATTAAATGCACGGTAATATTTTGGTATATTCCTTGTAGAGGGGGTAGAGGAAGAGTCATAACATTTGTAAACTGTTGCACTTTCCCCTCAAAATCCCATCAAAAGATTGTCCAACAAGTTGTAGCCTTTCAAAGCCACAGCAAGAGCAAGATCTAGCATGAAAGAATCCATATTTTGAGGTGGGATGGACATCATGCATCCCCCACATCCTAAACTGGACAAGCATCCAGAATTAAAACATTAATTCAAAGGACTTCTGTTCTATATAGGTTCTTCTATTGTGCTCATCACTGTAGTATCTGCCATTACAGATATTGATCTCTATAGGGAGGATATAGGTATACTTTAATTCTGCTTCAGCAGGGAGGTGGAGGGAATAGACCTCTTGAAGTCTAATCTTACATTTCTGTTATTCTATCTTGCAGTAGCACTCAAAAGACCCAATTAGATTTATCTTTGGTAGCACAAGAACATGTTTTCACTCTGTGCATTCTGCTAGTTCCATTGTCTTCCTATGTATCTATGCATCCCTGTCAGAGCAACAAGCCTTGCAATCCTTGAGCAAGAACTATACAGCTGATCATGGGAAAGTTTCCCCAAAATTAAAAAGCAAATTTAGTGACACATAATTTACATAACTCCTTTGGAGGGGATGCTCCTGACGTACCACATTGAGACTCTAGGGCCTTGTCTTCACTAGAGCCGGGAGAGATCGATCTTATGGTGATCGATTTATCGTGTCTGGTCAAGACGCGATAAATCCATCGCCAGCAGCGTCCCTATCAACTCCATAACTCCAGCTCGCCAAAAGGCGCAAGCTGGAGTCGATGGGGGAGCGCGCTGCCGACCGCCGCTGCTGTGAGGACGGTAGGTAAGTCGTCTGTAGATATGCCGATTTCAGCTACGTTATTAATGTAGCTGAAATTGCGTATCTACAATCGATCCTCCGCACTAGTGAAGACCAGCCCTAGGAGACTCTCTCCTAAACTACAACATTAATGGTGGCAGAGGCTCAGGTCCGTGTTTCCTAGAGTCCTGTGCAAAGTTGGAACAAGCTGGAAGGTACTGCAAGAACCAATCATAAAGCCAGAACTCAGAGAGAAAGGATTTGGTTTTACTTTCAGCGCTGCCTGTTGTAGTAGAGTGGATCCTACTAGACCACCACCTAGGCAGTCAAGAAGTGGAGAAGCCTGGGGGCAAATCCAAACATTTTTCTGTTCTGTCAGAAATTTTTTAACCACTTCTGGGGAATTCTTCAATACCCCTAATACACACCTGCATTTTCATGATGCTAGATGCTTTGTACTAAAACAAATCTAATCAATAACCAAGATTCCAGAGGCCTAATGGCACCTAAAAGGGCCTCTGATTGGATCCCAGCACCAAGTATCAAATTCTGTCCACCACACATTCAGAGTGACTTTGAAGCACTGGTAGTTGCAAACACAGACCATGGCCTATTTTTTACTTCAGGATCACTTCTCTCGCTCTTGACCTTGTTCCCACAGGCTGTCATTGGGGTGGGAAAGAATTCTGATAGGATTATGCTTTTTACTGTCCCCTTCCAGTTCCAATCACCATTTGCTTGGTGTAAACCCCAGATCCAATGAGCCCATGATGCATCCAAATAAACATTTAGGTCCAGCTGTGCCATCAAAACTTCCTACAAAGAACCCTATTTTACTGATTCAGGAACCGTCCATCACTCATTTAATCCTCCACTTCTTGTTTTGACCTTAATAATAAATTGGGTTTCGCTATGACTGAGGAAGTAGCTGATTGCCAAGTGCAAAATACTCAACTTGAAGGAAACATGTGGAGTGTGAAACTGAAGATGGCTAAGCCTGTAGTTCATGCAAAGTAATCTTATTGGATGTTCCAGCCCTCCTCACCAATTCCCATAATTTTGCTACTTTATTAGCAGTGAGTAGAGATACACATCTCTAGATCCAACTCAGCCTTCAGAAAAGGCTTTGGAGAGTGGGCAGGAGGACAGTCTGTTTATTCTTTTGTTGGTTGTCCTCCTAAATTAAGGGAATTACTTAAAATAATAATAAAACAGGAACCAGAAAGGAGAGGACAAGACAGAGCCAGTTGTAGAATCTGGTTCTAAATTAGGTCATTTGACAAAATTTATTTCTTGCTTTTGAGGATGGTTTATAGTTAATATAGGTGATGATGTCACTTTCAGCTACAATATGCCATGTATCTGTGCCACACCAAGAGTCCTAGACCACTGTGATATCAGAGGTAACTCAACTAATCATCACACTTGCTCTGAACTTAATTTGCATGCAACAGTTTCATTGGCTGTATGAGGAAGACTGCACAGATAGTGGATTACTTGGCCTAACTGCCACAATTCTTCAGAACCACCTACCCAGTAACACAATCAGTGTGCAGAATAACCCCAAACATACAGCCTTTCACAGCTGCACACACCCCTCCTTCCATACCAGCACAAATCTACACAAATCTTCCATGTTTCTCATTCTGTATCTCACTTTGAATCCCACCATGTATTCAGAGTCCGTATGAAGTGATGGAAACAGCAACAAACATGGCTGGTACTCTTTTTTATTCAGAATATCACCAGCTTCAATCCTCGCTGGGCCCTGTGAGAACCAGAAGACGTATTGGAATCCAAAGGTTCTATAGCAACTGAAAAGTGACAGTTAATGAGAGAAGGTGGGGATAATGGCTATGTGAGGTAAAAATAAGTGGTTGTGCCTTCAGCCAGCGGGTAGCTCTGTGCACAAACTTTGGGGAATGTGTCCAAATGGCAACATTGCTCACTGTAATCCAGCACATGGAAACAAGAGCCCCTGTTTTCAGCTCATCTACACACATAACTTTATGAATTACACCCTAGTCACAATATGGAATTTCAGCTTTTAATTCTCAAAGTAAAATGTCAGGGAAAATAAAACCATAAAAACAAAAATATGCTATTGCTTAGACAATGTAGATTATGGATGCATTATTTATTTCTACTTGAATTGATGACCTTTAGTAACTTGCTGTGGTTCCTATTTGCTCTGATATTCATGAGTTGTAGGTCATCATCACCTCCTGGAAATATTGAATGTATCCACAGTCACCCCTTCCCCTTTGTCTAGCATACTTTACTGCTGGGATTTTTAAAGGAACCTAAGAGAGTTAGGCACCCAAAAATACCATTCAGGAGGAACTGGTATCTAATTCCCATAGGCACATTTGAAAAGTCCAGACTCAATAGGTGTGCACATTCTGAATAGCAGATGATATCACACATTAATCCACTCTAATGCTGTATAGATTTCTAGTGTATTTTATCTTCTGTCATATTTCCCAAGTAAACAGCTTAGTGAAAAGAGAATATGAAACTGGTAATGAAAAAGAAAAAGACCCACTCTTTAAAAATTCTATAAATAAATACACATTCATATTGTGTATCTTAGAAATGAAAATGGGAAGACATCATATTCTTCACAGATCAACAATTTGTTATTGTATAAAGCTTCTGTGCATGACATTGTCCAGGGATATCTATTGAGGGACAGATAAATAGGATAAAACAAAGAGTTTTATAAGCCTGAATGCAGTGTTTGGTTGGTGTAATAAAAGCAGTTGACAGACATCTAAAAATGCAAAGGTCTAAGAATTACTGCGTAACTACTGCATATTTATGTTTTCTTTGTTTCTTAAAATCACTGACAACTTGAAGGTGAAAATCTCATTGATTGCAGGGTTGTTGGCGGGTTTTGTTTTATCAGTTGCTCTGGGAATAAGAACTAGTTTTAAATGTAACCTAGGCATTAGGTTAATATTTCTATGGAGTTCTCCACTGTATTTCAGAACAGTTGGTATTCCAACTAATTATGAGCTATTGCAAGCATGATATGAATTACTGTAGGAATTAGTACATTCGGGTTACTCCAGAAAAACTTGTAATTTTTCATTACTTTCAGTGTGTATGAGCAAGTTGGAGGTTGGGTCTGATTTTAACTTTTTCGTTAATGAACTGGAAAAGAATGAAAGAAGATCATTAATTAAACTCACAGCCAATATTATACCAAGATATATTGCAAGCACTTAGGAAAATACTGATTAAATAAATATTGATCTACACAAATTAGAGAACTGAAATAAATTGTTTTTAAAATGTCATTTCTATCTGAATAAAAACCCATTTGGAGAACTTATCCAAAACACAAACTTACTGTCTAAGGCAGGGGTTCTCAAACTTGGGGTCGCGAGGAGATTCCAGGGGGGTTGTGACCTCCCGACGCCTTCGGTGGCATTTCAGCAGCAGCCCCAAATGTGGGAGTGTGTCCGCCAAAAAGCCACTGAAGTGAAAGCTTCCACTGTTGGCGGCATTTTGGCAGATATACCCCAGGGCTGCCACATGACGCTGAAAAGGAAAAAGGGTGCGCCGAAAAGAAAGTTTGAGAACCCCTGGTCTAAGGCAAGAGTAGCACATGGAAAGCGATAATGCTCAGATAGACTGGGGTTAGTAGTAGACAGCAAAGTAGATATACCAGGACTGATAGTGGCCTCTATATTGAGGTTGCCTAAACATTTTTCATTATATCAAAAAATTCTGTTTTGATGTTTTCCACTGAGAACCATTCCTCCTGTGAACTGAATGCAAATAATAATAATAATTAATATAATAGTGTGTGATTATATAATCAAAGACTACATGATACTGCATACATACAAGGGAATAGAATTAAGGTTGCATAGAAAAATCATGTCATGTCCTATCTTTAGAGTTCCTGACTTTGTAAACCAAAATGATGCTCTTCTAATGCAGGGGTGGGCAAACTACAGTCTGTGGGCCAGATCCAACCCACAAGCCGTTTAAGCTGGCCTGCAAGCCACACCATGCGACTCGGCCCCGCTCCAGTGTTCTGGCCAGGGCACTGGGTCAAGGGCTACACCACATGGCCCCAAGAAGGGGGGCATGGCCCCGCTCAAGCTCCTATGTACTCCAATGGGAGCTGCAGGGGGTGGTGCCTGTGGATGGGGCAGCGCGCAGAGATGCCTGGCCATGCCTTTGCATAGGAGATGGAGAAGAGACACTGCTGCCAGGAGCTGCTTGAATCCTGCGCCCCTGAGCCTCTCCTCATGCCCCAAACCCCTGCCCCAGCCCTGATCCCCCTCCCACTCTCTAAATCCCTCAATCCCAGCCTGGATCACCCTCCTACATCCCAAACTCCTCATTTCCAGCCCCACCCCAGAGCATCCACTTCCTCCCACATCCCAACCCCAATATTGTGAGTGAGAATTCATAGCTCACCATACAATTTCTATTCTCCAATGTGGCCCTCGGGCCAGAAAGTTTACCCACTCATTTTAATTTATGTTCTTTTTTAAAACCGTCTGTGAATTAACTTTGAATGCAGCAAAGGGACTTGGTCCACAGTACATACTTACTTCAGTATAACAGTGTCTCTCATGGGTGTTAAAAATTTACATTCCTGAGTGATGTAGTTATACTGACCTTAACCCAATGTATAGAAAGTGCTACATTAGCAGGAGAGCTTCTGCAACATAGCTACAGCCTCTCACAGAGATAGTTGTTAAGCCAACAAGAGAGCTCTCTCCCATCAGCTTAAAGCATCTTCAACAGATGTGTGACAGCGGCACAGCTACACTAGTATATTTGTAGCGTAGACCTGCCCTTATTCTCCGTATCATGGATTGGAGGAGCACCTATTGATTTCAGTAGAGCCCCTGGAGTTTTGAGGTCACCAATACAAGGAAGACATTGATAAAATGGAAGGAATCCAGAGAAGATCAACTGATATTATAAAGTTCTCAGGAAGATCATGACTGTAAGAAAAGACTAAACTGTGTACAGGCTGGCTAGCAGATTACAAAGCACTGAGTGATTACCAGATATGTGATAGGCATCAACGTTAAGAAAAGGGAGGAACTGTACAGTCTCTCTGGAAAGAAATAGTGTGATGAAGATGAGCAGAGGAAGCTTGAACGTAATATGTACACTTTCCTAATAATAAAGTCAGTTAATCTATGGATTAGTCTCCCAGTCTCCCAAGGAATATACTGTAATGGAGGTTCCATAACGGAAGTTATTCAAAAGCATATTGAAAAAGAACAATCCTGAATTTGGATGGATTCATTAGGGCTCACAGGGCTTTCTGTCTCAGAAAGCAAATGCATCTGTTGTTAATCAGAGTTTTGCGTGAATAAGGACTTCAAGACTATCCCCACAGTTATCATATTTCCATTGGCCAAAGCATCAGAACTACTTCACTTTCTGAAACTGCCATTTCCCATAGAAAATGAAACCACAGGTGAAAGAATGGAATTACTTTCATCAACATCTTTCTTCCTTCCTTTTAGAGTACTGGGCTTGGGTGATTCCAGAGTAATTTAAATTCTTTCTGTGTTTGTAAGGGAACTATCCCAAACAATTTGTTTATAAAGTGAAATCATTGTATTGCATTAAATTGTCTTTCTGCATTATGCTGCTGTCAAAGAATGATGATAAATATAAACCATCAAACATGGCAAATTTGTTTTCATTAGGAAGCTTTTCAATTGTGTCTGTGTGTTGTTTCCTAAGCTTCTTATATGTAACCTCTAGGAATTGCAGGGAGATCAGAGGCACACAGATTGCCTGCCTGCTTTTTATTTCCTCTCCCGAGATTTCACTACTGCTTCTAGCAAGCTTAAAATAATCTTTACACAAACAAATCTATTCTTTTGTCTTACTTAGCCTTATCTATCAAGCCCATTTCAAGAGTGTGGATATGAGCAAAATAATTATATGCATTTCAAGATGTTGAAAGCTATATACAAGACTAGAATACTAATGTGTTCTAGTGCATTGGAATTGGAAGCAGATAGCAGGCAGTGCCATATTGATATTTCTTATACAGTTACAACGTCTTTTATTGATTTCACTAAAACATATGTATATATTCTATTTAAGCCTAAACCATCCCAGGAATCATGCTACATTAGAAATGTTTATTTTTAGATAATCTGAAACATTATTTGGAAAAAATGAAAAATAAAATCTATGTTAATAGGACAATAATCAACAGTGGATGCAAGAATGTTAGCATGTTTTCAGGGTTATTGTTCTACAGCTACATTAATGGATATATTGTCATTTCATAAATCCCTCTATACATAATAGTAAGAGGGATCCAATTTCTTCTACAGGACTAGAAAGTTCAAACTACAAATGAAACAATAATTCTATCATGATAAAATTGTATCAATAGTAATAATAAAAATAAACAATTTAATAAACATAATAAGTTTATATTTTGTATATGTCCCTCCTTCACAGACTAATAGAGACACAACCGTCATGGTAGAGCTCATGATTCTAAGGAATGGTCAGAGGGACAACAGCACAATAAAGACGATGGATTTCAAGAAGGCAGACTTTAGCAAACTCAGGGAGTTGGTAGGTAAAATCCCGTGGGAAGCAATCTAAGGGGAGAAACAACTGAAAACAGTTCGCAGTTTTTCAAAGAGACATTATTAAGGGCACAAGAGCAAACTATCCAGAGACAACCCTGGCTTAACCAGGAGACTTTCAATGATCTAAAACTCCAAAAAGAATCCTACAAAAAGTGGAAACATTATCAAATTACAAAGGATGAATATAAACAAGCAACACAAGTATGTAGGGACAAAATTAGAAAGGTCAAAGCACAAAACAAGATCAAACTACCTAGGGACATAAAGGACAACAAGAAAACATTCTAAAAATACATTAGTAGCAAGAGGAAGAGCAAGGACAGAGTAGGCCCATTACTTAATTGGGGGGAGGGGCACAATAACAGAAATAGTGGAAATGGCAGAGGTGCTTAATGACTTCTTTTTTTTTTTTTGGTTTTCACCAAAAAGGTTGGTGGTGACTGGATGTCTAACATTCTGAATGCCAGTGAAAATGAGGTAGGATCAGAGTCTAAAATAAGGAAAGAAGTCAAAAATTACTTAGACAAGTTAGATGTCTTCAAATCACCAGGGACTGATGAAATGCAGCCTGGAATACTCAAGGAGCTGACAGAGGAGATATCTGAGTCCTTAGCAATTATTTTTGAAAAGTCATGGAAGATGGGAGACATTCCAGAAGACTGGAAAAGGGCAAATATAGTGCCCATCTATAAAAAGGAAAATGAGGACAATCCGGGGAAATACAGACCAGTCAGCTTAATTTCTGTATCCAGAGAGAGAATAGAGCAAATAATTAAGAAATCAATTTGCAAACACCTAGAATATAATGAGGTGATAAGTAACAGTCAGCATAGATTTGTCAAGAACAAATTGTGTCAAACCAACCTGAATGCTTTCTTTGACAGGGTAACAAGCTTTGTGAATGGGGGAGAGGGGACGTGGTAGATGTGGTATAGTTTGACTTTAGTAAGGCTTTTGTTACTATCTCACATGACCTTTTCATAAACAAACTAGGGAAATACAACCTAGATGGAGCTACTATAAGGTGGGTGCATAACTGGTTGGAAAATGCCTCATTGGAAGGGCATAATGAGTGAGATCCCACAGGGATCAGTTTTGGGTCCAGTTCTGTTCAATATCTTCATCAATGATTTAGATAATGGCATAGAGAGTACACTTATAAAGGTTATGGACAATACCAAGCTGGGAGGGGTTGCAAATGCTTTGGAGGATAGGATTAACATTCAAAATTATCTGGATAAACTGGAGGAATGGTATGAAGTAAATAGGATGAAATTCAATAAAGACAAATGCAAAGTACACCACTTAGGAAGGAGCAATCAGTTGCACACATACAAAATGGGAAATGACTGCCTAGGAAGGAGTACTACGGAAAGGGATCTGGGATTTATAGTGGATCTTGGATAACAAGATAAATATGTGTCAACAGTGTAACCTGTTGCAAAAAAAAGCAATCATTCTGGAATGTATTAGCAGGAGTATTGTAAGCAAGGCAGGAGAAGTAATACTTCCACTCTACTCCATGCTGATTAGGCCTCAACTGGAGTATTGTGTCAGTTCTGGGTGCCACATTTCAGGAAAGATGTAAACAAATTGGAGAAAGTCCAGAGAAGAGCAACAAAAATGATTAATGGTCTAGAAAACATGACCTATAAGGGAAGATTGAAAGAACTGGGTTTGTTTAGTCTGGAGAAGAGAAGACTGAGAGGGGACATGATAACAGTTTTCAAGTACATAAGAGGTTGTTACAAGGAGGAGGGAGAAACATAGTTCTTCTTAACCTCTGAGGATAGGACAAGAAGCAGTGGGCTTAAATTGCAGCAAGGGAGGTTTAGGTTGGATATTAGGAAAAAGTTCCTAACTGTCAGAGTGGTTAAGCACTGGAATAAATTGCCTAGGGAGTTGAGGAATCTCCACCTTTGGGAATTTTTAAGAGCAGGTTGGACAAATACCTGTCAGGAATGGTCTAGATAATACTTAGTCCTGCCAAGAGTGCAAGGTACTGGATTAGATGACCTTTCAAGGTCCCTTACAGTTCTATGATTTTATGTATATGACCAGGCCTGAAATTCCAGTGTACTTGCTATGGCTCTCTATTGAGTGTAGAGTAAACTTGAAAATATCCTGCCCTGAGATGTACTTACTCCATAGAAGGACTTATTTCATGCTGGGGAGCATCAAGAAAAGATCAAAGATTTTCGGAACCAACACACTATATTTCAGGGGACTTAGAAAATAGTTTATGTTTGTATTTAAGTTGGTTTTTTTCCAAAGGGACCTTGCATATATTCTAGCTCCCATTTCAACAGCTCTTGACAGAGCACTAGATTTAAGGTAGGTTGCAAAAAAGCACATGTATATTCATAAAAATAAACTGTATTCAGGCACTGGGAAAACACTTTTTATTGCATTTATTTTTCTTTGTGAGTTTGGTGGATTATAGTGTTCATGAAAATGAGAGATTTATAGCATTGGCTGGTGTGAGGCACAGTGCTGATAGGAGCTGTGCATTAACATCTCTATACATCTCTGCAAAGGCACTACAGTCCTGACTTGTGGGAACTCTGCTGTTTTAGTATTGGATAGCTATGCATCCCCTGAGCAGAGACTGTCATGCTTGTGTTGAATTGTATGGTGGTTTTGTGTGCTATGCATTGTTGCACAGAGGACTGTAATAAAACCACCAAACTAAATTCACCTTTTCCCACATCCACAAGGTAAAACTAATGTTTCAAAGGTATGAAGCAAGCACATTAGTCCAGTAGAACCTCAAGGCAGCTTACTAACCTAAGCGTCAATGGCTCTATACCCCCTTCCCCTGCAGAGCGAAGTCTATGTCCACAGAATGGGAGCCTTCCACAGCTGCAGCGTGCTCCTCCATTCTACCATCTCATAGACTCATAGACTTTAAGGTCAGAAGGGATCATTATGATCATCTAGTCTGACTTCCTGCACAACGCAGGCCACAGAATCTCACCCACCCACTCCTGCAACAAACCTCCCACCTATGTCTGGGCCACTGAAGTCCTCAAATCAGGGTTTAAAAACTTCTAGGTGCAGAGAATCCTCCAGCAACTGACCCGTGCCCCACGCTGCAGAGGAAGGCGAAAAAGCTCCAGAGTCTCTGCCAATCTGCCCTGCAGGAAAATTCCTTCCCGACCCCAAATATGGCAATCAGCTGAACCCTGAGCATGTGGGCAAGACTCACCAGCCAGACACACAGGAAAGAATTCTCTGTGGTAACTCAGAACCCATCCCATCCAACATCCCATCACGGGCCACCAGACACATCTACCATGAATAGTCAAGGATCAAGTAATTGCCAGAATTATGTTATCTCATCACACCATCTCCTCCATAAACTTATTGAGCTTAATCTTGAAACCCAATAGGTTTTTTGCTCCCACTGCTTCCCTTGGAAGGCTGTTTCAGAACTTCGTTCCTCTGATGATTAGAAACCTTCATCTAATTTCAAGTCTAAACTTCCTGATGGCCAATTTATATCCATTTGTTCTTGTGTCCACATTGGTACTGAGCTTAAATAATTCCTCTCCCTCCATGGTATTTATCCCTTTGATATATTTATAGAGAGCAATCATATCTGCCCTCAGCCTTCTTTTGGTTAGACTAAACAAGCCAAGCTCCTTGAGTCTCCTTTAATAAGACAGGTTTTCCATTCCTCATGGAAGCCCCCTTTGAGTGGAATAGCTGTTCTTGTTGTGTAAGAATGCAGAGAGACCTGCACATGGCTAATTAACTCCCCCTGCTGCACCTGGAAAAAGCCAGGCAACCTAATTGACTGTTCCTTATAAAGGGAGGAACAGGAACTGAAAAAGGGGGCTGCAGTATTTGCCAGAGGCTGGAGTAACTGCTGGAGGAGGAGTAGGTTTAAGAAACAGATGGACAGCAAGGAGGCTGGGGAAATCCCTGTTATCACAAAAAAAAGGCTCTGAGATAAGAAACAGGAACTTCAGAGTTGATAAGATCATGGGGTGAGGGACAGACTTAGGGGATAGGAACTTAAGCCTATATAGACTTTGGTGGAAGAAACTGTGAAGCGGTGATCTAGGTTTTCTTTAAGAAGACTTGAAATAAAACCCACTTTAGTTAATCTGACTGGAAACTATCCTGCCAGGATTCTTTGATAGGGCCCAGGCAGGATTTTCCAAGAGAGGAAGCTGCAGGCATAAGCCTGGGAGCAGCCAGAAGAGGGTGCTATAAGGTAGTCCTTTACAAGCAGCTAGAAAGACTCTTCCAAATTATTTGCCACATACACCCATACACACATTGAAAAATGATGGAAAGTGGCTCACACTAATAGAGCCTGAAACAGTAGACACTGGATACTGACCTCTACCTTGACATAGAAAGTGAAGCCATCAAGTCCAATTTCATCCTGGGTGAATAGAAAAAAAACATACTAGGCACAGCATGAAGACTTGCCTAAGGACATACAGCACAGAGGTGGCAAATTCTGTCCGATGGTTTAACCCTTTCCTTGTACTGAAAGACCAAATGTACTTGTGCATCATATCCTTATGTGACCAAAGCCTGAATTTCAGGCTTCTGGAACAGAGGCATTTTTGAATTTCGAAACCATCCACCCATAACATTGGAAATTGACTTTATAAAAGAACACTCTGAATTCTTGCTGTCTCCCTAAATTGACTGATTTGGAAACTGCTGCACATGCACGGAAAGAAGGTTGGTCATTTGGCAGATACATGAGCAGCACTTCCAGAGCTAAGCCTTCCCCACTCCCACAAGAGAAACAAACATAGGGGCTGTACTATAAGCTAAAAATAACAGATTTCCCCTACTCTGTAATCTACAGCTGGGCAGGCTGCAACTTTATTTAATTAGCTGACAATATTTAATAGACAGTTTTTTTCCTAATTTATTTTTATGCTCACCAAAGAATTCTTATAGTTTATGGTTTCCTTTAAAATTTTGGCACAGCGGATTATCTTTCCAGATTCACTTTATTCTGAAATCATTAAATATAGCCATTGGCAGCACTCCTGCTCAATCTTTTCTTTCCATCCTTTGGCGTTACTCAACACCGTTTAACTCTACCAAGTCCTGAAAAGCTTTCTCTGAACTTTGCAATTTCATCCAGTTAGATTCTCCCCAACTCAGTTGATCAAATCACCCATTTATTTTCACTTTCACTTGGTGCGTCAGATGGCGAATCAGTGTTTCATTTCTATTCTATCACATCTCACACTCTGGGGGAGCTCCCTCTGGGGGCAGCAAATTTTCAATATAAGTTTTCTGTGATTTGTACAAAGTATTCAGCATATACATAAATAAGATAAATTGTTAAATATCTGAAATATAGTGAGAAAATGTTCTGTTAACCTAACTGATATTCTGAGTTTATCTCCTTTTTATTTTTGGCTGTCAGTCTCTGTCTCAGATGTAAGGGAAAGGGGTTGTGAAACCCATCATGTTTGTTTCACTGTATTTAAATAAGAGCCTTGCGACTACAAGGTGGGTTTTCTTTCTCTGTATATTTTTCCTTGCCTGTTTGATCTTCATGTGATTCACTTGATATCTATATTTACTATTTTTCCATCAAGCTTCAGTTTATCAGGAAGCATCTTTAACAAAGACAGTGGCATCAGTGAAATCAATATGCAGGGACTTGCACAGTATTCTGTTACATTTATTCAGTGTGTTTGTCTCTTTCTCTCTCTCTTTGTGTAATAATTATTATAGTCTGTATTTCTACTAGTGTGTAACTCATGCAGGGTTTATGTTTCATTCCCAGAGGTTTCTGGTCCTCTGTCTGCCATCATTCTAAAGCTTTGGAACAGGCAAGAGATTAAAACCTGATCTCAAACATTCTGCTGTTATAACTACTGTGCAGAACCTGCCCTGTCACCGCCTCTGAGACTCAATATGCTGTGGTACTTCTAACTGTTCCCTAAAATCATTCTTGTCAGAGTCCAAAGCACTTGCAAATAGAGATCAGTTCCCATGCAATTTAAAAGAATGTCATAATCTTTTATTTGTGGTAGGGAAGCATCGCTATTACAAGAATCATCCCCTCCCTCAGCACCTGCTGGCATCCTGTGACGGAGCTGAGCAGCCCTGCACTGGTACTGCGGGGGTTAACCCTTCCTTCTTAGCTGAGGAAGCCATGCCCCGGAAGCTCTGCTGGGCATGCTCCAACCAGAGACTAGGTATAAAAGCCTGCAGAGCAGCTCATCAGGGCTGACTGCCAGAGGGAAAGGAGGCATGCTGCTAGCTTCTGCAGAGGGACAGCCAGGACCCCAGGTTCTAGAGGCCAGCCAAGCCAGGACGTGACCAGAGGCCCTGCTTGAGGACGGCCCTGGAGGGGAACAGACTGGAGGACCCCCAGAAGTGGAAGGCAAGGTAGTTCGGGTAGGAAGAGACCCAGGGGAGTCTTAGACACACAGGGTTGGAGCTGCACAGATGCTTGGCGTGTTGCGGATGGATCCCTGCCAAGCAAGGGGCAAGGGGAACCCTGGCATTGGGAAAGCCCTGGGTCGGGACCCGGTGGAGATGGTGGGCCTGGGTCCCCCTATCACTTCAGCCACTAGACTGCACTACCCTGCCTGCAAGGGGGAATATATAGACTCTGGCTGTTAGGCCATGCTGCCCTGAGGCTTGGGGGAGTTATATGCACTCTGGCCATTGGGCCATGCTACCCTTAGGCTTGGGGAGGCTATAGGGACACTGGCCAGTAGGCCATGCTGCCCTGAGACTGAGGGGGGAAGTTGTATGGACTCTAGCCATAGGGCCATGCTGTCCTTATAACCAGGGGTGTGAGATATAGACTCTGGCCATTGGGCCATACTGCCCTATGATTGAGGAAGGTATATGGAGACAAGCCATTAGGCTGCCTCTGGATGCCTGCAGGGAGATGGGCATGGGGATTAGAGAGGGGTTACAGTCTGACACCACATGGCACCCCTGCCACAAAGTGGTGCTGCAGTGCCAGACCCACCACACATCCCCAGTGAGGGTTAGAGTTACTAATGGGGGAAGGTCATTACCCATAAGTTCAGAACCTTTAGCAAAGAAAAAGAGCTAAACATGAACCTGTCATCTTACCTTATTTCATTTATTTTCCCCTGTCTAATATTAAATGGAACAATTCCTAATGTAAAGGTACATAAATTACAGAGGTGTAGTATGTCCTTTTCAAGCATGACTCTTGGATATATTGTACAATGATGTTAAATACTTCACTTTATTATTGGTTGATAAACAGGTTGAAAAATCTCATTGTAGTAGCACATCTCTATGTGAAGACAGAACAAAATGCTTTCGAATATCAGGTGAATTTAGAAAAATACAAAATATGGCATCCTGCTCAGAGGTGGATTAAGATTCCCTGGGCCAGAGCAAGTGGGAGGGAGGGGGAGGCGCGTGCCCACAACTTCCACCTTCGGTCTTGCCCACAATCACAATCCTTCTCCAACTCACCCCTGTTTTATCCACAGTCCCCCCATCTTATCCCCCCATGCAGCCCCTGCAACCCATTTGCTCCTTTCTGCCCCCTTCCACTGCAGCCCCAAGACCGGAGAAGCTCTGTCCTCACATTATCACTGGGGCCACAGTGGGGAGTGAGAGATCCTCCAGTCCCAGGGCTGCTGGGTGCTGGGGCTTCCCCCACGCTTCTGTGGGGGACCAGGATCAGGACGCTGGGGCTTCTCCTGCCCTGCCTACCTGGCACTTCTGCTGGAGAGCAGGATTGGGTGTGGGGGATTCCCCTACCACTTCTGCCAGGTACAGGCTTGGGCAGTGCTGGGGGCTTCCCCTGCTCTGCCTGCCTGGCGGCCAGGCCTCTGGGATTCTGCCACCCAGCAACAAACTTTTCAGGATGCCAGTTAGCCAGGGCCTCTGGGTATGGGTCTTGCTGACCCAGTGGCTAATCTGCCATTGCTTCTGCTGATAAGAAAATGGAAGACCAGGCCTGATTCCAGTGTCTCAGAATGTATGTCTATGCTGGAAGGACAGGAGATACTGGGTGTGATTTAATTAGCCAGCAATGTTGTTCTCTAAATTCAGGGAGTACCTAGCAGACGAAAGTGTACAGTGCTAGTAATTCCCTAAACTTTGACATAACTGGGGGAGTGGGTCTTCTAGTAGTCCTCCCTTTTTACCCATCTTTGTCCCTAGACCACCTGCTGCTGGGATGTCACCACCTTCCCTCAAATGAGGGGGAATAGAGAGTTAATTTCCTGCTGTACCACTTATAGGAGCCCCAAATGGTCCCCGTTTCCACTCATTTAAAGAATACCTCTATTAAATCTCTTACCAATCCATTTTATCTGATCATATATCCTTTCTCCATGGAGTACCTACACTGCACATCTGCCACAGGAAGTGCCAGCAATTAGATTGCCCCCCCCCCAATATATAGCCTGTTCCCAGACATCTTTTAATACCCTCTTTAATATCAGCCAAAAATGTGTCCACTTCCGTAACCCAAGTCTGGCAGGTGGACACCATCCTCCCTGAATGATTCTGATGTGCTGTATGCTATATCTGGAAGAGAAATTTTCAACACCAGATGCCCATGCCACCTATGAGTTTGGCCACTTCCCTATTTACATACCTCCTAGCCTTGTTGACCTGAGAGGGCTTCACAGCTCCCCACCAAACCCTGAATTGCACCATGTCTGACCAAATAATTTTTACTTCTCTGAGAAATGCCAAGATCTGCCCCAAGTACTCTTACATATATCTAAATAACTTTCGCCAAGGTGAACCATTATCATGTTAGGTGCCAGCTCACATGCCACCATGAAGGGGCAATATGTACCACTGCCATATTGTCATACCGGAAGCACCCTTTCCATTAGCAAACTTCATTCTCCAAATGACCTCTGCAACTACAACTGGGGAGGAAAAGTCCAGAAATGTTACATCCTTCAGTATCCCCTTTTGTATCCAGGTGGAAGGTCTTTTCTGAGCACACCACCTGCCTTGGTAAAATATTCCAAAACCCATATCTCGTGAAGCATCTGACTGGATCTTTAAATCAGTCTCAAGTATCCTGCATCCTGGTCTATTTAAATAGCCTTTCCTCTATTTCAGTCACCTGGAGGCAGGTGCTGACCTGTTTTGAAGCTGCCATGTCAAGTCACTCTCTATCTAGTCCTTTAAGGGGCACATATCATTTCCAGCAAGCCAGACACCAGTCCTCACCATTTAATGTGTGGTGCAGCCATTACAGTTGAGAGGCATTCAGTTTAGTCAATTAAGCAGCAGAAAACAGATTTACTGATTGTAAAAACTCTCAAACCCATCTAAACTATGACAAGCTTTGTAGAGCATAATGTGCTCCAACCAATTTGCATATAAAATATTCAGCAGCATTATGTTAAGTAAATGCTCTGTTTTTCCTCCATTGAAAGTTTGATCCTCAATTCAGACAGGACTTTTACAACTGTTTTTTTTTTCCTATAAAACATACAGATTATATATCTAGAAAAAGGTGGATGAGGGCTGAAATTAGATATTAAATTACTATGTTCTACCATGTCAATGCCACAGGTTATTTGAATGTATCTAAGACAAGAAATAAGCCTATTAACATATAATTGAAATTTAGTCTTTTGAAACTTTTCCTGTTAATATAGAAATCGCATTACTTCAACAAAGCATTTTATGCTATTTCTTTAAAATTGCTACCCGGTAAAGCAACTCAGCTTGTGCTGGTTCTGCAACAAGTGAATATTCCGCTGCTGGAGGGACCTAGGCTAGCTTGTTCTGTGCTAAAAAGGAATTGAGAAGATTACAAATGCTCCAATTACAGGGAGATGGAGCTCATGCTGGGTTCAAGTGTTATAATAACTCAGAAAGAGGTAGATTGAAAGAGAAGGGCTCCCTGGTGTGCTATAGACGGTACCTTTTGTTATCACTTCTTGAAAGGACAGACCCCGACTAGAGTAGAAAAGTTTTATTGTTAAGACAAGCTAGTCAATTGGTTTGAAAAGATCACTATATAATCTTTCATAATTGTGTCATTTAGTAAACATTAACTAGATAATTTGCAGCCCTGGTGAAAATAGATAAAACAATAAGACTATAGTTTATATACAATAATTCCCCCATTGATGTACTACGCTGAAATTGTCTGATCTCAGATATATACATTTGTTAGATTGAAAGTATGTTACACTGACTAGGGATGACGTTCTGTGAGGTGATTGAAACACATGGTTGGGTGAGGGGGTAGGGAGTGACTCTGGTGGCTTTCAACCACTCCTCTACCTTCCTGATCCTGGGCTGCTGGAGAGGCCCTCAAAATAATTTATCTCTGGGGGTCTTTCTACTGTTACAGGAACCTGCCCAGGCTGTCCTATGGCCTACAGTGAATCCTGGAATATCTGCTGTGTTGCATGTGGTGGCACCAATCCTGCAATGCCCTTTCTTCCCAGGTACTCCCCCTGTATCATGCTTGTGCAGGAATCTTTGGAGGGAGTCTTAGGACTGTCTACTGAAGTGCATAAGGGAGGACAGGTATGGGACTTTGAGGGGACCCTTTTCAATGTTCCTGCCCTTTAACTTGAGGTAAGTGGTTAACCCTTCTGCTAGGCTGGGTTGATAACAGCAAGGGCCAGGTTCAGTACATAGGGGTTCCCTCAACAATACAATGCAAAACCAGCTCGAGGCCCCACCCAGTGACCTGGAAAAATTACACACACACACCACTGGGCGCCTCAAATAGGCAATCCTTCCCCTCTTGCAAGCAGAGTCTTGGTGCAGAAAAAATCTTTAATAACATGAGGCAAACAACTCAGCATTAAATTGGGAAGACATCACAATTAGGGTCATAAACACAAACTATGAACCAGAAGACCCACCCCCAAGCAAATGGGGCCGTGTCCTTTCTCTTTTTGGTTCTTGAGTCCACCAAACCAAAAGTCACCCCTCCCACAACTTCTGTCCCTGGTCAGTGCAGAGTTCCCTCACAGAGTTCAAAAGTTTATCTGCAGAATTTACCTCCAAGCCTGGGTGGAAATGGGGGGAGTTATGGGGACATCTTATGTGCTCCACTGCTCATGTAGATGGCAGACTGCCCTGCCTCTCTGTGGGGCTCTGCTGCAGCCTTCACCGCAAGCCGCTCCTCTCTGCCAGCTGTCCTGCTAGCCAGTCATCACCCCACTAGCCATCCTGCTAGCCGCTCATCAATATATCTTCAGTCAGTCCCCCCTCTGCTTAACACACCTCTCAACTCTTTAGTAACTTGAGCTGGTAGTAGGGGAGCCTCAGTGCTGGTGCACCACTAGCCCAAAGTAGGTCTAATGCTTAGACCTAGGTATGAGTGATTTCAGGTCTGCAACATGTAACAGGACTCCTAATGGAGTCCAAATTTGCGCTATTAACATTGGAGAGAGGAGGGATCAAAATGGTGTTTAGGGCCCTCAGAAGGGGTCCACACTCCCAGGTACACATACCTACCTCCAATCTCTCTCAGTTCATTGGACTTCGGAACCCATGTCCCCTGCCTAGCGAGTGCTACTTAGTTGAGATCTCTCCATCATAAAATGCGAAGTACAGTTCTACTGTCCTTGATTCACATAACCAGGATAACACCATTGTATTACTCCTGCCCCAATAATAAAGACTGGGGATCCCACAGCAGTCCAAGTGACCATTTGGACAAGCAGTCCCATCATGCTAGGCAGGGTGGGTGTGCCCATGCAAATGAGACCAGCCCCGAAGTCCTTTTCTACAGCTCACCACCAGTAGCCTCAGGGTGGAGGCTATTCTGACTCTGCTTACATCAGAGACTGGTGTGTGTGTTGGTGGGGGGGTGGATAGGAGATAAGGCTTTTTGTCTTTAAAGAAAGAACAAGGAGATTATTTTCCTTCCATGTGTGTTCACCAGCCAAAACAAAAGACCAGTTAGTTGTTTCTTTTAGTAGAGGTGCAGTGTTTCTACCAGTATGATCTTGTTACATTTGTTCTATTGTAAATGTTTCCTGTGACTCATGCTACAGCACTGGCAGATTTTGTCATAATATATGAATCACTTAACCGAATAAAACTAATTCAACACATCAACATAATGGAAGAAAAAATCTCCACTCATCTTCTTGGAGAACCCATAGGCATTTAAACACTTTGACTGTGTATTATTTGTATTGGTTGTAGTTCTGGTAAGCATAGAAACAGGAAGCATTTGGGGCCAGATCCACAAAGGTACTTAGGCATTGCTCAATGCCTAGCCCATAGGCACTCTGCCAATAAGGGGTGTAATCAGGGTGGTGAAGGAAGAAGTGGAGACCCAGCAACTGCTGACTTCCCTCCCAGCCCTACCTGAGACAGCAGCACAGGGCAGCCTTGTAGCTGAAACCTGCCACCCAGCCATGAGGAAACATGCTGGGTCCTCCCGACAGAGGAGCCCCTGCTAGAGTCCTGGAACGATGGGCTGAGAAGGGAAGCTCTGGTACTTCCCTTCTGCTCCTTCCCTGGTCTGTGCAGCAACACGGAAGGGGACTGCAGTCTGGATGCTGAGGCTTTCCATGGGCAACTGAGATGCTGGGGCATCATGGAGGCTGCACAGTACCCCACCCTGTGCACTCTCTGGGCTGAGCCTTACCCTTGCACTGGAGGCCCAGAATTAGCACATCCGAGCACTTCCTTTCCTGGAACCAGCCTTGCAAACCTCCTTGCAAATGGGTCTGCCCTCTGCAAGCCCTGAGCCAACTCTGTTGCATTGCTACAGACTAGGGACTGAATGACTAGGCAGCATTTCTGCAGAAAAGGACCTAGGGGTTACAGTGGACGTGAAGCTGGACATGAGTCAACAGTGTGCCCTTGTTGCCAAGAAGGCTAATGGCCTTTTGGGGCTGTATAAGTAGGGGCCTTGCCAGCAGATCGAGGGATATAAGGCCTCATCTGGAGTACTGTGTGCAGTTATGTGCCCCACACTACAAGAACAATGTGGAAAAACTGGAAAGAGTCCAGCAGAGGGCAACAAAAATGATTAGATGGCTGAAGCACATGACTTACAAGGAGAGGCTGAGGGGAGTGGGATTGTTTAGTCTGTAGAAGAGAAGAATGAGGGGAGATTTGATAGCTGCTTTTAAGTACCTGAAAGGGGGTTCCAAAGAGGATGGATCTAGACTGTTCTCAGTGGTACCAGATGTCAGTACAAGGAGTATTGGTCTCAAGTTGCAGTGTGGGAGGTTTAGGTTGGATACTAGGAAAAAAAAAACAAAAAACACTAGGAGGGTGGTGAAGCACTGGAATGGATTGCCTACGTAGGTGGTGGAATTTCCTTCCTTGGAGATTAAGGTCAGGCTTGACAAAGCCCTGGCTCGGATGATTTAGTTTAGGTTGGCCTTGCTTTGAGCAGGGGGTTGGACTAGATGGCCTTCTGAGGTCTCTTCCAACTCTGATTCTATGATTTCTATGAGAATCTCACTTTAGGGCATCCAGTGTTTGTCTTGAACTAAGGCTCTGAGTAGCTTATTAGCTGTGGTGCAGTGGCAGCACTTATATAGCTTTGCAAATGCAGACAGATGGACGCTTAGGTGGCTAGGGGACTTAAACACGTATGGGGTGGAGTGACAGCTGAAAAGTGATTTTGAGAACATCAGCAGAATATCAATGGTGGACTTAGAACAATAAGAGACCTTTCAATGCTGACCCCACAACCCTTTTGTAGCTAGCGAATAGCAAGAATAAAACCAACCAAAAAAACGAAACGAACCTGTGTCCATGGTTTCCTGTCTGATACCAGTTATTTCAGGAGTAAAGATATCAGAAGTGCAATGACAAAATCAATCAGTGACATAATCAGGCATGGTAGGGATGGAAATGATAGTACTTGAATTGAGGGGGGGGGCATCTTTGGGCCATGATCAGAAATAAGCTAAAGACTTATTTTTACCTGCCTCCACCCCCTAGGCCTTACAGTAAGATGCACAATGCCCTCCTTGCACAAAACCAATATTGACCTCTCACCTAACATTGCTAAGGTTCCAGATTGACTCCTGCTCTGTAGGATGTAAGAACTGGATAGTATCACTTTAAAAATTTTGTGAGCCCTCTAGTGGACCTTGTCTGCTATGTTTTAGAACAGGGATCGGCAACCTTGCTATGTGGGACCGTAGGGTAAGCACCCTTAGCGGGCCCCACTGGTTTGTTTACTTGCCAATTCACCGACTGCTGCTCCCACTGGCCACGGTTTACTGTCCTGGTCCAATGGGGGCTCCGGGAAGTGGCGGCCAGCACCCCACCACTTCCCACAGCCCCCATTGGACCGGGACAGCGAACCGGGGCCAGTGGGAGCTGTGGTTGGCAAACCGGCAAGTAAACAAAGCAGTAGGGCCCGCTAAGGGTGCTTACCCTGTGGTCCCACGTGCCAAGGTTGTCGATCCCTGTTTTAGAACCCTACCACAGTAACAATGTATATATTTAGATAGATCTTGTATATTGTGTAAAGTTAGTAAATGTGGTTCTTTGAATTACACAGTCATAGTAGGATCAATTCATATAACTTTTGTTGTGTAAAGCTTAAGCTAGAATATGTTGTTTGCAATGTTGTTGTAGCTATTTTGGTCCCAAGTATTGGAAAGACAAGGTGAGTGAGGCAGTATCTGCAATAGACTTTAATAGGTCTCAGGAACACTGTGTAATCTTGAAAGTTTCTCATTCACGAACAGATGTTGATCTAATAACAGAGAACCTCCCCCACCTTTTCTCTCTAAAAATTAGACTGTTTTCTTCACCACATTTTCTGCCAGAACAATACACTGAAATGAATGTATTCAATAAATAACTGATTTTTATCCAGATATTTTCTTAATTTGATTTTTCTTTCTTACCTTCCTGTTTCCTTTTTTGTTTCCATTTCCACTTTAACTTTTAGATAATTAGATCTTTTCCCTTTGTCTTTTCCCCCTCTCTCTTCATCCTACACTTCTGTTCTCTCTTCCCAGAATTCCTTTCTCTGTCTCCTTCTACCTTATCACAATCTCTCTCCTGCCTCTGCCACTGCAATGTCTCTTAGCCACATACTCCTGTCTGTCCCATATCACTGATATCCTTGGACAAGGTTACCTTGAGTCCATTAAATAACTGGATAAATCTCAAAATCGTTGACAAGGCTGGTCAACCCTGAGCCCAGAAATCAAAGGAACAAAATGTCTCAGTTCCTAGCAAATTGAACATGAGCCAATGATGTGATGCAGTTGCAAAAAGGCTAATGCCACTCGCAGTTGAATTAACAGAAGTGTTGTATCTAAGACATGGGAGGTAATTGTTCCTCTATGGCCAGTTCTGGGTGCAACTATTTAAGAACGATATGGACAAACTGGAGAGAGTCCTAAGGACAGCAACCAAAATTATAAAAAAGCTTAGAAATGCTGGATCTATGAGGAAAGGTTTTAAAAAAAGTGAATGTTTACTTTTGAGCAAAGAAGACTGAGCATAAGTAGGTACCTGGTAACAGCCTTTAAATATGTTAAGCGCTGTTCTAAAGAGTGTGGTGATCAACTGGCTTCCATGTTCACTGAAGGAAAAACTTTCGAACTACAAGGATAGTTCAACACTGGAATAGGCTTCCAAGTGAGATTATGGAATCTCTGTCATTGGAGGTTTTTATGAATAGGTTAGACCAGGGGACGGCAACCTGCGACACGCATACCAAAGGTGGCATATGAGCCGATTTTTAATGGCATGCCGAGGTTCCGGCCACCGGCCCCGCTCAGCCCACTGCCGGCTTGGGTGAATGAAACCCTAGGCTGGCAGCAGGCTGAGTGGGCCAGCAGCGGAGACTCCAGTTGGCAAGGGGCCAGAAGCCACAGGCAGAATCGGAACCAGAACCCAGAGTTGGCCGATACTGGGGCGCTCCACAGAAGGTGGAGGAGCGGCGCGTGACACACTCCCAGCTGGAGTCCTGCTGGCTGCCGGAACGCTCCTGTAGGCTGGTGCTAGTGGCCCCATGCGCTGGACTAAGCAGCAGACAGTCAGGCAAAGGAAAGGGTCCAGCGAAGGTGCACTGTACCTGGACGTGTAGATGTCTGCGTCCCAGCCTATCCTGCTGCCCCTCTCTCGCCACTGTGGCTGGACACCAGGGAACTACAGGCACATGTCGTCGCTGCGGCATGCACTGCTGAGGCCCCTGGGGGAAGGGGAAGGGAGCACTAGGCCAGGGGTTCTTCTGTCACCGTCCCCCATTTGCCTGCAGATGCAGTCCTCCCACACAGCTGGCCCACAGCTCCCTTGGCAGAAACACTAACAGTATGGAGCAGAGGCCCATCCAGGTAACCTGTTTGCAACTGGGACTGTCCTAGGCCATCCCCAAGCCCTAGCCCAGCCGGGGCTTCCCACTGTCCTGAGCCCCTCATGCCACCCAACCCTGACTCCTGCACTCCCATGTTCCCAGCCCTGACTCCTGCATTATCCACATCCCCGCCCCCTGCACCACAACCCTCTGCTCTGAGTGCTTCCCCCACACCCACACATCCCCTGTCCCTGAGCTCCTCCCCACACTGGGGGTTGCAATATGACAGTACCTGTAAGAAATGTAAGTTACTTTCACCCCTGCCAGAACCCCAGACCAGCAGCAGACTGAGGGGGGCCGGTGGTGGACTGAGCGGCTCAGCCCATTGCTGGTTTGGAGTTCCGGCTGCTGGCCTTGCTCAGCCCACTTCGAGTTTGGAGTTCCAGCCGCTGGCCCCCCTGCCATCTGGGGTCCTGACCTCCAAACCCATTCAGCCCACTGCCAGCCTGGGGTACCAGCAGCCATCCCAGGCTCTGTTCCTTGGCCCAGTGCCCTTCAGCCCCCCCAGTGCTGTGGCCCACATTGGAAAACTTAGCAAAGAAAAGTAAGGGCAAGGATCACATTAAACTGATAAGAGCTGCATTTTAATTTATCAATGAAGCTTCTTAAATATTTTAAAAACCTTATTTACTTTATATACAATAGTCTATTTATATAATATAGACTTATAGAGAGAGACCTTCTAAAAATGTTAAAATGTATTACTGGCACGCAAAACCTTAAATTACAGTGAAGTTGGCACACCACTTCTGAAAGGTCGCCGACCTCTGGGTTAGACAAATACCTGCTGGTGATGGTGTAGGTGTACTTGGTCCTGCCTCATTGCTAGGGGATAGACAAGATGATTTTTTTTGACGTCCCTTCCAGAACTCCATTTCTGTGATTCTGTGAAATACCTCCTGACTTCCACTATAGCATGCAGATAAAAGGTAATCAGTATTCATCTACTGGCTTAAAATATAAATATTTATTTCTTCAGAGTTGATTAGAGGCACATCATCTGCAATCACTATCAGAGGTATTGAGCCTGTCCCTGTGAGGGGAAAAAAGTACCGAGAAAGGCAAGGAGTCTATTGGGTTTTTTATTCATTGTGTGCTCTACCTTGATGGGCTAAAAGGGTGTGTATTTCAATCATGTTAGCTCAATCAAGTTAGTTTCACATGACTGAAAAGGCCTTCACTATGTTAAGAAACAGCCTAGTGCATTTGAAGATGGTTTAGCTGTCTGTTTTAGCCTATGAGAGGAACACATTTGAAAAACACATCCTTTTTGCCCATCAAAAAAGGGCCATACGAGTGAAAATATATTTAATTTCCCTTATAGTCAAACACAGACAGAGATACCTGCCTGGATCTAAAAGTAGTGAATCAAGGAGGTTAGAGCCATGTATTTAAGAAGTGGTGACAAATGTAAACATCCAAGGCTGTAAGTAAACACTACTAGAAAATGGAATAAGAGATTTCATGCTCACTCCTAAAGGACAGGATGGTTTAAGTAGATAGAGTCCCTATAATCTAAAATGGCTAGTCCTTTAGATCCTCTCAGTTAGTGTATCCTTAAGTCTTCCTTTGCAGTGTAAATGACATGTAAGGCTCATCTATTTGGAATGTGTATGCTTGACACCAGCTGAGTAGCTGGCCTTAATGTCAATAGGTGTAGTTTCATTGACTTCAATAGTGCTAAACCATTTTACACTAATTGAGAATCTTGCACTCAGTGCCTGAACTAGACTGGTCACACATTTTTTTTTTCTTCAGAAAATGTTGACAATTTTTAAAAAAAACATTTTCACTGACATTTTCCACAGAAAACTTGATTTTTTTGTCATTTAAAGAAATGAAACCCCAAATATTTTAGCTGAATCTGTAAGATTTTGATTTGAAAATGCTTCCATGGTACTTCATGGGTGGCGTTTGAATGCTTCATGTTCCCAGTTTTCTCCGTCAGTTGGGATTTCTGCTCAGAGGGTCTCTCTCATGATTTACCACACTCTTGCTTGGTGGTGAGCATAATGGGAGATCAAGCCTTTGTTGGCCAGAGTCCCAAACGAGGTTAATGGGGAATATAAGGCAACCAAATTACATCCATGAAGCAATGTGATGGCATATCTTCATCAAAATATTTCAGTTTTCATCCAAAGATCCGGCAAGATCCCTGCATTGCTAATATTATTATGGGGAATTAGTCACACGGCTCGTCCTTTGCCACAGAATTGTGTTCTAGAATCTCAGCTTTTCATTTAAAAATAATTGTCTAGTCTTTATGTATGGAGAGATCATTTAAGGTTTGTCTATATAGAGAGTTAATCAGCGGTAAGATAAGGTGAAAATCTACAGACCACCAGCCTGCTGATCACTAACTGTCCATGTGGACCCTGCTACCATGCACTAGAATATCCACAGAGTGCTTTGATCTACTGCTGAATGCAGATAATTACCGCATAGCAAACTAGTTCACTGTAGGTTTACACTGCAGCTTGTCAGATACTCTTTGTACAGACAAGCCCTTAGAAAATGTGAACCGAGTGTAAAGTGATACCCAACTAAGATTGCAAGGAGCCTGAAACAGTGGCTCTGAAAGGTGTGAACTGCTCCATGTATCTCACTTGAGGCCCCATGGATGCTGTGATTACATACCATGACAATGGCATTTTCACACAATACCAGGATTCAGCATGTTTACCACAGAATGAATATTTTTTAACTGCAGAACGTAGGGGTGTTTGCCACAGATTTTGATTCCATTGTGCCGTGGAGCACATGGGGGCCTTGATTAGTAGTGACAATTCTAAAGCCCTTGGTTCATCTTGTGTAACAGGTGTAAACAGTGACAAGAATATAATGAGGCACATGTACTTTCCCCAGGATTAATTACTTATTTCTCATGGTTTCTTATTTTAGTAGCCTATACACAAATTTCTTTATTGCTGAGTCACTGGAGTGTTAGATGCCATTTGTCATGAGGAATTATTGTTCTAGGCCCTATTTCAGCATGCTTTTGCACATGCTTAACATTAATTAACCTGAAGTCATTTGGAGTGCTTAATGTCAGGCACATGCTTAAGGCTTACTATTAAATTAGTGCCTTAATCATTCCTCATATCCACAGATGTGTGTCCAGTTTTAGATTTATATGAAAGGTGGGAAAATATTAGCCCATCATTGTTTACTTACATAAAAGGTAGCCTCACATGCTTCTGAGTGTGGACGTCTGCCTTGTTTTTTCTCTATTTTAAAAAGGAAATTAATTAGATCTTGACATTTACTATCCAGTTAGTATATTAGAGGTTGTATCTAAAATGTACATGCATTATCTTGTAAAAAGGGTCTAATGATTGTCCCCTGATTGCTGAAAAGCAAACAAGTCTCTGGACAAGTTGTACCACATTTGGTAATTTTAGATGTGCTTTTATATTTTGTAGGTATGTTGTAGAATCAGGAAATCAAAAATGCATGCAGCCTTCACTGATGTAAAGGTTATGTTTTGGTTCTCTAAACAGAATTAAATTATAAACTAAACTACTCCATGACTGATGATATTCCTAATTAAATTTGACCATAACTGATAATCTAAATTAAAATGTACAAAAATATTTGGCCAGGGTCTGAATAAACAAGATAGGTGACGTTTCAGGGACACAAGCTGAAGTTATATCCTTTAATGTGTATGGTGGATCATGATTTTTTTTATGCTCCAATCATGATATCTGATGAACGCACCATCTCAGATAGATAATGTTGTTTGCTTGCTCAGGCCCTCATCCTGCAGACACTTTTTTTGGCTGAAGATCAAAATAGAAATCTGAAAGGATTACTGGCATAAAGGGGTCACGAGGCTCTTAGTTGTCAGTATAGTGACAATATGTTGCCTTACATCAAGATAAAAATAACATCAAAATGAAAGAGAGACTAATTTCAAGGTACTGGTCTGTAGCCTCTTATTTCTGTTCAATGACATCTTAAGGCAGCTTTTAGGATGAAGTTAAATGACAGCATATGGCAAGACAAGCAGCTAAATATTCTCACGCTTCTGGTACCCTAGTAGTCATCAGCCACTGGAGATATTGATTATAAGGGAGAATGATGCATGCTGCTAACAAAACTGACAGCAGCATTCTCACGCATCATTCAGTATTGAATAGCATAGAACTACTTGTCAAAGCAGCAAATGCCTTGTCTAGGCTTCTGTCCACAAGGTCTTGCTGACTATTATCTGTTTCATGAATTTTAATACTTTAAAGAAAAGTGAATATCTGTAAGCTCTGTCAGAAGAACCATTGTGGAAAACAAATCAAGTTTGAGGACAGATTGAAGTAAAAGAAAAGTGTTTTGCACATACTGTATGAAATTGCGCCTGTATTTCATTTCTTCAGTCTTTACTTCCCTTGGTGTACGTAAAAGGATATCCTATCATTCAAAAATGTGTCAAACATCTTCTATACATAACAGCTTTCAGAATTTATAATGAATCATAAAAATAAGTGTTGTGCCTCAGAAACAGCCCGACTCTGTAGTGTCCAATGGGTTCTTAATCCCATTAATGTGGGTCCTTGGCATTTTCATAATGAAATAAGAATGGTGCTTTCCAATACAACGAATGACATGTCCCTTCTATGGAATTTTTAATACAGGTTTTTAATTGCTATTTACTCTCCCTGCCATTCTGTTTACAGGACACGTGAATAGATTGGGCTCTCCTCAACATTATTTCACCATCAAGCAAAAGAGAGAAATACGTATTCAAGATGCAGAATGCTGCACTTGTTGAAAGCTGCAAGCACACGTGGCCCTGTCTATTGGCTACAAAATTTTGCAGACATCATTAAATCAGGGTGAGGACTGAAGGTTAACAATGAAACTGCCATTATTTGAATCTTAAGTGAACTGAAAGATACAGTTATCTCTAACAGCTAATATACCTTTTTCCCCCATTAGTGAAATATTTGAAATACATGCTCACTGTAACCCTGACACATACTAAACAAACATCAAAACAAAATCATCCTTAGCATCTGTTTCTGTGTTTTGAGTAAAGTTCCTCTCTCTCTTCTTTAATTACATGGGTCCCTATATGACTCTTGTGAAAAATGAACCCCTCTGCTCTGCATCAAACACTTACTATAAGATCTATAAGCAAGTACATTTTCAATTTTTAGTGTTTTTTACAGACTGGACAGGAGTAAGGGGAGAGAGTTATTATCAAGACTTTTCTCAATTTTCTATGACTTCCTTTTGGAAGAAGTCTCATTTTTTTGAGAGGCCATTATATCAAAAATGAGTCATCCTTTTGCACTTCATTACATTGTTCAGAAAGCCTATTAATAATGCTAATGGGGGTGGGGGAGGAGGAAGAGTTTCAGGAATCCCACGAGACTCGCAGTAATGAAAACCAAGAATACAGTAATGTAGTAATTATTTTTTTAGCTTCTTTCTACCATTAGTTTATGTTCATTAGACGACAATGATAACAACAATTTCACAAAGTAACATGCAGTTAGCAAACTTTTAATTAATCACATCAACATTGCCAAAATTGCAGTTGGGAGGGACTTTCCTCCACTAGGAATATGCTGTGTGTATTTTGACTTGAACTGTACCACCATGTTATGAAAATTATGAAGGCTGGGAAAGAAGTGCCTTTATAGGTCACATGTTAGCTGCAGTTCACCTGATAGCTGTACTCCTTCATGGAATCTAAATATGCATTGCATACCTGTGATGAAGAGCAAACATAAAAACCTAACTGACCAGCCAGACAAATAACAAATTGATTTTCACTTTCATAAGACATTTTTTTCAGTTTAAGAGCACATCAACTGAACAAAAAGTATAGAGAGATGCTTTATTCAAATGAATATCCCCACTAAAATCAATGAGATTGCACTCACCTGGCTAAGCTTTACTCATGTGAATTAGAGTGGCAATTATAAGCCCAATATCAATAGTACAGAAGAAGAATATATTTGGGATAAGAAGACTGCACCATGACTGTATTATTGTGAATCTGATTTTACAATAGATACAGTGGAATGGGGTGGAAATAGTTCCAAGCTCCTTAAAATGCAAACTAGAGGTAATGGGAAAGTCTGGGGATTCCCCTGTGTCACAGGGAAAGAGCTACACTGCAGATGCAGAATTGAGTAAGGATACAAACATTGTCTGGTCAGGTATAACACTCAGAGAGGACAGACTTCCTGCCTGCTCTGGAAGAATTGCCTGTACATTCTTAGAGACAGGTCTAGGAATTCAGAAAAGAGACAGACGCTAAGACATCTCCCAACAGACTTCCACTACATTAACTATTTCATTTTTGAGATGTTTTGTCAGGATTGCCTCCCCACTCTGAACTCTAGGGTACAGATGTGGTGACCCGCATGAAAAAAGAAATAACCCCCCCAAGATTATTTTACCAGCTTGGGTTAAAATGTTTTTCTCCAGAACACAACTTCTTCTGTGTCTGGACTTAGTATGCTGCCACCATCGAGTGAGAGTGTCTCAAAAAACTATTGGACATGGGCCACTTGAAGCCCCTCTTTCTCTTTCCAAAAAACCCCCAACTTATTCCCTCTCTGGGAAGCCTGAGAGAAAATCCTCGCCTGATCCTGCAAGACGTGCCTGATCCAAAACCAGGATCTTACACAATGGAAAACAAGCAGTCAGATTCTTAAAAGAAAGATTTTAATAAAAGAAAAAAGAAAGGAATGAATCCCTTATAACCATCGATAGAACAGCATCTACCATAATCAACAAAAGAATCAAGAACCCAAACCTCTCCCCCGAGGCAACTTTCTCCCACTGTTGATATCTCTGCTGAATCTTACAATCTCAAGAAGCACCCAGACAACACTCACCCCTGAGAACCCTCCAAGTGATAAAAAGAAGGTAAACTTACTCACTACCTTACTTGATAAAAAGCTGATAGTTATAGTAAAAGAAATAGGTGTGGTTCATCCCATAGCCGAGTTGAACAGAGAAGAGACCCAGAGAGAAACCAAAACTCAAAATCCTTTGTCTCCTGATGAATTTCTCATTGGTCAGTTGTCCACCTCTCAGGTTACCTTTAGCTTAACACCTTACAGGTAAACAGTAATTCTAGGCTAAATTTATACTTATGACATGTTTATTTTAAAAAAAGTGTAAAAAATAAAATGTGAAACAGTGTGCATTAAACAGAGATGAACCAGACATAAGAGAAGAGCAATAATAGGCCAGACCCTCAGTTGAAGTAAACTGGCATAAACTTCACTGGAGCAAGACCAATTTATTTTAAGGATCTAATTCAGAGAGAGAACAAATACTGACACTGAGGTCTAGGCCATTTGTATCTCAAAGTAAAACTGTTAGAGAGTACCTTATGGCATCGAAGGAATTCAGAGAGTTCGTAGATGACACTGAAGATTTACTAAGGTCCTGATTCTGCTACCAGGATATGAATGAGTAGTCTCATTGACAGCAGTAGGATGACTCATGGTGTAAAGTACTAATCCAAAATGATTAACAGTGGCAGAATTGGGCCCTAAATGTTTTATCATCATTAGATTATGCACTTTGTTTAGTAGAGAATAAATCTAATCATTCTGATGTGGAAGCTCATGACCCTGAAAGAAGGGAATGCTATTTGATTTTAATGACAGAAATGGCAAATGGCAAAAGTAAGTGACCAAGCATTTACTACGTTTTTGCTATGTTCCAGGGAGACCAGAAATGTCTGAAATAATTTATAGGATAGAGAGCTAGTTCACCAGGAATATTTTTGATGCTCGCTCAGCTTCAAATGTTGATGTTCTTTTAGTTTTGCCTAGATCCTGGCATGCCTTTACAAAGGGCAGCCTGTGGTGGGGGGAAGGGAGTAAGGTGTCCCCTTCATCTTGCAATGGAAGCTATATAAAGGATAGTCAGAATTGCTGCCCTGGTGTGAGGGGAGCTCAGGCCTGATATTAATATGCTTCCTTCAGGGCATACAATAGCCCAGTGGTCCATGGAATCCTAGGGGTTGGCAGACTATATCTAAGGGGTCCACAAAAGATTACTATGAAAATAAGTTTCAGATCCCAGAAAAGACATTCCATTTTTCTGATCAATTAATTGTATGTGCATACCTCCACCTACAAGTCACAAACTGCGTGTGTTGTCATTGCCGTAGAAGCCTACAGTTTAGAACCATTTCTCATGCTGCCATGCAAAGCATGTGCAACACTTATAGTTAAATTCTGCTCAGTTAGTTTTTGATCTAAGACTTCTGTGGTAGGGGTCTGTGAACCACAAGTTCAATTTCCAAAGGGTCTGCACCTCCATTTGAAATGTAGGGGTCTGCGAATGAAAAAAGATTGGACTCTTGCTGTGGTTTTCAAAGGGAAGGAGTAGGCACAGGCATAACTATGCTTCATGAGAGCCCTCCACCTATTCAGAGGGCAAGTATCCACAGGGAATGTCCAGAAGATATTGTCTTTCTCTGAGGCAGAATATTTCCTTGTAATCCCCCACTGCAGGCCTATGCCTAAATGGCACAATCTAGCCCAATATGATTACAAAGATATCTTTATTAACTTGTGTTGGAAGTAATTAATTAAGCTCTTAGTGTTTTCCTTTCCTTTTATCTTTCCTTGATTCCTCTGTGGAGCAATAGAGGACTGTCGTATTTCCATAACTATATTTTTATTATGCACTAGGCATCATGTGGTTTTTTGCTCTCATTTAATTACTGTACATGCAATCATTTCAAAGACTTTGATTTGTTAACAAAGGCACAAATAAGGTCATGACTAAAGCTGTGCAAAATATTTGACAAAGAAATTAAAGACACTCGAAATGTCCCCATTTTCAGGTTCACTGAACTGCTGTGAACAGTGTGTGTTTCAGGCAAAATATTTTCACGTCACCAGAAAATGAAGGTCAATACTGAGGTAAAAAGTTATTAATTGCATGCTTGGGAAAACATAAAAACAGGTTTTGTTTTGTTTTTATGGAGCAGTCTGAAATTTCATTTTTAGGTTAGGATGGGATGCATTGCAGCAGCTGGAGGAAGGAAGCTACATGATATTTATTCTGGATCTTCATTAACAAAACCTATTCCATGTGTTTAAGTGTGTAAGCAGGTGACATTTTAACCTCCCTTATCACAGAGAAGAGGGATCATTATTTGTGCTCTCTGTGAACCAATGAGTAGTAAGCTGGTTGTCTCTGTCACTGTTCAGAGACGTAAGCTCAAAGGTTTTCCAGGCATCCCTGCTGCCTCCCCAAAACAAAACACAACAAAACAAAAAGCAGCACAACTTTAATATGGTACATCTCTATCCAAATTTCCGGGAGACAAGTGAGGCAGAAGGAAGCAGCTTTTGGGAGTCACATTGTTGGGTGAAAGGCAGTAGTAGGCATCATTGTCCCCTTCATCACAGAATAATCAACAGTGGCAGGGACTGGCCATTGATATTTTAATAACTCCAAAGATTGTGACATGGATGTTTACTAATTTTTCCCTGATGGCCCCCTCCACGCATCCCCCAAAATGCTGTTGTCTGATTATTCTTTTTTATATGCAAATTATGATCTATTAAGAAAATAGAATTTGACGTACTGGATCCGAGCACTGGTACATGAATTCTACTCTTATTAGATATTGTGTATGTTAATATATATATATTGCAGAGTCTGTATATACTGGAGTTGGGCTATTCTGTGAGGAATATTTTTGCAGCTTCACTATATTCCTTCAGTTTCTCAGTTGTTTGCAATATTAATTCCTTGGGGAATTAATTGATGTTTGCATCTGCCCAAGGCAGTGCTCTTACTTTCATAGGTTTATCTCTTCCAGTGGAATTTTTCAAACTAGAAAAGGACATAATTATAAAGTCACTAATTCCTTGGATTTCAAAACCCTTTTTTTTAGAACCTGTCTACTAAAAGTGAGGCTATCTGGCAAAGTGCCACACTTATGAGGCTCTCTGATTTCTGTGCTTTGTTTGCAGGAATCCAGATGTAATGGCGTAACGCCCACACTTTTTGTGAGTGCCCCTTCTGGTTGAGGGTGTGTCTACGGTCTTTAAACAATCCCAGTCTTGCTATTGGACCATACCCAGAAGGTTTCCTCTCCGGAGGCAATGGTTTCACCCTCTCTGAGCTGCTCTTCTATGCATACTACCCTACTTCCTATGGGTTTTGTTCTCAGCCACTCATACTAGACCTCACAGCACACACGTGCATACAAACACAATCCAAATCAATGTTTGTTTTTTTCACTTTTCCAAAACTCAGACCCCACCCCCAGCAGCCACTTTCTTCAAATGTAAAAGAAACAAATCACTTTACCCTGAAACCAAGAATAGAGGATTTCGTCATACAGATGACTTTTTCAAATTACAAACAAGTAAAACTAGGGACTTATAGTAGAACCTTGTACCCATTGTGTTTGCCACTCTAAACTCAATAATTAATAGTAGATTGGGTCCCTTTACTTTCTTATTAAATTAGGACTTTGATACAAACTCTAGAATGATATATTTTGATTCCTATTCCCATTTATCATTTGGAACCAAGTTACAAATGTTAATCTGACACAATATGTATGATATAAGTGCACGGAATATATAGGTGTGAATAAACCAAAAATTGTAATATGTTTGAGCCTAAAAATACATTCTTCTGCTTGTGGAGCTTAGCTAGCATAGCACAAAGCCCTCTGGGTTCTGCAGCCTTGCTCCACAGTCCCTAATGAGTGAAAGTGTGATCTCTCTGAAAAAGCTAGAGCAGTACGAATTTTGAACTATTGGAGTTGGTGTCTGAGCCTATTTAAGCTCCGAGACTGCTGAGAGAACAACCGACAAAGCCTGCAGATACCACTGGATAGATTGCAGTTATAATTGGCTATTGTGAAGTACAGAAGCTTGGGTGTTAGCTCGCGTCAGTAAATTAATCTCTGAGACACAAGGTATGTTGATTACTACATTTTTAAAGAACAGACAAAACAATGGAAATGCAACAGCTGGTAAAGAACAAAGAATATAAAAATAATTGAATAAACATGGTCAGCCCGTTGCCCACCTTCCACATAAATAATATTATAAAAAAGGCATTATTTAATAGGAAGCCCTCAAACCAGTCCACTTGCAAAATCTGAAAAATGTACTGGCTACCCTTTCAACACTATTTTAAAAGAAAACCAACAATTATCGTTTGCCTGTACCATGCCATATCTTATTTCAATTTTATGCACATTTTTTGGATTCTGCTACTAACTTATTGCCTATCACCTTTTTTTCCTGATGCCAAATCACTTGCATCTATTTCTGCTGAAAGTTAAATATTTTAAAACTGCTTTAGGGAATCTTCCTACAGCCAGACTGATGTTTGTTTAGATTTCTAATGGGATGGCAGCACTGTTCATGACTACAGATAAAATGGATTTTCATGACCCCTGGGAACTGGAAGTGCTCAGAGCCTTGCAGGGTTCAGCCCAGAGAGGGAGATGGACTCAGTAGATGTAGCTTATATATTTCTTCGTAAGATTTCCATGTGCCTGTCACTTTTTTTTCTTAGATCAATACAAACATTTGGTTGTGTGTATGTATATCACACACACACACACACACACACAGCTTCCAGTCAGATCAGAAACATCCCACTGATCAGGCCATCTCAGCTAGAACCATGATGTGCAGAGGAACACAAGAAAATTAAAAATCATCTGCACAATTTAATTTGAACTTTAATGAACCCCTGACAAGGGAGCTTGTTCGGCATGAAGATTCAGCTTGGTTCATATAGTGTATTAACTTGTCCACTCAGATCTACTGGGAAGAGAAAAGAGATTCTGAGGAGCTATCAGTCAAGATAAACAGCTGAGCAAAAAAGGCGATGGTGCAACTACTTCTCTACATGTAGAATTAAATATGAAGCATTCACAGATATGTGAGAATCCCTGCTGCCTTAGCCTGAGGACTGGGTCCTTCTCATGCATGGAAATCTGGTAAACATTCTTTAATGAATTGTAGAGCATTTTTGCTTGTGGACTTGAACATTACAGCAATATCCACATCTCCTTCCAGGTCCAGTGCCTTTATTACAACACCACTCAGCTTGCTTTTTCTTATGTCAAAGATCCTCAGCATAAAAATCAAAACAATCTTTAATGGCATCACACAAAAGTTTACAAAAATTATAAATAGAGGAAAGCTTTTGTAGAGTAGTTGAAAATTCAGAGATTTCCTTCATCCATTAGGTTTCTCAGATGAAGTATAGCTTTCACCTACAACATTTGTTTTTCATAATTAATGCTTTTTAAGTACCTCTATTAAGTTGTTATACTGTGGCCTAATCTACATTACAGAGTTAGAATGATGTAAGCTGTCTTGCATTAACCTAACTATGGAAGTGTCTACACTTAAATTTTGCTCCTGCTGATGTAACTGCCTTGTTACATCATCTTAATATCTTCATCTCCATGAGCAAATAGAGTGAAGGTCGATATAGTTAGGTCAACACAATGTCAATGTAGACACTGCATTGCTCATATGGACTATTAGTAACCTCCAAGATGGGCCCCACAATTCCCCACCCTGACTGCTCTGGTTAGCGTTGTAAACTTCGCTGCCCAGCAGCCAGCTGGCTAGGGAACCGCCAATCCCCTTTAAAGCTCCACAAATTTTTGAAATTCCATTTCCTGATGGCTCTGTTTAGAGACCTAGCAACTGCCCAGCTGACCACACCAGCTACATGCTGAAGACATGCTCCTGCCTGTAATACACAGGAGGTGCTGGATCTCCTGAGTCTGAGAGGAGAAGAGATTGTGCAGGCACAACTCTGATCCAGCCATAGAAACTTCAACATCTATAAGCAGATTGCTCAGGCCATGCAGAAGAAGGGCTACATGAGGGACCAGTGGCAGTGCTGTGAAAGTCAAAGAGCTGTGACAGGCACACCTGAAGGAAAAGGAGGCTGACAATCACTCTGCTGTGGAGTTGCAGGCCTGCCATTTTTACAAAGAGCTGCATGCCATCCTCACCAGAAACCTCTCCCTCTCCCAGAACCCATTGGATACTTCAGAGGATCCTGAGTCAGAAGTCCCTGCCTTCAACAGTGAGGAGAAGGTGTTGGACGAGGAGGAGCAGTGTGGGGGACAGGAAACTGGAGGAGCCAGCTACACAGCAATCCAGGACATGTTTTATTACTCCAGCACAAGTGAGCCTGAGGCATGGGAAGGGACTTCTTGTATGTATGCTGTTTGCTTTGAAATTACAGGGCAGGAACCCACAAAGTCTCAGGACACATCTATTGATTTACTCTTTTTTACTTACGCTACAAGAGATAGTGGCACAACCATTAGAGGTAGAGTTGCTCTCTCCTTCTGATCCCTTTGAGAGCTAGGCATAGGGAGCACTGCAGAACACTCAATTTATGTGCACCAGACCCCTCCATAGGGATCTCAATGAAACTTTCCTGCAGACAGTCTGCAATCCTCTGCCAAAGATTTCTGGGGAGGGCTGCCTTATTTCTTCTGCCACTCTAGGACACTGTCCCATGGCACTCAGCAATAACTTCAGCAGAAACCATTGCAAAACACAGGCTAGCAGCATCTGGTCCTGGGTGGCAGCTGAACACCTGCAGGAGCTGTTTCCTTTCAGCCTCCGTTACCTCAGGAGTCAGAGAGCAGCTAAAATCACCTCTACCTGTGGAAAACTGTCTCCAAATTCAGTTCTCTTTCCTAGCCCTATACACATATACTTATGCCTGTGAGCTATCCTCCCTCATTTTCCCCAGTTCACCCCTCTCCAGGGACATATGCACCATGGTTGGTGCTGAGACAGCTGCCATGCTGCATAAATCCCAAGGAGAAGGGAGGCTGTAGTGCTTACAACTTGTGTGGATCAAGGGGAGTGAGTTCAGTGTCCTAAGTTTTGATTTATCTTGTGAATACCCCGACAATGGTGACTCTGTGTATTGTATCTTTCAGCTGCTGCAAATGTGGCCTGGAGGGTGTCTCCATCCACACCAGCCAAATGGCTGAGCCAGATAAGGAGAAGGATTCAGAATTACCTATTCCCAGAGAGCCTGCAAGCCTCTGCTGCTTAAGATACTGAGCACAGGGCTTGGAAGAGCATCCAGGGATAGAGCAGAGAGAAGAAAGGCACAGGAAAAGGAAGGGGATGTGCAGCAACAGAGGCTTGCCCTTGGCAGCGAAGAAACAGACATGCTGCAAATTCTGGATCTACAGACTCAGCAATCCAGTGCTTGCCTCCCTTTCCAGCCTATAGTGAGGTTGGTAAAGTGTCCCTGGTGCTTGCATTAGCATAGAAAAGTAACTCTTTTTGTTGAAATAGTCTGTGGCCCCACCACAGTTTGGGAACTCCTTTTGCTGCAAAACCATCCAGTATGTCCTGCACATTGCCCAGAGTCACACTCCTTTGTCGCAGGAGGTGATTAACTGCATTACACACTTGCATCACAACAGCTCCCATCGTGGATTTCTCAATTCCAAATTGATTCCTGACTGCTCAGTAGCAGTCTGGCACTGCAAGTTTCCACAGTGTGATTGCCATTCTCTTCTCCACTATCAGTGTGGACCTTATTTTGATGTCACTGAGCTGATGGGTTAGGGCAAGTTTGGCACACAGATCCTGCAATGTAGCCTTGTGCATGCGAAAGTTCTTCAGTCACTGCTCGTCATCCCAAAACTACATGATAATGTAGGGTCACCATATTTTGCCAATCAAAAAAGAGGATGGGGGTGCCATAGCCCTGCCCACTCCCTCCCACTTCCTGCCCCCCTCAGAACCCCAAACTACCCCCCTGACTCTTTGTCCCCTGACTGCCCCTCCTGGGATCCCTGCCCCCCAGAACCCCACCCCCTACCTAAGCCTCCCTGCTCCTTGCCCCCTGACTGCTTCCCCAGAACCCCCAATCCATCTAACTCCCCCTCCCTGTCCCTTGACTGACCCCTCCAGAAATTCTCTGCCTCTTCTCTAACCCCTGCCCCCCACTTACCGTGCAGCTCAAAACAGCATGTGGGGCTCTGCTAAGCCTAACACATTCCCATGCTCCGCAGCTCAAGGCACAGCGGGTTGCCCCACCCCCCTGCCCCCCAAGCTGCGGAGCCTCGTGCTGGGGAGAGAATGCAGAGAGGGAGGAGGGGGAGAGGAGGAGAGAGAGCACGTGCTGCCCGAAGCTGTGGGAGAGAGGGAGAGAAAGGCTGTCTGCCGGAGCCCAACGCCACTGCACCGGGGCAGGGGAGCGGGGAGGAATCCCGGACATTTTTAGGCATTTGCAAATTCCCCCTGGACGCTATTTTTAGCCAAAAAAGCCGGACATGTCCAGGAGAATCTGGACGAATGGTAGCCCTAGATAATGCAATCCTACCAGTCAGTGCTTATTTCTCAGGCCCAGAACTGGCGCGCTACTGGTGCTCCACTCTCTGAAGCTTTTCCATGAATGCCACCAATGACCTCGAAATGTTCTTTCTATATATCCCACCGCAATCTGGCCTCCGATGAATAACCATGTTCCCTGGGGTTCCTCTTGTGGCTCTGAAAATATTGCAGGATCAGGTGGCCAGTGCTTGCAACACTCATCAGAATAGTGCAAAGTTGTGCAGGCTCCATGTTTCTGTTAGAAATAGCAGACAGCAAGGCTGGACACATAGTTTTGTAGGATTTTGAAGAGGTGTGAAACATTATTTGGTGCAGACGTAATTGTGGGATGTAGAATACTGCATTACGGGAAGTTGAATGCAGGCTCCCAGTAACCCAGCGTGACTAATTTTGGCCCCCTGAGGGATTGCAAAAACTTCCCAAAACACCCTGCACTGGATGGGGGAGAGTTGCATAGTGGGATACTTACCCAAGGCCCACTGCTCTCTGTGTTGACACAAGTGTTCCTAGTGAGGATGTGCACCACTGACGTCAGAGGTGTATTTTGGACATGCACAAATTATTTAATTACGGCAAGGTCTGTATCCCAATGTAAATTAGGTCAACTTTATTTTGTAGAATAGACATGGCTTCCATCTTGTCAGGTTACTGTGGAAAATACAAATCTTCAGCTACCACAAATACCATTGACCCCACAAATGATAGGAAAAAAGATCTTCTCTTGTCTTCAATAATATTTGCATACATTCATTGTTCAAGCCACTTCAAATCTACTTTATACCCTTCCTCTTTTTCATTATGCTGGAAACCTTTCATATTTCCCTAGGTGATCCATATTCAACATCTAGGTTTTGGTTTTGATTTTGTTTTTTAACACAAAAGTCTTTAAACTGCTGCTTCTGTTTTACTGAGCTCTTGTGGTTTTACTATCCCAGTCTTTTCACCAGATTTCATTGTTTTCCCATACACAAAAAGCAAAATGTGTATTTTAATTGTAGATCATTTAGTTCACATTAAAGAACAAAGAGATATAATATGAAAGAAAGCACAGTGAATCATTCTGTACATTCTGCAGCTAAGCTAAAACATAAAATGGCAGTTGCCTCCAGCTGACTCAGCACAAAGACGCCTCTATATTTAGAAGTACAGTACACAGAAAAGACAATAATAACATCTGGTTTTGGTTTCATCTCTAGGTTCAGCTATTTCCGGTCCCTGAGACACCTCTAATTCATTGATCAAATCCAGCAAGGGTATAGAGTTTTTCTGCAGGTTTTCTCTGAAACACCTCACTCTTCTCAAATAAGAAGCTTGTCAACTTTTCAATCAGGCTGTACTACGTGTGGTTTGGTGTCTCCAATGTTCTCAGCCTTGTTTCCATTTTAGAGCCCAATCTTGCAAACCATGATGCTTGTCAATAGGACTAATTATGTGAGCAATGTTATCCAGGTGTACTGCTGGGTTGGAACCTTAGCTTGAATCTAAAAACATGTCAACTTTTTATTTTACATTATAAAATTTCTCACTATAAACCTATAAACATTTATAATTATGGACCAAATTCTGAAGCACATTTTCAATTTTATCTCAGTCTAAACTCTCACTGACTGCAACTGATCTGAGCAAGAAATTTAAAGTAAAACTATCAAACTAATTTTCTTTAAACTTGGATTTTTGTTTAGAACAAGCAATCAAACAAAGTTTGAGGGTTTTGGCATCAGTTGGTGAGCTTTCTGTGAAGATTAGAATGCTTATTTCATACTCTTATAATTCAAAATGGCTGAACCAGTTTTCTCCAACATGGAAATATTATTCATTTCAGGTTAACACAAAGCATGACAAATATCAGATCAAATGAAATCAGCTATAGCATGCGCTACCAAAATGTGCTACTGACACATGCTAAAATGTCTGTGTCCAAATACATTTCACATTTCATGCACATTTCATGCAAGACTATAGTTAAATCTCATTAATGATGTGACTTAACCTAATAGATACATGAACAATAAAAAATAGGGATAAAAATCTTGACGGTCTCCCTATCTTGTTGAGGTATCATCTTAGATTTTTGGACTCAGCTTTGAACATATTGCCTTGTGTGTCCCAGATATTTATCAATTGAATTAATATAGCTGGAAGTTGAATCTTCTTTGTTCAAGATAATATTAAAAGTCCCAGTCATGTACATCCAAAAATAAATCAGTGGACTATTTATATAATCTATCACTTGGATCCATGATGGATTGCTGAATAAACATGTTGGGATCTAATCTATTTATAGCATACAACTTTGCAAAGTGGAAGAGCTGACTGAAATTCAGAACTTCTATCCTGTGAGAAATTTGGATATTTTTGACAGTTTTCAGTGCAAGTCAGGACAAAAACACTAAAATATCAAAAATTTTAGCAGAATAAATAGTTTAATAAACTGTTATGTAAATATTTTGTCTTGGGTTGCTGAACTGAACTGAAACACTTACTTCAGCTTGGTTTGACGTTAAATTGCATCATTTGTCTGGCCAAATTACATCTCCCCTTATGCACTTCAACTGCCCTTCTAGCAAAACTTCCACTATGTATCATAGAATTCCTGTGACTACAAAGCATCACAGATTTGCTGGATAGCTTAGCCTATAGAGGGAAATGGGGGCATGAGGAATACAATACACAACTCTCATGAGGCAATGTGGCAACTTAGGAAAGAGAATGGGGGCATGAGGCACCTGAACTACAGCTCACAGAAAACACTGCGGCATCTCTGGCAAAAACAGACTAATGCCAACCTGACCTAAACAAAATAACCTGTTTTGGTTTTCATGATAAAAATCAACATTTTTATGGTAAAATCAGTGTTTTACCAGGAACAATTCTGATTTTTGCAGAAACTGAATTTTCTCTCAAAATAAATAATTTTAGATGGCAAATTCCTGACTGGTTCTACTTAATGACAATGACAGTTTTGTAGAAGTATGAAAAGGAGACAAGACAAATTGACAGAGACCTTCCTCTACTACAGAAAAAGCCTGCAGGAAAGAACTCCGGGGAATGATTCAGTGTGACGGTTTCCATGTGCTGTTTCTCTCTTATTGTTCTATTTTGGATGGAGCTTTGCCCTCTTCTGCTGAAGGTTAGATCTCTAGAGGTTTGCCTGAATAGGAACTGAGTAAAATCTGACTAAAGACTTCATGATTTAGCCCTATAGAATGTGTAACACTGAGCAAATTTTTTAACAGAAATATATGGTATTAAGATATGGTATAAATATATAAAATATATATATAAATATATATATAAATATATATAAATATATAAATATATAAAATATATATATAAATATATGGTATTTATAAATATATAATTTATATATAATTTATATATAAATAATATATATAATTATATATAATATTATATATAATTATAAATATATAATTTATATATAATATATATGGTATATATAAATATATGGTATTAATATATGGTATTTTTAAAAATGGAGTAAAAGAGGATGGTTTTCAGATTTCCTTTGGGATCATTGAAGTTTATCATATCAAATCCTGCTTAGGGACTTTATAGTTCATGGGTGATTAACTCTGGATTGCAGGAATATACCATATTCTATTAAGTAAACACTGAAAATTCACATTCATGCTTGAATTTTAAGTGTTTAAATATCCTTCTGATTATATTCCATTTTAAAAAAAAATCATTTACAGCTAGCTTGTGGCTCAGTCACAGGCCTGAGTAGCGTTCGGTGCATAGGTGCGCTGTCCCACGGCTACACATGGATGGTGTGGGGTTTTTTGTGGTATTTTGTTTGTTTAATGAGATATCTCTCTAGTGCACAATTCCTTCAGTGATTCCTGCCAGGTTTGGAGAGGAAGATATTAAAGTAATTATCAACAGACCTTTAAAGGGTACAGTATAGTCCTCACCAAGCACCCAACCAATCCTACAGCCTGGCACATCAGGAGGGGAAGAGGTCTAGCTCTGCTTACTCTCCATTTTTTTCTGCCTCCTTCTCCCCAAGGCCCTGCAATCTCCAAAGCACCAGGACCTGTGCTCTGGGAAGCCCTGACCCTGCCACAAAAGGAGGTGTGTTGTGGGGGTGGTCGGAGGAGATGTGTTTGTATGGGGGAAATCCTTTGTCTCCTTTATTTGGCCATGTTTAGGCTAGTTTAGTACTGCTAAAAAGAGTGATTTTAAACATTTGTCTTAGTAGAAATAATAACCATTGTAAACTGTAAACTAACTCCTTGAAAACGAACAACAACCTAAACAGATGATTTTGAGCAACAGTAACATTTTTTAAAAAATAATGTATTAATTTTTCCCCCCCAGATTAACAAAACTGTCCAATATTCCTTCACTAAAATCTTGTATGCGCAGTTCATCTCTGTGAAATTATACTGTTCGTATTGTAAATTCCTACAAATAAATCTTAATACTGAAACCACAGTCTTTAATTTAAGTGTTTTGGATTAAACCACTCTATTTCTAACGATTACAAAGAAAGCTCTAATGCAAATTTACAGCTGCAAAAATAAATAGCATTAATCAGCGATTACTCATTAATCATTGGAGTATTAATCAAGCTAGAAAACCTATCTGAACTGAGTCAACAGGTTCCAAGTGTTACTGGGTCCATTCTTCACTGAATTGCCCACAGGTGGATCCACTCTTCTAGAACCCCATTGTCTCCAGAGTTCGTGGCAGAATCAAAGCTTAAGTTGGGATCAGAATCAAAGCTTACTAAAACATTAAGAGAACATTAAAAAGTTGTTATATGTCTTGTTTAAATCATAGCTCTTGAACATGAAAAAAAAATATTTAATAATTCCTTAAGCAAAGATAGTGTCCCAGATTTTATTTCATTGGGTTGAAATGTTTGGCTCAGTTTAAAACACTTTCCTGAATACATTTGATGTGTTAATTTTTGATATATTTTATTTATCCCAGTTCCTTTTAATTTTACGGATCATAGTATATATATATTCATTTCTTTTCTAAAAGAAGACTAAAAACTCAGATACATTTTAATTCTCTGGCATCTATTATTTTTCCCCCCAATAGTTGGAGTTAGCTTTGTACAGAAATAGATAAGTGTATTAAAAACTGTGCTTTCCTCCTTAAACAATATTTATTACATAGTTATAAACCAAACAGGACACTGCACTTATGCATTTTTTATTATATAATATGCTACAAATTAGATTTTGGTCTAACTAGCTCTGTACACTTGGGGTTATTCCAAACTTTAGATGAGGGTGAGGGAGGGGGAGGATTTCTGAAATAAATTGAATATTTGAGTACAACCACACAATCACTTATAATTTGTTGATCCAGTAATTTGTATCATGTTGTGAGGGCAGATGCAACAAATCTCACAAAGCAAATAAGGCAATTCATCTAAATGACAGATTTTTGAAAGATTTATTTATAATACATTTATCATATATGCCTCTTAGACTACTCACCACCCTGTCAGGCCTTGTCTGTGCTTGTAATTTTGAGACCTGCAATTCCCAGTGGTGGTAGTTCCACTGGTGGTAGCAGTAGTGTAAACAGCTTTAAATGGGCTTACCCATTTTTACCATTGTAGATATGTCCACACAGAAGGTGCAAGCACGCTTACCAGTATGGGTAGACAAATGTGCTCATTCTGTTCGAGCTAGCATGCTAAACATAACAGTGTGGCATTGGCAGCACTGGTGACAGGTTGGTTTAACTGCCCAAGTACATACCCCAGGTTGGCTGGGTTTATACTTGTTGTTATTACCCACACTGAGAAGCGTGCTCCCAGCTACTGTGTAGGTATACCCTGTGTGGCCTCTGCCACCACTAATGATACTCTTGATGGAACTATGCCTACTGTAATGACAGGTCTGAAAAACTCTAGTGTAGCTATAGCCATGAGGCTCAATTCAGAAGTATGTAAATGTCGCTGTAAAATACACACCAGAAAGTCAAATTAATGAGTGAATGTTGTGAATGAGCTGTAATAGTGAGGTTGTAGTATATTGTATACTGTAGTACAGTGGAGCCCCGCTATAATGTGACAGAGGGGATCCATAAAATCCCATTGCGCTAAATGGGGGGTCATGTTATAGCAGGGCCCCACTCCCAGGCAGGCTGGGGGCTGCGCTTCTCTCACCCTGCCCAGCAAAGGAGAGAAGTTGCAGCCCCGTGCCTGCCAGGGACAGAGAACTCCGGGGCTGCAGACTGCTTGGCTGGGGCAGAGAACACTGGTGCCTGCAGCCCCGGAGTCCCGTGTCCCGGCAGGCGCAGGGGCAGCGGCTTGCAGAGAAGCCTGCTGGAAGCTGCTGCCCCACGCCTGCCGGGACAGGGGCACTCTGTAACTGGTCCCGGCAGGCGCGGGGGCAGCGGCTTCCAGGGAAGCCACGGCTCCGCGCCTGCTGGGACGGGGGACTCCAGGCTGCTGGAGTCTCGCGGTCCCGGCAGGCACAGGGCAGCGGCTTCTGAGGAAGCCGGGGCTCCCCGCCTGCCGGGACAGGAGGACTCCTGCAGCCGGTCCCGGCAGGCACGGGGGCAGCTTCCAGGGAAGACGCGGCTCCCCGCCTGCTGGGACAGGTGGTCTCCGGCAGCCCGAGTCCCCCTGTCCCGGCAGGTGCGGCTGCAGCTTCTCTTTTTGCTGCCCAGCAGGGGACAGAGAAGCACCTGCTGGGGACAGAGAAGAAGGACTTGGGAGCCATGGTATAACTGCGCTATAACCGAACTCGCGTTATAGCGGGGCGCGTTATACTGGGACTCCACTGTATGTAGTACATTATAGTATATTGTAACTTACTGGTTTCTCTTCCTCCTTTAACTCCACCTCTCTGCCATCTCATCATAAAAACGACACCAGTTTATCAGCATGTACATATACTTCAACTTAACTATACTCATGGCTAGATTCAAATAATATGGGCAGATAACCTGGGTCTGCTAGGTCCAGGGTAATTCAGTCCTGGAGAGGGTCGGCTGTGTTCGTATGGCCATTCTCCTGGAGTTTCTGCTAGAGGGCAAAAGTGTAGTTTTAAACTGCACTGATGGCTGCAAAGCTAGTGCAGGCTGCAGCACATCTCATGCAGTTCCAGACATATACTCTTTTACATGTAGATACGTATTAGTAAATGCTTGAAGTGGAAGAAACTACTATAACAATTCATCTTGGGTCCACATTGGGGACTGGAGAAGAATATGCCAAAGCAAAGTACAGAAGTCACCACTACTGAATGGATCCTGTGGAGGAAAAACTGAGTCCTCACTCTCAGGTTGGATACAAGAAGTCAGAGACAGCTTTATTTCAAGCAATTGCAGGGGAAGAACACAGCTGGCAGAGAGCATCTCTGCCTCAGTTTCTTCAAAGTAGAAGCAGTTTCATACAAGTATTTATACCCTTTTATGACATACACTAATTAATAACAATCTGCATTATGTTTCCAGTAATTCCAGTAATTTCACACTTCTGTTTTCAAACATCCTTATCTTCAAGGCTAGGTCACACTAACTCTGTTCTGTGTTGCCCTCCTGTTGTAGACACACAGTCTGCTTTCCCAAGTCTCGCATTATGAGAGTTGAGAGTTAGCCTTACTGTCCTCTGTCTTGACATGACTTATAGGCCTATAAGTTTCTTATAGGCCTATAACCTTTGTTTCCACAGTCCTCAACTTTTGAAATCTGTTTTTCTCTTCCCCACTCCACCCCCTGACTTGACTTGCCATGATCTTCCATTTCATCCTTTCAGTATGATTTTTTTTAAGTATTGGAATAATTTACATTAGTATTCCCAGTGATTTCTTTAACAACACTTTTAGGCGTGTTTAAGGTCTTAAAATAGGTGATACAAAGGGCTGAGTCTCTGTGGTAATAACTTTATTTTATTTTATTTTATTTTTATTTTCTTATTATGGATTCTTTAAAATGTGAGCATATCTAGCCTGCTTTTTAGAGTAGCCTAGTTATAATGTAGTTGCCAATAATAACAGCTCTTCTGACCTCTGCATTAGAGTCATGGGGATTAAAGAAAATCACTAAAGAGCTTAGCCTTGTAAATTCTACTTTAAATGCTCTGGAGTGTAACCATTTTATTGGATAAACCCCAACTGTATTATTATTGTATGAGGGCTTTTTAAAACAGTTAGTATACAAACAGAAGTCCACTACCATGAGGAGTTTACAATCCTAATTAAACAGAAAATGTGGATTTGTTGCCATTAATTTCAATGGGGGTAGTATTTCACCCATGAGCCCTATATTTAGATTACTAAGAAAAAGACTTTGTTTAAAATATCTGGTACTCTAACTGTGCTATGATAGTTTTGTCTGAAATGTTTCAATTCCATGCACAGGACCAACTCGATGCGGGAACATCAGAGTCTCAATGTGCAGATGAAGAGAGGGTGAGATATTTACCAAAATGGAACCAATATGCTATCACCGAAAAAAAGTAACAAAGTCTGGTGAAATATTAAAATTTAGGAGTCTGAGGAAGCTGATAAGGGCTAAGTGTAGTGTATTGAAAACTGTTATCATTACAAATATCACTTTTATTTATAAGGGATTTCCTATGCTTGCTTAAGACTAGGTAGGGGACTCTTCACGGAAGCATCTGGTAGCAGCCAGTTTGTAAAAAGCCAGCCTAAAATAAGTAGGGGTTAGTTGTGTGCCTCTCTGTTTTAGGGAGCAGTCTGCACTCTCTCTCTCTCTCTCTCACTCTGGTTTTGGTGTGTTGTAGATTCTGTGAAAAGTGCTGATCTATGTTATCATAATTTTCTTCACCTCCTACCCTGCATCCAAGGGCCTTCTTCCTAGGCATGGCATAATGGGGCCAAAATATTTTCGAAGTTTTGTATGGGGGAGGGAGATTGGTGTGAATTCAAACATAGCAATTTCCTCAGAGGTAGTTCCTTCTTATGCACAACATTCAACAGTCTCTCTTAAGTCTGTGTATTTTACTCCAAAACTAAATTGGTCTTGGAGAGCCTCTTTTTGAAAATTACCAAAACCAGAAGCAGACAGTTTTTGCATGCTTGTTCTTTTTTTAAAAAAATCTCTGATAGGTATATAATGTTTCTTCAGTATCTCTATTATGTCCTTATATTACAACTCAGGAGGTTCTTATGGCAAAAATAAATCTCTAGACACTGAAAATATTGTCTTTCCCCACCAAAGTTAGGAAAGCAATCCTTTATTTATCAGTGTCTTCTTTAGCATTTTCACAAAAATACTGCTCAAGTCTCTTAGTATATGTTGCCAAATCTTTCTCTTTTTCAGTCATATGAAAAATATCCATTTTGCCATATATAGCAATTTTCTCTTTTTCTCTCTTATAATCCCTCCTTCAGCACCAGTTTTCTCAGTTATGTTCATGACATATGCACAGAAGTTGGATTAAAACAAAATACTCTTTCTGGAAAGTTCTACCATAACATTACTTTATTTCTGAAAATCCTCAACCCTCATACACAAGAACTAAAAATGCACACACAGAGAAAGCAAGCTGTTTTATAAGGCAGAGAAGCTTAACTCAATCCACCTTGCTCTAAGATGGCTCTTTGCAGACAGACTATGGAAGATTTACGATATGTTTATACTGCAATATATGACCAGGATTCAAACTCAGCATGTAACCTAAGACTCCTTTGAATTTACACACAAATTATACTAACCCAGAGTTTAAACCCAGGTTTCCAGGACCCCCAGGCATGGAGGGTTAGTGACTAAGTCAAGCCTAGGCCTAGGGTCCAAGTTCTATTGCTTTGCAGTGTAGAGCTCCCCTAGGATCTTGAAATCCACCACAAGTATTCCACATTCCCGAGGGCGGACTCTGTTCTCTGGACAGTCAAGTTTGGTGGAGAGTCAAGTTTTCCCACATGTCACCATTTACAAAGGGCTATAGCAGCCACATTTTGAGAGAGCACTAGGAAGTCTGAGATATGGGTGGCTGGATTCCAGTCTGCATAATGCAGGGTAGACCATGGAACCGCAAATTGGGATTCATGGTTACCAATTCCTAACCTGCAGTTACAAATGAGTGTAGATCAGTGGTGGGCAACCTGCGACCCATGGGCTGCACGTTGCCCATCAGGGTAATCTGCTTTCAGGCAGTGAGATGTTTGTTTACTTTGCATGGCCGCCCGCAGCTCCATTTCCCATGGTTCACCATTCCCAGCCAATGGGAGTGGCTGTATGGCAGGAAGTGGCGACCAGCACTTTGCTGCAGCCCATGCCTCTTCGCGTAGCTTCTGTTGGCCAGATACGGCGAAACACGGCCACTGGGAGCTGCGGGCATCAGTGTCAATCTAAATGAACTGTCTCGCAGCCTACAAGCAGTTTCACCTGATGGGCTGTGTGCGGCTCACAGGCTGCATGTCGCCCACCAGTAGTGTAGATGCTCAAGCCCTAGATTAGCAAACCCAGTGTCTGATACTTTGAGTTCTCCTTCAGTGTAGACATATTACTTGCTTCCATCAAAGCTCCCTAGCCTACAAGCAGGACCAGGAAACCCCTTAAAGTTAAAGTGATTGTTTGTTACTTTTATGCAGTTTTTAATACACCACACTAAGGTCACTCTACTCAAAAGAATGTCAGCAATACAAAGGTAGCTATCTCAGTATGAAGTTAAGAATTGAATCAGAATTGGCAATTAACTGTTGCTCCGTATTTTGGTTCCTCTTATATTTTTCTCCTGATTTTCCTTTTAATGTATTCCTGAGATGGCTACAGATCCTTCCAGATGCTGAGAGAATGAAAGTGATAATTGCTGAGGGAACTAAATAAATGTATGTTAAAAATGAAAATTCTTATTATATGGTCACAAATTATTATACTGCTCTTTAATACAAACATTCTGCCCCACATTTCCTCCATTCTGTTTCCCTTTATTCCTTACACACTTGTGGTTCATCAGTTCCTAGGTCAGGGCTAGGGTGATCAGATGTCCCGATTTTATAGGGACAGTCCCAATTTTTGGGTCTTTTTCTTATATAGGCTCCTATTACCCCCAGCCCCTGTCCCAATTTTTCACATTTGCTGTCTAGTCACCCTCGTCAGGGCAGATGATTTTCCATCACTTTTCTCCTTTATGCGCTTAAAAGAGGGAAGAGTATCTTTAAAAGCAACACTAGAGCTCCATAATAGCCCCATCAGAAGCTGCTGCAAAGTGGATTCACAGAATATTGGCCACATCTCTGCATAGCACTGTGCTCTTTTCAGGATGTGCTAGCCTCCATAGGCTCCTTGGCAGAGGGGAAGTAACAGCACCTCCTTACTGAAGGACTTTACTACTGCCAAGGACTGTGTGCCTTAATGTGCATTAGAAAGCAGCTTGCAGAAACAAAGTGAATTTGGGCCAGAAAATGAGAGAGAAAATCTTATGGTATTTGAACTTGAGAAATTTCGCACGTCAATTCAAGTGTAAAAATTAAGGAATGAAGTGAATAACATTTCTCACTATGAAGATGAAATAATTCTTTTAAAAAATTAATTAACCAGCCCCTGTTCTGCTATTCACCTTTATGTAAAGTTCAGCATTATTAAGAATCAGTGGAAATGAAGAAATAGCATTGCTAGAATAATTTTGTTTCTCAGATAAGTAACTTTTCTTCATTGTTTGCTGCACCAGCTAATATCTGTAGGGTATCTTCACCAAACGAATGGAATAATTAAGATCTTCAGAGCCAGGGGTTATTTCAACTATTCTATTATGAGGCATCAAAGAAATCATCAAAGAAATTCAGTTTTAGACAAATATATTATTTCAGGAGTTCTTATTCAAGGCTCAGGCTTTTTTCCCCAGCACTACAACTTTCATTCTATGTAACAAACTCTGGTCTAATGTACTGGAGCATCTAGCAGAGCAAATCCCAAACCTTCATCCATAGACAACTTCCTGTTGGCTTGCAGAGAGCTGCCTAGTGTCATGGTGACCTTCTAGCTGAGAGAAAAGATGTGAGGAGAAATTAAAGAGTAAACAGAGTGATTAACTTGTTTTCAAAATAAACAAAATATTTATTGTACTAAAGTTGAGTAATATATGTAAATATTTTTCTAGTTCTTCTATCTCATGTGCAACCAATTGCTCCCCAGCTGGATTAAGTTGTAAAGGAGCTTTGCTGGCCAAAAATCAGACAGAGCATAAACCAGGGACTCCAGAGCACCAAAGCTACTCACCAAGGGCTAGAGGAAGGACAGGAGAATTCAGGTGGCATTGTTCTTTAGGTCCCTGCAAAGAGGGAGGATACCTAGAAACCTGCGCTATCATTCTTTCTTTGATCAGGAGGGGCCAGATGGACAGCGGCCACTAGTAATGCCATTCTTGGGATACCTTGGAGCTCCTAACACTCTACCACTGCTCTTCAGGAAGTGGCCTTCAGGAGAGCAGGGAAGGAGAAGAGGCCTCCTACTATTCCTTTGCCACTTCTTGTGCACTTGGAGATGACAGGGCCCTGACTGCTGTCACTGTCATTCCTATTTCTCTTCAAGTGAGTAATGGACCATATTCCTCCTCCCCAGCTGTTGCCAGTCCTCTCCTTCAGATGACAAGGGAGGAGGAAGCTCCTGGCTTCCACAATTATGGCTATGCCTACAACCCAGCCTACTACATGTCTGTAGTGATGCCATGTCTGGGGAAACTCCTGAAGGAAACTAGGTGGAAGGGTCCCTCCTACACACTACTAAAGAACCTTAAAGAAAAGGGTCTTCAGAGGAGGCAGCCACCCTCTGTACACAAGGCCCTGTGTAGGGAGTGGAGAACTGCCACTGTTTTATTTTGGAGCGGAGGCCATGGAGCCAGGTCCCTCCCTGCCATCCCTACCCAGCAAAAGGCATTTCAAGTGTGGGGATCCCTCTCCCTATCACCTCTCTACCCTCCCAGCAGAGGACCTTGTGAAGAGACTCTCTCCTGCCTCCCTCCCGCACCAGAAGATTTTGTGTTTGTGAAGTAATTCCATCTGTTGTGGTAGCAGTGGTGCCCCTTCTCTCTCCCATAAACACAGTGCTCCTACTACTGGGGGCGCAAGGAGGGCTCCCCACATAGGACCTTATGCTGTGATGGCAGGTAGGTAGCAGGCAAGGCCCTTGTAAAAAGCACATTTCTTGCCAAGAGGAAATTTCTCCTGCAACCCCAGTGCCTTCTCCTGGGGTTGCAGGAGAGATTCTTCACGCAACTGAATCTGGATGTAGCCAGTTCTCGTGATTTTTATCATGAGTCTCACAATGTTTATGTTTTTCAGAAAATCCCTAATGCTGGAATCAAGAGATGGCACAAGAATCTCAGCTATCATTAAAAGATTAAGTTTCTAGTACTCATGGTTGCATAGAAAAACACTGAAACTAGAAGGGAGTGCATCCTAAAAGCTCAGAAACCATAAAGTAAATAAAAATAAGCCAAACTGTATTAAAACATTATTTTTAAGCCTATCTCATGATTTTTCTGGAAGAGTCTGACTCACAATTTTGAGGGTTGGCAATATGGCCCATGGCTTCTTTTTTCCTGAATGTAATCCACTAAAAGACAAGGAATAGGAAGACCACCAGCCAGCCAAAACTGAATAGTTCATGTCCCCTGACACTGCAGTTTATGGATTTTGTGGCCCCTGTCACCAGCACTGCAAAAATTAGACAGAGAAATATTAGGAGCGGGGCTACATGTGGGGTTGTTTAGCCCAATCTCGCTCTCTCTCTCTTTCCTACTTAATGCAGTCCTGCTTCCTATTCTCCTTTTTTACCACCAATTTTTGAATTCCCTTCATTTTTCTCTAGCACTCCTCCACTTTATGAGTCTTTCTGCCCTAAGGAAAAATGTACATGAGGCTTCCCACTTCAGTGGTGTATCTGTAAAGCAGATCTGGCAAAGGCTGTCATAAAAGAGAGAACCTAGAATGCACCACAGCTCTACACACTGGACCTATTGTCTTGTTACCTCTTCAGTCTTCCCCTTTGTTGGGGTGATGTTGGGATGTTGAGTCCCACCCTTTAACACAGAGCAAGTGGAAAAGCAGCCTACTGCTCACTAGCAGGCCATGAAGAGAAACCAAGAGCACAGAAGAGCTCTCTATACATTGTAGTTTTCTTTCCTTTTCCATATTATGTAGTAGTACATATATGACCTGGAATGGAGTTAGAAGTAGGACGGTGAGGTTGTTCTGAACTGAACAGCCTTATTTATAGGAATGGGGAAAATATAAACATTTACAAATAAATAAATGACTTAAAGGAACAACTCTAATTTTCTTACAAAAAAGAATGCCATTATGCTTCCACAATTATCAGTCATAACAAACAGATAAAAATGTCCATAAAAACCATATGCAACTATTGTTTTTCTTTTCAAGTTAAAATACTAAAAGTAAAACAAGAATAATATAATTTGACCAGGTCATCTAGCATGAGTTTATCATACAAATAGACCATTTATATCTGACAGCTTCAGGTTTAGATTTAGGTCAAGCATGAAAGGTCGGTATCCACTAAAGGCCATCACCTTTGTACTTTGAAATCTTTGTTGCATTTCTTTTTAACTTCTCCTCAAAGGCATCCACAAACTTTTTCCTCAGAGGCAGTTGTAAGCTTCGCAATCCTTTCAGAGTTTTAGTTTAGAATGTAGAAACATCTCTTCTGGTGTAATCCCAAAGTCAAGGTGACATCATCTAACTATAAATAACATGCCACGATTCAAAATTTCAAAAATGAGATCACTGTTTTCTTATAGCAATAGTAACAAGTGTGTGTGTGTTTGGGGGTGGGGAAAGGTGACGTGAAACAGCTAGTCCAAAAGGTCTAGAGTCCTACATACGTTCTGTGTATTATGAGACAGCAGACAGGAACCAAAGTTCAACTGCCTTCAGCCACTCATGAAGCACTTGTGTTCCTGCCTCACCTTTTCCACTGAGGGATGTTACAACTTCTTTATGGATGAGATAAAAACAATTAAAATTTGTATAGCATCTTTATCATTATAATATTTACTGTGAAGGATCTGGACTAGTGTGAACTCTCAGTGCAGAAGAGCAGTTATGCTTTAGGTCAGTGAAAATTTACATTTGGGGAACAGTTTAAGATCATTGGGCAGTGCTTGGTGAAATATTCACAGTAATATGTCATGAGGATTTTAGCCTTTTTTTTTGGTTTGAAAACTCTCTGATATTAGGACTCTGAGACTTCGGGTGTTTTACAAATCTAGATATAATTCAGATCTGTTCACTGAATGCAAGTGTTTCCCTAAAAGTGGTCCATAAAGAATGGATTTGTATCATGCTACTGGCTCACCTGCTTGTTTCCAGCTGTTTTTACAGGTGTCTAGATCTTTTATTTCAAAGAGACTGGAGCCTAGTAAAAAAAAAATCTGAAAACAAGAAAGAAAAAACAGGCTGATTACCTCTGCCAGGATCCACTGCTACATAAATGGAGAAAGAGAGGAAACAGGTTTCACCCTCAGGACCAGACTCACCCATGAGAGAGAAAGATGCAGGGGAGAAACAAATATGGTAAATGGGCAGCTGAAAAGGAGAGAGAGAAGAGGACCAAATGATTGGCAAGAATGTACAGGGAAATAAGACATCAGGCGGCAGGGAAGCATATGCAGAAGAAGGGGATCAGACAACTGGGAAAAATCTATAGAGGGAGGGAAAGAAAAGGATCTAGATGGTAGAGAAGCAAGTAAAGGGAAGAGTGGGAGGGATTGAGAAGAATGAATGAGAAGGGAGGGGAAGAAGAGAAGTAAACAGTGCAATTAACTTTTTTTTTAAGGAAGAATGAAACACATTGGTTTAGATAGGTAAATATGCAGAAATGCCAAATGACAGCACAGCAGTGAAACTGAACCCCAAATAGCCTTTATATTGTTTGCTACCAGAATTTGTCTAGAACATAGGTCTTACCATGATGAAGCAGAACCAATGATTCATCTTTAGTATCCTAACTTTGCTAGTGGTCTGCTCCAGCTGCTTCAGAGGAAGTAGGAAGCAGTAGGAAGTTATGGGAAAACCTGCCCTCCGGAAAAGTTTCCTTTTAACTTACAGAAGTTAGATGTTAGTTTATGTCCTGAAGTTTGAGTGTTTATATCCTTTCCAAAATTCTTTGTTTGATTGGTTTTTAAATATTTATTATTGTATTTCTAGATATTCTTTATCTCATTATTGAATCCTGTTGAAGTCTGGGCCTCAAGAACATCTTGTGGCAATGAGTTCCACAGGGTATCAGTCCTTTGTGTGGAAAAATATTTTCTAGTATTAGATTTGAAATTACTACCTTTCAGTTTCACAGAATGTCATTTTGTTCTTGTGTTATGAAAGGGTGAATAGAAGTTTCTTATCACTTTTTTCCTCTACATGCTATTCTGTATTTTGCATATTTTTATCATGTTCCCTCTTCTCTAAATAAAGAGTCCAATTTTTTTCAAAATATCTATTCATATGACAATTCTTCCGTCTCCAATAATTCTCACTGCCTATAATTAAATCCCCAGAATTAAATAGAAATAAACTGCACCATTAGAGTCAATTTTCTCCCAAACAATGTAGGGTAATATAATATAATGTTCAAAATCCAAATCATTGTGCAAATACTGCCATTTATCCAACCCATCTCAAAACTGTAAATGTACAATGCCTCAGTTATATGTTGGTAAAGTCTCTATTAAACAGCTCATTTCAGAGTTTGTTTGTTTGTTTGTTTTTGTTGTGTTTGTAAGGTATTTCTAAGGAAAAAAAAGAATTTCTAGCACCTGTAAAGAGCACTCATTAGTATTTCTGCTTTAGGAAAGGGCCTGAATAGCTCAAGAGCAAGAGATTATCATTTCAGTGTTAAGAAAAAACTCTACAGTAATAAAATAATGTGTGTGTGTAGGCACTTCAGTTCTGATCCCTTTTGCAATGTGCATGTGTGATATGTATTGATGTACAAAAAATGCAGTACTCCCTTCCTCTGGTAGTATTTACTCTGTACTAACCCTCTTATAGGAACTTTTTTCCCTGGCATGTTTTTTGAGGGCTGGCACTTTAAACTTGGCAGAGGCAAAAGCTGCAGCCCTAAAATGGCTGTTTTGGCCCTGGCTGCTTGTTGTTGCATCTAACTCCCTTCTGGCTGGTAAGAATTATTAACTTCCATCATGTTTTCCCTGTGTCTGAGGAACAGGCACACTCTGACACTGTGTGGTAGTCGGAAGGCTGCAATATATTGACAGTAATGCAAATAAGCAGTAATAATAAGTACAGTTCTCTGTCTGCAGGGATGAGATGAACAGATTCATGAAGACTTTAACTAGCACCAAACAATGGCTTGCTGGTAGAGTACTTCCAGTTCAGACTTGCCCTTCTGACATTATTTATTTAAATCAGGGACTGGCAACCTTTGGCATGTAGCCTGTCAGGGGAATGGCTACAAAACGGGAAAAAGGAGAATGCACATGGAAAATGAACTGTGACTAATGCACAATTTGGTTATTAAGGCTCAGCTCAAGATATATTTCTGACTACTTTTTTGCTTTGCATCCAGTGGCTTCCTTTTCCCTGTAAATCTACAAAGAGTTGTCTAGTTCCTAGGAGAATAAATACTGGGGACAATCTGATTTCTGGGGGTTTTGTGAGATCACTACTGGTGGATGTGCTGTCGGGGAGGCTCTGTGGCTTATAATCCACCTACCCCCCACTTCCTCCTTTCCAGGAATGATTTCTTCTTTTCCAGCTGGTCCACTAGGTTGAGATACACCTCTGTGCTCAAAGCAGCCGGGGGAAAACATCATGTGCTTGTATGTACCATAAGCCTTTGTTTCTGTCCTAAAGAGTAGACAGCTGCCACAAATAGGTGGGCTGTGTGAAACTAGATCTAGTACACACTCAGGTCCAAAGGGCTCTTCAGTGATTGTACTCAGAGCTAGGAGAAAGTTGGGTGGTTGGCAAAAGAATGTGAAGAAGGGAACTGAGTTGAGATGGGGTATGGGCCACTTGTTTGGAGGACTGAAGTAGCCTAAGGTATCCAGAACTCAAATATTTGTCTTAAGTATATTTTACTGAGGATAATTGTACTCATCTTAGGTTCTTCAAGGGTTAAAGCTGATTTTCAAGATATCCATTACACTGAGACTTAAAGATGTGAATGGACTCTGACTTCGCAGTGATTGGTTGATGCAGTAATACAACACAACACAGCTTGACAGTAACTTGATCAAATTCATGATGCCTTCATCAGAAGTAAGGCTGAGTTTTAAGTTTTGACAGATATCGAGCCACTCTGCGTGCTCCAGGAGCTGTGGGTAGATCCATGCTACTTTGGACATCACAAGCACTAGCAATCTTGTAAATAGATTGTCTGTAGTCTTCAAGCCACACAAATGCAATTCATGCCCTGGACATATTTGTGCTTTAAAATACCCAGTGAAAGAAAATGGAAGGTCCTGATTCTGATTTCACTAGGACATGATCCAACTTTCAGTGAAAAGGCTCATAGATAGGGGCACAGGGCTGGGACTCGAGTGTCTTCATCTCAGCTTCACTCCTCATCTGCCCTTCTCACCCTCTTCTTCCTTACCCTGTTCCCTCAGTCCCTTACATTTTTATCCACATAGCATATTCCCTCCTTAGCAAATCCACTCCCCACAAAAACTGTGTAAGTATCATGACACTTGCTGCCATCACATTATTTACTCTGCTTATGTGTTATACCCCTTTTCCCATCCTGTGTCTGTCTTGTCTACTTAGATTGTAAGCTCTCCAGGGCAGGGACTATCTACTAGTCTGTGCCTAGCACAATGGGGAACTTATTCTTGGTTGACCCTTAGTCACTCTTGTAATAAATATATTAATAATAGGTTTCATTATCAACTACAAATGGGAATTGGACCATATCTTAAAAGTGATATAAATCAGTAGCAGCTCCACTGAAATCAGTATGCCAGTATTTGAGACTTTATGTTTTGTTTTGGGGATTTTTTGAAAAACATTTGGTGTGCTTTTTAAAACAAGATGCAGCACTAATTGAATTGCACAAAGAAATTAGATAAATCTGAGAAATAAAAATATAATAGATAACAGAAGTGAAATAGAGATAAAAATGAGAAATAACCCTTGCATGCTCTAATCTAGTATGTAATGAAATATCTTTCAGCACAAAGATTCTGAAAGAAGTTTTCTCCCTTTCTATGTTGAAAGGTATCAGAGCAAGAAGCTCTTATAGGAAATAAAAGAAAAACTGGGTTCTGCCATTCACATGCCAATTCAGTTTTCAGGAGGCTGATGACAACATCACAAACCACTCAGAAGTGGTATTAATTGGCACCTTGTTGGAAGTCTCGAAAGAGAAGCCAAGAATCAAATGGTTATGGAGACACACCTTTTTTTAAAAGAAGCTTCCTTTAATTAATCTTTGAGGTATATTGGTGAGACAGCATGGGACGTGAACTGCTGCTTCATATTGCTAATATATAGGCTAGCTACTTTTACTATAACACAAACACTGAGGAAAAGACTAAAAACATACAGCATTGAGAAAATATTTGTGTAGGGTCAGAAATAAAATCAAAGTTATTTGCTGAAGGTTTTCTGACATAAAAAGCTTTGTTATGCAGGGCTATTTTAAAAGGGATTAGTTCCATGACCTTAATGAGGACAAGAAGGAAGGGCATTTTCTACCAGAGATAAAGCCAGAAAATACTGCTATCCTCTAAATTTTAGCAGTTTCATCCCTTTATAACTATGAAAATGCATTGGTATATTGGAAATTAGATGCTCAGAATGATACCTAGGACCAAGTTTAATTACAGTTGTTCTGGTCCTGTTTTGTGGATAAATAAAATATTTTACTTTTGTTTTAAAGTGCCTGATCAGGTACCCTTCTTGATTATTAGATTAACTTAACAATTTTTGGATGGTAGAAATATTAAATCTCAATGTAAAGTCAGATGGAATTCATCAAAGCAAGTGTCAAAGGTTTAGCTGAGACTGGTTCTTTTCTGCTTACCAAAGGAGCATTTGGAATGTCAAGAAAAGAGAGCTAATATTAGGGGAACTTATTCTCATACCGATATGTGGTGAATCTTATGCATAAATCTTCATTCAGTGATCTTATCTATGTTATACAATTTTCTCATATTTTCATACTGTTGTGAATAATTGAGTTAGATGACAATGCTGACCACAGTTCAGTGGTCAGTGTACACTATGCTCTGCATAATATCCTATAGTGCCCAACCATTTTCAAACTTGGAAAATAATGAGTGTAGAGAAGGCCATTTCCATGAGACTATATAGTCTTAAATAAATAAGATTATTACAGATTACATGTTTTTACAGTTTTTTTTATGCTGCGAAAACGGCATCGGACCACATGATATTCCAGGTACATGCTTGCAACTCCTATGAAAATCCATTGAGTTGCAAACACGTAACCAAAGGCACAATTTAGGATCTTTTCTTGCACTATTGAAGTCAATAGAGATTTTACAATAGACATCTATGGAACAAAGATTAAGCCTTAAGTAATTAAACTGGAATTTAAAGTGTGTCCTAGACTATGTAACAAAGGGTTTCATTACAATTACAAGACATGTAAAATATTGAAGAGTGGTTTAATGATTTCCCATTTGACATTTAGGAATTTGAATTAAGATGACAACAAACATAATTTCTATTGAGGCCCAGTAATGTTTTTTCATACCGGAGGAAACAAGTGATGTTTTTCTTTACTTTAGTTTCCAAAACAAAGCAAACCAACTAACAAGGAAACTAATCCTCAAAAGCTAATAAACTAAGAATGTTGGCTTTAATGAGCCAATGTAATTATAGCTTTTTCTACTGACGATTAAATCAAACTTCTTAGAAGAAAGATCCCTGTGTGTGGCTTTTTTCAATAGCCACATTTTAAAAACTAACCTTTTATATTTAGATGTAAATGCCAGAAATGTGTCAATACTGTGGAGTATATTTTTTTCCTCCAAATACTGGCACAACATTCCAGTTGGTGTTAATAGGAATTACACGTGTTAATCAAAAGACCATTCCCCCACATGCCTCTTCATATATTTAGGTTTTGCCATAAATATGCCATATTATTGCTTCCAGATTTTGCTAAAAATACCCAATAAATGGTTCAAATTGTTCACTCCACTTTATGAAAGGAATATATGCTACTGAAACAACATGAAAGAGAAGGGGAACCACATAGACTTTATAACATCAGCTGAGGTGTTCTTGCTCAGATAGGGAAGTTATGCAGCCTATGTAGACCAAACCACTAAGTTTTAAGGAGCTAATAATTTCTATCGGGCCATCTGAAATACATGACTTCTATCTTTCTGTATATCTTAGTTTTCCACAGCTCTCATCACCATAATATGTAAACATTCTTCTCACCTGCTGGACCATTCAGGTGCAAAGTGGTTGAAAACTTTACCTGTAAACTAGTTAACTTAGGAACACAAAGATCATCACACCACATCAGATCATTTTGTCTGATATCCTGTCTCCAATATGGTCCAACACTAAACATTTAGTAGAAGGTGCAAAAAACCTCACTAATAGGCAATTATTTTAAAGAAACTGACAATAGAAAAAGCTTCTTCCTAATGTCTATAATTTAGAATAAGAATTTATATTCCCTACATTTTGTATCTTTTTTTTTCATATACATTCGTAAAAATCTAAAAAAATACTGGCCAAGACTTTCAGAGGCTGGATGCAATTTGCAAACATATTCAACATTGGCCTAACTCTACTACCATTTAAGTCTATGAGAGTTTTACACCAATGCTGTGTGATTTGGAAAATCTCATTTGTAAACACAACAGTTATTTGAGTGATTGTCCACACAGATTCCACTCTTGTGCATTCCACCCCTTCTCCCCCCAGCCCCCAACCATGCAAGATTGGATTCTTTTGGCCAGCCGTATCCAGACAGGGTTATGCCTTCACCCTGGATGTCCTTTCTAACCCTCTCCACAAGGACATACAGGATGGAGTGGGCCCAGCCATCCCTTAGTTTCTTCTTGCCACCTGTGAGAGCAAGACAGAATCCCAACAGTGTCCACTGGCTTCTCTGCACACTTTGCTGGATAATTTTGTTGCCCATTGGCAAGACCCACACAGATATAGTTTAATAAGGTCGTGCTTTTTACCCTGGAACCCTTCCCATGCCTCAACACCCTCTACCCTTGTGGAAAGACTAACAATGTCAAAAGCAAAATCTACAGGGTTAAAAACCTGTCCTTCCTGTGAAGCTTCACTGCCACTCAGCGATGGGCACTGTAAGTTCCTATTTTTTTTAGCAGAGGGATATATTCCTCAGCAGTCTATTACATGTTGCTCCTTCCTTAAGAAGACTCAAAGATAGAGAAGACCACTTCAAATTGTTTCGCTTGGAGTGCTCTAGACAAGCATCTTTTATTAAAAATAACAAAAGAACCTATATACATGCTAAAAAGCTTATCACATGTCATCCTAATTCCATCCTCTGACTCTGGTAAGTGTCAGTCCTCAGAACACAAGTCTGGGTTTTCCACATGATTACAAGTTCATAACTGCCTCAGATTCAGAACCAGAACCCAGGCTGAGCTGTTCAGACATTTCTTTATGCAACTCAGGCCCTTCATCTTGTCTCTAGGAACAGGTAATCAGCAGACTCCTCATGCTGTTACTTCAAAAAGTTGGGTTTTGCATAATAGAAGGTGAGAAATTTATATCTTCTCCATAGGTATTTGCCCAGCCAATTCACTTCACATTTATCATCCCAAAAGTCCATTTTTGTCTGGCACATTTACAGACAAACTACCAGGCCTATTGTCTCTCACATCTGTCCTCTTCAGAGGTTACAAACAAACTCAGCAAAAATAGCACATCAACCATTCATCTAATACACTGGACTCCAAAGATTCTTAAATTTAATTCAATAAAGTCTTCCAAGGATATACAGAAAATTACTATATCTCTCAAAATTTGTCATATCTTCCTTATCAGAAAAATAAAATAGCTGAAAAATTCTTCTATCTCAGGGATCGGCAGCCTTGGCGTGCGGCCCCCCGGTGTAAGCACCCTTGGCGGGCCTGGCCAGTTTGTTCTCGCAGTCCCCATTGGACCGGAGCAGCGAACCGGGGCCAGTGGGAGCCATGATCGGCTGAACCTGTGGACGTGGCAGGTAAACAAACCGGCTGGGACCGCCAAGGGTGCTTACCCTGGGGGCCTGCGTGCCAAGGTTGCCAATCCCTGTTCTATCTGATGGCCTCAGACTTCGGCTGCATACAGTTGTTATTTTGGTAAAGTTAATTTAGAAACAGCAGGGAGTCTTTTGAACTGTTAGTTTAAATTCGAGCTGGTTGGATATTATTAGTCAAATACATTAGTTGGGGGAAATTTTGCTGTTCTTTGTTGAATAAATTATTTAGAAAATAATTGCATTCAGTATTTAATCAGCTCTAGTTGGAAATTAACTATAGCCATTTTTACTGTGTGTTGGTTTTTCTTTTAATATGGCTAAATGTAAATGTATACAACTGGGAACAAAGAATATGGGACATACTTACAGGATGAGAAGCAGAGACTCTGAAAAAGATTTGGGGTTCATGGAGGAGAGTCAGCCGAGCATAATCTGCAGTATGACACTGTGGCCAAAAGAGCTATTGAGAACCTCAGATGCATAAACAAGGGAATCTCAAGTAAGAGCAGAGAGATTATTTTACCTCTGTTTTTTGTCACTGTTGCTATCATTGATGGAACACTGTTTCCAGTTCTGGTGCCCACAATTGAAGAAGAATGTTGATAAATTGGAGAAGGTGCAGAGAAAAGCCATGAGAATGATAAAATGATAAATGATAAAATTAGATAATATATCTTATAATGATAGACTCAAAGAAGTCAAGCTTAACAAAGAGAAGGTTAAAGGTGGCTTCATAACAGTCAAAGAACTTCCATGGGAAAGAAATATTTAATAATGGACTCTTCAATCTAATGGCAAAAGGTATAACATGATCCAGTGGTTGGAAGTTAAAGCTAGGCAAATTCAGACTGAAATAAGTACATTTTTAACAACGAAAATAATTAACTGCTGGAACAACTTGTCATGGGTCACGGTAGATTCTCCATCACTGACAATTTTAAAATCAAGACTGGATGTTTTTCTAAAACATATGCCTAGGAATTGTTTTGTGGAAATATTGTGGCCCATGTTATATAAAAGATGTGACTAGATTACAACAGTCCCTTCTAGTCTTGGAATCTATGAATTTCACATTCTTACTGTATCCTGTGATAAATAAAATAACCATTTCATAGTGATTAATCTTCCCCATAATCTAGAAAACATTTGTTAGCATAATAGTGCACACAGTTACAATAAAATTAGTCACTTTATATCAGTTTCTTTGTACATAATAACTGTTTTCATACTGAAACTCATTCTCATGAAGATTCTAGCTTTCAGCCATAAATGTGAATAGCCTGTATGTGAGAAGGGTTTCTTACTTAATTTAATTTCCAGTCTTAAATTTTGCCAAGTAATTCCTTAGAAATTCCCAACATAATTTTAATTGTAAATGTGTTTTGGTTTTTTTAGAAAGGTTCTCCAGGAAAAAAAGTGTAAACCAGCTCAAGAGATCCATTGTATACTATACTATATACTTAAAGATTTGTCTGTATAATATGATCTAATTTTTTTATTCATAACATAGTTACCATAGCCTAAAAAAGTTAGATATCTCTTCTGTCACACCCAGATCCTATACTTATTTTGCCTTAGATTGTCTACTAAGTTACATGCCTGAAGATCCCTAGGGTACTTCTAATTTTTAGAAGGTC